>CM065807.1:149728564-150978564 GCA_033398695.1 Orobanche coerulescens
ACAAGCCAACATAAAAAGAGGCCGCAGCAAGCGAGACGGCAAGTAATAGTAAACAATTCAAGGACAGCTAGCAGCAATAGTTCACCCTGAAAAAGAGCAGTAATTATGAAAGGGTAACAACAACTGTGAATCTTTCAGATGATTTAGTGGTGTATAATTTGATATGTTTTTATTGCATGTCAAGCATTGGCCTTTTTTCAGGCTACGGATGGCACGCTGCAGTGTTGCTCTCACTTTCTTCTTGCTAGCATGTGTGCCCTTATGGTGAGCCTGAAAGGAATCCTATTTTTAAACACATGTGCACAAACTTATGAGGTATGTGGGAAATGTAAAAGTATCCAAGTAAAACTCTTGAAATATCATTCACCGTGATCCAAATTGACTTTATAGGTATCCTTTCCATTCATTTCTACATGAGATTTAAGTGTTTCCTAATCACTGTTTGATGCATCAGTATCATCCTCCGCTATCTTCTTGTAACCGAGCTGAAATGCGATACAAGCAATCATAATCCTGACACATTCCAATAAAAATCGTAATTTCTCAAACAACAAGATTAGAGACAACACAGAAAACAGCAAGAGAGTGACGAGTACGTCGGTGATGGATGCAAAGCTCCCATAGCGTGATAAGTGTTCTCTTTGCTTATTTATTGTCCTCTTGATATAAAAACAAAAGGAACATGCAAATTGAGCAACATAGAAACTGGCAGCCAGAAAGAAAATGGATCAACACACACCTGTAGCATCCGAAACAAGACATTCTGAAGCGCACGGTTCTTAACTTTAGTCTTATGCTTCACATTCATTCGCTCTATGCTATGGATGAGATGATTGTACACGTGGTCTAGGGTCTTGCGCCCCATGCACTTTGCATCAACATGGCTTTCATCCTCGTATTTAATCGAAACCTACATAAAAAAAGTTTTTAAGGAATTTTTTTTTGTTCACATTGAAGAATGATCAGTCCAGGAGTAACAAGAAAAGTGAAATATGAAGATTCGAATTTCGCAATACTCACTTAACCATTGGATAACCTTAACCCAATCAACTTTGTGCGTGTGTGTGTGTGTGTGTGTTCAATTATATGAAATATGAAGATTCGAATTTCGCAATACTCACTTTAATGTTACCACAAACTGACTCGAGAGCAAGGATTATCCAATGTCCTGGGTATGCCACAAAGATAAATACATATGCATATCGCACAACTCAAATAGATCACAATAGCAGGCGCTCAAGGTCAGAGTATCAACTCTGTAAGTAAGAGGTTGGGCAAAAAGCCTCACCGCATACCTAGAGTTTGCCATTGCTAGATCCAACAACAAGATGTGTACCACGGTGTGCCCATCCAACAGAGCAGACACTGCCATCAACCTCTAAATCACAAAGCCTTAATATAAACATGCAAATAGGCCAATTTCATCGATTCATGAGGACAATGGCTGATAGAAAGAGATTGATAGAACAAACTACTAATTTGCTGCTAGAAGCATGCCACAGACGCAGCTGCCCAACCCCAGCGCCAACACATTATGTGAAGACCAGTCTACAAGGTTAAGGTCTAAATCATCCTGCAACGCAGGTGCATCCAAAACCAGTGTAAAATTATTAAATCAGTTCAAATGGTTCAAGTTGCAAATCTACTACAAGTACCCGTTAAAAAAGCTTGTGAAAAATGAAGTACTTAAAAATAAGCTGAATCCCAAATCAATAATATAGAACCAGATAAATTAACATAACTCAGATGGAGCCAAACCAATTACACACAGCCTATCAATGAAGAATATTCATCTCCTCGTCAGCCTAACTACATATGGTACTATCAAATTCTTGCAAAAGAATCATCAACATACCCATTGGCATGATGATGAACATACTGATCGTGTCCAGGCTTCATAAAATCTAAGAAATTAAAACGTTGCATAAATAACATAAATTTGCCACGTATTCTCCCATTCAGTTTAAAACTTTGAATTTCCCGAAAAAAAAAATTGTTCCCACAAGAGCCAATAAATATAAATCGCAAATCTATAAATCGGAAAGGAAATAACGGGGTAATGTTGTATAAGATTTTTCTTTTTAACTTTACCAGGAGCCATAAAAGTTGTAAAATTGACTTCCACAGCAGGAGGAATGTTGGGAAAATTCACGTTAGGCAACAAAAGCCTTCACAAGTTTCATCTTATTCAATGTGTTCTTGCGCTTCCTCTTTCTGCGATGAATTGATAAAGTTTACACATCAGCACGCTTTGGAAGCTGCTCAGAGAGGGACGTTGAAAAGCAAAGTACTAAAGGACGAGCTCATACCTAGGGTTTCACAATCGATTGATCACTGATGAAGCGGTGAAGCACACAACAATTTGAGCAGAGAAGGCAAAAAAAAAATTCTGCAAATTCAATTTCTCGAATAACCAAAAATCAAGCCAGCAAAAAAATTACATTAACCCGACAGAAAATGTACCTAAATGCAAGAGACGAGATTTTGAAGAAATAAAAGAAAAATCTAAAACCCCACAAACAAAAACACCGGCCATCACCCAAGAACCCATAAACTACACCAACAAAAAAAGGAAGAAAAAACATCACCGAGCCAAGAAGGATAGTTTATTGAGAAAAAAATTACAAGCGGTAGATATTGTGTAGCAGATGATGTCGGGCACACACGTGCGTAAGTATAATCCAAATCGCACATTCTCGAAGTGACCAATTCCCAAGAATACCAAGCTATAAACGAAACGATTAAGAAAAATACAAGAAGAGTGAGAGGACTTGCCTAACCAGATCCATGGCGAGTATGGCAGACCCCATATTGGTAGTTGCAAAAGGTACACAAAAGGGATTCATCTTCCTATACGAGATTCTCAGTGCATCAAGTGCATCAATAAAAACCTGTCCAGATAGTAAATCAGACGAGGAGGGGTAAACTGTATCTCAAAACTAAAAGATGGCAAGACAGAAAATCTCTTCACATAAATTATTATAAAGAACCTCATTTCTGAATTTATAAAACTCGACAAAGAATCAGTGGTGGAACATCTAATCGACTCTCTTCCCTTTGAGCATTTAACACTAACCATTCTTCCCCCATTATTGCGCAACGAATAAAGTACACTTATTTTCATTCCACCCATAGCAGAGCCAATTAGCATGCCACATCTTGTTTTGTCTAATTCTTCCATCACATTGACTGTAATGCTTGTATCAGCCAAAGCCTTCTTGCCTGCTATCAACATGTAGAGCATGATTTTCTCCATTCTCTTAGAAAGTTTAGGTGCAACCCCGCCATCTATTGAGAATGATTTGATCTCTCCAGCAATTCTCTGGAACCAAAACCTTTTCAATAGTAAGAAACTGGAACAACTGCCTTACACAATAAAAGAGTAGACGAAATTTGCGTAGTCGATCGTTACTCATAATTCAGCGGCATTTAGACGAACACATAGCAGACACTATTGGACTCTCAAAAACAAAAATAAATTCGAAACATCACAAGGCCATAAATCACCTAGAAATCACCTACGACAAATAACAACACAACTATTCCATGCAGCAAAACACATCGCTCACAATCTTCAGAAGTAGAAGTATTTCAAAATTAGATTTTTGAAGAATAATTTAAAGAGAGAAATAACAGTAACTGGAAAAAATAAATAAATATAGTATCAAGGCTTTCAATACCTAGAATTCACGGACAACGGAGGACAGCACAATATTCAAAAATAGAAGTATTTGAAATTAGATTTCCGAATAACAGTTCAAAGAGAGAGAGAAAGAACAGAAACTTCACATACGACGGAGGACTAAGAAACTAAGAAAAATAAACAGAGAGGATTGAATGTGATGACAGATATGAAAAGCATGTACCCGAAGAAGGTGAGGCAGGGCCATCAAAGCAGGCTGGAGATGAATATGTAGGTGTAATCCATGCACCACTGAACAATGTGGTCATAGGTATCTAGTGGAAACTTACAAAACCAAACAGAACAAAAACAATAATATTGAAAAATCACACAAATCACAAAGTTTCTCGATTCGGTTTTCGGATTTGGATTTGTTATTTTGAAATGATATCCAAATCTTGTTTTGAAATTTGTTGTTATCCAAAACTATGCTGCAGGTTTGATTACATCATCCGCGATTGTCGAGCATGTGGTTTGGAATGCAACTTTCAGTTTCAAAGGTTGTCAACAGAACCTGAGTAGCGAAGGCAAAAAAAATCTGCAATCCTGATTTCCTGAATAGGCAAAAAACAGGCCAGCAAAAAAAAAGTACAGTTAGTCGACAGAAAATGTAATTAAACGCAGGAAATTAGCACAAAAAAAAACACCGCCTATCACCCAAGAACATCTAAATTACACCCACAAAAAAGAAGAATAAAAAAGATCACCGAAAACACAAAACAAATTGAAGAACCTGCCAATTAACACCCGGAAGCATGAAAAAGTAACAGAAGGACGGAGCATAGGAGGCGAGGGGAAGTAAATAAAATAGTGAGAAGCGCAGAACGTAGAAGGCATCTGATAAGAGAGAAGCGAAAAGAGAACATGTATAATAAAATTTGTCAATCTATATGTCGATTTGGTCATTTCGATGAGTAGGACACGAATCTATGTTCAATTTCTTCAAATCGGAGCCGAAATCGTCGGAACAGGATGTCTTCGGGTTGTCCGTCTATTGTGCAGAAAAGAAAAAACTAAGCTCCTCCAATTTGAACAAGGATGAGAGTTCCATTATATGTGTGATAAAGCACAACTGACAGCGGAAATTATCGAACATAACAACAGAAAGCTTTTCTCTTTAAAATCCAAAAAATGCACATCTAGATAATAAACACAAGGTTAACTACTTTTATGAATGAGATACATCACACACGCACACACCAGCACATAATATGCACAAAAACACACAAATCACACACCGTAACGCAAAGAACCCCCCACACACACAAGCCGCTTAAAGACACACGGCACACACACTTACAAGCTGCAAAGCACACACAAATCACATCATAAACACACGCCAAAGAACCGCTACTGGCAACTCGAAGACAAATGACATTTCTGTGAACGAATTTCTAACATCTTTATAACATGTCTAAGGAACTTAAAAAGCTTTAGTAACTTCAAAACAACCAAGAAACATAACAAAAACCACAAGAGAACCAAGAAAACTCACCTCGGTATCCAGAACACATCTTTTTACACGTTGAGTGTTGAATATAACACGCATTCTCGGCATTTGAATTTCTCTCGTATGATATGCCTGAGTTGGCCTCTTTTTTCAGTTGAAACCGCAGGAAGAAGATGTACCTACATGTGCTGTTTTTGGGAAATAAACACAACAAATAAGCATAAAAATAACATTTAAAAGTATAATGACAAATAAGTACAATATTACCAACAACAAATATTCCCAACCTTGAGCCTGAACACTATTCACAGCGGCATTTTAAATTTTCATATCATGGGTCGTAATGCGCCTTATTACAGACCGTGTCTCCGACGCTGAACACGGGTTTCAATCCTGACAATAGAAACCTTTATAGCAACTACTACCTTCGCCTACACCTCAATATCAATACCTTTGTATAAGAGGATAGCCATAACCAATGCTCTAGAACATCAACATTAAATTCTCAAATTTGCAAGCAATGGGAGAAGGAAAATTAAACTGCCATGGCTGCAAATTTAAGAACCTGCTCACACACAGCCAAGTTCTATCATAACAGCCTGTCAACGAACAAATCCAGAAAACTATAAAACTAGTTATAACCATGAAAGAGGAAGCAATGAGGCTACTCTCAAATAAACTACACTCGCACTTATGACAATATCATACACCATAGATCATCAACCGACTGTGTCTAGCCTGAACCGACGGCGTCCGCATGGCCTTTGTATAAAAGGACAGTCATAATCAACAAATATAAGCAGCCACGAAACATAGAACAACAACATTAAAGCCTCAAATTTGCGACCAATGCAGGTTAATTTTGTTCACATTAGTCCATTTACCTGGATGAATCAAGAATGATGGATAATGACTAGCTAATTAAACCACACAATGTCTCCAATCCTCATATCATTCCCTAATTTAAAAAACCAAACCAATCCAAATATACTCCATAGTATATTCGGCCGCCCCAGAGGCCTCAAAGATTAAGGGGCAACTAAGTTAGGAAGCTATTAAAACAGTGTCCAAACGCCCTTTTTCCATGCTGTCCAAACAGCATAGAAAAGATGAAAATGAGACGTTGGTTAGACCACTTGATATGACACTCATATCCGCTATTTGTACCAATAGCAGAAATGAGTTGCATTTTATGCCATACGGTTTGCGCCACGCCAAAACCACGGCTGGCAACGTGGCGAACCCAAATCCTGAAACAACCATGCATTTAACTTTCACATCAGATTTGGCCCTAGTAAGAAAAAGAGCAAGAATAGAGTTCTAGAGTTGTTTCTACAAAAGTGGCAGACCACGTCAATTGTATGTTCACGTTGTCCTAGAGTTGAAAACCGTGGTTGCATTTAATGCCACGTTGTTTCATGCAATATAGGAGTCCTAGGCATGTAAATAGGAGTCCTAGAGTTGTTTCTGCAAAATATAGTTGCATTTAACGCTCACATCAGATCATGCAATGTGACAAGAGACGGACGACGAACATACACTCTTATTATATATGGTAAAGAGCATGAACTGACCTGGTTTCCCACGGATTACCATTTTGAAGCAACCTCCTCACGTCCTAGAGTTGTTTCCACAAAAGCAAAAGACGCATGAATCTTATTTATATATATAAGCAAAGCTAAATATTGTTAGGAATACTTGTTAGATTTTAATGATGTCATTAATATAAAATCAAATGTTTATTACTTGGCAAAAATGTAAGGAAGAACCAAATGAGTATCTTCCATAGGCCAAATATGTTAAGTATAAAACTTGGCAAAATGTAAAGAAGAACCAAATGAGTATCTTCTGTAGGCCAAAAATTAGTTAGGCTGAAAATCGGTTAAGTACCAAATGCAGCTAAGTCCATCAGAGAGGATCAGCCGAGTCCAGTCAGAGTAGCTCTGGTCAACAAAATTTATCAGAGAAGTTTGACCAGACTGCAGCCAAGGTACCTCAGGGAAGTCACCTGATCAGATAAGTCACAAACAGTGAACAACAGAGAGGTCCTGACTGCAGAGATGTTAGCTGCATATCATCCTAGTCGAAGGCAGCCAAGTACTCCAAGTCCACATCAGCATGCGTTGAAAATTCAAGTATTACGGAAAGTGACATGCAACGTAAAGAGACAAATTGGAGTGATTCCCGCAAGAGATATGATTTAAATAAATCATCCAGACCCACCTTGAAGACTTTAATCGTTTTATATTCAAAAGATTCGGCGCTCACATGCAGAAGTCTTCACAATGGTCGGAAGATAAAATAAAATAATGGGAATCCAGCCTTGCAACGTTCAGAAAGATGAAACAAAGAAGTCTACCTCCAACGGACGGATTTGTTCAAAAGATTTGCAATGGCTACAAGGAAAAAGCTCAGAGATCGTGACCTATATATATCCGAAGATTTGAAGCTGAGCAATTACCGGTGCGAACATACTTTCAAGCGATCAAAGCAATCAAGCAATCTAAAGCAATCAATAGCATCGAGAAAAGAGCGGTTCTAAAAGTTCATACTTAAAGAAGCTCTTAGTTGGAGAAGACAAAAACTCTTGTCTGTAATCCTGAGTACGGGGTACTTCACTGGTTGAAGTAAGAGACTGTAAAGGCATCCAAAGATCGAGGATCAAGAGGTGCAAGCCAGTCAAGTGTGTACAACGGCACGGATTTCCACTGGTTGGAAACTGTTGTAGTGTGGTTTGAATCACTGTAATATTTATCACTGGTTGAGAATTATAGTGAATTCATCTCCAACTGGTTTGGAGAAAAGTGGATTAGTAGAGGACTACCCCACCTCTGAGACCACTATAATTGCCTGCGTTATTTACTGTTTTACTACATCATACTTTAACTGTTGCATTCATTGTTAAGTGTTTCATTAGTTGCTTTCTATTCGTCATCAGCTGACTTCCGCATATATTAAAGAACAAACGACTCCAAGTCATTTGTTTACCTTTCAGCTGAAGAAACTCACTCTTCGTGAAAAAGAGTTTAAGAGTTTCTACAAGTCTATTCACCCCCCCCCCCTCTAGACTTGTACCTGGACGAATTGTGACCTACAAGTGGTATCGGAACGGTTGGTTCATTTATTTCACGAACCAGATCTATATCAGATATATATATATATATATATATCTTTACTCTTACTTTATAATGGAACACATGCACTCTAGACTCCCTGTGTTTTCAGTTGACGAGTATGATCTGTGGAAGATAAGGATGCAGGCACACTTATCTTTAATTCATGACGACATGTGGTGCATCATCGAGGACGGTCCATTCATATTTGAGAAGGACAACACAGCAGAGGAGATCGCAGCAGGGAAGCCAGAGAACATTCCTAAGAAGAGGACGGAGCTTACTCCCGAAGAAAGAAAGCTGGCCAATCTTGATAACCGGGCCAGAGATGTATTATATCAGACTCTTGACAAATCCACCATAGTCAAGATCAAGAACTGCAAGAATGCCAAAGAAATCTGCGACACATTAGCCTTAATGTGTGAAGGAACGGAGCTGATCAAGGAAAACAAGCTGTCAATTTCTATACAAAAATTTGACAACTTTAAAATGAAGAATGGTGAATCCAAAGATCAAGTGGACGCAAGGTTCACTGAGATTATTAATGAGATCAACTCCCTGGGCAAAACCTATGGCAACAGGGAAATGGCACTAAAGGTTCTCAGATCTCTCAACCCCGAATGGAGCATGAAGGCCGTGGCCATGAGAGAGTCCAAGGACCTGAATAAGACAAACATCCAGGAGCTGTTCTCTGATATGAAGGCTTATGAGTTCGAGCTTCCAAGTTCATCCTCAACTGAGCCTGCAGAGAAGGGAATCGCATTTGCAGCCGAGTCCCCTGCCAAGAGCCTATCTGATGTGAAACCTCCAAATCCACTAGATTTTGAGGAAGAAATGGCGTTTATAATGCAAAGGTTCAGCAATTTTAGAAAGAACTACTCCAAATATAAGAAAAATTATAAGTAGAATCCAAGAAGGAACCAGAAGGCTGGAAGTTGGAAAGTAGAATGCTACAATTGTCACAAGATCGGACACATCCAAATGGATTGTCCCGAGCTCAAGAAGGAGGTGGGCAGAAAAGAAGATAGAAGAAAGGCCCTCATCGGAGAAGACCAGGAGCATGTCGAATCAAGCAGCGGATTCTTTTCTGATGAAGATGAGGAGTATGACTGCCTGATGGCAAACCTAGCTGATGAAGAGGTAACTTCTAAACCCACCGGTTCAAATAATAGCTCAGCCATGTCACAAGATATGGATCTACATGAATCGGTAAATCGGTTATTTAAAGATTTTGAAACACTCAAATCGCACACCAAGTCAGACAAGAGAGAAGACTCACCGCAAGATGAGAATAGCAAATGAAAAATGATTTCAAAACTCACCTAGATCTGAATAAGGTTGAGATAACTACGGTGACTTTAAAAACCAGGCAAATGTTAATACAACCGAGATAGATCGACTAACCATTTTACTTAAAGAAAAATCAGCTGCACTTGCTCATGCCAAAGCCGAGTTTACTAAGCTGGCTCAGATAAATAAGACGCAGGCTCAGGAAATAACCTCCCTGAAGGCGTCTTCAACTCTGGGAGAATTGTGTACTTATAAAAGGTCACTATATACCAAATCGGGCCTTGGATATGATTCTCACACTCCCTCTAGTTCAAACCAAGTTTATCAAGGGAAAAACAATTGTCTCGATTCCGAGCCTGTATATAAACCGATATTCAAAAACAGTAACAAATTAGTCAAACGTCTAGCTGCAATCGGGTTACACTGCATGACCACCTAGACAGCGACTAGCAAAGGGCCTGCAAAAGCAAGACTGCATAACATGCCCACTATTACCAATGACTCCCTAAAAACAGATTTCATAATGGGAGGGGCAGATGGAAACCTCAAGGTTATCCTAATTACCAAAATGAACTAGTGTGGAGACCACAAAGATTTAATAAATGGTCTCAGCCTAGATTTAGAAATGGCCCACACTATCAAAATTTTGAGGAATATCCGGTATACAATCCAACTAGGAGATTCAGACCTCGACCATAGACACCTTATGAGGGTTATAATAATAATAATAACAATTTCTATAATCCAAGGAGAAATCAATTCTCCAGGAAACCAGCTAACCCCAAAGGACCCACACAAATTTGGGTACCTAAATCTCTGCTTGTCTAATTGCAGAAAAGGTGGAAGGACTACAACCACATCTCCACAAGCTCAAATTTTGGAGGTGAAGAATGGTTTGTAGACTCTGGATGCTCGAGGCATATGACCGGGAACAAGAAGATGCTGTCCAAATATATCAAAGAAAGAGGTCCCGATGTAACCTTTGGAGATAGCTCTAGAGGACAGACAAAAGGCTTTGGAGAGCTGCACCGAGGAAACATTGTGATATCCAAAGTTCATTATGTCAAAGGACTCAAGTACAACCTCCTGAGCATAAGCCAATTCTGTGACGAGAAGAACCTAGTAGTATTCACCATCTTGAAGTGTATGGTAATAGATATCTGATCTGGAGAAGTAAAGCTACAAGGTTTCAGAAGGAGATATGTCTACATGATTGATTGGAAGACAGGAACACCTAACTCTTGTTTTCTATCCAAGACAGTAGCTGAGAATGGATGGCTGTGGCACAAAGGGCTATGTCACCTGAACTTTAAAGCCATCAACAAGATTAGTTCTCAGAAGCTGGTCAGAGGACTTCCAAATGAAGCATTCAAGAAGGAAGCACTTTGTGATGCATGTCAGAAGGGAAAGCAGACCAAAACATCGTTCAAGCCAGTTCAGCCTACAACGCTCACAACAAGGATCTTAGATGTACTCCACATGGATCTATTTGGTCCTATCAAGCCAAGGACTCTGAGCGGCCGGAAGCATGCACTTGTAATAGTAGATGATTATTCAAGGTACACTTGGATTATCTTCCTATACAAGAAAAGTGAAACCTTGACAAAGTTACCTGAGCTGCTGAGAAGGATCCAGAATGAGAAATCCCTTTCCATAATCAAGATCAGATCAGATAGAGGAGGAGAGTTTCTCAACAAGGCGATAACTGATTACAGCGATCAGAATGGGATCCAGCATGAGCTCTTTGCAGCAAGGATGCCCCAGCAGAATGGTGTTGCTGAAAGAAGTAACAGAACCCTGAAGGAAGCAGCAAGGTCCATGATTGCAGAAGCGGACCTACCTAAAAGGTTCTGGGCTGAAGCTGTCAACACAGCCTGTCACACCCAGAACAGGAGTATGATAGTAGGGAGACATGGCAAAACTCCCTATGAGGTTTGGAATAAAAGAACCCCTACTGTTCCTTACTTTCATGTTTTTTGTTGTAAGTGTTTCATCCACAACAACGGTAAAACACAGCTAAATGCCTTTGATGCTAAAACTGATGACGGTCTCTTTATGGGATATTCCCAAAGAAGCAAGGCATATAGAGTTTTTAATAAAAGAACCTTAGTTGTGGAGGAAACACCCCATGTTGTTTTTGATGAATCTACCATTGAGTACAGGAAACAAGTTGAGCTAATTGAAAACAAGCTCAAGTCAGCAACCCTTGAAGAAGTCATTGTTCATGATACTGGAATGGTGGACTCACCTGCAGACCAGCCTGATGACCCAACTGCAGCTACTGAAGACCCAACTGCAGATCAGATAGGATCACCAAACCTATCCACTACTACAAAACTAGCCTTTAACAGCGCCCTTTTAACAGCGGTTGTTCGAAAACCGCTGTTAAAATGACCCGGTGGCATACAAGTAAATAGTGTGCAATAAATTAACAGCGGTTATTAATATAACCGATGTTAAAATAGGCACTTAACAGCGGTTATATAATAACCGATGTTAAATTTATCCCGGAAAATTAAAAAAAAAATTCACAACAAATTTAACATTGGTTGTTAAGTAAAACCGATGTTAAATTGACAAATTTAACATCGGTTGTTAAATAAAACCGATGTTAAATTGACAATTTAACATCGGTTGTTAAGTAAAACCGATGTTACATTTGTGAATTTTTCAAAAAAATATACGATTAATAATGTTTTGTTTAAAATCATTATTAAATATACATACATTTAACAATGTTTTGAAAACAACCATTGTTGTATTGTCTTTAAGATCGATTCGCGATTTTATTTTTCTTTCTTCCTCCGCGTTTTATTTTTCTTTCTTCCTCCGCCTCTGTACTGTCTTTCTTCCTCCGCGGTCGTTCCTGAGTTACCCAAAACGAAATCGCCCTTCCGGTCGCTGTTGTCCGGCATCTCGATTTTTTGGGACGACAAACGAACCCTGAGCCCGAATCGCCGCTGTTGAACCAAACGAACTGAGCCCGAATCGCCGCTGCTGAACCAAACAAACTTAAGCCCTATTCTACCACACCCGAATCGCCGCTGCGACCTCTCTCTCTCCGGCCGCTGCCATCTCTGTCTCTCCTACAGGTATTTATTTTTATTTAATTTTATTAGAACTCATTCTTCCCTTATTTTTTGAGCTCCTTTTCTCATTCGGTTCTAAATTCACCATCCCCATCGGCGGCCGCGGCTACCTTCCGCCGCCCACCCTGCCCATTTTTTTGCTTTTTTTCCTTGTATGTTGATTTTTTTAGTTTCTGTTCAATTATTTTGACAAAAAAGAGCATTGGATTGGTAATTAGAAGTATGGCCTGTCGTTTTTTTGCTTTCATTAATGGGATATTCACTTTGAGGGTTCTGAGTTGGGTGTACACTTTGAGGTGCTCGTATTCCTTGATACCTCAAAGTGTATATTCATGAAACTATGAAAGAAATCTGTTTTGTAGGAGATTATAGCATAATGAAAATATCTCAAAGTGGCAACGTTTTACTTTGGATGTCTGTCGCTACCTTCGTAAGAAGGAGATTATAGCATAATGATATCTTAAGAATTTTTTTTTTAAATGGATGCCTGAGTGAGGAAGAGAGGATACAAGACCTTTTAATTTACTATATGGTATATCTCGTGCTGCAATTAAAGTTATGTTCTAACATAAAGGTATATCTACTATATGGTCGACGAGGATAGCGTGATTACTCTTGTGTGTCTTTCAGTTTTTGTCTGTTACCTTTTAAAGCATGAATTACGTTGGGATAGATGTGGTTAACTTCTTAAGGATCTTCTCCCTTTGGGATAGATGTTAACTTTCATCTTAAGGATCTTCTCCCAATAGTTAATGCAGGAAAAGGTGACGGTCTTTATAAAATAGTGAGATGACATAGTATATTAATAGCAATAATAGTTGTATGTTTTTGGTAGAAGATTAAAATAACACTAAATGTGGTTGGTTCTAACTAAATGAATTGCAAATTGAATTTCACTATGTGTACAACAGAAAAGAAGAAAAATGGATCGAAGTTGGATGAATGCAAGTCGTAACAGTGATGAGTATGATAATGGAATCGAACAATTTCTTGAGTTCGCCCGACAAAATCGCCCGGAACCCGATGAAAGATATTTTTGCCCTTGTGTCAAGTGTATGAACGGGAGACGACATGAAGCTGACATTATTCGTGAACATCTTATTTGTGAGGGAATAAATACAAACTATACGATTTGGATATGGCATGGCGAACTAGTAGACATTCCAACTGAAGACACACACGTAGATATAGATGGTGATCAATTTGAAGACATGATTCGTGATGTTGGAGAAGAATCATTCCGACAAGCGCATGTTTATGATGCATTGAAAAGTGATTCAGAGACTCCTTTATATCCGGGTTGTAAAAATTTTACACGCTTGTCTGCCGTGTTGAAGTTGGTTAATGTGAAAGCAAAAAATGGGTGGAGTGATAAAAGTTTCACCGAATTACTCGAGTTGATACATGAGATACTTCCAGAAGGTAATAAATTGCCTAACCGTACTTATGAGGCGAAGAAGGTTTGTGTCCGATGGGTTTATCGTATAAGAAAATACACGCCTGCCCTAATGATTGCATATTGTACCGAAAAGAGTTTGAATTATTGCATAAGTGTCCTAGGTGCGGGGCATCACGCTACAAAGTGAAGCATGATGATTCTAGTGATGGAGAGAGCACACAACGAGGGCCTCCAGCGAAGGTGTTGTGGTATCTTCCAATTATTCCAAGGTTCAAGCGACTGTTTGCTAATAAGGATGACGCAAAGAATCTCATATGGCACGCAAAAGGGAGAAAATGCGACGGACTAATTCGTCATCCTGCTGATTACGTACGGTGGAAGAAAATAGATCATTTATTTCCGGATTTTGGGGGTGAGGCAAGAAACCTTAGGCTTGGACTTGCCACAGATGGGATGAATCCGTTTGGTAATTTAAGCACTAAGCATAGCTCATGGCCCGTCCTACTTGTGATCTATAATTTACCTCATTGGTTATGTATGAAGCGGAGATATGTTATGTTGTCAATGATGATTTCAGGCCCAAAACAACCAGGAAATGACATAGATGTTTATCTAAGTCCGTTGATTGATGATTTGAAAATGATGTGGGATGAAGTGGTTGACGTGTTTGATGGGTACCACCAACAAAGTTTCAAGCTACGTGCAATGTTATTTTGTACCATTAATGACTTTCCGGCATATGGAAACTTGAGCGGGTATAGTGTGAAGGGGCATCATGCATGTCCTATATGTGAAGAAAACACAAGTTACGTTCAGTTGAAACACGGAAAAAAGCAGTTTACACTCAACATCGGAGGTTTCTCAAGCGCCATCACCCATATCGTAGATTGAGAAAAGCTTTTAATGGATACCAGAAGAGGGATTTGCACCGATACCATTAACAGTGAGCAAGTTTACGATCGTGTTAAGAATATCAATACTGTGTTTGGGAAAGCTACAAAAAAGTCCGTTGCGACAAATATATGGAAGAAGAGGTCCATATTCTTTGATCTTCCATACTGGAGCAAACTAGATGTTAGACATTGCATAGATGTTATGCATGTGGAAAAAATGTGTGCGATAGTGTGATCGGCACACTTCTCAATATTAAAGACAAAACAAAAGATGGTGTCCAGGCTCGTCTAGACCTAGAGGATATGGGTATTCGTCCTCAGTTGCATCCGCAATCAGTTGGTAAAAGAACTTATCTCCCCCCAGCATGTTATACTTTATCAAAAAGGGAGAAAATCAGCTTTTGTAAATGTTTACAAGGCATTAAAGTGCCACAAAGTTACTCTTCAAATATTAAGAGTCTTGTGTCGTTGCCAAATCTTAGATTGGTTGGCTTAAAGTCCCATGACTGTCATGTCTTGATGCAACAACTTCTAGCAGTTGCTATACGTGATGTTTTGCCTAAAAAAGTGAGGCATGTCATAACTCGCTTGTGCTTTTTTTTCAATGCTATATGTAGCAAAGTGATAGATCCTCTAGTTTTGGATGAGTGGAAAAATGAGGCTGTTGTTATCTTATGCCAATTGGAGATGTATTTTCCTCCTTCTTTTTTCGATGTCATGGTTCACTTACTTGTCCATCTAGTTAGAGAGATTGAAGAGTGTGGCCCTGTTTATTTGAGATGGATGTACCCCATTGAGCGATACATGAAGATTTTCAAAGGGTATACCAAGAACCCATTTCGTCCGGAAGCATCTATTGTGGAGAGGTACATTGCAGAAGAAGCTATCGAGTTTTGCACAGATTACATGTCACAAGTGGAATCTGTAGGGCTTCCTAAGTCTCGACATGAGGATAGAATTAGAGGAAAGGGTACACGAGGTGTTAAAGTTGTAACCAAGAGTCGAGATGAGGTGCTTCAAGCACATTTGTACATTTTGAATAACACTGATGATGTTCTTCCCTACTTGTCAGCTCACAAGAATCATTTGAAGATAAAGAATCCCCGAATGAGTGAAAAATGGTTGTTGATCGAACATAATAAGACTTTCTTGAGATGGTTTAAGGAACAAATTTCTAGCAGTGCATCTGAAACATTACAATGGCTAGCTTACGGACCCAAATCTGATGTCGTAACTTGGAGTGGATACGATATTAATAAGTACTCATTCTATACAAAGTCACAAGATGACAAGAGTACGGTTCAAAATAGTGGAGTTACTCTTCAAGCCGAGTCTATGCACTTTTCAAGCTCAAAAGACAAAAACCCAGTTTTGGCATCGACGAGTTACTATGGAGTTATAGAAGAGATCTGGGAACTTGATTATGTTAAGTTTAGAGTGCCTGTGTTTAAGTGCAAGTGGGCTGATAATAATACGGGTGTGGAAATCGATGAGTTAGGATTTACTTTGGTAGATCTTCACAAGGTAGCTTACAAAGACGAGCCTTTTATCATGGCACACCAAGCAAAACAGTGTTCTATGTCAACGATCCATGTAATGAAAGATTGTCCGTGGTTATTCTGGTAGAAGTGTGGATATGAATGAAACTGAAGAATCAACGTTTGACAATTGTGAATTTATTCCTTTGTCAACACGGTTACCCACTATCGTTGAAGAAAATGAAGCTGACGACATACATGCCATTCGAAATGACCATGATGAAGGTTTATGGGAGAACTATGATCTCAAAAGATAAATAAAAATCAGGTACATGAACGAATACATCTAAGTTTTGCATAGATACATATGTCATTTTTGTTCTCATTCTAAGTCTAACCGAATTAATTTATTCTCCTCTTATAAAGTGAGTAGGTGTTCACTTAAAAACTCTTTGTCAAAAACTAATACTTGTCAAAAAACTAATACTTATCGCATCATACATGGTGTATGTATATCTCGTCGCCATAATGTAATGACACAATGAAATAGAAGCATGTTAAAAAAACTAAAACAATGAAATGATTAAAATTCTCAAGAACAGCTGAAAAGTAGGATTTTTTAAAATCGAAAAAAAAAAATGAAATACCAATAACCCCTGAAAGGCTGAATAACTGGAAAAACCTTGGAAACATTAGTACAAAAAAGGGAAAAAAGCCCCTAAAATTGAAGAAAAAAAAAAGTAAAACATAGAGTTATAAAACAAGAATAAAAATTATTTGCTATTAGTTTTTTGACAAAGAGTTTTTCAAAAAAAAATATTACTGTTGACAATATTTTCATTTGTCTATACAGGCACATGACTTCTCCTCGGCAACCTTCTCGTTCTTCTTCTCATTCTCCTCATACTCCTCGCCATTCTCCTCCTCATTCCGCTGCTTCTCCTCATACGCAGACTACTTCATCGAGAAATCCTACAAGATGTAGAAGTATGGCCAAAAGGCGTATAGATGGGAAAAAGCTACCTCTTGATATCGATCCAGTCAGGGGGAAACTTAAGTACGAGCACAAAGTCAAGTTGAGTACGTATTTGGGTAAACTTGCGAAAGATCATGTTTCTATATTGTACGATCGATGGAATCACGTCAGGACAAGCCCGATAAGGAAATGTCAGGTGGATGTATTGGTACGTGCATTACTTTTGACATTAATTATGTATTTCACTTTGTGCTTAAATTAAATTAAATTATTCTATAAAAGCGAAATTAAATAAAATAATTTAAAAATGAATTAAATATAAATATGGATTAAAAGTGAAATGTATAATAAATACCTTAATTTAAGTAATTTATTTTCTAAAAACTGAAATTAAATAAAATAATTTAAAAAATTGAATTAAATATAAATAATCTGGAATAAAATTAAAATTTATGAAAAAACATTATTTGATCAAATTATTCTATAAAAACTTAGATTATAGCAAATAATTTAAAATTGTATTATTGATAACGTTTCAATTTGAATTGTCAATGTATGCCAACTTTGATGTTAGTCAAATTAGCAATATTGGTCAATTTCGCACGAAGACATTGCAGTCTATTGGCAGGATGTGGAGGCAATTTAAGACTGATTTGACCGGCGAGTATATATATGGTCCGTCGAAAGGGTTGTCTCCTTGCGAGAAATATGGTATATCGGAGGACGATTGGAAAGAATTCAAAAAGACTCGTGAGGACCCTACTTGGGAGGTAAATTCTGAATTCAAAAGACATTTTCTGTAGCTCGATTACTTGCAGATATTTCCTTACATATTACTTCGTGTCGCAATTTTCATACAAAGCAGAAATGAGATGAAATTCTAAAAAAACGGAACATCATATGTTTTTCGAGTTACATGAGAAAAAAATATCATGAGACAAACAATATGTAAATGTAAACAAACACATGGGTTTTTTTATGATTTCAAATCAAAGGTATATATAATTTTAGTGGGTATATATATAATCAAACAAAACGAATTAAAGAAGATGTCTGGGGAGAAAATCACTTTCCACAAGACGAATATGTCTTTCTTAATTGTAGAGCGAAACGATGATAGATATAGCACCCTAGAAATTCACAAAGAATCATAAAAAGAATCATAAAAAGTTAGCTGCCATTTCTCAATATTAAATATGAATATGTTGTGACAACACAAATACACTTAGTGCATACCTACAAAGGATTGGGAAGACTTTATTCATATTTGTTGCATCACATTGTACTTGACCTATGAACACATTGATAGTACAAATATTATTTCGATTCCTTGCAAATATTTTTTCCCAGGAAAAGAGAATCAAGAAACAAGATATAGCGAAGATGAACAATGCTCCCCATACTATGGCTCGAGGCGGATATGATTTTGTGGAGGTGCAGGAGATGGAGAGAAAGATGAAGGAGCGTAAAGAAGAAGCGTCAAAGTCTGGAGAAGATGTTATTATTGATCCTCCATCTCCTCCTTCACGTCATCAGAGGTGGAAACTTGGTCGGCAAAAAAGATCTGGAGGAGTGTCATCAGATGCGGACGAGAGATTATTACTAAGATCGTAAGTTTAAAAATTATTTAATATTTGACAATGTACTTCTAATTAAATAAACTTATTTTTCTTATCTTTTCAAAAGTTGATTCTGGAAATTTTTGTTTTGCAATTAAATTCTATAACTTCAATTTTTGTTGTTGAAAAAAATAAAAGTCGTAATATTAACTTGTGAAAGGTTGTGAATAAAATTTCAAAAGTTCAGTTTTATGTTTCACTTATGAAACAAAGTTTTTTTTATCCATACAAGAAAAATATTAACTGTTCATTTATGTTCTTCACATTTGTGTTACACTTACGAAAAAACGTTCTTTTGTAGGATGAGTTGGAGGCACAAAGGTACACAGGCGCCTTCACTCCCGAGGGACGACATGATATATTGGCCGAGGCCATTGGGAGACCGGAGCACCCTGGTCGTGTTCGTGGGATTGGATTTGGTGTAGGCATTCTAGATTATTTTGGACGATCTTCACGTCGACCTGCATCATCAAGTGTATTGGAGGAACTAACGAAGAAGATCACATATGATGTGACACAAAATTTGATGAAGACATTTGGCCATTCACAGCAGCCCCACACCGATCTACGTACACATGATGATCATCATGTCACCCGTGTCGATCTGAAGGAGTTGTGCCGATGATGTTCCTGGCCCTTCACGAGGGAAGACTCCGCCTGGGGACACTGGTCGATTTGGATTTTATGTGGACGAGCGTCCTCCTCGTTTAGTCGCTATCGGTCAAGTTCATCATGGTGATTCTACCCTGCACTGTGCACCTTTACCAGCTCATTTGGTTAAGGTAGTAGTCGAGGAGGCCGTAGATGGCGGTGCCGAAGTTCCTATACCTACTGAAGAGGTAAGCTTAGTGAGGGAAGCTCTAGGTACCTTTATTGCATGGCCAAAGGATCTTGTCGTTGCCGACTTTATCAAGGTATATTTCTTTCATGTTTTAATATTAAATCTAAATAAAAGATACATCTAATGTTTAGCCTAATTACAAAAAATTCCAATTACCTCTCAAGGGATCAAAAATCAGCTAACAGGGTTTGCAAGCTAAAATCAGCTAAAATAAGCTCTCAACGCTCGAGCCAAATCAGCTAAAAATTTTCTGGGCTCAACTGTGAAACTGAAATATATGAGTTGACATTTACAATTTCAAATGGAGTTGTGGTTATTGTGGTGCTTGGTGAAGGGGATACGTTTCTTTGAGATTTCCTCTGCTCAGCAAGAATGCCAGTGGATGTGTATATTCTATGAAGTAGTGAAGTTTTGTTTCTTGAACAATTGTCCCCTTGTTCCAGCATGTGCCCTTTATTGCCCCAAACTTGACTTGTCTGGCAATTGGATTTATTGCATGCCTTCAACTCAACATAGTGAGTTCCCCTTTCACCTTACATTGTTGGTTGTTTTTCCCCGGTTCATTGATTACTATTCACTCATCCTTTTTATGCTCTTCTTAGGAGGCTCATTAGGTGGTCATACAAGCCAATACAATTACATCGGGTTTTGTCTTTCTAGCGAAATATATGTGTAGCATTTCAAGTAATACCAAAGCGATATCACTTTCATGGAAAGTAATTTATGTTTCAAAACTATGGGCTCATAATTGGATATTTTCATGATGCTTTCAACTAACGAGCAATTTATCGGAAATTGTTTTATCTTAAAAAAGATTTTTCCAGTGTTGGATTTTTCATGACATTAGTAGTTTTAGAAGGTGTAGAACATAGAATAATCTGGGATTGTTGCCATTATTTAAAACCTATTTTACATTAGAAATCACTCTCTAAATATTAGCGGAGAACAAGACAACTATACAATGAGTTTCATATGATGCTAGACATAATGAGAAAAGGACATTGGCGCGAACTCATGTGCATCGGTAATGTATCTATAACGAGCTTACTGCTCACGCAATTTCGCCAATGTTATACCTGTATATCCAAAGACTATCACGCTGCTTTTCTCCTTTACAAAAGTTGTTGAAGCATGTTGTATTATGTAGACAATAGTCAACCGCACCGGTGAGTAATAATACGAGGGTAAGAACTAATAATAAGACTTTCGTGTTCATGGTTTAAAGAATCGCCAGCATTTCTATGTACTCTTTAGGTGAAATGCTATTTAACCTAGTGGCCCACTCGAAAGTTCCAGGAAAATGTCTCATGGAATCATAGGTCCGCCCGTGTGAGCATAGTTGTTAAAGGCGCGCATAAAAAGAGGCGGGTCGCCTTTTAAGCCCCAAGGCGGGCGATCTCGGCCAAACGCGCGCTGGCGCGCCTCGGTGTGCCCTTTTGCTGCGCCTCGGTGCGTCATGTTCCATGATGTATGTGTTGATTTTACAATATCAATCACGTATTGTGACATGACAATAGCAATTATCTCAAACTGTTGAGAGATTAATGGGTTTTATGTAATTAGACTAAGACCTTGGGGTACTTTTTGTAACTTTACCATTAATTCAATACCGTCAAGGAAAGAAAAAAAGATGTAAAATAGTTGGTTTTACAGTTGTTTTTTTACGCTTTCATGTTTCTTCTATATGATTTAGGATATTGAGCGACCCGAGCCACCTAAGAAACATGCTCGTCAAGATGACCGGTCGAGTGACAGTGACACGTTGAGAGAGTTATTTAGTGTTGCGGCGACTCTCTTTAGTGAGCCGTTACAGTGCCATGGGATACGACTTCCTTTGGTTGTGGTGGTGATGACGTTCCCTTGTACATAAGTTACAATGATCTTTTGGAAATCATTCAAGACAGGCGGTGGCTTACCTTATCGATTCTACGCTTTGGACTTTGTAAGTAATTCTTTACATGCATATTTATGTATTTTTATCAAAAATTCATAGTTTGAAACGTAAATATAAAAATCGCCACTTAAAGAGTATGATATATAATTGTTAATAGATTTATCGTACATATAATATATTATAATGCATTTTTATTTTTTCACACATTTATTACAAATTAGGTACTTATATGCTTCTGGTATGTTTGATTAATACATTTATTAATAGTCTGATTAATACATTTATTACACTTAAAGAGTCTGATTAATACAATTATTACACTTGAATATATGCTTCTGGTATGTTTGAAACCATGTGCGAAAATGATCTGTTTAAATAAGGTAGTAATATTTTGTTTAACAAATTAGGTACTTATCTAAATTGAACGTGGGCACGATGGACGAGGATTTGTATGGATATTTTGATCCTCAATCCATTCAAAATATGGGAAATAAGGGAGAGGAGACCTCCAGATACATCGCTTCGCGTATGTCGGATGCCAGAAAACAGATATACCTTGGAGCTTACCATCATGAGTAAGATCTAACATATTCATCTAACTCCTCTCTTTTTTTCTCTAAAAGTCTTAATATTTCTTTCTTGTCTTTGTAGATTATTATATATTAATAATTATGTAAGTAGATGTATTTAGATTGATTATGGAAAAATTAAATATTTCGTTTGTTAATGCGGTGAGCATTGGCAACTTTTGGTCGTTATTAGGCAAAGCCGAAGTTGTGTGGTTTTGCTCACTACACCGTAAGCCCGACAATCGCATTAAGGCCGTAGTCCAGAAGTAAGTTTTAACTTGTAGCATTTACTTGAAAAATATATATTATATTAAAAATGTAGTATGTCTCTTTTTTTTTTACTTGATCAGAGTAATCCTCTGCATTTGCATGCTAATGATTCTAATTGTGCATCTGTTGTGAATATTAAACTGGCTGGTGTTGAGAATTATAGAGTTTGGGCTAGTGCTATGCAAATTAAAAATATTATCCTAATCTGAAACCTGCTAATAACTTTAATAAAACCAATGATATAAAGAGTGCCTCTGCTGTTAATAATGGCTCTAAGAATAGTACTGGTAGTATGTCTCTGAGTATGAACAGGTTATGAAGCTGTTAAGTCCTGAATGGTAAGAGTAAAAATGTATGTGTGTGTGTGTGTGTGTGTGTTTGTGCAATGTTAGTAACTGATTGTCTTGCTTGGCCCAATTTGTTACTCAACAAGCTATCTAAGGCTTTAAGCACTTAGCTATCATATCCCATATTAATGTTTTCATTAATAACTCCTCATATTAATGTTTTCATTTCATAATACATTATTACTTCTTTTAAACAGTGCCGTGACCGCGTTTAAGGTGATGGGGGGTATGCATACAAGTAGATCCAAACAGACGATTACGTGGATATATCCCAAAGTAAGTAATACATTCAATATATATTAGCTATATAAGTATATATTATTAAATATTATACATTATATAATTGAGCAAAATATTCTTTTTAGTGTAATAAACAAAACGGAGGTTGGGAGTGTGGGTATTACGTCATGCACTGGATGTCGACTATTGTCCGGGCTCGTATTATCGATGGATGGATGGAGGTGATAAACTTTTATTTCAGTTTATTAAATTATTTAAATTAATTTCAGTTTTTTAAATTATTTCAGTTTAAAAGTGATTTGTCTAAGTTGATGAGTTTGTTAATTTATATATATGTTTATATGTACAGATGTTTGATGATGTTGCGGCACTTACTATAGAGAGTATTCGTGCAATTAGAATCGAATGGGCAAAACAATTTATGGAGGTTAGGGACCGTTTATGTGCGTAGACTTTTGACATTTAATTTTGTAAGAATACCATTGTTGTACCTGAAGATTCAGTTTCTTTTCTGGTTCATGGTTGTAGGGATATCCTTTTTCTGATTCATGTTTTGTTCATGGTTGTAGTGTATTCGTTGTTGTGTTCTTCTTCTTCATTTTCTCCTTTTACTTGTGCTTGATTTTGCTTGTGGTTGTTTGTTGCCGCTGTACTTGAATTGTGTTGTATTTTTTTTGTATTGGATAGAATGTTATTGTATTGGATGGTTGGATAAAAATTGTTTAGTTGTATTGGTGAATGGATGAAATAAAGTTGTGTTGTTGAGGTTTTATTTGATGTTTTTGGTTGGATGCTGTTTTTGGTGTTTAGGATACTGTTTTATGTGTATGTTTAGCAGGTTGGAAATAAAAAAAAAACCTGGTATTTAAAAAAAAAAATAATAATAACAGCGGTTCTAAGGCGAAACCGCTGTTAATTTTACAGTGTAACTTAACAGCGGTTCCCTCAAAACCGCTGTTAATTCGGACGCGTTTAACGGTTTTAACGAGCAACCATTAATTTAACGATGGTTACAGTTAAAACCGTTAAACGTACATTTAACAGCGGTTTTTTAATGTACATTTAATGGGTTCGTTAAAACATTGTTAAATTAACAATGATTCAGATAAAAACCGTTAAATGTACGTTTAACAATGTTTTAACTAGAACCGTTAAATGTATCGCGTTTAATGATTAACGGTTTTAACGAGCATTGTTAATTTATTACGGTTAAAACATTTAATTAAGCATTTAACATGGGTTTTTATCTGGAACTGTTAATTTAACAATGATTTTAACCGGAACCGTTAACGTCGATGATTAACAGGTTTTGAGGAACTGTTAAATTAACACCACCTTTAACGGTTCCGAACCCAGCTGTTAATGTAACTCCGAACGCCGTTAAAAGCCCGATTTGTAGTAGTGATCCCGATCCGATTTGCGGCCAAGAAGACCCAACCGTAGCCGACAAAGACTCATCTGCGGTCGTAACCAACTGCAGATGACAAGGCGGTAGCCGATCCGATTGCGGGCACGAACCCGGTGATGCAGAAATCCACCAAGGCAATCCAACAGGGGGAACAAACCCAGAAGAGGACGATATCCCCAGATGGCTCAAGGATCACCCAATCCAGCAAATAATTGGAAAGTTTACTGATGGAGTTAAGATGATATAGTCAACCCTACCAGCAGGAATGGCGATGTTCTCATGTTTTATGTCGCAAATTGAACCTAAAACCACAGAACAAGCCTTGGAAGATTATTCATGTATTAATGCCATGCAAGAGGAATTGGAGCAGATGGAAACAAACAAAGTTTGGGAACTAACAGACAGACCTGATCACAAGAAAGTTATTGGCACCAAATGGGTGTATAAAAACAATAGTGATGAAGACGGAGCTGTTGTTAGGAATAAAGCCAGACTTGTAGCAAAAGGTTATGCACAGTGTGAAGGAATAGATTTTGATGAAACCTATGCACCTGTTGCAAGATTAGAGGCCATCAGACTATTTCTCGCATATGCTGCATTCAAAGACTTTGAAGTATATCAGATGGATGTAAAGAGTGCTTTTCTGAATGGAATTCTAGAAGAAGAAGTCTATGTAGAGCAACCCCCAGGTTTTGTCAAAGGAGACAAAGTCTAAAAGATGTTGAAGGCTCTCTATGGACTGAAGCAAGCACCAAGAGCATGGTATGAAACACTGTCTGTGTTTCTTGAGAAGAATGGTTTTTGCAAAGGAAAGGTGGACAAGACCCTATTCAGAGTGGAGCACGAAGGCCACATATTGATAGTTCAGAATTATGTGGATGACATCATATTTGGCTCAACCAATCCAGAGTTATGCAAGAAATTCTCCAACCTCATGCAAGGAGAATTTGAGATGAGTATGATGGGAAAGCTTAACTTCTTTCTCGGACTACAAGTTAAGCAGATGGAAAAAGGAATTTTCATCAACCAAGCAAAGTATACCAGAGATCTTATCAAGAGATGGAATGGAATCAGCCAAGCCCGCAAGAATTCCTATGAGCACAAGTACTCACCTGGATGCGAGGCAGGCGGGCATATCGGTGGACTCAACCCACTCTGAGAGGACTCATTGGATCTCTTCTCACATGCCTCACCGCGAGCCAGACATATCCTATGTTGTTGGAGTTTGTGCATGATTCCAGTCCAAGCCGAAGCAATCACACCTAGATGCAGCCAAGAGGATAATAAAGTACCTTAAGTCTACAATTAATGTTGGACTACGGTATCCCAAGGATGATAACTTCGAGATGTCAGGATACTCAGATGCAGATTTCGCAGGATGCAAAATCAACAGGAAGAGCACTAGTGGAACGTGTCAATTCCTAGGAACCAGACTGATATCCTGGTTTAGCAAGAAGCAGGTTTCTAACTCTATCTCCACTACAGAGTCAGAATACCTAGCTGCAGGTAGCTGTTGTGCACAAATTTTATGGATTAGACAGCAGCTAAGGGATTATAATATCATTGCCAACGAAGTTCCACTATGGTGTGACAACAATAGTGCTATTGCAATAACCAACAATCCGGTTTTGCATTCAAGGACGAAGCACATTGATGTTAAGCACCACTTCATCATAGACCATGTGCTTAACAAAAGGGTTAGAGTTGAAAGAGTCAGCACAGACTACTAGATAGCTGACATCTTCACTAAACCCTTGCCAGAAGAAAGATTTCTGGAGCTGAGCAGAGATCTTGGATTACTAGATTGGGAATCTAGTACTAAAGCAAGCTGAAGCATTTCAGAGGAAGGACGGACCCAGCTGGAGAATCAGACCCTAGCTGATCCAGGCAACAAGACGAAGGACGAACAAAGGAACCTAGCTGATCAGAATACCAGGCGAGAAGTGAACTCACCTGTTGCAGAGCGGTCAACAGTCAACAAATCAGACCAGCTAAGTTTTCTAAACTGACCTCTGAATATTTAATTGTTATCTGTCATATTTATGATATTATTATATTAATTTTGGATAACAACTGGCATTTAAATATATATTTTCCTAAGCCAAGTGGCAATTTTAATACACGCGTCAATCGCATATTAAATCAACCTCTACGGTGGCCAATCAGAATCAACCGTCGAATTTTAAACTGGGCCACCGATACAAATTTGAAATTCAAAAGAATATCAAAAGGCGTACCATCGTTTCAAATATATAATAAATTAATACAAATGTCTTTTCATCTTCTTTATAAGGAAAGAAGACCTTTCACTTTACTCTTTACGCTTACAGAAACCCTAGATTTTTCAGAGCAAAAATTTCTTGAACACCAAATACGCTAAAATCTTTTATTTGCAGAAATGGCATCTTTCGAAGGAGTTAATTTGAAGGCGGTGAAAGATCAGATCATTTTCTCATTGGTCGTCGACTTTGAAGGATTATTGGAAGCCAATCTGAAGGACTACGACATGCTTAATCTGATTCGCGCAATGAAGCTTAATGGGATCTACCCATTTCTAGACATCAATCCTCAACACCTGTACAAAGAGGATGTTATCTTATTCTATCGCGAAGCTTATTTGATTCAAGACGGAATTGATAGCACAGTTGGCGGAATACCAGTCAGCATTTCTCGAGAGACGATCCGTACTGTCTTCGGAATGAAGCACCATGGTTTAGCGGTCGAAGCTCTCAAGCAATCCGCCGCCGAAACCTGGAAGAAGATTAAGGTGGAAAATATCCCGAAAAAACTAAAATTCACTGCCAAGAGGAGTGAACTCAAAAGGATTTACCGTTTCGCGTTGGATATTACCAACAAAATAATAATGGGGATGGCCGGCAGTTATGATCAATTGTCGTCATGGAAGTTTATGGTGCTGGGAGCACTGATTCAGGAAGAAGAAGTTGACTGGGCAGACTACATCTTCAGACAACTCGTGCGAGAGGTCAACAAAGCCGAATGGCTTGTTGACGAGAAGAGGTTCAAAACAAAGCTGGCGTTTGGAACGCAGCTAAGTTGGTTTTTGGAAAAGACTGGTGTGGCAAAGGGAAGCACTGACCCCTTCCACCCCAATAAAAGTCTTGGTCATATGGACCACGAGAAGGTGAGGAAATTCGGAGGCACTGGGAGAGCAGCTCAGATGTTGAAGGAGCTGCCGGACACAAGGACATATCCGAGATACTATTCATGAGGAGAGTCGGACAGACCTGCAACTGATATCGCAACTGCAGTCGAATCTGACACCGAGTCCGACGACACTCCCATTGCAGTCAGATTTAAGAGAAGGGGACCAGCCCCTGAAGGACCCTCTATTCTGCAGTCATCACCAGAACCCTCTCCCAAGAGGCCAAGGAAACTGCAATTTGGTGAGGAAGAGCAGTCTGAACATCTTGCCAGTCCCTCAGCCAGATCACCAATTCATCTGGAAGACCTGCCTGCACCAGGCACCCTCGAGACTCGGATTGTACCTGTACTCACCCCCCCAGCCTACATTTCCGAAGAAGAAGAAGCAGGTCTCATAATTTCTATCCCTGAAGCTAATTATACCTTTAACCTGCTAGAAAACAATACTTTCAACCTATCAATTGAGCAACTCCAGCTTGTTAAGCCACAAGTATTAAAACACTCTTTTGTCAATATTTTTGTAGAGTGGAAATTTTTCAAAACTCTGACTTTTACAAACCTTCAAACTTACATTGCAACTAGTGGTTGGGAATATCCCAAAGCCACAGAGGAGGTTCTGATTCACTTTTGCAAAGAATCAGACTTAGTGTTGATCCTCCAGGATAATTGGTTCATATCCCATTTTAAATCAAACATGGACCAATTTATCCATTCCATAATGCTTAGCATTTTTTATGGTTCTTTTGGAGAAGAGTAGGAGGAGGAAGTTGAAAAAGAAATTAGAATTGAGGAAGTAGATGGAGAAGGAAATAAAGAAGTTGTTGATTTGGTTGATGAAGAAGAAGAAGAGAAAAGAACAGAAGAAAATATTCTAGTTGAAAAACAGTCAGGAGAAATTGAGAAAACAGAAGAGTTGGCCGATGAAGAAGAAGAAGAAGAAGGAGAAGAGGTAGAACAAGAAAAAGATGAAGGAGAAAAGGAGGATGATGATGATGAAGGAGAAGAAGAGGAGAAGGATATGATAACAATGATGATGATAATGATGATAATGATGGAGGAGATGCAGGAGCCGAAAAAGAAAATGAAAAAGAAAAGGATGAGGAGGAAGAAAAGGAAAAGGCAGAAGAAGAGAAGGAGGAGGATCAGGAGAAAGAGGAAGAGAAAGAGAAAGAAGAAGAAAAGGAACCAGAGCGGAGCAGGCCAATTCAAGAAGGCTGCAGACAGTGGTACTGCCGGTACACCAGCCTAGACACAGAGTTAGCTGAAGACTCCAGGTCAGGGACCCCGGAGAAAACCCCCTCTGAACTACCAGCTGCAGACAGAAGCTTGCAGTCTAGTGGTTCTTTTGCAGAAGGCTCAGGAGAGCACTCTCCCTCAGCTCAGATATCTCCTACCATGACTGAGCTGATCAGGCAGCTAGTCAAAGATACAATTGGAGAGCTGCTGGCGTCTCAGGTCACTCCTGACCTTCAATCAATCAATGCAAAGATCGACACTCTACTGCAGAGAGAGATTCCTCAGCCCCCTCCCCCTACCAACAACAGAATGCCATTTGGCATGTCTGATTGGATGAGCAGAATGGAGCAGCAATTAACTACCTTAGTTGATGCTGGCAAAAAGGGGGAAGAGAGAGTTCAGGGGGAAGGAAGTAATCAAGGAGAGATAAGGGCGGAGATAAGATCAAAGAAGAAGCAACATATCCTTCAAATTGAAGGACCTTCAAGTCTGAAGAGGAAAGGAAGTACAGATCCAGATGAACAGGCTGACCAGCCTGAAGGCAAGAGAAGGAGGACTAGAGGAGGTTTTGGGCCGACTCTAGAATAGGAAGGAAAGGAGTTATGGTATGTTGAGGAATTTATTCCATATGAAGCCCTGCCCATGTGGGGAACTGCAAAGAAGAAATTCATCAGAGATTATTACATCTGGGAAATACTCCAGGATGATAATCTCTCCCCACAGCACATCTTCATCAATTTCATGGAAGAAGCTTACCCAAAACTTTGGACTATTCTGAAGAAGCATGCTAAGGATCAAAACGCTTATCCTATGATTCCCTTATTCAGAGCAGAGGAAGCGCCGACCCGTCTGGAGAATGAGCTTAATGAGCTAGAGCTTCAAAGAGAAATCAAGCAGTTATGTCTTGAGAATAGATTTACATCACAACAAGACTTTGCAGCTCTTGTTGTGAAGAGGAAATATGGTCTTGCTCCAGTCAAGATAAGACCAATTGGAGCCAAACCATTCGGGCACACTTAAACGGCTATTCGCAGAGGCAGAGAAAGAGGCAGATGACTTTATTTCTTTGTACTTGTAATTTTATTTTCTGTACCTGTAAAAACTTTCTTGTAAATTTCAATCATAATCAAGTCAGAAAAGTTTTATAACAGTCTGTTGAATGACAATTTCCAGTTGTCTCAATATTAGACTGATTTTAGTTTGTGTCTTGCACTTTAGTGCAGACTTGGTCATTTGATTACTTGTTTAAAGTTTTGCCATCATCAAAATAAAGGGAATTTGTTAGGAATACTTGTTAGATTTTGATGATGTCATTAATATAAAATCAAATGTTTATTACTTGGCAAAAATGTAAGGAAGAACCAAATGAGTATCTTCCATAGGCCAAATATGTTAAGTATAAAACTTGGCAAAATGTAAAGAAGAACCAAATGAGTATCTTCTGTAGGCCAAAAATTAGTTAGGCTGAAAATCGGTTAAGTACCAAGTGCAGCTAAGTCCATCAGAGAGGATCAGCCGAGTCCAGTCAGAGTAGCTATGGTCAACAAAATTTATCAGAGAAGTTTGACCAGACTGCAGCCAAGGTACCTCAGGGAAGTCACCTGATCAGATAAGTCACAAACAGTGAACATCAGAGAGGTCCTGACTGCAGAGATGTTAGCTGCATATCAGCCTAGTCGAAGGAAGCCAAGTACTCCAAGTCCACGTCAGCATGCAACGTAAAGAGACAAATTGGAGTGATTCCCGCAAGAGATATGATTTAAATAAATCATACAGACCCACCTTGAAGACTTTAATCATTTTATATTCAAAAGATTCGGCGCTCACATGCAGAAGTCTTCACAACGGTCGGAAGATAAAATAAAATAATGGGAATCCAGCCTTGCAACGTTCAGAAAGATTAAAAAAAGAAGTCTCCCTCCAACGGACGGATTTGTTCAAAAGATTTGCAACGGCTACAAGGAAAAAGCTCAGAGATCGTGACCTATATATATCCAAAGATTTGAAGCTGAGCAACTACCGATGCGAACATACTTTCAAGCGATCAAAGCAATCAAGCAATCTAAAGCAATCAATAGCATCGAGAAAAGAGCGGTTCTAAAAGTTCATACTTAAAGAAGCTCTTAGTTGGAGAAAACAAAAACTCTTGTCTGTAATCCTGAGTACGGGGTACTTCACTGGTTGAAGTAAGAGACTGTAAAGGCATCCAAAGATCGAGGATCAAGAGGTGCAAGGCAGTCAAGTGTGTACAACGGCACGGATTTCCACCGGTTGGAGGCTGTTGTAGTGTGGTTTGAATCACTGTAATATTTATCACTGGTTGAGAATTATAGTGAATTCATCTCCAACTGGTTTGGAGAAAAGTGGATTAGTAAAGGATTACCCCACCTCTGAGACCACTATAATTGCCTGCGTTATTTACTGTTTTACTACATCATACTTTAACTGTTGCATTCATTGTTAAGTGTTTCATTAGTTGCTTTCTATTCGTCATCAGCTGACTTCCGCATATATTAAAGAACAAACGACTCCAAGTCATTTGTTTACCTTTCAGCTGAAGAAACTCACTCTTCGTGAAAAAGAGTTTAAGAGTTTCTACAAGTCTATTCACCCCCCCTCTAGACTTGTACCTGGACAACTTGTGACCTACAAATATGAATAGAGTCGTATGAGGTTTATACCAAGAATCAAAAAAGATGTTCAAAATAACAAAACTTCCAATAAAAAATCAAAAAACCAAACCAAGAACCAAGAATCGATAGGCTGTCTAACGATGCAAGAAGCCTATAACTTTAGATTTAAAATCAAACCCATAAAAAAGCTATGGTGGTGACAAAAAATCAAAATCGAACATGTGAATTGGAGTTTTGCGAGCGACAGTGGTAAAGTTCACATTTTGGATGAAATCAATTGTTGCTGTTGGAAAATACCGAAAAATGATGAGGTTTTAAATGAGGGTAAAACTAAAATGAAATATAGCAGAGCAGAGGCATGTAAAATAGCATAACTTTAGCCTATGATCAAACAATTGACAAAAAAATTAAAGAAAGAAGCCAAACGATCAAGCAACAAAAAAATCTAACCTAAAAACATAAGCACCAAAAACACCATAAGAGCCCATTTAGTTTCATATTCTGACATAACCAAACACAATAAGCATCAAGAACGAACCCAAAATTGAAAGACTCGCTCGGTCACATGTTCACGAGAAAGAACTGACCTGGTTTCCCACGGATCACCATTTTGAAGCAACCTCCTCACGTCCTAGAGTTGTTTTGCTGCTTTCTATTAACCTTTTTGGTCATTGGGCTAAAATTTACCTCTGTTGAATTATCTATGAGGCGAGATTAAAATTTCCATTTATAATTTAGACTATGTGTTTTTCACCTCTCTATTCTTGTTGAACTCTTACGAGCTTGTAATATTTTCGGAAAAGTTTGTGGTCTGGTGCTTGTATGTTATGAATTTACTGTGTTTCGGATTAATTTCTTGTGTTTGTTCTCAGCGTTTTGCTACTGTGTTGTGAATGCTCTCTGTATGGTGGTCCAATGGTATCATGCTGTTCATTGCAAAAGTTTTCAGTGAGGAACTGAGGATCGTAAATTTGTTGATGGCATGAGGGTCCGTATCTAGCTGGTCTGGTTTTGTTCTGGCCTTGTCAGCATTCTTTATCTGGATTCGACTTATATGCTTCGATGGCTTCCATGTTCCATTTGATGTTCTACATATAATCTCTCCAAGGTGTCTTTGTTAGGAATAGACAGGTTCGATTGAAAATTGAACATTATAATATAGACACATATAATAAGGGCTGATGTTTTCATCGCCCAGCTCCTGCTTCACGTCGCCCTTCTCCTCTTCTTGGCTGCTGATTGTGCTTGGTGTGTTTTGGTTACCAGGTTTGGCTTATTATTTTATCAGCTGCTTGGTGGGTTTCATGTGTTTACACTTCTCTGCTTTAGGATTTCTCCGGATATCTTATTCTGCTGTCCCATCGATTACTGGTGTGCTTGTTATGCGATTGTTTATTTTGATTTTGCTACTGTTCTGCGCTGTCGTGGTCAAATCTTCTCTAAGTCTGTTCAGAACTTACTAATGATTTTCTAGCTGTTTATACTAACGACCATTGATTTGGTTTCTCAGATTTTTATTCTTTTCTGCTGTTGGTGGTGGTGGTTGTATTTTTTCCAGCAAGTTTGAGTTGTTCTTTTTTCTGGTCTAATTTGTAGGTTCGTTCATATATATTTGTTCAACTCCAGTTATTTTTGGTGCTGCTTTATTGTGTTTGTCTTATAAGGCATGGTCCTGTGCTTTTTTTTTGGGTGGGGGATATATTCTGGATGTTTTCCTGCATGGTCTGTTGTTTCTTTCTCACATCTGCTTTCTGCAATATTTAAATGGTGAGTTTCTGCAATTAATCGTGCCGTCAGAACGAGGTTCCTTTACGAAGCCGTGTTTGAGTTGTCTGATTTGATTTATTAGGTTTTCCCAAAGATCATATAAAACTTGACTTAATGTGGCTTTCATTATTTGCCGTAAAAATCCATAAAAATCGAAATTTTTTAGGAATATTAAACGAGTCAAAAATATAATTTTTCTACATTATCGGGGACCAATGGAATTTCCAGAAAACTTTCTATCTGAAAGTGGAAGTCCCATATTTTTTGATTCTTGGTATAAACCTCATACGACTTTATTCATTTTTAGCTTTGCTTATATATAAATAAGATTCACGAGTCTTTTACTTTTGTAGAAACAACTATAGGACGTGAGGAGGATTTTTCAAAATGGTAATCCGTCGGAAACCAGGTCAGTTATTGCTTTTTACCCATATATAATAAGAGTATATGTTCGTCGACCGTCTCTTGCCTCTTTCACCTACTTCCCGTGTTCTGTCTTCTCCTCTTTTTCCACCGACCTCTCTGCTCTGGCCACTCGGGTGACATCTCTCTCCTTCCTCTCATTCTTTATTCTTCCATCTATTCTCGCCTATTAGAAAGAACGACCCCCTACCAGCCTAAGGAGATGAGAGGACAGTGTGAAATCAAGACATTCACTACCACATTAAATGTGCGAAGGGTTTCTTTGATTTTTTTCCCGATTCTTAAAGGTTGTTTGATTTTGTGCAGGCTTTTCCCCCATAGTTTTTGGTTTTTTTCTACAGCAACAATTCATTTCATCCAAAATCTGAACTTTACCACCATCGCTCGCAAAACTCCAGTTCACAAGTTCGATTTTGATTTTTTGTCACCACCATAGCTTTTTTATGGGTTCGATTTAAAATGGAAAGTTATAGGCTTTTTGCATTGTTAGGCAGCCTATCGATTCTTGGTTTGGTCTTTTGATTGTTTATTGGAAGTTTTGTTATTTTGAACATCTTTTTTGATTCTTGGTATAAACCTCATGCGACTCTATTCATATTTAACATTGCTTATATATAAATAATATTCGACGTGAGAGACAGAGATGGAGAAATAAGGATGACCATGAAGAAGAAGAAATTTTGAGAATGAATGCAACAAGCATGGCCTCTGTCATTAATAGTCGCAATAGTGGAGAAGCAAGAGGTGTCAGGCAAGGGAAGCCCCATTAGCAGAAGTGGAGACAAAACTCTAAAAAATGAGAGAACAGGTCAAATAGGGAAGAATCGAACGACGAAAGACACAGGCTTATTACATTTATATATATCGCATGTCCCTCCATAGTTCTAATTCTCTTGCAACGAGAGGCATTCCATAACTGCATAAAATAAACATTAAACCTAATGAAAGGAATGCAAAATCAATGGTAGAAGTTATACATGTTTTACTTTCACATATAGTTTCTAGTCATTTGAGAGAATTATTTGTAGAAGTTCAGTTTGTTTTCAAGTGTCAATAATCCACAATAAACTCTATGAATTTCATCTCCCACTGAAGCAACTCACATTTGTTATGATACTGAATAAACGGATAATTCAGATTCGAATTTCGCAATACTCACTTTAATGTTACCACAAACTGACTCGAGAGCAAGGATTATCCAATGTCTTGGGTATGCCACAAAGATAAACACATATGCATATCACACAACTCAAATAGATCACAATACTATAGAGCAGGGTCAGAGTATCAACTCTATAAGTAAGAGGCTGGGGAAAAAGCCTCAACGCATAATTAGAGTTTGCCATTGCTAGATCCAACAGCAAGATGCGTACCATGTGTAATATCCGCAATTTTTGATTTCCGGTAATCCTCTTTTTTCAGTGGAGGTCCATTTTGACGACTCGCTTGGGACCGTTTCATCGTTATGAGAATGATTAATTCTGCACTTTTTGTCACCCGAGTTCGTTTCGGTATTGTTTTGTGGAATCCCGTGTTTCTTAACGACTTTTCCGCACTCGAGTTCGATTCTTGTGAATCTCATTCGAAATTACTGTTTCGAGTTTCCCGTAAGTCCGTTTAACTTTGTTAGACGTGTTGTGAACTTTGGTTTGGTTATTCGATCACGTATCGTGATTTTCGGACGTTTTGGGCTATTTTCGTAATTTCCCAAAGTTTGGGGTAATTACCTTCCGTTGTCAAATTTCGAGCCTTCGGGTGGTCAGAATCGTGTGTTCTCTTAGCTCTCAGGTTCGTACTTGCGAATACTTCGTGTCCGTTGTAACACCCCCAGATTTAACCGGAAATATTACAGCGCCGTGGGCCCCGAGATGGAACCCACAAGGCTAAAAGAAATTTTCGCAAACATTTACAAATGCCCAAGAGGCCAACGACGGTACTATCTTTAAAAATTCACAAAGACTTATAAAATCCATTTATCAAAAACCGTCGTAAAAACTCATTTGAAATCGCAAGGCCAAACAGCCGACACTCAAAAGTTTAGAAAACGATTTCCAAAGTAACCTCAGTTACCAGATACCAAAAGAGCATTTCAAAATACTCACGCAGCGGAAAAAGACCAACCATAAAGATACTCTAGCAGCGGAATACAAGAACCGATCAAGAAACTCAATGCACAGAACATGTCCTAGCCAGTATCCTCCGGGAAGCTCATCTCTTCACGACCGCTACAAGCTCGATACTCCGAGAACCTAAAAGAAATCCCTGACGGTCAGCCATAATATCCAACAATGATAACCGTCACATCACATTAATAATAACATACCAATGAGAATACAACATAAGAATACGACCAACGTAATCTTTACTTACTCAAGAAATTCTCATCAGAATAACCATTATCACATTTCACATCCTGTACTCAATTAACCAATAAACTCGAACATAATATCTGTATTGTACCTTAAACAATACTCAAGATCCTCAAACTATCATAACCAACTCACGATACGGAAATCTACCATTTCTGACCAATACGATCCATCGAATAATATCATCAAATCCCAAGACGATAACCGATTGTCCATCAAAGACAAATACCAAGGAAATACGGAACATACCTCGAGATATGAAGTGCCACGACAATCATATCGGTCTAATCCGAGATCAGATCAATGCAATACGGACACGGTCCTAAGACAAGACCTACAAATGCATACTCATATGACCACGTCAATATGATCATAGCAATAATAATCATGTATACTCAATGGAAATCCGACGATCCAGCGCCCTCGGATAGATCCCTTAGTTGATCTATCAGATCAACATAAGGTGGATAACTAACAATACACATGTGAACAACAACACATGATAAAATCAATGATGCGAATTCACAAGATTCCATCAACACAATACTGGTAATCCAACGATCCAGCGCCCTCAGCATAGATCCCCATGATGATCCCGTCGAACCAACGCATGGTGGAAAACCTGTCCAACGATCCAGCGCCCTCAGCATAGATCCTCATGATGATCCCGTCGAACCAACGCATGATGGACATTCGATCCAGCGCCCTCAGCATAGATCCTCATAATCCCATCGGATTATTTACACAACATAAACAACACAATATGCATACACATATGCAAAACAACACGTTCATCAACATGAACAACATAACATGCACGACAACATGACAATTTACTAGGACGACTTCATGTTCAACAACATGAAAGAGAATGTACGAGACCAAAATAAATAACATAAAACCGTGACCAATATGGAATACTTGCCCCGAGTCCTTCGGAAGCAACCTCGATGTCCAATCATCACCGACGATTATCCCCACTGCTCGGCGATCCAAACGTACAACGAACTATAGATACTCATATCCTCGTCCTTACCATAATGTAACCTCGATACTCGAACATACCAATAACTGAGATAAAGCATATTCATTATGATCTACCTCCCGGAATCGAAAGAACGATATGCGATCCGGATACCCGAGTTCACAATAATAATCTTCGCTATATGAATTATTAACTAAATGATACTGAAAACATTAATTAAATATTATAATCGAGCAAGTAATAACTTGCCTCGATACCGATACCACGAAGTGCTGCCGAACACATTGCCTTTATCTACGAGCTCCTCAGCCTCGATCAAACGCAATACAATGGACATACTCGAACACGACCGCAATATCCGGTTATAATCACCGATCAATAATCTCAACCTATCGAAGAAACCAAATAACACATATCCGATAACGGTCAACAACTGAGAAAACTAACCAATCGAACTCAACGGTTCAACACAACCTCGAATAAACACAGTCAGAACCAACCAAGTCAAACCATCACGAATTCCTAATCAAAACACAAAATATCAAGCATGCGCCTACTTAGCGCACGTTAATCACCTAACGTAGCGTGCGCTAAGTTCCGTTAGCGCGCGCTAGGCAGTAAACGTAGCGTGCGCTAATGCTGTGCAGTGGCATGCATTTCAAGCATCGTCTAACACTTCCATCATGACAATGATCAACTCATCTCGAGATTAAGGATTTCATAACAATCATGACATATAATTTAATAGCTCTTCAAGAACACGAATTATCCAAATTCACGTTCATGATCTATAAAATGATAAAATCCGATGTGTTCTAACATCTAAAAATCCTTATTCATCATGTTCTTCGACATACAATTCATATAACTTCAAGAATCACAGTAGCATCACCATAATCGTTACCATACGAAGTAACCAACGTCAAAACATCAAAAATCCGAATTGAAGAAGGGAATTACATCAACATATATCTTGAATTCCATCCAAAACCATACGAAACATATCAATACTCATATATTGATAACAACACTAACTTAGTACGGTAATCCAACTCGTTGTCATGCTCATCAACTTGTTTATATGATAATCATCAACTCAAGAACATCATATACAATCCAAAACGAAATCTCAAAGTGAAGAGTAATTACCTTTTTTGAAGGAAAGGATTGATTTCCAAGAATCACCAATGATTTCAAGAACAAAGCTTCACTCCATGATTCCCATCTTTAATCTTGTTAAAGAGGATCATCCCTCAGTGTTTAGGAACTCCAAATGTTCTCCCAAGGTTGTCTCTATCGGGTGAAAGGAAAGAAATGGACGAAATGTTTCATGACACCCGTTTGTCCCTTTAAATAGAATACATCACTAGCGTGCGCTAAACCATTATGTTTAGCGTGCGCTAGCCTTAGCGTGCGCTAACTGACTTTGTTAGCGTGCGCTATCGAAGCCTAGAGGCTACTGTCTTGCTTCGTAAACTACCTTACGTACGTAATGCCCATGCATTAACGTACGTAAGTCATCATGTCTAGCGTACGCAAGTCCTTACTCTTAGCGTGCGCTATCCGAAGTTGACTTACTACAGTGTTCACCTACCATTCGCCCCCACATTCCGACAAAGATCGGCAAGGATAAGATTCCTTGTTGATCGATATATAGTTAGCGTGCGCTAAGCCTAATCTTTAGCGTGCGCTAATACTTCAGACAACAACCGTTGACTTACGAACGTGCGCGGCGGTAGGTCCACACGCAGATTCCTTACGATGCATGCGCACTAGCATACGCTAACCTATAAACGTAGCGTCGCTAATCACGCACGATAGCGTGCGTTATGCATGAATATCGGCGTGCGCTAATAAGGCTATACTTAGCCATTTTCCATGATTCTTGTCAACGTCTCGACATACCAAAAGCGAACATAAGACACACGAACACAAACATCAATCTAATAATATCATCATACGATATACCCAATATCAAAAGTACGACAACCTGATACACAATATCCTCAAATGTAACTGTCGACCAAATACGACAATTATACCGATACTGATATCTCAGTCCTTTATTTATTTTATCCCTACTGTACAGATTTCACGCTGTACAATATAACTCGGATAAAATAATATTAAACAACAGTAATAGAAATTCCGGATATTACATCCGTATCTTCGATTCGTATTCGGGTTCGGGTTTTGGTGTCGTTTTCTTGAGTTCAGTGATTGTAAACGACTTTTCCACGTATGAGTTCGACTTTGTTAAATCACCATTAACTTTTGGAAACTCCAAAAATTCTGAATCTTTGCAATATTATAAAGCATCGAGTTAGATTTCCAATGGTTCAAAGGGTTAGTCAATCGGAGTCCGGACGAGGGAGTTATGGTCGAAATAGCTAAGTCACTGACATGTTCTAGTTTTGGCCGAGCAACCTGTCGGAAGGGCCGCGGCACACTTGGCCGAGCCGCGGCACACACATTTTTCAATCTTCGGCCGACCCATCTGTACCTTGTGCCGCGGCACATGGAGGCAGGGCCGCGGCACCTTCGAGTCACCGCCGGCAGATTTGGCCCTATCGCGGCACACTTGGTGGGCCGCACACCGTGTCGGCTATTTAAGGCCTGCTGATCGTTTTTGCCATTTTATCCTTCTTCTCCTTGTCTTCTGCAACTGGGGTTGTTCTTATCATGGAGATATGTTTTTGGTCAATAAATCCATGAAGTCTTGGAGTTCATATAATCAATCATCCATCCTATAACATCCTTTGATCGAGCGAATCAGGTCAGATTTTCTAGAAATCTAATTTTGGGGATTTTGGGTATTTTGTTCGATTTCGTCCGTTTAATCCGATTTAACTTAGGATTGTGATGGATTGATGATTATTTAGATGTATTGTATCATTTCCCTTGTTATTCCATGGTTGGATCGTATCGATTCGTTGTTTTGGTCGAGTTCTTGATCGACGCCTTGAAGGTGTCCGGTAAAATGTCATAGAGGGGTTTTTGGGCATTCTTCGATTATTATTCCTCTTATGATCGATGATTTATTGATTATATGTTGTTAGGGTCGAATTCTAGTGAATAACTCGAGTCGGAACCCTTCCGTTCGTTGTCTTCTTCGGGGTCCGAGCTTCCCGGTCGAACCGTGTTCTTCGGAGCGTTTGGTAGCGGTTATTATGGCAAGTATCTTACTATACGACTTGTATCTTGCGACTAGTAATCACGTATGAGATCTATGATGATTTTGCTTGCCTTCGTAAACATGTTCCGTTTGAGTTGTTTGTGTTTTCCGAAATTTGAAGGCTTTGTGATAATAGTGTTATATTGGTATATGCGTTAGTTGCTATGCAATGCATTGCGTACTGAACGTGTGTTATGTTGGTTGTACGTCGTTTATTGATGATAGTTGTTGAGAGTGTTGAGATTGGGTTATGTGCGTGTGACGTATGATTTTGTGGTGATCAACCTGATTGACTAACTGTGCTCATTGTTGTATGTAATGTGAATGTGAATGTGATATGTTGGAACGCTAAGTTCACTCGTGCGGGTTCTACGGGGCCTACGAGGATTCATGGCACAGGTCCATGGGATCAGAACTTAGTGTGTGGTGCTGAGGTCCAATCGTGCGGGTCTGATGAGGCCTACGATGATTCATGGAACAGGTCCATTGAATCAGGACACAGTACGTCCAACCGTGCGGGTTCGACGGAACCTACGGTGACATGTGACACAGGTTCACGGGGTCGGGACTATTTGTTGTGATTGTTATGTTTGCTCAATCCGTGTGGGTTGTTGAACCTATGGAGACTCGTGGCAAGCGATCACGGAGTCATGAGCATGATTGATTGTTGTGATTGGTTAAGTCCGTGTGGGTTGTTGAACCTACGGAGACACGTGACAGGGGATCACGGTGTCACGAATCATGTTTTGTAAATCAAACTTTTGTAAGAAAGTTTTAAGAAAACAATGTTGGGCCGAGCCCCATGAGATTTATGGAAATATTTTCGTACTGTAAATTGTTGAAATATAATTTTGAGATTTGGGTTAAGACCCTAAGATTTTCGAAAGGTTTGAAATTCTAAAAATTCCCGAGGTGATAATCTTATTTTCGAATGCTTCATAGCTTATCTTTCCTTGTGAAAACCTCCCGGGGATATTTTGATACTTGATTGTTATATTTGATTCACGATTATTACTTGTTTGTTATATTTCGTATGATTTGATACTTGCACAAGTAAAACAGTGGAGTTTTACTAACCCCCGAGTAATCGGGGGGTGGATGTCTGTTTTGCGTCCAGGTACATGCAGATTCGGGGGAGAAGTCACAGGATTGGCACAAGAGGATGACGAGCTGCGATACTAATCATGAGTTGAGAGTTGTTTGATTTTTGTTGTGTTGTCAGAGTTGATTGCAGTCTTCCGTTGTATTGTATTTCGACCCCTGTGTGGGTAATGTCGTTTAAGTCAGTTTTGTTGATTGGGGTTGTGTGACCTCATCGGTTTGTACGTGTAAGTGACCATAACGGTCTGTAATATTTTATTGTTTGACCCTGGTCGGGCAAGCATTTAGTTGTTTATGGATGTTTAGCCTGGTAGATCCATGTGGAAAGGGCCTACGGCGTGTAATATTCCCATATGGTTTTGGGGGTGTTACACCATGGGGTGCCCATCCAACAGAACAGACACTGCCGTCAACCTCGAAGTCACAAAGCCTCAATACCTACATAAATATGCAAATAGGCCAGTTTCATCGATTCATGAGGACAATGGCTGATAGAAAGAGATTGATAGAACAAACTATTACCTTACTGCTAGAAACATGCCACAGACATAGCTGCCCAACCCAGCGCCAACACATTATGTGAATACCAGTGTACAAGGTTAAGGTATAAATCATCCTGCAAAGCAGGTGCATCCAAAACCTGTGCAAAATTATTTAACCAGTTCAAATGGTTCAACTTGCAAACCTGCTACAGGTATCCGTTAAAAGCTTGTGAAAAATGAAGTACTTAAAAATAAGTTAAATCCCAAATCAATATGTAGAACCAGATAAATCAACATAACTCAGATGGAGCCAAACCAATTACATAGCCTATCAATGAAGAATATTCATCTCCTCATCAGCCTAACTACACACGGTACTATCAAATTCTTGCAAAAGAATCATTAACATACCCATTGGCATGACGATGAACATACTGATCGTGTCCAGGCATCATAAAATTTAAAAAATTAAAAAGTTGCATAAATAACACAAATTTGCCATGTATTTTCCCATTCAGTCCAACACTTCGAATTTCCTGAAAAATAAAAAAATTGGTCCCACAAGAGCCAATAAATAGAAATCATAAATCTATTAATGGGAAAGGAAATACCAGGGTAACGTTGTATAAGATTTTTCTTTTTAACTTTACCAGGAGCAATAAAAGTTGTAAAATTGGATTCCACGGTAGGAGGAACGTTGGGAAATCCACGTTAGGCAACAAAAGCCTTCGCAAGTTTTCATCCTCTTCAATGTGTTCTTGCACTTCCTCTTTCTGCGATGAATTGATAAAGATGAGTACACATACGTTGAAAAGCAAGTATTGAAGGACGAGGCTAATACCGAGGGTTTCACAATCGATTGATCACTGATGAAGCGATGAAGCACACAACAAACTCACAATAAAGAAGGAGAAGAAGGAGGCAGTGAACAATGAAACAGGCAGCACCCTTTGTAGCGAAGCAGGAGAAGGGCGACGTGAAGAGGAGCCGGGCAACGAAAACATCGGCCCTTATTATATAGCTATATTATAATGTTCAATTTTCAATCGAACTTATCTATTCATTTAACAAAGACACCTTGGAGAGATTATAAGTAGAACCTCAAATAGAACGGGGAAGCGATCGAAGCATATAAGTCAAATCCAGATAAAGAATGCAAACAAGGGCAGAACAAAATCAGACCAGCTAAATATGGACCTTCATTCAACTTGTAAGAGATACATAAATACTAAATACATAGCAGAATAAGTTAGTTACAATTCATTGATATTTGATGTGTTTTTGTTCATGGCATTGTTACACCTACTTAGACTCAGGCTCTATTCAGAGACTTTGTGGAGCCATGTCAGGTTTCCAGCCGATAAACCAAAACATATAACCTCATTATAATGTTTAATTTCCAATCGAACCTATATATTAATTTAACAAAGACACCCCCGTAGAAACTATAGGCAGAACCTCAAATGGAACGGGGAAGCCATCGAAGCATATAAGTCAAATCCAGATAAAGATTGCAGACAAGGACAGAACAAAATCAGACCAGCTAAATACGAACTTGCATTCAACTTGCAAGAGATACATATTCTAAGACATATGCAGATTGGGTCGGTATTAAAGAAATTTTCGTAGAGCCGGAGACAGAATTATTGAAAATATTTCCTATCCTGAAAGATAATTTCAATCCGAACACCAAAATATACCTGAAAAAGAAAGCGCGACAACAATTGTAGATATCAGGCAAGAACACAAACCTGTCAAGCGAAATAACAAAACTCATGTTCAGTACCCTATCAAATGAAAATCAACTGTGAACGCAGTTTTAGATACTATTCAAGCAATCTAGCTCCGCAATCCATACAAAAACACCACATTCCTCATACTAAATATGAGAAGGCAACTTTTCACAGCCCGAAGAGAAAACAGAATGTTCAATCAAGCAAAGAATAAAAACATCCCATCACCAAGAACGCCAACCAAAATCTGTAGTATCAAACTAAACGCACGAATAAAGCAGCAGAAAGCAACAAAAATAAAACACTTTGCCCCACAGACACAGACAAACATAAAGCCGAAGATCACCACAACATATTTGTGATCTGAAAATCCCAACCACATTGACAAGAACGAGGCCCGAAATCAACTACCACTAAAAAAAGCATAATCTCCACCCAAAAAGCAAAAAATAATAAAAATTAATAACCTGATTCAAGCCTCGAAGCAACGGAGAAACTCCACAATTAAATCACAGCTGAATAAAAGAGGCCAAAACAAAGTAAAGGTTAGAAGACATAGACGAACATAAAGGGAATAAATATCACTGCCAATCCTACACCCAAAAACAAATACAACAATGTTTCAAAATCGAGAAAGATTTTTATACAGATAAATATCAAAAAATAATTTAAGCAGGTTTGGAAATTATTAAAATTACAACCAAGCCCCAAAAATCTAATTCTCAAAATACATTCCCTTCAACTTTTAAACTCCCTCAAGCCCCAAAAATCTAATTCTGAAAATACACTCCCTTAAACTTTTAAACTCCCTCATTTTTCACCCCAAACTTTAGAAACCTGCAATCATCTAGATTTAAGAATATAAATGGGTTTAATATTTTTTGAGAAATGATTTAAATGAATATGAATAACTTATAAATCTCATTTTTTTCCCTTTCTCGCCGGCAGAACTCCAATGGAAACCCCACACACTCAGAACATAAATAAAGAATAATATATGGACAAACCTCTAAAACAAACACCAACACAACAAAATATTTCTGAAACTATTCAGAGAAGCAAAAAGTCAGACATCTCAAAACCGAGGGTGCCTCTATTCATTCGTGAAATGGTAAACAGAAAAAAAAAAGCATAATAATGGCAACCAATTCAGTACTCGGTATAGAAAAAAACTAAAGAATAAGAAAATGACACATCAATAATAAAAACAAAGCAAATAGCCAAACAACAACCCCACAAACCTATTCAAAAGCAGTTTCACAAATAGGAAAGGCAGCTCCAATAGAAATTAGCTGAGGAAGCAATCGACACCCAAAGAAAGAAGGCATCCCACGTATAAAGGAGAGAAAAGGAAAAAGGAAAGTGAGAAGAGACGTCAGGTGAAGACAAACACTACTACAAAAACAGCATTTACTGACACTTAGTTTCTGACACTTTATCAAAAGTGTCAGTAACTTCAGACATTTGACTCATTTTTTTTTTAACATAATTGTGTCATAAAATACTGACACTTAAATATCAGTAATTTAAGTATCAAAATTTACTGATACTTAAATATCAATAATAACAAAAAAACTCAATTTATTTAAAACATATAATTTATTTATAATACTTCACACTAACTCTACTCAATAGAAATCTCTATCTCCCTCATTTACATCAACACGTATGCCGATCTCTATCTCCCTCATTTACATCAACACGTACGCCGCCCCCCATTCTCACATTCTTCAGCTTCACCAACGATGGTTCGATCTCCGGCGGGTTCCTTCTCCCTCTTTCGCAAAATCTTCCTCAGGTAAACATAATCGAGCATCTCCGTGCGATTCTAGGGTTCATCTTCATCGAGCATCAATCGATGCATACAATCGATCCCATATTATTTTCTGTTTTTTTTTTCTTTTTTTCTATTTTAGCCTTCTCCTTTCTTCCTTCCCCAGTAAATATTATCTTCTTTTCGATTTCAGTTGAGGAAGCTTCATGGAAATATTATCTACCCTAATCTCTACAGGGAAATGGTAAAAATCCACTCTAATCTCTACCCACGATGGTGATGTGCTTCCTATTTTTTTTCCTAATTCTTTTTCTTTGAATGCCATCATTTTTCAAGCTTCAAAGAAGGGCGTAAAGCTGTCGGCCGCTGCTAAGAAGAAGGCGGAGAAAGTCGTAAATCCTCTGTTCGAGAAAAGGCCAAAGCAGTTTGGTATAGGAGGTGCACTACCACCCAAGAAGGATCTTCGCAGGTTTACGAAATGGCCGAAAGGTGTGAGGATCCAAAGAATGAAGAGGATCTTGAAGGAGTGATTGAAGGTTCCGCCGGCGATTCATCAATTCTCCAAAACCCTTGACAAGAATTTGGGTTCGTTATCTATCTATATCTACTCTGATCTGTCTTATTTAATGACAGCGGGTCATAATTTTCTTGGTTTGATGTACTGTTATTCAATACCATAAGAACTCGTCCGTGCTGTTTTGAAGCTGCATTTTTCATTTTGTAAGTAGTGTGCAGCTCCTTAAACAGCATAACTGGTAGTATCAGTTACAAGTTTATGACAAATCATATGCCGATCTCATGTTTTTTTCTTCAGTGTTTGTTTTTCTTTTTGAGTATTTTGTTTATGCAGGAGCATCCTTCATGGTCCCAAATTGCTGGATATCATATATCTATGAAATTATGATGTCATATTTTGTGTATTTTGTGGGGAAGTAGTGGGATGCAGATTGCTTTTTGTTTGGTGTTATGCAGTTCATTGTAGAGCGTGAATCGGATGTTGCTCTATTTTAAATGTTGTGGCATGATGGTTCAGTGCAGGTTTTTATCTTTTAATTTTTGTACGTAGGGGGGCATTTTTTGTTTGTTGAATCAAGAAATGGTAATTGAGGGGTGTATTCCATTGGGATTTTCTGCAAGAAAGTTGTTTATGCAACACTAGAAATACATGCCCAGCAATCTGATAAGAGAGGCTTAATTACTTCGATTCGCAAGGCACAGTTCTTAGGTTGAAATGTATACTGAGTTCACTCTTATATCAAGAGGATTACCTGTTTTCTTGTTGAAATTTAGTAGCTGATTATTGTCTGTGATAGTTGTTTTAGTTTTCATTTCAGCATCAAGTAAGCTAGGTATTGATTTTGCAGGAAAAACGATGAGCTTAGGAAGGATGCTGTTGATGCGCTTTTGGTCTATGGAGATTGGTAGGAAAAAATTTATGTTCAAGTGCTGCATGTCTTCTTCATTCTCTCCCTTTTTTCCTTTTCATTAATAAATTGTTAATAGACCAAAAGAAAATATCGTTTCGGCAATGCTAAGAATTACAAGTTTGTCTTAATAACCGTTTTTGTAAGAGTTAGCGTTGTTATCCTTTATCCTTTCTCCCACTGGTTTATTTGGGTTTACAACCTTCGACAATTTCTTAAGTGTTATTTTCTTTCTCTAGTTGGTGCTTCATGGTAGCAATCACTTGAGGGAAGAAAAAGAGAGTATAAGTAATCAGTCCCATATTGTGCAGCATGTGACTCAAGGTTTAACTAATATGCTTCTTATGTCAGGGCCTTGAAGATAGAGCTTGGAGAACGAAGCAGGGCAGTGTACAGCTACTAGGTGCTATGGCTTACTGTGCTCCACAGCAACTCTCTCAGTGTCTTCCCAAGATTGTGCCAAAGTTGACCGAGGTTTGTGCAATGACATAAATATATCTCTTGCTTTAACATGGTTGTTTCTTTATTTTATGCATGCTTATGAGTTGGTGTAGTTGAGCTGTTTTCTCAACTATATCTAGGTTCTCACAGATACTCACCCCAAAGTTCAGTCGGCTGGGCAAACGGCCCTCCAGCAAGTAAAATAATAATTATCTAATGTTCACTTACTGCATTTATATTAGTCATATTTTGACAGATAGTTTTCTTAGGTTGGAAGTGTGATAAAAAAATCCAGAAATATCTGCTCTTGTACCAACTCTTTTGATGGGTCTCACTGATCCCAATGATTATACCAAGTATTCTCTTGATATTCTTCTCCATGTAATTTATCAACCCTATGCATTTTCATGGTCGAGTGTATTGATTCTTAGACATGCCGAAACGATGTTTTCTTTTGGTCTATTAACAATTTATTAATGAAAAGGAAAAAAAGGGAGAGAATGAAGAAGATATGCAACACTTGAACAGAAATTTTTTCCCACCAATCTCCATAGTGTTGTCTATTTTGCAGGAAAAACGATGACCTGTTTGCCACCTGAATTTTAGATTGCATGGTGGTTGGTATTATCTTTGATTTTGAACTTGTTCTGACCTTTTGTCCATATAAGAGAGTTCCATAGCCTCTATATGTTTTGTAGCTTAGATGTTTATAGTTGTTGGTTGCCACTTATTGCTTCAATCATGAGTTTCTTCTGGATTTTTCACCAAGAATTTTTTTCTGAATGTTATATGTGTCGTCCCAGGGCTCTAAAACTGAGAAGTGAAAGCTTATTGTCAGAAATCTTCCATTGATGGTTGTTGACATTTACTTAGATATTTTCATTTTTAAGTTCGATAATCAAGTTACTTCCAGGAATGATAACTCCATCCGATTCGTGAGTTCTCTCTGTCAATTACTTAGATATTTTGATTTTTAAGTTCAATCTTATTAAGTTTACAAATGCGAAAATCTGGTCCGCATAATTGCAAAAATCTGGTCTGTAATTGCAAAAATCTGGTCTGCATAATTGCGAAAATCTGGTCTGCATAATTTTGAAAATCTGGTCTGTTTGCTCAATCTTATTAAGTTTACAAATGCTTCAATATTCTGTTGACACTCTTATTTTTGTGAATTTGAAATGTCAGTTCAAGGGAATCGATAACTACAGCATGAAAGATCTTTCGGAACTACGTGATCGATGGGCTACATATGTTGCCAAGTTAATTACAACTTACAATCGTGAGGTACATTTAATATGAGTCATTTATATACAAAATTCTTCTGAATATCTATGGAACATTAGTTAGATATAGTATGTTAATTGATTCTTTACACTTGTACAGGTGGGAAAAATTTGAAGTTGTTGAGCATGTAGGTGTGGTGGGACAGATTGATGTTGCTGATGGTTATCATTGTATTTTGCATTGTATGCTTAAAATCCATTGTTTTTGTGTTGATGGAGATTGTTAGAGCTGGAGGAATTTTTTTTGTGAGGTTTGGCAGCACATTTGCTGCGAAATTTGGTTGATTATGTGTTTTGGTAGTAGTTAAGTTGAATGCTTGGTTAGTATACTTGATTGAGGTGTTTTATTGGTAGTTTAGTATTTTGATTGTATTTTGATGGCTCAGGATGCTTGGTTTTGTATTGATCTTTTTAAGTGCATTGTATTTGGGATGTTTTATAATTGAATTGTCTGTTTGAAAATTTCAATTTATGGTATTTTTTTTCATGTAATTAAACAAAAAATGTAGTATTCATAAAAATAGAATTGAGATAAAAATAATTTTTTTTCACAAATGCAGCATATCTTGACACTAAAATAGTGTCGATAATTATTTTCTTGACACTTTATAATAGTGTCAGTAATGCTATAGCCAGAACATACTGACACTAATGTTTAGTGTCAGTAAAAAATTAATTACTGACACTATTTTAGTGTCAGTAAAAAAAAATACTGACGCTATTTTAGTGTCAGTATTTATTAACTCTTGTATTACTGACACTAAAAATTAGTGTCAGTATTTTCTAGCTTTAGCATTACTGACACTATTACAAGGTGTCAGTAAAATTAATTACTGACACTATTTTAGTGTAAGTAAAGGGGAAATTTGTACTAGTGAAAGTGAAGCCCTGAGATCGATCGAAAACTGAACAAGGGAGAATCGAAACCCTAGTTTGAAAGGCGAGGGACGACGGAAAGCAAGATAAGAGATCGATCGAGAACACGCGGAGTACGAAGCAAAGTGAGATAAGAAGTAAGGAATCAAGAACAAAAAGGAGAAGATATCACCCGAGTGGCAGAGCAGAGAGCTCGGTGGAAGAAGGGGAAGAGGCAGAAAACGGGAAGCAGGTGACAGAGGCAGGAGAGGGACGACGGACATACACTCTTATTACTATCTGTAAATATATATATATATATATATATATTTCTACCCTGCCTTTGGCCATTCCCATGTGTTCCAGAATACACCTTATATGTGAACCAAAAGACAATCTCTTGCTAAATTTCTTAGAAGCATTATCCCAGCTGGCTTTGTTTACTTCTCTTACTAACCGCCTGAAGATATAGTCAGGCTATTTGATCTTATGAATTTACCTCATTACCCCCATCACTGTGTATTTTTATGTGGACAATTGATCAAAGCATCCCGACATGCCCATGACTATTTTATTAGTCATGTCTATTACGAAGCGAAATTCTTTCTGGATGTCTGCCTTCTTTGCAGTGTTCTTCATTTTGCTTGGCTATTGTTGTTGTTTGATTCATAGCCAGATGTGCAAGTGGTTTTGTTTTAGGGCTTCCAAATGTATCAGCAATAATTTGTTGCTTGACGAGGATGCTTTCCCCAAATATCAAGCTTTCAATTCCTCGTGCAGTCACTTTGGCTTGTTTGAAAAACATATAACCGATTCCTTGTAGATTTCGGAAGGATTGATGCACATGTAATGGTAGATACCATTTTTCTTCATCTTGAGTATCAGGTCCGCCATTAGGAGAGTGTTATTGGACTCTAGAAGTCCGATGAAATCCACCACGATGCTGAAAATGATCTGCTCCTTCACGGCTTTCAAACTGATATTCTTGAAATAGTTTGAGGAATCCATTACCGTGGTTAGAAAGTAATTTTTGTGTAGAAAAGTGTTCGGATTTTGCTGTAGAAAAACTAGGGTTCTTGCTTGAAGATTTTTGAAAACGACAAATTTTTGTCGCTTGATAATAGTCAATTTAGAAAAAATAATTAATTTTGAAATGACAGTTCGTCTTGTCAGGGAATGTGTGATAGTGATTTTAGAATGTGAGGTAGATGTGGTGTATTTAGAATTGTTCGTTATAATCCACGTGTAATTTTAAAAAATAATGTTACTGGTTAAAAACCTAGCTGGTTGCCTGTTTTACTTATGATCCCTCTTAGTTTGGATCCTGGCTGAGTTTCTGATCAGCTAAGCTCTTCAATCCTGGTTGATTTCCTGATCATCTAGGTACTTCAATCCTGGCTGAATTTCTGATCAGCTAGATTCTTCAATCCTAGCTGAGTTTTCTGCATCAGCTAGGTTCTTCATTCCTGGTTGAGTTCTGCATCACGTAGGTTCTTCATTCCTAGCTGAGTTCTTGATCAGCTAGGTTCTCCATTCCTGGCTGAGTTCCTGAACAACAAGGTTCTTCATTCCCAGTCTAAGAGTCCAAGATCTCCGTTTAGTTCAAGAAATCTTTCTTATGGTAACGGTTTGGTGAATATATCAGCTATCTGATACTCAGTGCTGATTCTTTCCACTAAAACTCTTTTGTCGATCACATGGTCTCTGATAAAGTGGTGCTTGACACCTATGTGCCTTGTTCTGGGGTGAAGCACTGGATTTTTCGTAATAGCAATTGCAGCATTGTTGTCACACCATATTGGGACCATTTGCTATTATGTGGTAGTCTTTTAGATGTTGTCTAATCCAGGAAATTTGAGCACAACAGCTACCTGTAGCTAGGTATTCTGACACATTTGTGGATATTAAATTGTAGGTATGCTTCTTGCTAAACCATGATATCCGCTTGGTTCAAAGAAATTGACATGTTCCACTTGTGCTTTTTCTATTGATTTTACATCCTGCAAAGTCAGCATTAGAATAACCTGGTAATTCAAAGTTGTCATCTTTAGGATACCATAATCCAACATTGATTGTGGATTTTAGATATCTATTTATTCTTTTGGCTGCTTCCTGGTGAGACTGCTTTGGCTTGGACTGAAATCTTGTGCACACTCCAACTGCATATAATATGTTTGGTCTGCTTGCAGTTAGGTACAGCAGTGAACCAATTAATCCTCTGTAATGAGTTGGGTCTACTGAGATGCCTTCATCACTGTTGTCAATGTGCAGGGATGTGCTCATGGGAACTCTCAGAGGCTTGGCCGACTCCATGTCGAATCTTTTGATCAGTTCCCTTGTATATTTGGCTTGGTTGATTAACCTACCTGTTTCATTCTGCTTGACTTGTCAACCAAGAAATAAATTTAGTTTACCCATCACGCTCATTTCAAATTCTCCCTGCATAAGGTTCGAGAATTTTTCACATAATTCAGAGTTAGTTGATCCATAAATGATATCATTCATAAATATATATATATATATATATATATATATGAACGAGCAATATGTGGTCTTCATGTTCAATTCTGAAGAGTATCTTGTCCACCTTTCTTTTGCTGAATCAATTTTTCTCAAGAAATATGGAGTGTCTCATACCAGGCTCTTGGTGCCTGTTTGAGTCCATATAAGGCTTTCAGCAGTTTGTACACCTGTCTCATTTGACAAATCTAGGAGGTTGTTCAACATACACTTCCTTTCCGGTACTCCATTGAGGAAGGCACTTTTCACATCCATTTGATACACCTATAATTTCGTGAAGGCTGCATAAGCAAGAAATAGATAAATTGCTTCCAATCTTGCTACTGGTGCGAACGTTTCATCAAAAATCTATTCATTCACATTGAGAATAATCTCTTGCAACCAATATAGCATTATTCCTAATAGGTGCTCCATTTTCATCACATATGTTCTTGTAGACCCACTTGGTGCTAATGACTTTCTCGTGGTATGGTCTGTCTATTAGCTCACATACATTATTCCCTTCCATCTGGTTTTGTTCTTCTTGCATGACATTCACCTAAGTGTAGTCATCCACGAATTGTTCTGTTGTTTTTGGTTCCATCTCGGACAAAAAACATGAGAACATTGACATTCCTATGGGGTCTTTAGATCTTATGGTTTGACAACATCAGTTAGGTTCTCAATAATTTGTTGGATGGGATGGTCTTTTAACTATTTGGGAGTTTCATCCTCAAGTCCTGCTTTTCGTTGAAGGTCATCATTGTTTATTCCCCCTGAAGAATTGCCCAGAAGGTTTGTTGTATCCATCTGTGCTTCAGCTAGGTTTTGTTGAACTTCAGTTGAGTCTGGTTCAGCTAAGTTTGAGTTAGCTGAGACTGGTTCAACTAAGTTTGAGTCAGCTCAGACTGGTTCTGTAATATCTGCAAATTTTCGATTTTCGGTAAATTTCTTTTTTCGACCAAAGTTCGTTTTGACAACTCTATCATGACCATTTCGTCATTCGGAGAATATTTAATTCTGCACTTTTTATCATCCGAGTTCGTTTGGTCTTTGCTTTGTTGAGTTCCGTGCTTTTTAGCGACTTTTCCGCGCTTGAGTTCGGTTCTTGCGAATCTCGTTCGAAACTGTCGTTTGGGGTTTTTCGTAAGTTCATTTAACGTTGTTATACGTGTTGTGAGCTTCGGTTTGATTATTCGTTGTCGTATGGTGATTTTCGGGCATTTGGGCCATTTTCGTAATTTCCCAAAGTTTGGGGTAATTACCTTCCGTTGTCGAATTTCGAGCCTTCGGGTGGTCGGAATCGTGTGTCCTACTAGCTCTTAGATTCGTCTTTGTGAGTACTTCGTAACCGTATCTTCGGTTCGTATTCAGGTTCGGGTTTCGGTGTCGTTTTGTTGAATTCAGGATTACTAAACGACTTTTCTAAGTATGAGTTCGTCTTTGTTAGATCACCATTAATTCTTGGTAACTCCAAAAATTATAAATCTTTGCAATATTATAGAACATCGAGTTAGCGTTCCAATGGTTCTAACGGTGAGTCAATCGGAGTCCGGACGAGAGAGTTATGGTCGTTTCAGTTCTTGGCCAATCGCTGTGGAAATGGAGCTTTTTCCTCAAATTTCTTCACATTCGAACTCCCAGGAGCCTTTCGGCCTATAGGGAGGGTCGATAGGCTCCACTGCCGGCATTCTGTATGGGTATCGGTTGGGCCTATCGGCCGATAGGCTGGCCGATAGGTTCTCTTGTGTTTCACTATATTACGGGATCGAGGAAGATTTTTCATTTTCCTCTCCTCTCTTTTCTTCCTCTCGTCTTGGCGATTCGAGCAACTTTTGGGCGATTTTAACATTTTCGGACTTGAAGAAATCATCCACTTCGAGTTTTGTTGTAGATTATCGATTTCTTCTTGAGTCATTCATCCTAATCCAAGGTAATCTTCTAAGAACCCATTTTTGGGAGATTTGGGGGTTTTGGGTTTTTCTTCCGATTAGTTCCGTTTTGTTGGTGGATTCTTGATGAATACGATTAATATTGTTAGTATCTTTAGTTTCCTACGGATTCATGGATATTTTGTGGATTTTTACGGAATCGAGAGGGTTTGGTTGTGGTCCGCCCTCGTTGTTATTTTTGGTATGAATATACATGAATCGTAGGCGGGTTTTGGTGTATTCCATTTCCGTATTCATTTAGAAATGGTTGTGATTGTATTCTTCGAATCATTAGGTTCGGTCTCGTTGGTTCCTAGCGTTCGTCGGTGACTTTCCTTTCCGTTCGTTGCGTCGTCAATAATTCAAGGCAAGTATTTTTGGAAACCTTTATGCTTAACGTGAAATGGTAATGTATATTGTGTGTGATTTGCTCACCTCGGGAGGGTCCGACGGGATCACGGAGGGAATCTATGGCTTCGTCCTGGATTCATGAGTTTGTTTCGCTAGCCAGCTCGGGAGGGTCCTTAGAGGCCTCGAGTGGGATTCGTGGCTTCGTCCCGGTCCTAGGTGACGTGTGGTGCTTGATTTGTTTTGTGAATGTGGCCAGCTCGGGAGGGTCCTTAGAGGCCTCGAGTGGGATTCGTGGCTTCGTCCCGGTCCTAGGCAAATTAATTGTGACTGTTTGTTTCCGGAAAAAGACATGTCTTGTTTTGGTTTTTGAAATGATATTGGTGCATGTACTATGGAATGTGTAAGCGATTGGTTTGCCTTGATTACTTGTACTAGCGTAATTGCTAACCCCTCTGGGGACCCGTTTTGGGGAAATTCTTGTTATGGATTTCAGGTTATGATCATCCGGACGAGCGGGCACCTGGACAGTACGAGGATGTTGGCCAGGGTCGTTGACATGTGCATTTGGGTCTTTCTATTTCTTTCGTCCATTTCGATTTGGTTGTTTTCTACATTTATAAACTGATAGACTGTACTCGCGAGTACTTAGGCTTTTCCTTTCAGATTGTGATTGGTCTTCGTTGGAGTTACTGTATTTGTCGGTTGATGTTATTTATGCCGGTTGTACCGGACGTGTTGTTTTATGTTCTTATTGTTAACAATTGTTTCCTTGCTAACCGAGGCGGTTAGTCGAGTGGTGTTTTCTTGTGTTAGCCTGGTGGGTCCCATGTAGGGGTCCACGGCGCTGTAATTCTCCTCGAATATCTTGGGGGTGTTACAGAAAATGGTATCGGAGCTCTAGGTTTATGGATACCTAGGCTTGTTGGTTATTTGGGTCTAGTCGTATTTGTTTTGCACATTGTCACACCGCTGCCAGCATCTCAGTACATCCAGTGCTCGTAAGTTTTCCTTACTCGATTCTCTTGTTTTCTCGTATTGAAATTCCACTTCTTGAACGTGATTGCCTCTCTCGTACTTATTGTCGAGTTGTTTCGATCCTTCGGTTCGTGTACTTTTGATTCTAGTATTACGCAGTCCTTTGTCTCTCTGGAGTATGTGCGCCGTTCTCGGCTTGACCGTTTGTCGTTTTGCGAGCTTTCCTTCGCTAATCTTCAGTGCGTTGGTGGGATCGTTGGTGATCGATAGATCCTAGTTTTGCTCCTTGGTTTATTGTGAGAGGGCTTGACTCTCTAGTCTTTTCTTTGTGTGATGGAATCTGTGTTTGGTAATTGCGATATACTAAATGTATGTTGAGCGAATGTACCGATGAGTTGAGAAACTCACGTAGCTGGTTTCGACATATGTCCAAATCGGTGATCTTTGGTTACGCTGTTAAACTTGGAGAGATAGTTTGACATATGCTTGGAATTAGTATTTCCGAGTTGCGCTTTTTGAACTGGTGATTTTTGAATGTCGTATATGAGTGTGTCCGGAATTGTTGGTACTTGGCTAATTATTATTATTTACAACCAATGTGTTTCTATTAATAATAATACATGGCGTGCATGCTTGAAAATTTCTTAGACTTGATCGTATTGTGGGTTTTGAAAGTGACATGAATTTGGGCGAGCCACCTTGTATTTTCAAATAAAACCTTGTGTCGTATTTAAAGGTCATGTTTAAAAGTGTTTTAGGACATTTTATAAAATGCTACCATTGTTAAGCCCTTGTCGTGTTTAAAAGGGTCTTGAAAACGATTTTTAACTTACGTTTTATTTTCGAATGACTAGAGTATACGATTTTAAAAATCAGTTAGCACAGGAAACCTAGGTGTCGAATCATGTTGTGTTTGTCGAGTTTTGTCTTAACGGATTTTGTCGACTTAGTCGCATCGCGACGCCGTCGTTTGAGATCATTGGTCGTGATTAGTATCGAGGGGTGGTCGTCACTTACGTGCGACCTATGGATGTTAAACTCCCTTCCTTGTGTTGTGCCTCGTGTGACACGAGTTATTTGTATGATTAGTCGTTAAATGATGGAATCCTTCTGTGGATTTTGATTTCACGATATGTGTTTATTAGACTCTCGTATTTGGTTTATACGAGGAGTGTAAATCCTTCTTGATGTATTTTAAATGCTGTATTTTATCCGCTGCGTGAGTTCTTTCAAACGGCTTTCGGTATTTTGCAAACTGAGTTTTATTTCGTAAAACCGATTCCTTGAATCAAGTTTTGGCATTTTGGCCTTGAATATTTCATGATGGGTTGACAAATGATTTTTGTGAGTTTTGGAAAATATTACCGTCATTGGTCTTTTTAGCATTTTTGAAATGACGTGGGAAATTGTGCTTAGCACAGTAAACTGTGTGAGAAAGGTTTACGGCATGTAATCTTTCGATATGTTCATTGTTGTCTCGTTGGTCATTAGCGCACGCTACGCTTTGCGGCTAGCGCGCAAGAGTGCGTTGGTAGCACGCTAAGGGAGGATAGCGCACGCTACACAGTAGTTCAGGCGATCCGGGAGCTACCTTGGGTCTGAAGTTCTCGTTAGCGCACGCTAACACTTGGGGTTAGCGCACGCTAACGATGTATTTTTGGTCGGGAGTTTTGTTTGGTGCCGTGATTACCCACGCTAATTGTGTCGAGATAAATCTGGACACCGATCTAAGTTGCATTTTTTTTTCTTCTTCATTTCTTCTTCTTCCTCTATGAGTTGGAGACGTAGCGACTCGGTTTCACATCTAGGCTGATTTTTCTTCCATCCAAAGGTGTTTTGGAGTATCCTAGATGATTTTTAACATCATCTAATCCATTGTTCTTCGCCGAATCTAGGTATTTTCTTGAATCCCTAGAGTTGACTTTTTGGAGTTTTGTTCTTGATATCGTTTTCCATCCAGTTTTGATAAACTGATTGTTGTTTTAACGATGTTGTTAAACATATCCTGAGGATTGTATATCATTGTCGTAATTTCGAGCGATTTAATGCGTGTGATATGATGTGTTTAAGTGAATGTTGATACGTGCGAATTTTGGGCATTTTGGCCTATTGTACTTCTGAAAAACCTTGAGTATCTTAGAAAATAAACCTCGAGACGTACTTTTAAAATGAATTATTTTCTCACAGTGCTCTCAAGATGCCTACTAGTGCCACGCTATGTTTCAAAATTATCCTACTTTGAGGATCAAAATATTTTGAGATATTTCTAATGATTTAGAAACGCATTCGCTTAGACCCGAAGGTCGAAAATAGCTGAAAAGTTTTAATTTAACGAAAGGTATCTTCGTTTTTTTTTTCAAACGCAAGATGATTTTTTTTTTTTTAGTCTCGATGACGATGTTTGTACTATTTTTTGATATATGATACTCAAGATCAACTGGTGCTTGCAAGTTATTTTCAAAAGATGGTTTTCGTTTTCAAAACCTATCATTCCTATTTGTGGTCCGGGAATATATGTGTGATGTCCGTGCTCTCGTTAGGGTATTAACCCCCGAGCTGTTGTTGAATTGGTGGTGTGAGCGTTGAGTCGTTCGCCACACAGTTGTCGTGGTAGCCTCTGCGAGGGGTGTGAGATTGGTATTGGATGTTGTCGCCTCGTAGCGGTTTATGCGTTATCGCATATATGCGAGCTGTTAGAGATCGGGTTGGTATGATTGTGTGCATCGGTGATTGTTCCACATTGTGTCGGTTGCTTGTTGTATTGTTACCTTGGTTCCGTTGTGGTGAGTTTCGGGCGAGGTCAAAGGTAATAGCCGTACTATTTTGACTTCTATATTTTCTCTTTCTCGATCTATCGATTCGCTCGTGTTCGTTGATCTGTCCGAACTTGTTTTGTATTTCGGGTTCATCATTCAAGCAGTGTGATCTTGTTTTGGGTCGATCTGGTTATCATTGTGACTTTTAGAGTTCGATTCGATTCTTGTGAACCTTGTTCGGAAGTAACATCTTTTGGTCCTACTAGTTCTTTTATTCGAAGTGGATCGGATTTGGAACTTCTGTATTTTCGACTCTGTCGACTCGTTTATGTTCGTTGACATTTCTGAACTTTCCCTATCCCTTACTATTGTTGATCGAACGAGTGTGGTATTGTTTTGGAATAACTCGTTTGTCATTGTGACTTTTCAATCGCTATTCCCTATCCTGTGGATCTTATGGGAATGCATTCCTTGTAGTTCTCACCAGATCATCCTGGGAGTTGTTGTTTGAGTTTTATTATCCTTCGTGTTTCGGACATGATTGTTCGATTTTTGTTGTCTCAATCGTTTGTTCGTTCGGTTTTTGTTCTCGTTTTGTGATCGTTGAGCATTCATGCTCCTTCCTAATTCCCTTAAGTTTGGGAAATTAGTCTCGTTTTCGATCTTCCAACCCTTGGGCGGTGGAATTGAGATTAGTTCGGCGATTGGCTCGCGTTTGATTGATGTACCGTTGGGTTGGTCGATCATACTGACTTTCGTTCGTTGTGTTTTGTGATTGTCGGATAATTGACTTGGCTATATTATCCGTTTGATGACGCTTGTCATTTGTTGGTTTTATTGTATCCCTAACGGCGACATTGTGTTGGTCGCCGTGGAGCGTGTTTTCACGCCGTATATTCCTTTGCGTTGTTTGTAACATTTCGCCGTTGGGCATTAGTTACGCATTCTTGTGTATCTTGTTGAGTTTTTCCTGGCGGAATATTTCTTCCCCTACTTGTTTTAAGTTTCGGGACGAAACTTCTTTTAAGGAGGGTAGAATGTAATATCTGCAAATTTTCGATTTTCGGTAAATTTCTTTTTTCGACCAAAGTTAGTTTTGACAACTCTATCATGACCATTTCGTCATTCAGAGAATATTTAATTCTGCACTTTTTATCATCCGAGTTCGTTTCGGTGCTGCTTTGTTGAGTTCCGTGCTTTTTAGCGACTTTTCCGCGCTTGAGTTCGGTTCTTGCGAATCTCGTTGAGCGTCGTTTGGGGTTTTTCGTAAGTTCATTTAACGTTGTTATACGTGTTGTGAGCTTCGGTTTGATTATTCGTTGTCGTATGGTGATTTTCGGGCATTTGGGCCATTTTCGTAATTTCCCAAAGTTTGGGGTAATTACCTTCCGTTGTCGAATTTCGAGCCTTCGGGTGGTCGGAATCGTGTGTCCTACTAGCTCTTAGATTCGTCTTTGTGAGTACTTCGTAACCGTATCTTCGGTTCGTATTCAGGTTCGGGTTTCGGTGTCGTTTTGTTGAATTCAGGATTACTAAACGACTTTTCTAAGTATGAGTTCGTCTTTGTTAGATCACCATTAATTCTTGGTAACTCCAAAAATTATAAATCTTTGCAATATTATAGAACATCGAGTTAGCGTTCCAATGGTTCTAACGGTGAGTCAATCGGAGTCCGGACGAGAGAGTTATGGTCGTTTCAGTTCTTGGCCAATCGCTGTGGAAATGGAGCTTTTTCCTCAAATTTCTTCACATTCGAACTCCCAGGAGCCTTTCGGCCGATAGGGAGGGTCGATAGGCTCCACTGCCGGCATTCTGTATGGGTATCGGTTGGGCCTATCGGCCGATAGGCTGGCCGATAGGTTCTGCTGTGTTTCACTATATTACACGGGATCTGAGGAAGATTTTTCATTTTCCTCTCCTCTCTTTTCTTCCTCTCGTCTTGGGCGATTCCGGAGCAACTTTTGGGCGATTTTAACATTTTCGGACTTGAAGAAATCATCCACTTCGAGTTTTGTTGTAGATTATCGATTTCTTCTTGAGTCATTCATCCTAATCCAAGGTAATCTTATAAGAACCCATTTTTGGGAGATTTGGGGGTTTTGGGTTTTTCTTCCGATTAGTTCCGTTTTGTTGGTGGATTCTTGATGAATACGATTAATATTGTTAGTATCTTTAGTTTCCTACGGATTCATGGATATTTTGTGGATTTTTACGGAATCGAGAGGGTTTGGTTGTGGTCCGCCCTCGTTGTTATTTTTGGTATGAATATACATGAATCGTAGGCGGGTTTTCGGGTGTATTCCATTTCCGTATTCATTTAGAAATGGTTGTGATTGTATTCTTCGAATCATTAGGTTCGGTCTCGTTGGTTCCTAGCGTTCGTCGGTGACTTTCCTTTCCGTTCGTTGCGTCGTCAATAATTCAAGGCAAGTATTTTTGGAAACCTTTATGCTTAACGTGAAATGGTAATGTATATTGTGTGTGATTTGCTCACCTCGGGAGGGTCCGACGGGATCACGGAGGGAATCTATGGCTTCGTCCTGGATTCATGAGTTTGTTTCGCTAGCCAGCTCGGGAGGGTCCTTAGAGGCCTCGAGTGGGATTCGTGGCTTCGTCCCGGTCCTAGGTGACGTGTGGTGCTTGATTTGTTTTGTGAATGTGGCCAGCTCGGGAGGGTCCTTAGAGGCCTCGAGTGGGATTCGTGGCTTCGTCCCGGTCCTAGGCAAATTAATTGTGACTGTTTGTTTCCGGAAAAAGACATGTCTTGTTTTGGTTTTTGAAATGATATTGGTGCATGTACTATGGAATGTGTAAGCGATTGGTTTGCCTTGATTACTTGTACTAGCGTAATTGCTAACCCCTCTGGGGACCCGTTTTGGGGAAATTCTTGTTATGGATTTCAGGTTATGATCATCCGGACGAGCGGGCACCTGGACAGTACGAGGATGTTGGCCAGGGTCGTTGACATGTGCATTTGGGTCTTTCTATTTCTTTCGTCCATTTCGATTTGGTTGTTTTCTACATTTATAAACTGATAGACTGTACTCGCGAGTACTTAGGCTTTTCCTTTCAGATTGTGATTGGTCTTCGTTGGAGTTACTGTATTTGTCGGTTGATGTTATTTATGCCGGTTGTACCGGACGTGTTGTTTTATGTTCTTATTGTTAACAATTGTTTCCTTGCTAACCGAGGCGGTTAGTCGAGTGGTGTTTTCTTGTGTTAGCCTGGTGGGTCCCATGTAGGGGTCCACGGCGCTGTAATTCTCCTCGAATATCTTGGGGGTGTTACAGGTTGAGCTAAGTCTGGTGAACCTGGATGATTTTCAGTTGGATCTTCATCAGCTGAGTCAATCAATCTTGTGTCTTTGACAATGATTTCTTCGAGAGTGGTGGCTTTGAGATTTTTCTCAATTATATCCACCTGTTTCTTGTACTCAGCAGTAGATATATCAAAGGCAACATGAGGTGCTTTTTCCACAACTAATGTTCAATTGTTAAAGATTTTGTATGTGTAACGCCCGACTTTCTAGGGATAGTTATAGGGGAAGTTAATAAGAATGTGAATTTTGATGAAATATAAATTCTTCTGAGAATATTAAAATTCTCACCTACAAAGTCGAGTCACTATACTGACTAAAATAAATGCCTAATAATTAAGGCAACGACATGTCATATATAAGAGATAATAATTGCGGCGGAAGAAAAGTTTATGAATTATTATTTCTAATCAAGAGTTTCCCCAAATAATATTGTAAAAACATGAGACATAAATAAAAACATCATTTTAATAAATATCATCATATGCCCTCTTGCCTCGCTCCTTCGTCCATCCGGCCCGGTTTAACCTGCAGGATCAATATAGATGGAGGTGAGTTTCCTTCAGCTCATGGAAATCACACATATCACAATAATATACAATCTCATGGAAAGCAATTAAATACTTATTATATCAATAATATTTTCCTCAACATGAATACATACACACCATATCAATATAACATGAATCGAGCACGCATGTGAATATTGAGGTTGTGCAGGTGTCCCCACACAACATATATTTTAAGATAGCCTCTTTACACGTATACAGGTGAGCCTGATTTACAACATGTATCCTCAATTTTAAAAATAAGTAGAATATCACATAGCAGTCCAATTAAAGCAATTAAAGTGATGGTGAAAATTCCCACCGGAATAAAATGTTGTTGCTTGAACTTGAATATGAAGATTCTCGATTCATAGTCCTAAGCACGTGATTCCTTGTTAATATCTACATATAATAATAATTATAATCATTATAAAATATTATGATATAATGACTGGAAATTAAATATGATAGATATAATTGAAACTGATTATTAATATTAACTGAAGAGTCAACATTTTAATGTCTGAGTCAAAAGAGAGCTGAATTAAGATTACTAAAACTGATTGGGGATAAATTGTAGGAATTAAGAGCTGACTGCGGTCAAATTGCAAGATCTGAGATTGGGGTTAAATTGAATTAATTTCAGAAATAAGAGACCTAATTGAACTTAACCTAAAAAAATCAGGGTATATAAAACATATTCAGCCGATCGCCGCCTCATTACACTTCTGCACCTCTCGCCTCTCTCTCTCTCTCTCTCTCTCTCTCTCTCTCTATATATATATATATATATATATATATATATATATATATGTAACACCCAGTTGTAATTCAGTCACTATCATTCAGTAATTTCATTCGATGATTGTCACTCAGTGGATTTTCACTCATTAATAATTATTCATCAATCATGTTCATTCATCCATGTTCACCGTTCGGAATAACTTCGAGTTGTGTATCGATATTGTTCATTGTTTCAACTTTCCACTTCTGAGTTCGACTTTGTAAAATCACCATTAATTTTTGGAAACTCCAAAGATTTGGAATCTTTTCAATACTATAGATCTTCGAGTTATCTTTCCAATGGTTCAAACGGTGAGTCAATCGGAGTCCGGACGAGAGAGTTATGGTCGATATAGCTCAGATACTTATTTTCCAGTTTTTGGCCGAGCAGCCTGTATTGTGGGCCGTGGCACATGCCAGCGGGGCCGTGGCACACTGCCGAGTCACTGCCGCGGCACACCCGTCCGGGCCGCGGCACACTCATGTTTCAATTATCGGCCAACCCCTCTGTACGGTGAGCCGCGGCACATGCCGGCAGGCTGCGACACCGCTGAAGTCACTGTCGCGGCACATGCCGGCAGGCTGCGGCACACCGCGACCATCAGGCGCGATTTGCCTGTGCCACAGCACACTTCGGCTGGGCCGCGGCACACAGGGCAGTCAACTCTATAATTGCATTTTTTGAGCGTGAGCAGCTCATTTTTTTTTACTTCTTCACCTGTACGAGAGAGAGAGAGGCTTGGGAGGGAGATTTTCCTTCATCTATCACTTGAGTGTGTGATTTTCTTCATCTCCTTTCGATCGTGAATCCCGGATAATTGATCTAACGCGTGTTCTTCGGATCAAAGTGCTTGGATCTTCAAGAGGTAATTTCTTCAACATCTTGGATTCGATTTTGTATTGAGATATGATGTTTTGGATGTTAAGATCATGTTGTATGAAGTGATATACGCATGATTATGGATATGTTTGATTATTCATTGGATTATTGAAGGATTATTCAAGAACACTTTGAATATTGAGTTAGATTTGGGGGTTTTCGATTAATCGTTGTAATCACGATTTTGGATATTCATAATGGATTATTGATCATATTGAAGATGTTTTGTTGGTTTGAAACACTTCTTGGGGATTTGATGTTGGTATTTTTGAGGTTTGGTTATAAACAATTGAAGTTTGACCACAAAGTGTTCGATATAATGCCCCAATGAACTTAGTTTGATCGTATCGACGTTTTGAGTTCGTTATATTCGTGTTTGATTCGTATATTGAACGGATTGTTGGTAATTGTATTATTCAAGGTTGTTCGAGCGACCGATATCTCAATTAGGACGTTGTTCATGGAAGGATAATTGTCACCGGTGTTGTGTAAGTTAATTCTTACTCGGTTAAAAGGATATTCATTCCTTTTGTTGTTGTTCATTCATAATCATAACTCATTCATCATTGTATTAACCGTACCAAAACTTGTCATTGTCAATTAATCACCTCAGTCACAAGGAACGACGGTTTCAATCATTTCATTGAGCTGTCATTCATTTCACTATCATTTGATCTCGGTGAGTCATTATTCATTTTCGATGTCACTTTTGTTATATTGTGGCATTCCGGGTCATACTGGCGTGCCGGTTGGTATGTGTAGGATTTTCATGTCGGGCACATTTAAGTCGTGTGTTGGTTGTTGGCCTCACATTGGACTGTGCACACGAGTCGATTGCTTCGTGAGACAGATTAGGTACAAGACCACACGTGTATTCGATCGATACTCGTTGGTAGCTTTTGCACGGACATTTCCATCCTGGGCGTAGTGTGGCGCCACCCTTTGAGCCGTACTATTAATTGATTCATACAGCATGTTTGATTGCGTATGTTTTCAACAAGATTGGGTTATAATCTAACCGATTCATTTTTGATCGAACTTGTGGTTTATACAACATATACATGATTGTGTTTATTCAACTCTGGAGTATTGTTGTTCTATGTAACTGACCCCGTTGGGGGATATTGTTTTTCAGGTCATGGTAAGGCAAAAGCACAGGGAGAGCACGTTGACGGCGAGGAGTCCCAATGATACTAGAAGGGGGGCCCAGTCTTTTCAGTCATTTATGTTTCCTTCATTTATTCCGCTGCAGACATTCCGTTTGAATACTCATTTCACTCAATGTTGTATATTTTATCTCCATATAAAATACACATGTATTATGTATTATCCTGGATGTGTTGTATGAAACTCCTCATCGGAGTAATTATTGTTGTAATGTGGTTCGGTACTACATTTACCCTGTGCAATTCATTCATTTTCATTCGCTTACCTGCCCAGCTAACCCCCTGCCCAGTCCTTTTGACCCAGCCGGCTGCCACCCAACCCAGCCCAATCCCCATAACCCCAAACCACCAGTCCAGCCTATCCACACGACCCTTCCCCAGCGAGCAGCGCCTCCTTTTTTCAACCCTGTTCGTCAAGCTCCAGTTGAGGCCGAATCCAAGACCCATGCATTCGCGAGCTCATCTCAACCGACCCACCATGGCGCAACCGAGCAGCCGAGGCCGAAGCCGTCCTACGCTCAAATGGTCAACAACCAAAATGGCTCGATGCAGCCCGGTTTCACCCAACAACCCAGTTCGACAATAAAATCATTTAATTTCGACGGAGATAAGGTTAGTCCTTTTGGTACTCTCTCCTCCGTAAATGAGAAAACGCGTGTAACCTTCTCTTCTTCTGATATGATTACTCTTGCCGCTTCATGGGAACGCACTTTAATTCTTAAATTTTCGCATGCTATTCCCACCCCTCGAGATGTGTCTGCGGGTTTGACTGACATGAAATTGAGGGGTAAATTTAGTTGGAGTTGGATGAATTATTGTCATGTTGCGGTTAGATTTGATAATGATGAGGATTTTAGACGTATTTGGTTAGGTTCTACCTGGAATTTTTCTGGATGTCCTGCACGAGTATTTAAGTGGTCACCTAGTTTCTCGATTAGGATGGAGACGTCTTTTTGTCCGGTCTGGATTAGACTTCCGGGCCTACCTCTTCATTTATTTCACCCACGTGCATTATACATGATTGCCAAGGCTGTTGGCAATCCCATTTTAGTTGATGCCGCGACGGCCACAGACTCACGACTATCCGTCACCCGTGTGTGCGTCGAGATTGACCTTCTTGCACCCAGACTGCCTGAGATCCAGGTTGAGTTTGGCGATCAGATTATTACACAGCGCATTATTTACGAGAGAGTGCCACTTTATTGCTCTCTCTGTTCTCACGTGGGGCACGAGCCGTCCAGCTGCTACATAGTTGGCAACAAAGAACGGCCTCCACCGCCCCAGCGTAAGAAACCTCAGGCTGCCCCTTCTCGTCAGCAGAAGACGCAGCTAGCCCCTCCTAAAGTCACTAAGGCTAGTACTTCCCAGGCAGCCCCTAAGGAGCCTGCCGCATGGCAAGTAGTTGCCAAAAAAGGGCCCAAGGAGACGGGATTGATTCCCAAGGGCACAGCTGCTACTGGCCAGCACTCTTACTTTGCATCTTTAGACTCCTCTGCTAGAGAGGAGGAGTATTTAGTTAGCACTGACGACATTATTAGTATGGGTGATAAAAATAGTGTGTCGGGTAGCGATTGCAGTGGTCACGAGATTCATGACGATCTCATTCTAGAGGATGACACAGAGTCCTCTACCGTCCCTCCCTCTTCTAGACTCTTTGAGCCTACCTCCCCCCGCCATGTGTAATATCCGTATTTTTCTTCCCCTTGTATTTCCTTTTTCGGCGTATTTCCCGATAGTAGTGACCCTCGTGTATCTTTCAGTGTATCTTTCCTATTATCTATGGATTTTATTCCCGTTATTGTCCTGCGGAACCGCCGTTTCGGGGTTGCCGTGGATCCATTCTATGTTATGATGCCTGTTGAGATGTTCCGTTTGATGTTTTGTTCACATTTCGGTGTCTTTGGACCGTTCATATTTCGTACCTAGCGCACGCTACCTCTTCTGCATAGCGCACGCTAGGGATCCCTTAGTAGCGCACGCTACGTTTGTTTCGTAGCGCGCGCTAACGAGTAGCCCTGGGAGTGGCGGCTGCTTTTTCCACCTTTCTCGGACTAGCATATTAGCGTGCGCTACGTATGCTAGCGCACGCTAATGTCGAGAGGCTAGCGCCGCCGATGATGCCCAGAGCGTGCGCTAGCGTAGGTGTCCGGTGATCGACGGTTTATTTCTCGAAACGGCCAGTGCCGGAAGCGTACGCTACGCCGTATGGTAGCGCACGCTAACGGATCGAGTGAATTTTAGGCGCTTAGCTTCGACTCGGCCGATGTCCGTAGCGCACGCTATTGGTCGATAGCGCGCGCTACCGAGCAGATTATTAGCGCACGCTACAATTGGAGTAGCGCACGCTAACGCCGTAAGTCCGCCATTGGGTTGACGCTAACTATTTTGGCTCGTAACTTTACCCGTTAGCGCACGCTAACCTTGAGGAATTAGCGCACGCTAACACTCCCTGGCTATATAAACCAGGAGTTGACCCAGATGAGCAGATTAATTCCATTTCATTTCTTCTCCGCGACGCAGAGCTCTTCCGGCGATTTCCGAGCGATTCTTCCCTTCGATTATTTCAGGCATCCTCTACCTTGAGTTTTTGAAGTAGATTAACAACACCTACTTGTGTTCTTCATCATCAATCCAAGGTAAATCTCTTAGAACCCTACTTTTCGATAAATTGGGGGTTTTGGGATTTTCTTCCGATCCGTTCCGTTTTGTTGATGGATTCATGATGAATATGATTAATCTTGTTGGTATTCTTAGTTTCCCTACGGATTCATAGTATATTTTCATAGTTTTGAGAAATCGAGAGGGTTTGGTTGTGGTCCGCCCTCGTCGTTATTTTTGTGCGAATATACATGAATCGTAGGCGGGTTTTCGGGTGTATTCCAATTCCGTATTCATTTAGAAATGGTTGTGATTGTATTCTTCGAATCGTTAGGTTCGGTTTCATTGGTTCCTAGCGTTCGTCGGTGACTTTCCTTTCCATTCTTCGCATCGTCAATAATTCAAGGCAAGTATTTTTGGAAACCTTTATGCTTAACGTGAAATAGTAATATATATTGTGTGTGATTGCTCACCTCGGGAGGGTCCGACGGGATCACGGAGGGAATCCAATGGTATAGCCCTGGATTCACGAGTTTGTTTCGCTTAGCCACTCGGGAGGGTCCTTAGGGATCACGGAGCGGGATCAATGGTATAGCCACTGTTCCCAAGACGATGCGTGTGCGTGATTTGTTTTATAATATGGCCACTCGGGAGGGTCCTTAGGGATCACTTAGCGGGATCAAAGGTATAGCCTGTTCCCACGGCAAATTGTTTGACTGTTAATTTCATGAAAGGACATGTCTAGTTTTGGTTTTTGAAAATTATATCGATGAATGTACTATGATATGTGTAAGAGATTGGTTTGCCTTGATTACTTGTACTAGCGTAATTGCTAACCCCTTTGGGGTCCCGATTTGGGGAAATTCTTGTTATGGATTTCAGGTTATGATTATCCGGACGAGCGAGCACCGGGACGACGAGGATGTTGGCTGTGGTCGTTGACATTTGCATTTGTGTATTGTTATTTCCTTTGTCCATTTAGTTATGGTTGTTGACACAGCTTTAAACTTATAGATTGTACTCGCGAGTACTTAGGCTTTGTTTCAAACTCCGTATTGTATTGCTTTAAATTGTCACGTTGTTGGTTGATGCTTATTTTGCGGTTTCTCCGGCGTATCTTTATATGTCATATTATTTAATTGTGTATCCTCGCTAACCAAGATGGTTAGTCGAGTGGAGTTTTCCTATTGTAGCACGGTGGGTCCCATGTAGGGGTCTCACGGCAGTAACATATTCCGAATATCTCGGGTGTTACGTAAAATGGTATCGGAGAAAGGTTTATGGATACCTAGGCTTGTTGGTTAATTGGGTCTAGTCGTGTTTGTTTTGCACATTGTCACACCGCCAAAGATCCCAAGATTTCCAAAGGCTCGTAAGTTTTCTTATTCGGCTCTTTTGTTTCTTGCATTGTATTTCCACTTTTGAATCGTAGTTGCTTTTCCTCCTTACTCATCATCGATATACTCGTTATCTCTCAACATCGGTATGGATGCCGAGGAAACCGTGGTCGTGGTCGTGGTCGTGGTCGTGGACGCGCCGAGGACGTGGGGCGGTGGGGCGGCCACGTCGCATTCTTCGAGCCGCGGCAGACGGTGACCGTCACGATCATGCTTCTTCTCGGGAGCGCGCCGATCTTGGTATTGCGGCTGTTATGCAAGAAATGGTTAACCAGTGGCGGCTATAGCTCAGTGGTCCAGAACCCCGATCGTGCCCATGCTAATCGGGGCGGAGCGGATCGTTGGCTTCAGGATGTCATCAAGATGCATCCTCCCGGTTCGGGAGCTTCGACCCGATCGGCTGGGAAGGGTGGATCAAGGAGATATCCAAAGTATTCACTGCTACCAACTGCCCCGAGGACCGCAAGGTCCCTATTGCTCAATATTTTCTCACGGGAGATGCTACAGATTGGTGGGAGGCCGTTGGTCCCAAAGATCATGTTGCCTCATGGGCCGAATTTCAAGAATTGATGGAGACCGAATATTGTCCGTGGCCGGTCAGACAGGCTCGAGTGCATGCTTTCTATGATGCTCAACCACGGGATATCCCCGTATCTCAGGCCATTGCCGACTTTAACAAGGAGTTGGGTTATGTGAAGACCCAAGTTGTCGCTGAGAGCGACAAAATTTTCCATTTTTCCAGGAGGATGAAGTTGCCCATTCGGGACTATATGTCTGGGCTCGTCTGTACTACCCTGAAGGATTATCAGAGTCGAGCCCTTGCTTATGATATGTCAGTGACGGCGAGTGATTTGGCTCGTGAGAGCAAGAAGCAGAAGTCGGTCGGAAACTTTTCTGGTCCCAAGAGTGGAGGCCAGCAGAAATCTCGAGCTGCGAATATTTCTACGGGCGGTTCGGCTCGTTTCTCTGGGAGCTTTCGGGGTGCCGCCGGAACCCCCGCTCGTGAGCTCACATGCTTTAACTGCGGCCTTTCGGGTCATAAGAACCGGGACTGTCCTCGTCCGCCTTTAACTTGTCATACTTGTGGTCAGTCGGGCCACAAGGCTTCTTTTTGTGATCAGCTCGGACGGCCGCGGTGCCCGTTCTTCTCACCCAGCACCTATGGAGCCGAGTGTGAACCAGGGCTCATTTGCTCCGCCGCCTCCACCGAGTGCCGGCCGAGGTAGGGGTCGGGGTCAGCCCGCTAGGGGTGGAGCTTCCAGTGTCGGCTCTGCTCAGCCGCGTATCTATGAGATGAGGAGAGCCGATGATCCAGCAGCTACTGTGGCGACAGGTACCGTTTATATTCATTTCCATCGTGTCAGTGTGCTTTTCGATTCGGGTGCTACGCATTCATTCATTTCTCTAGAGTGTGTACGCCATTTGAGTCTCGACTGCTTGTCACCTTGAGAGCCTTTCATCGTTAAACTTCCTAGCGGTGATAGAATTGTCGGTGATCGAGAAGTCCGGGACTGTTCTGTGATTATTTGTGAGAGGGCTTGGCTCTCTAATCTTATTGTTGTGAGTATCGAGGGCGAGGATTTAATTCTCGGGAATGATTGGCTCGAGCGGCATGGTGCAATCATGAACTACCGCACGAGAATCATTACCATGTTAGCCGAGGACGGCACTGAACACTCTTTCGCGGGGCGAAAGAGAAACCAGAAGTTTGTTATTAACGCCTTGAAGGCGGAGAAACTCCTGCGAAAGGGGTGTACTGGTTATTGGTGCTACGCCTTGAAGGCGGAGAATGGTGGAGTCGAGTTTTTGTCGATTCCAGTCGTTAGTGAGTTTCTGATGTATTTCTGACGAGTTGCGGGATTGCCACCGGATCGTGAGGTTGAGTTTGCTATAGAGTTAGAGCCGGGCGCGCTCGATTTCAAGGCGCCGTATCGTATGGCACCTTCAGAGATGGCGAGTTGAAGAAGCGATTGAGTGAGCTTCTTGAGTCGTGGTATGTTCGACCGAGCGCCTCGCCTTGGGGTGCACCGGTCCTATTTGTGCGGAAGAAGGATGGTTCACTACGTTTGTGTATCGACTATCGCGAACTAAACAAAGTGACCATCAAGAACAAGTATCCTTTGCCGAGGATTGATGACTTGTTCGACCCGATTGCAGGAGTCATGTGTTCTCGAAGATTGATTTGAAATCGGGGTACTATCGGCTTAGGGTGAGAGAGTCGACGTGCAGCAGCTTTTCTGGACGAGATACGGACATTACGAGTTTGTAGTTATGCCTTTCGGGTTAACTAATGCGCCGGCGGTGTTCATGCAATTGATGAACAAAGTCTTTATCGAGTATTTGGATAAGTGTGTCGTCGTCTTCACTGACGATATTCTTATCTACTAGATTTAATGAGGAAGAGCATGCCCATCATCTCGGATAGTATTAGACATTTTGAGGACCGAGCAACTCTATGCGAAGTTCTCGAAATGTGAGTTCTGAAGGAAGTGATGTTTTTGGGTCACGTGATTTCGAGGGAGTCCGTGTGGATCCGCAGAAAATTGAGGCAAGGTGGATTGGGCATCGCCACAAATGTGAAGGAGGTCCGTAGTTTCTTGGGTTTGGTGGCTACTATCGTAGGTTCGCCGAGGGTTTCAAAACTAGCTCGGCCACTTACACAGATTGCTCCGTAATCCGAGAAGTTAAATGCGGAATGACGAGAGACAGTCGAGTTTTGAGGAATCAAGAAGCGTTTGACTTCAGCCCCGGTTTTGGCGTTGCCATGTGGCAACGAGGGATTCGCCGTTTATAGCGATGCTTCGGGTCGTGGTCTTGGGTGCGTATTGATGCGGCACGGCAAGACCATTGCCTTGCGTCGAGACGCTTGAGGCCGTATGAGCAGAACTACCCTACGCATGATTTGGAGTTAGCGGCAGTTGTTTTCGCGCTCAAGATTTGGCGTCACTATCTTTTCGGCTCTGCATGTCAGATTTTTACCGATCATAAAAGTCTGAAATACATATTTACTCAGCGGGAGTTGAATATGAGGCAGAGGAGGTGGTTAGAACTGATTAAGGATTATGACCTCGAAATCCTTTATCATCCGGGTAAGGCGAACGTCGTGGCCGACGCCTTGAGTCGGAAACCGATTGCGTTGCGAACGCTTGAGGTCCTTACGTCTCAGTCTGAGCTTCGGCGGGCTTTGATTGAGTTTGATGTTGAGGTTTTGTTGCCTGGAGCTGTCGGGCAACTTTGTGCCTTAGAGATTTCGTCGTCTTTGATCGATGAAATTAAGCTGAAGCAATTAGAGGATCCGATGATTACTCAAATCCGAGAAAACGTTCTTAAGGGAAAGTCTCCTGGGTTTGTGATTCACGAGGATGGTGTTTTGAGATTCCAGAGTCGGCTTTGTGTGCCGAACGATCCAGAGTTGCGACAGAGTATTTTGCGTGAGGCCCATTCCACACCTTATTCCGTTCATCCTGGTTCGAGTAAGATGTACAAGGACCTGAGGAGGAACTTCTGGTGGAATGATATGAAGGAGGAGGTCGCACAGTATGTAGCGAGATATTTGACTTGCCAGCAGGTCAAAATCGAGCATCAGCGACCGGATGGGTTATTGCAGTCACTTCCCGTTCCGGAATGGAAATGGGAAGACTTATCGATGGACTTCGTTACGAGTTTGCCAAGATCGAGGTCGGGCATGAATATGGTATGGGTGATTGTTGATCGTCTGACCAAGTCGGCACATTTTCTGGGCATCAAGGACACTTGGGGCCCGGAGAAGTTAGCCCGTGTGTTTATCGCGCAGATTGTGAGACTTCACGGTACACCGAAGTCTATTGTTTCGGATCGTGATGGCCGTTTTGTATCGCACTTTTGGCAGGCGGTGCATAAGGCGTTAGGTACCCGTTTGCATTTGAGTACCTCTTTTCACCCCCAGTCAGATGGGCAGTCGGAGCGCACTATCCAGACATTTGAGGATATGTTGCGTGCTTGTGCTCTCGAATGGAGCCATGACTGGGAGGAGCATTTGCCATTGATCGAATTCACGTACAACAATAGTTGGCACGCGTCGATTCGGATGGCACCGTATGAGGCACTCTATGGGCGGCGATGTCGATCACCGATTTGTTGGAATGAGGCATCCGATTTAGTCGGGACCGAGCCGGATGTCGTTTTAGAGACGAGGCGGAAGATAGAATTAATTCGAGAACGGATGTTGACTGCCCAGAGTCGACAGAAGTCATATGCCGATGTCCGTCGTCGACCTTTAGAATTCGATGTGGGAGACCATGTTTTGCTGAAGGTGTCGCCGACGAGAGGAGTTTTCCGTTTCGGGAAGAAGGGGAAGTTGAGTCCGAGATTTATTGGACCCTTCGAGATTCTCGAGCGAGTCGGTGGGTTAGCATACCGTTTGGCGTTACCCCCGGCCCTGAGTCATGTTCATAGCGTTTTTCATGTTTCCCAGCTGAGGAAATATGTCCCGGATCCTAGTCACGTTATCGATTATGGCGAGATTGATATTGCTGAAGATATTACTTTTGAGGAGCGTCCTTTGAAGATTTTGGAGCATCGTGAGAAACGACTGAGGCATAAGACCATTCCTTTGGTCAAGGTGCAGTGGTCGAGACACGGTGTCGAGGAGGCAACGTGGGAGACCGAGTATAGCATGCGTGCTAGGTACCCTGAGTTGTTTGTTTCTTAAGTTTCGGGGCGAAACTTGTTTTTAGAGGGGTAGAATGTAATATCCGCATTTTTCTTCCCCTTGTATTTTCTTTTTCGGCGTATTTCCTGATAGTAGTGACCCTCGTGTATCTTTCAAAGGTATCTTTCCTATTATCTATGGATTTTATTCCCGTTATTGTCTTGCGGAACCGCCGTTTCGGGGTTGCCGTGGATCCATTCTATGTTATGATGCCTGTTGAGATGTTCCGTTTGATGTTTCGTTCACATTTCGGTGTCTTTGGACCGTTCATATTTCGTACCTAGCGCACGCTACCTCTTCTGCATAGCGCACGCTAGGGATCCCTTAGTAGCGCACGCTACGTTTGTTTCGTAGCGCGCGCTAACGAGTAGCCCTGGGAGTGGCAGTGCTGTTTTTCCAGCCTTCTGGACTAGCATATTAGCGTACGCTACGTATGCTAGCGCACGCTAATGTCGAGAGGCTAGCGAACGCTGATGATGCCCGGTTGCGTGCGCTAGCGTAGGTGTCCAGTACTGGACGGTTTATTTCTGGAAACGGTCAGGTGCCAGTTAGCGTACGCTACGCTCGTATGGTAGCACACGCTAACGGATCGAGTGAATTTTGGGCAGTTAGCTTCTGGACTCGGCTGATGTCCAGGTAGCGCACGCTATTGGTCGATAGCGCGCGCTACCGATAGATTATTAGCGCACGCTACAATTGGAGTAGCGCACGCTAACGGACAGAAGTCTGGCTACTGGGTTGGACGCTAACTATTTTGGCCTGTAAATTTACCCCGTTAGCGCACGCTAACCTTGAGGAATTAGCGCACGCTAACACTCCCTGGCTATATAAACCAGGGAGTTGACCCAGATGAGCAGATTAATTCCATTTCATTTCTTCTCCGCGATGCAGAGCTCTTCCGGGCGATTTCCGAGCGATTCTTCCCTTCGATTATTTCAGGCATCCTCTACCTTGAGTTTTTGAAGTAGATTAACAACACCTACTTGTGTTCTTCATCATCAATCCAAGGTAAATCTCTTAGAACCCTACTTTTCGATAAATTGGGGGTTTTGGGATTTTCTTCCGATCTGTTCCGTTTTGTTGATGGATTCATGATGAATATGATTAATCTTGTTAGTATTCTTAGTTTCCCTACGGATTCATAGTATATTTTCATAGTTTTGCGAAATCGAGAGGGTTTGGTTGTGGTCCGCCCTCGTCGTTATTTTTGTGCGAATATACATGAATCGTAGGCGGGTTTTCGGTTTGATTCCAATTCAGTATTCATTTAGAAATGGTTGTGATTGTATTCTTCGAATCGTTAGGTTCGGTTTCATTGGTTCCTAGCGTTCGTCGGTGACTTTCCTTTCCGTTCTTCGCATCGTCAATAATTCAAGGCAAGTATTTTTGGAAACCTTTATGCTTAACGTGAAATAGTAATGTATATTGTGTGTGATTGCTCACCTCGGGAGGGTCCGACGGGATCACGGAGGGAATCCAATGGTATAGCCTGGATTCACGAGTTTGTTTCGCTTAGCCACTCGGGAGGGTCCTTAGGGATCACGGAGCGGGATCAATGGTATAGCCACATTCCCAAGGCGATGCGTGTGCGTGATTTGTTTTATAATATGGCCTCGGGAGGGTCCTTAGGGATCACGGAGCAGATCAATGGTATAGCCTGTTCCCACGGCAAATTGTTTGATTGTTTATTTCCTAAAGGACATGTCTAGTTTTGGTTTTAGAAAATGATATCGATGCATGTACTATGAAATGTGTAATCGATAGGTTTGCCTAGATTAATAGTACAAGCGTAATAGCTAACCCCTTAGGGGACCCATTTTGGGGAAATTCATGTTATGCATTTCGTGTTATGATTATCCGGACGAGCGAGCACCGGGACGACGAGGATCTTTGGCCAGGTCGTTGACATGTGCATTTGGGTCTACTTATTTCCTTTGTCCATTTCGATATGGTTGTTCCCACAGTTTTAAACTTATAGATTGTACTCGCGAGTACTTAGGCTTTTTGTTTCAAACTCCGTATTGTATTGCTTTAAATTGTCACGTTGTTGGTTGATGCTTATTTTGCCGGTTTCTCCGGGCGTATCTTTATATGTCATATTATTTAATTGTGTATCCTCGCTAACCAAGATGGTTAGTCGAGTGGAGTTTTCCTATTGTAGCCTGGTGGGTCCCATGTAGGGGTCTACGGCGCTGTAACATATTCCGAATATCTCGGGGTGTTACACCATGATGGTAACGGCCGTATCGACGACCAGATCATTGTTCAGCCCAAGTCCTTGGCCATGGTGGTTTTCGAGCCTCGCCCTCCTCCCTCTTCTTATTTTCCCTCTCTCTCTCAGACTGAGTGCGGTCTTAAACGCAATCAATTTGAGATTTCTGAGTCGAGTCTCTCTTCCTCGGCGATGGTGCCTCTCCTGTCGGCACCAAAGCCCCCGGTTAAGAGACGGTTGATGTCTACTACTGCTACCACTGGTGTCACGACTAGGGGCAAAGCTTCTTCTGATTCTACGATATTCACACGAGGAAGAGCAGCTTCTCGTGGACCGTATTCCTCCTCTAAGGGGCGATCTTCATCGCCCCTGAAAGAGGGAACATCTGCCCGGCAGGATACTCCTCGGAGACGGGGCCGCTCCAGTCAGCGTCCTAGGTTTCCGTCTGAGTTGGTTGTTTAGTTTATGTCGATACCCATTCTTACATGGAACGCTCGTGGTCTGGCTAACACCGGAGCACAGAAGCGCATTCGACATCTCAACCGTGTGCATAAGTTTGCTTTTATTGGCATTTTAGAACCCATGGGTTCCAATGCTAATTTTGTTTTTTATATTCATTCTTTAGGTTATGCGTCGGGACTTTATAATCGGTCTAACAAAATTTGGTTCTTTTCTTTCCCCCACTTTCAGCATCAAGTTTTGTTGGATACCGATCAAGTCCTTCATCTTTCTATTTCTTCTTCCCTTCTTCCTCAGATGATTTACGTCACTTATGTCTATGCCAGCACTAACCGTGTTGGTCGTTACGCCCTTTGGGACACCCTCCGTGAGATTGCTTTGGAAGTAGAGGGGTTGCCGTGGCTAGTCAGCGGTGACTTCAACATCTTCTTGCATTCACATGAGCACGAGGGTTGTACCACTGACCGTTCTCCAGAGATTCTGGACTTCGCACAGGATATTGCTGACTGTGAGTTGATTGACGCGGGCTGCGAGGGCAATATTTTCACTTGGGAGCGCAATGGTTTCAGGGAAAGGCTATATCGTTCTTTATTTAATGAAGCATGGTCGAACGTGTTTGCGGTCTCTACCATCACTCACCTGCCTCGACTTCGGTCTGACCATGCGCCTCTTCTTATCCAGTGTCGCTTCTCCGCGACTCGTCACAAGTCGTCATTCCGCTTCCAGAGTATGTGGGTCCGGCATCACACATTCCTGGACACTGTTAGGGAGGTCTAGCTGACTCCGACTGGATTATCTGGCATGTGTAACCTACAGGCCAAACTCCTTAGGGTTAAGCGTAGACTGAAACAGTGGAACTGGTCTATTTTTGGTAATCTTCTTACAAAGTTGGATGAGGCCTTGAAGGCTGCTGACGAGGCCGAGCGGCGATATAATTCGGATCCTACTCCGGAGAAGAGAACTGCTATGCACCGTTGTCGTGCTGAGTACCATCTTCGTCTCTCTATTGAGGAAGATTTCTGGAAACAGAAGGCCGCAGTTCGTTGGATTACTGAGGGCGAGCGCAACACCCGGTTTTTTCAGGGTTTTGCGAAGCAGAAACGTTGTCAGTCGCATATTCACAGCATTGAGGATGGTGGTACGACGATCGCTGTAGAGTCGGACATCAGATCATTCGCTGTGAATTTCTTTAGTACTCTACTTACATCCTATGGTGATGTTCTCATCCCCCCGGATGACACTTGTTTTCCCTCTATACCCTCTTCTTTTGATTCTGATAGTTTGTGTGTCCCACCCTCTCCCCTTGAGATTCGTGCTGCGGTTTTTGATATCAATCCTCACAGCGCTTCTGGGCCTGACGGGTTCTCTTCTTTGTTTTTTCAGCATTGTTGGGAGAATGTATCTTCCGACGTCGAGGGGGCTGTGCTCGACTTTTTTGAGGGTCATCCTATGCCTCCGGCTTTCACGGCGACTACGGTCGTCTTGATCCCGAAGAAGCCTGTTCCGAGCGGTTGGTCAGATTACCGGCCTATTAGTCTGTGTAATGTGACCAATAAGATTATCACGAAAATCCTTAATGCTCGGCTTTCTCCTCTCCTCCCTCTTATTATCTCTCCGAACCAGAGTGGATTTGTTCACGGGCGGGTTATTTCTGATAATATCCTTTTGGCCCAAGAACTTATTCACGACCTCCACGTCGCGGACATTCATGGTGTCTCGAACCTTGCGCTAAACCTTGATATGGCTAAATCGTATGATAGGGTTCACTGGAATTTTTTACGTGAGGTCCTGGTGAGGATGGGTTTCCCGGCTAGATGGATTTTGTTCATCCGTCATTGCGTCGAGAGTTGCACGTTCTCTATTTTGATGAATGGCAGTCCGGCCGGCTATTTTGCCTCTAGCCGGGGTTTGCGTCAGGGTGACCCTATTTCTCCGTCACTCTTCGTGCTTGCCGCTGATTATTTATCGCGCTGCTTGGATCGTTTCATTCGAGATCATCCTTTGATGAGGTATAGGATGGCTGGACGGCCTTTCCTTGTCTCGCACTTATCCTACGCTGCTGACATCATTATATTCACACGGGCTGTGGATGATGGTCTGGTTGATCTTATGCGTCTCCTGGATCACTACTCTATGGCTTCAGGCCAGATGGTTAGTATCCAGAAGAGCACTTTTATTCTCGCTCCCAAGCATGCGTCTCGTTGGCATCAGAGAGTTTACGATCTTACTAGTTTTCGCCAGGGCGATCTCCCCATCACCTATCTAGGTGTGCCCCTTTACAAAGGCTTTAAGAGACGAGAGCTCTTTGCTGGGGTGAAGCAACCGATGTTGGATAGGATCTCTGGTTGGTCCCATCGCCACCTTGCTTTTGGGGGCCGTTTGGCTCTTATTAAGAGCACTCTCTGCACGATTCCTCTTCACCTGCTTCAGGTTTTGGATCCCCCACAGTACATTATCCAGGAACTCGAGCAGATCATTGCGAGATTCTTCTGAGGTGCTGTTGGTCCTAAGAGGAAGATGCATTGGGTCAGTTGGCGGCAGATTTATCGTCCGGTCTCTGAGGGAGGCCTCGGGATTCGGAGCCTTTCGGATATGGCGAGAGCTTTTAGTTATAAGCTCTGGTGGCGCCTTCGCGCGGGCACGTCTCTGTGGGCGCAATTTATGCTCCGCAGAAACTGCTCTGCTGGCCTTTATACGCCTATGCGTACTGCTTTTAAAGCTCGTGCCAACCACCCTTCGCGCCGTCTCCTGCGCGTGGGTATTGAGGCCCAGGAGTTCATTCGCTGGACTCTTGGTCGTGGCTGCGGGGAGGTCAGCTTTTGGGATGATACTTGGATTGGGGATAGGCTGATATCTTATTATTGTCAGGTCTCTGGTAGATCCCATCTTAGGATTAATTAGTTATGGGTTCATGGGTCTTGGGACATGGGTACGTTGGAGACTATTCTTGGAGAGGAGCTAGGATTTACCCCTCAGTTCATCCAGGAGATCTCCGCGATTCCCATCGCCGAGGAGGATTCGGATAGTATGTGCTGGACTCTTACCTCTTCGGGTGTGTTCTCATTATCGTCGGCTTGGTCTCACATCAGGGTGAGGGGTCAGGCTAATCTTATTTACGGGGCTATATGGACAGCCTTACTCACACCGACCATTTCGGTGTTTATTTGGCGACTTCTCATGCGACGGATCCCGACTGATGACATCCTACAGAGGAGGGGCGTTTCATTGGCTTCTAGATGTTTGTGCTGCTCGCATACCCTTACCCAGACCTACCATACCGAGACCATTGCCCACCTTTTCTTGGAGAGTGATGTGGCCCGTGACGTGTGGGAGTATTTTGGCGCTTGGACTCATTTATCCCTACCCCATTCTCAGAATACTTTTGAGCTCCTGAGTTTTTTCGCACACGGCACACACTTTAGAAACGCGACTTTCATTATTCTTTGTCTGATCCTATGGTTCATCTGGACAGAAATGAATAGTGCAAAGCATAGGGCGGTTACTTTTGTTTCCTCTCATGTTATTGTGCAGGTGGAGCGCCATGTTGCTTTATTAGCTGCTGCGGGGCTTATTGGCTCTGAGTTCTGGGCGGGTTGCTCGCCTCCTGATCGCTTCCAGCGAGCTACATCTTCCCCCGCTCAGACTCGTCGCCCCGTCCCGGTGGTTTGGCTTCGACCCGAGACCCCTTGGATCAAGCTGAACACGGATGGTTCGTTCGATAGAGACACACAGATTGCGGGTGGGGGAGGTCTGATTAGAGATCATCACGGAGAGCTCCTTCTTGCTTTCCATTCCTCTTTTCAGGCCTCTTCGAGTTTTGATGCAGAGGTCCAGGCGTTAGCAATTGGATTGATTCTAGCCTCCCAGAGATCGAGACATGTTTGGATTGAGCTTGATGCTGCTGCTGTAGTGACCCTGCTATCATCTGGCCATCGGGGCTCTTGGAAGGTTCGTCACACTCTTATGCGTATCCGACACATTCTCAGAGATATTCAGTTCAGAGTCACTCATATTTTCCGGGAGGGCAACAGGCCGGCCGACTATCTTTCTGAGCTCGGCATGTCGTCCCTCGGCTTTCAGACTTATACTTACGATACTGCTCCTCCGTTTCTCCTCTCCCTTATACGGATGGATCATCTTGGTTATCCGTCCTTCAGATTTAGATAGGATTTATTTTTAATCGATTGATTGGTTGCTTATGGGTCCACACATTAGCCCACGATTTTAGTGGTCCACCTTGTACTGATCTAGCGGGCCGTAGGCACTTTAGTTTTTAGGTCCCGGATTATGACCCATTTTGGTCATAATTCGGTGTTGAGTTATTTGGTCTACGGGTCCGCACATTAGCCCACGACTTGTGGTGCACTTTGTATTTCTTTAGTGGGCCGTAGATTTCTCCGATGTTTGGACCCGAATTATGACCCATTTTTTGTCATAATTCGGGGCTGATACTTTGTATTTATTGATTTTATTATCTACAGGTTGGTGGGTCCCGCCTCAAACCCCCGTCCAATCTGGACGTTTTTTTTTTTTTAAAAAAAAAGACCTTTATACCCCCGAAACCCTAGATGTGTACATATAAATAAAGGCATTTGGCCCTCATAAGAATACACACATTATTCTTCTTCTCTTCCAATTTCTCTCTTTTTCTCTCAAGTTTATAACACGTTATCAGCATGATACTCTACGAGTAATTTTTTTTTCTCTCCGATTTTCGAAATCAAAAAAAAAAAAAACACGAGCAGCTTTTCTGCACTGCGAGATCGCGCTAAAATCGCGATTTCAGCTTTGTTAACCGTCGGATCATCATGAAATTTTTACAGTATCTTCCTGAAAAGCAGATCTACAAATTCAACGGTGGAGATCATATTCTAAAATGTATTGCATGCATAAAAAAAAAGTCCGAACAGAAATAGTCTTTTTTTTTTACATTAGTGAAAGGTATTAATTCTATTTACTCCATCAAAAACTTTCTTGCATATGATGATTTTGAGGAAAAATATATTATATTTAGTTATTAAATTTTATATTTTTGTGTGCATCATATATAAATGATGACCTCAAAATTTATTATCAAATCATATTCCTCTTTGTTTCTGGAAGAAACACGATTCAACAATACTTAATATTCCAGAAGATTATTAAGATAAAAGATTTGTTGTAGTCCTTGAAGAAGGACAACGTTATCTCGTCATATTCTAGTTGAATATGATGTGTTCATAAAGAACACTATGGGATCTAATAATTTGTGCAATTCCTAATGAAAAATACAAAATAATATTCCTGAAGAATATTGTAAGTGCTCTTGAAGAAGCAACTATTTTAGTTTAGTTATTTCGAGCCTTGATTAATTCTCGTACTATTTTTTCTTTTTGTATATTCAATTATGGATCTTAAAATTATTACTCCCGAAGTAGCACAATTAATTGTAATATTCTTGAAGAATATTACTATTCTAAATGAATAATTCTTATTTATACATGAATTAAGTGATGATACAATATTCCTGAAGAATTTTGATTTGTTATTTATAAATATAATAGCATAATTAAATCATTATGCCCTTGATGTAGCATGATATTATCCCTGAAGAAAAATATAACTTATATCTCAAATAAAAACTATTAATATGATTTGAGAATATGCTATATCGAGATTGTACAAGATATGATATACTCCACAATCATAATCCGATTGTGCTCCAATGATAGCAAGATTAGTAAGTGGTCGAATATTCCTATCAAGTTGTTCCCGGAAGTGAACAATATTAAATTAAAAACTTCAATATTACATGGCTCAAATTTTATCTCACAAAGTAGATAAAATTTAGAGTTTATCCCTGTAGAGGATAATTACTTATAAATTTTATCTCCTGAATTAGATATTATCAATTGTTAATGATGAGGACACAAAAATGATAATCTTAAGATTATATGTCAATATCTAATCTTATATATTCTGTGGTTGAATATTTTATTATCTCTTATGATATATAATGAGTTTTTATCAATATGAGATATGATGTCATACCTGAAGTATGATTTGAATTGATCATTGCTATATAATTTGTGACAAAAATGTCAAATATCCTGAAGATATTTGCATTATTCAAATTCTTGGCTTATCTTATTTCTTCTGTTTATGAATCGAATGTCAAGTTCTTGGGATTAAATCGTGGTCATAATTTATTGTCTCATCAAAGTGCAAATATGCATATCTTTATAAATAAATGATACTTTCCGTGTGAAAAAAAATAGTGCTAAATTTATTGACAGTTCCTTAAGAACTACTAATTAAATTTCTCCCGTGGGGTTGAATATTATGCACTATTATCTTCTAAGTATCGAGAGATTTATGGATTTCGAAACTATCGCTTGATATATGTATGATTCCGCGATAACAAGTGAGACAAATGTATTAGAGAAATTATCAATGTAAATGACGTATAAAATTCACCACTTATTAGACCAGAAGTCTATTAATCCTAATACTTTCAATATTTACATGTTTAAATTTACGTGTTTGGTGTTAAAGTCTATTTATATTATTTTTATATATTATTTAACTGTATGTTTATTTATGATATATATCCTGAAGATATATTAATACAAATTCACACATATTGTATGATAAATATCACAAATTACTAGTAAATATCATGAAGTACATTTATACACTTAAAATTGTATTATTTTGAGTTGACCAATTTTCATCAACATCTTATAGATGTTGGATTAATTTCATAATAATTATTGCATTTTCTTCTGGAAGAAGAGTAATAACGATAGTTATTACATATTATATTTGTAAGACCCCCAATCCACTCAGGGATATTACACGCTGTAGACCCTCTCCTCGAGGATCTACCAGGTTGATAACAAAAGTCAAACATCTAAACATCGCCTTTAAGGCTAAAATGACTCAGTAGACCGATTTGGTCTTTCAATAAATACATACAACTCAAATAAAACTCATGCCCCCGCAGGGGTCAAAACACAACCACACCCGTACAACGGGAAGAATATAGCAGCGAGAAATAAAGTACAACTGAACCAAAACATGACGTACGGTTCCTTATGTGATTAGAATCGATCATCTTTCATCATCCTTCGTGCCGACCCTGTGTTATGCTCCAAAACCTGAATGCAAAAATAGACATCCACCCCCCGAATACTCGGGGGTTAGCAAAAATCCACTGTTTTGCTAGTGCAAGTACAAGTGCAAAAATACGAGCCATACAATTCACATTCCACGAATAACAATAACCAGTAATCCTCAAAGATCCAAAAGTAACGAAAAGTACTTCCCGAGGCAGGAGTTTGGGTAAAACATTTCAAAACCGAAAGATCACAAATCAAGGGAAAACAATTTATAAAACGGTTTAAAATGCCATCAAGAGTTTTAATAGAAAACAATTTAGGATTATCAAGTCCTTCTCTTTCCAAAAATCTATAAGGTCACAGCCCAAAGGTTTTGTTTTCGCAAATAGAAAACCGACAACAATTCACAAGGCCAGAGCCCAACATCACGTGTCCTCGACGGACATAAAATCAATACCAACTCGTGAAGTTTTTACTCGTGAATCCCGGACTCAACCCATTGGAATTTCCGTCGTGGCCCCGTCGAACCAACCCACGGTGAGTAAAATACATTCACCACGAATCACACACATGCATCGCCTTGGGAACAGGGTAATACCATTGATCCCGCCCGAGGCCTCGAAGGACCCTCCCGCGCTGGCTAGCTAAACAAATCACATACAAATCACAACCATAAGTTATCCCGACATCGGGCTAACAATCCACGAACCTCGGAGTCCCCGCAAGACATACCCGATGATAACCCCACTAGTTATCCCGGCATCGGGCTAACAAGCCACGAACCTCAGAGTCCCCACAAGACATACCCGGATTGGATAACCCTACGGTCTCGCCCGACCCATACTAGCAAGTATGGATCCCGGAGATTCAACAATCCTACCCGTAGGCACATCACGTATAACAAGCACACAACAATAATCGATTATGAAACGAAACAACATTAAGCATCGCAACCTCCTTTCAAAGGAGTAACAACTAACATCACATCATGTCAAAACCGCAACACACTACAATGAAGCCATATACATACACACGCATTATCAAACACCACATCAACTCCAAACATATCCAAGGGATACACGTAGTCACTTACAACCCACACACTTACAAAACACACGTGTTTTGAAAGAGAGCCTTTAACAAGGCTAATCGAATCTTTTGAAAATAATTTTCAAACGACCAAACAAACATATTTAGACGATCACCAATTATCATATCCACAAAACAAGAATAGTATGGGCAAGGTACTTGCCTCGAACAACCACAACGTGGAGAACGACCGAAGTAGGTTGGAACGAACCGACTACGAACCCGCCGACTCCACCGATCGCCAACTTGTGGTCATAAACTACGAAAGACAAGAACAACAATGAAATGAATTCCATAACACGACTCAAATCCGTTGAATTCAAAGAACGAATGACGAAAGTTCAAGTGTTTTCCCCAAAACGGCCAAGAACACGATTCGTCCCGACAAAACAAGAAAATGGAATTCCAAGTCGAAATATGGATATACAATCCATAGAATATGTTTAACAACATCATTTAACCACAATCTATCCAACAAAAACGGATGGAAAACGATATCGGGAACAAATCCCCCAAAAAGTCGATTCGAAGGAAATCAAGAAATATACTTCGATTCGACGAAGAACAATGGATTAAATGATGTTAAACACAAGAATACTACCAAGATTAATCATACCCATCATAAATTAATCAACAACACGGAATGAATCGGACAAAAATGCAAAAAACCCCAAATTCACGAAATTAGGGTTCTAAGGAAGATTACCTTGATTCGCTGGATCAAAGGATGATAACGGATGATTGATTGCTGTTATGAACTCAAGAACTTCGTAGATTTGTTGTTCAACAACATGGATTCGGAATCCCCAAGGCTCCAGCCGCGGAAGAGAAAGAGAGGAAATGAAAAACGAGAGGAAATGTGACTGCTCTGTCACATTTATACTGGGCCGGACTAGCGCGCGCTAGGCTGCCGAGCTAGCGTCTTATCGGCCCGTGCCGCGATCCGGTGCCCACCGCCCTGCGGCTCTGCCGGGTAGCGTCGCGACCTTCCGGACGTAGCGCGCTACTGCTGGTAAATGGCGTGCGCAATGCCCGGCATGGCGTGCGCTACTGCCGAGCGTGGCCGATTCCGAACCCACAGACTCCACTGTCTGCACCGATAAGCGTCGTTAGGCGGCCGATAGCGTCGCTACACTGCCGGTTAGCGCGCGCAGCCTTTCCGGCCGTGGCGTCGCTACGCCGGTTCTGACGCACCCGTCGGCGGTGCCGCAATCGTCCGGACGATCCATAACCGTCCGGCGGTGCTCGAACACGAGGGCTCGGCGACTCAATTTCCAGCGCGCAGGCGAACACGACGAAAAGTTCGCGGATGACATCAACGACCCGAAATGAAAACATAATGCAATAATTAATTATATGCGACCAAGAAACGGGTCGAGACAACAATTACAGATACGGATACCCGTAACTTTGGGTAAATTACAAAATGGCCCAAAACGCCCGAAAATCACGATACGTGATCGAATAACCAAACCGAAGTTCACAACACGTATAACAAAGTTAAACGGACTTACGGGAAACTCAAAAAAGCAGTTTCGAACGAGATTCGCAAGAATCGAACTCAAGTCCGGAAAAGTCGCTAAAAAGCATGGAACTCAACAAAACGACACCGAAACGAACTCGGATGTCAAAAAGTGTAGAATTAATCATTCCCAGAATGACGAAGCGGTCATGAGAGAGTCGTCAAAACGGACTTCCGCCGAAAAAAAGAAATTACCGGAAATCGAAATTACGGGTATTACATTCTACCCTCCTTAAAAGAAGTTTCGTCCCGAAACTTAAAACAAGTAGGGAGGAGCAATATTCCCTGCCAGGAAAACTCGACGAGGTACACAAAAACAAAAAATTCACGCCCGACGGCGAAATGCTGCAAGAAACGCAAAGAGACATACGCCGTGCAAACACGCTCCACGGCGACCAACACAACGTCGCCGTTAGGGATATAATAAAACCAGCAAACGACAAGCGTCATCAAATGGATAATATAGTCAAGTCAATTACTCGAACAATCACAAAACACAACGAACGAAAATCAATACGATTGACCAACCCAACGGTTCATCAATCAAAACGCGAGCCAAACGCTGAACAAATACGGAATTCCACCACCTAAGGGTTGGAAGATCGAAAACGAGACTCATTTCCCGAACTTAAGGGAATTACGAAGGAGCCTGAATGCTCAACAATCATGAAACGAGAACAAAAACCGAACAAACAAACGATCGATACAACAAAAATCGAAAAATCATGTCCGAAACACGAAGGATAATAAAATTCAAACAACAACTCTCAGGATGATCTGGTGAGAACCACAAGACATGCATTCCCATAAGATCCACAGGAAATGGGATAGTGACTGAAAAGTCACAACGACAAATGAGTTATTCCGAAACAATACCACCCTCGTTCGATCAATAAAAGCAAGGGATAGGGAAAGTTCAGAAAATGTCAACGAACATAAATGAGTCGACAGAGTCGAAAATACAGAAATTCAAAATCCGATCCACGTCGAATAGAAGAGTTAATAGAACCAAATGATGTCACTTCCGAACAAGGTTCACAAGAATCGAACCGAACCCGAAAAAGTCACAGCAATAACTAGATCGACCCACAACAAGATCACAGCTCGTTCGGACGATGAAACCGAAATACAGAACAAGTTCATAAAGTATCAACGAACATGAGCGAATCGATAGACTGGAGAAATAGAAAATACAGAAGTCAAAATAGTACGGGTATTACCTTTAACCTCGTCCACGAAATTCACAAAAACGGGAGCAGGGTAACAAGACATTAAACAACCGACACATAACGGAATAATCACTAATGCACACGGTCGTACCAAACAAGCTCCAACAGATCGCACAAGAGCGATAATGCATAAATCACTACGGGGCGACAATATTCAACACCAACATCCCACCTCTCACAGAGGGCTAACACAACAAATGTGTGGAAAGCGACCCAACGCTCACACCGCCAATTCGATCATACTCAGGAGCAAACATCATAATGAGAACGCGAACATCATACATACATACTCAGCCCTTAAACAGAAATGGATAGGTTTTAAAAACGAAAACCTCATTTTGAAAATAATTTAGAAGAACACCGGTTGATCTTGAGTATCACCTTTCAAAAAAAAGTACAAACATGAAATATCGTTATCGACACTTTGGAGAACCATTTCACATTAGATAAAAATGAGGACACTTTCTCTTAGTAAAAACTTTCAGAATATTCGACCCTCGGGTCTGAATAAAAGTGTTTCTAAAATATTGAAAATATCTCAAAACATTTTGGTCCTCGAGATAGAAGAATTTTTGAAACATGTTGTGGCACCTTGGATGTACCACGAGAAAATAATTCATTTTAAAAGTACGTCTCGAAATTTATTTTCTAAGATACTCAAGGTTTTCGAAAATAATTCAATGGGCTAGAATGCCCAAAAATTTCAGGTAATTACACAAAACTTTATAGCACCGTGGGTCCCGCGCCGGAACTCACCAGGCTAAAAACCATTTACAAAAACGTCAAAAAGGCCGATGACGGTAATGTTTCAAAAACTTACAAAATCCATTTACAACATGTTAAATACCGTCATAAGAATTTCGCTAAAATGATCAAGACCATAATATCAAAAACTCGGTTAATGGAATCGATTTTCGAAATAAAACTCAGTCGGTAAAATACCGAAAGCCATTACAAAAGAACTCACGCAGCGGATAAAAGAAATAAAGTCAAACATGCACAAACCAGCAACACTACTCCACACATGAATGAAATATGAGGGTCAAATAACCACATATAAAGAAATCAAAATCCATAAGAGGATTCCGTCGTTTAACAAATAAATCATAAAAATAGCTCGTGTCAAACGAGGCACAATACAAAGAAGGGAGACTTACATCCACAGGTCGCACGAAGATGATGATCGCCCCACGACACTAATCACGACCAACAAAAACTCAGACGGCGCGTCGCGACACGACCTAGTCAGACAAAATCCGACGAGACAAAACTCAACAGAGACCACTGACCCGACAGCCTAGGTTTCCACAACCTAAGCTCCGATACCATTTATGTAACACCCCCAATCCACTCAGGGATATTACACGCCGTAGACCCTCTTCTCGAGGATCTACCAGGCTGATAACAAAAATCAAACATCTAAACATCGCCTTTAAGGCTAAAATGACTCAGTAGACCGATTTGGTCTTTCAATAAATACATACAACTCAAATACAACTCATGCCCCCGCAGGGGTCAAACCACAACCACACCCGTACAACGGGAAGAATATAGCAGCGGGAAATAAAGTACAACTGAACCAAAACACGACGTACGGTTCCTCATGTGATTAGTATCGATCATCTTTCATCATCATTCGTGCCGACCCTGTGTTATGCTCTAAAACCTGAATGAAAAAATAGACATCCACCCCCCGAATACTCGGGGGTTAGCAAAACTCCACTGTTTTGCTAGTGCAAGTACAAGTGCAAAAATACGAGCCATACAATTCACATTCCACGAATAACAATAACCAGGAATCCTCAAAGATCCAAAAGTAACGAAAAGTACTTCTCGAGGCATGAGTTTGGGTAAAACATTTCAAAACCGAAAGATCACAAATCAAGGGAAAACAATTTATAAAACGGTTTGTTGTGTCGAGAATTATACTCTCCGACTAGCGATCGCCTCGGTGATCGGGCGACCTAGCCACAGCCGAGCAGACGAGGCAGGCAGCCGAGCAGGCGACCAGGCGACCTAGCCTTGGCCCCACAGACAAGGCAGATCGTCCAGCCAAAGGTCCCAGGACAAATCCCGGTGCCGAGCGATCGACATCTAAGACGATCGTCTCTCGGTATTTGGCGATCGACTCCTGGCGGCCGACTAGCAGATGATCATCTCTCGGCACTTGCCGACCGACCCTTGGTGACCAACCGATGTCCACCCCTGGTGACCGACCATTGACGACCGCCTCATGCCGATCAGAGCCGATGGCCATCCACTCGGCAAAGGCCGAAGCCCAGGACAGACCACACGTGCAGAGCCGAGACAAGATCCGCAATTCGCGGATCATTGACCACAGCCTGTCAGCATCCGTCCACCAGCCGACAGGCCCGCCGAAAGTTATCAGTGGGACCGCATGTGACAATGACTCCGGACGCGTGCTGGCTCCTCATTGGGTCGCACAGCTGGCTGCCAGCAGCAGCCTTGGACTTTAGGAAGACTGCCCACGTGACCTTAAAGGCGATTGCCCCATTATTATATTGGACAAAAGGCGATCGCCCACCAGAAGACAAGGCTCCTCAACCTCTATAAATACAAGGCAGCCTGCACTTGTCAAAGGACGAAACTTTTACCACCGAAATTCTTCAGCACTTGGCTTTCTCCTACTCTTGGCAACAACTATCTTTTGGTTCTTTCTTCTCTCGGCCTCTCTCATACAGAAGACGATCGGCAGGGACGAAGAACACCGAGCTTCGCTCAAGAGCTGGATTAACAGAGTCTTTTTACACTCATTGTACTTAGATTCTCTCATTAATACTTGTATCCAAGAATATTCGTTTTAATAACATCTCGCGAGAGCATTCAAGCCCAGGCCTAACAAACCCGACAAATGTTGTGTTATTCATATTCTCTCGGAAGTGCTCCCGCAAATTTTGTTTGTTGTCCGTCCATTACAGCAGTATTTAATCTTTGGATAAATATTTTGGGCAACAACAATTGGCGCTAGAAGAAGGGGATCTAACCCTCAATTTTTATTCCTACCGTCTCGAAGAACACTCACTGTTCTCGGGGCATATACTTGAAGTGACACTCACTGCGCTTCAAAGAAATCTTTCAGAAATCATGTCTTCCGCCTCCGCATCGAAGAAAGCCGCTGCCCAGCCCGCCAGACGCCTCGTTCCGTATCAGTCCGAGCCACAGCCGATGGCGGAAGGTAGCCGCCGCAGTCCGAGACGCTCGATCCCGCCCCTGGGCGGCGGCCCAAGCCTCTCGCTCGATCAGTTCCGAACTGCGGAACAGATCGAAGAAGCCATGCCGTCCTACAGGAACGACGGAGTGCTCTCGACGCGCCTCCCGCTATCACCCCCTCGGCCATCCGCCGGAAGACCAAGCGGAAGCTCAAGGCGTTACTGGCCGAGCGATCGCCAGGAGGCTCTCATCCGCAAGGAGAGGCACTCGCCAGCCGGGGCACCTCTGTTTTCGATCGCCTGGGCAGTGACCCGTCTTGGCGACCGGGGCAGTCCGGCCCCAGCTACGAGACGATGGAGTTTGAGTCCGTCACTAGGATATCGGCCTACCTGACTCCCAGAAGGCAGACCAGCCGTCTGGCTCCCCCTCGCCAAATAGCCGAGGTTGGCAGCAGTGGAGTCAGGAGATCGGTACACGATCGCCTCGGCTCCCGCTCCCAAAGCCGATCCGCAAGCGACCGAGCCACGGCGATGGCCGCGATGCAACGCCAGCTCGACGACATGAAGGCGCTCCTGGAATCAGGGGCAGGCGCCAAGAAGATGATCGCCGAGCCGAGCGAGCCGCTCGCGGTCCCCATCGAGCTCGCCCCTATGCAGCACAAGATCGCTCCCCCGTAAACACCTTTGTACGAGGGGAAATCAGACCCCGAAATGCACCTGAGCAAGTTCAACATCTACATGACCGGGTGTGGGGCATCAGACGCGATCAGGTGACGAATGTTCCCTATGACGCTGGACAACCTCGCCTACAGGTGGTACACCTAATTGCCACCTCGGTCCATTGGCTCCTTTAATCAACTGGCGAACGTCTTCACGGAGTACTTCGCCACCAGGGTCGCTCGGCCAGAAGGCCCCCATCGCATGATGCAAATCAAGCAAGGCGAAGAAGAGTCCGACTCGGACAACATCGACCGGGTAGACGGGATCATCTTCAACGGCGAGCCCATAAGCGATGAGATCGCCCTCTACGCGGTCCTAGGAGGTTTTCATGGTCTTTCGCCTATGTTCAGGCATCTTACGAAGGACCAACCCTCGACCTACGCGACCTTCCGAGATAAAGCCGCAGAATTTCTGGCCAGGCAAAGGTTTCTTCTTAGCCTGTGAGCAGCGCGATCGGCGCCCGAACAACGATCTCCCGCCCGATCACCGACATCAACCTACGAATAACGCGATCGGCAGCGGAGCGACGATCGCCAGTCTTCCAGCCCGATCGCCATCATCACGCTACATCACCAAAAACCCGAAGGACTCGTTCGTCATCGACAGTTCACCATCTAACATGATGGACTAAGGCACGAGATCGCCTCCACCGCACATCATAAATCCATGGTCCTGGTAGTCGATGGAGCCGGCTGCTTCGGCCATGCAAGGTCTCTTCGGGCCAAGATCGCCCGCCCTTCATTTAAATACGAGGTCGGCGTAGTCTGAGGGCCCTACAAAATTAATCAGTGGACACGATCACCCGCCCTCAAAGGTTCACCATCTAACATGATAGACCCGGACAATGCGACACGTGCCACTACCCCCGTCTCAATGTACACCGTCGAGGTTCGCCGTCCTCATGGCGGGCCGAGGTGGAAGCAGAGCTAACAAGCCGCGGGAGTGGAGTTGAATCATCCGACGCTGCCCCGCGCAAGGACTCCTCTAGACCAAGACCGCACGCCCTTCATTTAAATACGAGGCGAGGCGCAGCCTAACAGAGGACTCTCACAATAGAATGAGTTACGAGACACTCAATCTCTTCGTGCACCAAGACACGGTCATGGAGTCGGTCCATCGAACTCCGCGACTGTGCATGGTTCCACAGCGACGAAACAATCAAGTTTCTACGAGGGATTGGCCAATGTTGTTTTTTGCAGGTACAAGACCGAAAGATAGCTAGCCAATCGACCATGATAGCCCAAGTCCGAATCCAAAGTCAGCTCAACAAGATCGCCCGTCCTCATCTTACACGATCGCCAGTAAGAACCACCTCGCCCCATGTATTCAACATCGGAGCAAGCTGGGGGGCAATTATTGTGTCGAGAATTATACTCTCTGACCGGCGATCGCCTCGGTGATCGGGCGACCTAGCCACAGCCAAGCAGACGAGGCGGCAATGAGCAGCGACTGTGCGACCTAGCCTTGGCCCCGCAGAAAAGGCAGATCGTCCAGCCGAAGGTCCCAGGACAAATCCCAGTGCCGAGCGATCGACATCTAAGACGATCGTCTCTCGGTATTTGGCGATCGACTCCTGGCGGCCGACTAGCAGACGATCATCTCTCGGCACTTGCCGACCAACCATTGGTGACCGACTGATGCCGACCCCTGGTGACCGACCATTGACGACCGCCTCATGCCGATCAGAGCCGATGGCCATCCAGTCGGCAAAGGCTGAAGCCCAGGACAGACCCCACGTGCAGAGCCGAGACAAGATCCGCAATTCGCGTATCATTGACCACAACCTGTCAGCATCCGTCCACCAGCCGATAGGCCCGCCAAAAGTTGTCAGTAGGACCGCATGTGACAGTGACTCCGGACGCGTGCTGGCTCCTCATTGGACCGCCCAGCTGGCTGCCAGCAGTAGCCTTGGACATTAGGCAGACTTCCCACGTGACCTTAAAGGCGATCGCCCCATTATTATATTGGCCGAAAGGCGATCGCCCGCCAGAAGACAAGGCTCCTCAGCCTCTATAAATACAAGGCAGCCTGCACTTGTCAAAGGACGGAACTTTTACCACCGAAATTCTTCAGCACTTGGCTTTCTCCTACTCTTGGCAACAGCTATCTTTTGGTTCTTTCTTCTCTCGGCCTCTCTCATACAGAAGACGATCGGCAGGGACGAAGAACACCGAGCTTCGCTCAAGAGCTGGATTAACAGTCTTTTTACACTCATTGTACTTAGATTCTCTCATTAATACTTGTATCCACGAATATTCGTATTAATAACATCTCACGAGAGCATTCAAGCCCGGGTCTAACAAACCCGGCAAATCTTGTGTTATTCATATTCTCTCGGAAGTGCTCCCGCAAATTTTGTTTGTTGTCCGTCCATTCCAGCAGTGTTTACTCTTCGGATAAATATTTTGGGCAACAACAATTGGCGCTAGAAGAAGGGGATCTAACCCTCAATTTTTATTCCTACCGTCTCGATGAACACTCACTATTCTCGGGGCATATACTTGAAGTGACACTCACTGCGCTTCAAAGAAATCTTTCAGAAATCATGTCTTCCGCCTCCGCGTCGAAGAAAGCCACTGGCCAGCCCGCCAGACGCCTCGTTCCGTCTCAGTCCGAGCCACAGCCGATGGCGGAAGTTAGTTGCCGCAGTCCGAGACGCTCGATCCCGCCCCTGGGCGGCGGCCCAAGCCTCTCGCTCGATCAGTTCCGAACCGCGGAACAGATCGAAGAGGCCATGGCCGTCCTACAGGAACGACGGAGTGCTCTCGACGCGCCTCCCGCTATCACCCCCTCGGCCATCCACCAGAAGACCAAGTGGAAGCTCAAGGCGTTACTGGCCGAGCGATCGCCAGGAGGCTCTCATCCGCAAGGAGAGGCGCTCGCCAGCCGGGGCACCTCTGTTTTCGATCGCCTGGGCAGTGACCCGTCTTGGCGACCGGGGCAGTCCTGCCCCAGCTATGGGACGACGGAGTTTGAGTCCGTCACTAGGAGCTCGGCCTACCCGACTCCCAGAAGGCAGCCCAGCCGTCTGGCTCCCCCTCGCCAAATAGCCGAGGTCGGCAGCAGCGGAGTCAGGAGATCGGTACACGATCGCCTCGGCTCCCGCTCCCAAAGCCGATCCGCAAGAGACCGAGCCACGGCGATGGCCGCGATGCAACGCCAGCTCGACGACATGAAGGCACTCCTGGAATCAGGGGCAGGCGCCAAGAAGACGATCGCCGAGTCGAGCGAGCCGCTCGCGGTCCCCATCGAGCTCGCCCCTGTGCAGCACAAGATCGCTCCCCCGCAAACACCTTTGTACGAGGGGAGATCAGACCCCGAAATGCACCTGAGCAAGTTCAACATCTACATGACCGGGTGTGGGGCATCAGACGCGATCAGGTGCCGAATGTTCCCTATGACGCTGGACGACCTCGCCTACAGGTGGTACACCTCATTGCCACCTCGGTCCATTGGCTCCTTTAATCAACTGGCGAACGTCTTCACGGAGTACTTCGCCACCAGGGTCGCTCGGTCGGAAGGCCCCCATCGCATGATGCGAATCAAGCAAGGCGAAGAAGAGTCCGACTCGGACAACATCGACCGGGTAGACGAGATCATCCTCAACGGCGAGCCCGTAAGCGATGAGATCGCCCTCTACGCGGTCCTAGGAGGTTTTCATGGTCTTTCGCCTATGTTCAGGCATCTTACGAAGGACCAACCCTCAACCTACGCGACCTTCCGAGCTAAGGCCGCAGACTTTCTGGCCAGACAAAGGTTTCTTCTTAGCCTGTGAGCAGCGCGATCGGCGCCCGAACGACGATCTCTCGCCCGATCGCCGACATCAACCTACGAATAACGCGATCGGCAGCCGAGCGACGATCGCCAGTCTTCCAACCCGATCGCCATCATCACGCTACATCACCAAAAACCCGGAGGACTCGTTTGTCATCGAAAGTTCACCATCTAACATGATGGACTAAGGCACGAGATCGCCTCCACCGCACATCATAAAGCCATGGTCCTGGTAGTCGATGGAACCGACTGCTTCGGCCATGCAAGGTCTCTTCGGGCCAAGATCGCCCGCCCTTTGTTTAAATACGAGGTTGGCGTAGTCTGAGGGCCCTCCAAAATTAATCAGTGGACACGATCGCCCGCCCTCAAAGGTTCACCATCTAACATGATAGACCCGGACAATGCGACACGTGCCACTACCCCGGTCTCAACGTACACCGTCGAGGTTCGCCGTCCTCATGGCGGGCCGAGGTAGAAGCAGAGCTAACAAGCCGCGGGAGTGGAGTTGAATCATCTGACGCTGCCCCGCGCTAGGACTCCTCTAGACCAAGACCGCACGCCCTTCGTTTAAATACGAGGCGAGGCGCAGCCTAACAGAGGACCCTCACAATAAAATGAGTCACGAGACACTCAATGTCTTCGCGCACCAAGACACGGTCATGGAGTCGGTCCATCGAACTCCGTGACTGTGCACGGTTCCTCAGCAACGAAACAATCAAGTTTCTACGAGGGATCGGCCAATGTTGTTTTTTGCAGGTACAAGACCGAAAGATAGCTAGCCAATCGACCATGATAGCCCAAGTCCGAATCCAAAGTCAGCTCAACAAAATCGCCCGTCCTCATCTTACACGATCGCCACCAAGAACCACCTCGCCCCATGTCTTCAAAATCGGAGAAAGCTGGGGGGCAATTATTGTGTCGAGAATTATACTCTCCGACCGGCGATCGCCTCGGTGATCGGGCGACCTAGCCACAGCCGAGCAGACGAGGCAGGCAGTCGAGTAGGCGACCAGGCGACCTAGCCTTGGCCCCGCAGACAAGGCAGATCGTCCAGCCGAAGGTCCCAGGACAAATCCCGGTGCCGAGCGATCGACATCTAAGACGATCGTCTCTCGGTATTTGGCGATCGACTCCTGGCGGCCGACTAGCAGACGATCATCTCTCGGCACTTGCCGACCGACCCTTGGTGACCGACCGATGTCGACCCCTGGTGACCGACCATTGACGACCGCCTCATGCCAATCAGAGCCGATGGCCATCCAGTCGGAAAAGGCCGAAGCCCAGGACAGACCCCACGTGCAGAGCCGAGACAAGATCCGCAATTCGTGGATCATTGACCACAGCCTGTCAGCATCCGTCCACCAGCCGACAGGCCCGCCGAAAGTTGTCAGTGGGACCGCATGTGACAGTGACTCGACGCGTCGGCTCCTCATTGGACCGCCACAGTGGCCGCCAATGACGCCTTGGACTTTAAGCGATCACCACGTGACCTTAAAGGCTATCGCCCCATTATTATATTGGCCGAAAGGCGATCGCCCGCCAGAAGACAAGGCTCCTCAGCCTCTATAAATACAAGGCAGCCTACACTTGTCAAAGGACGGAACTTTTACCACCGAAATTCTTCAGCACTTGGCTTTCTCCTACTCTTGGCAACAGCTATCTTTTGGTTCTTCCTTCTCTCGGCCTCTCTCATACAGAAGACGATCGGCAGGGACGAAGAACACCGAGCTTCGCTCAAGAGCTGGATTAACAGAGTCTTTTTACACTCATTGTACTTAAAATCTCTCATTAATACTTGTATCCACGAATATTCGTATTAATAACATCTCGCGAGAGCATTCACGCCCGGGCCTAACAAACCCGACAAATCTTGTGTTATTCATATTCTCTCGGAAGTGGTCCCGCAAATTTTGTTTGTTGTCCGTTCATTCCAGCAGTATTTAATCTTAGGATAAATATTTTGGGCAACAATTGGCGCTAGAAGAAGGGGATCTAACCTTCAATTTTTATTCCTACCGTCTCGAAGAACACTCACTGTTCTCGGGGCATATACTTGAAGTAACACTCACTGCGCTTCAAAGAAATCTTTCAGAAATCATGTCTTCTGCCTCCGCATCGAAGAAAGCCGCTGGCCAGCCTTCCAGACGCCTCGTTCCGTCTCAGTCCGAGCCACAGCCGATGGCGGAAGGTAGCCTCCGCAGTCCGAGACGCTCGATCCCGCCCCTGGGCGGCGGCCCAAGCCTCTCGCTCGATCAGTTCCGAACAGCGGAACAGATCGAAGAGGCCATGGCCGTCCTACAGGAACGACGGAGTGCTCTCGACGCGCCTCCCGCTATCACCCCCTCGGCCATCCGCCGGAAGACCAAGCGGAAGCTCAAGGCGTTACTGGCCGAGCGATCGCCAGGAGGCTCTCATCCGCAAGGAGAGGGGCTCGCCAGCCGGGGCACCTCTGTTTTCGATCGCCTGGGCAGTGACCCGTCTTGGCGACCAGGGCAGTCCGGCCCCAGCTACGAGACGACGGAGTTTGAGTCCGTCACTAGAAGCTCGGCCTACCCGACTCCCAGAAGGCAGCCCAGCCGTCTGGCTCCCCCTCGCCAAATAGCCGAGGTCGGCAGCAGCGGAGTCAGGAGATCGGTACATGATCGCCTCGGCTCCCGCTCCCAAAGCCGATCCCATGGCGGCCGAGCCACGGAGATGGCCGCGATGCAACGCCAGCTCGACGACATGAAGGTGCTCCTGGAATCAGGGGCAGGCACCAAGAAGACGATCGCCGAGTCGAGCGAGCCGCTCGCGGTCCCCATCGAGCTCGCCCCTGTGCAGCACAAGATCGCTCCCCCGCAAACACCTTTGTACGAGGGAGATCAGACTCAAATGCACTGAGCAAGTTCAACATCTACATGACCGGGTGTGGGGCATCGACGCGATCAGTGCCGAATGTTCCCTATGACGCTGGACGACCTCGCCTACTGGTGGTACACCTCATTGCCACCTCGGTCCATTGGCTCCTTTAATCAATCGCGAACGTCTTCACGGAGTACTTCGCCACCAGGTCGCTCGGCCGGAAGGCCCCATCGCATGATGCGAATCAAGCAAGGCGAAGAAGAGTCCGACTCGGACAACATCGACCGGGTAGACGAGATCATCCTCAATAGCGAGCCCGTAAGCGATGAGATCGCCCTCTACGCGGTCCTAGGAGGTTTTCATGGTCTTTCGCCTATGTTCAGGCATCTTACGAAGGACCAACCCTCAACCTACGCGACCTTCCGAGCTAAGGCCGCAGACTTTCTGGCCAGACAAAGGTTTCTTCTTAGCCTGTGAGCAGCGCGATCGGCGCCCGAACGACGATCTCTCGCCCGATCGCCGACATCAACCTACGAATAACGCGATCGGCAGCCGAGCGACGATCGCCAGTCTTCCAACCCGATCGCCATCATCACGCTACATCACCCAAAACCCGGAGGACTCGTTTGTCATCGAAAGTTCACCATCTAACATGATGGACTAAGGCACGAGATTGCCTCCACCGCACATCATAAAGCCATGGTCCTGGTAGTCGATGGAACTGGCTGCTTCGGCCATGCAAGGTCTCTTCGGGCCAAGATCGCCCGCCCTTCGTTTAAATACGAGGTCGGCGTAGTTTGAGGGCCCTCCAAAATTAATCAGTGGACACGATCACCCGCCCTCAAAGGTTCACCATCTAACATGATAGACCCGGACAATGCGACACGTGCCACTACCCCCGTCTCAACGTACACCGTCGAGGTTCGCCGTCCTCATGGCGGGCCGAGGTAGAAGCAGAGCTAACAAGCCGCGGGAGTGGAGTTGAATCATCTGACGCTGCCCCGCGCTAGGACTCCTCTAGACCAAGACCGCACGCCCTTCGTTTAAATACGAGGCGAGGCGCAGCCTAACAGAGGACCCTCACAATAAAATGAGTCACGAGACACTCAATGTCTTCGCGCACCAAGACACGGTCATGGAGTCGGTCCATCGAACTCCGTGACTGTGCACGGTTCCTCAGCAACGAAACAATCAAGTTTCTACGAGGGATCGGCCAATGTTGTTTTTTGCAGGTACAAGACCGAAAGATAGCTAGCCAATCGACCATGATAGCCCAAGTCCGAATCCAAAGTCAGCTCAACAAAATCGCCCGTCCTCATCTTACACGATCGCCACCAAGAACCACCTCGCCCCATGTCTTCAAAATCGGAGAAAGCTGGGGGGCAATTATTGTGTCGAGAATTATACTCTCCGACCGGCGATCGCCTCGGTGATCGGGCGACCTAGCCACAGCCGAGCAGACGAGGCAGGCAGTCGAGTAGGCGACCAGGCGACCTAGCCTTGGCCCCGCAGACAAGGCAGATCGTCCAGCCGAAGGTCCCAGGACAAATCCCGGTGCCGAGCGATCGACATCTAAGACGATCGTCTCTCGGTATTTGGCGATCGACTCCTGGCGGCCGACTAGCAGACGATCATCTCTCGGCACTTGCCGACCGACCCTTGGTGACCGACCGATGTCGACCCCTGGTGACCGCCTCATGCCAATCAGAGCCGATGGCCATCCAGTCGGCAAAGGCCGAAGCCCAGGACAGACCCCACGTGCAGAGCCGAGACAAGATCCGCAATTCGTGGATCATTGACCACAGCCTGTCAGCATCCGTCCACCAGCCGACAGGCCCGCCGAAAGTTGTCAGTGGGACCGCATGTGATGATGACTCGGACGCGTCTTGGCTCCTCATTGACCGCACATTGCCGCCAAAGCAGCCTTGGACTTTAGGCGATCGCCCACGTGACCTTAAAGGCTATCGCCCCATTATTATATTGGCCGAAAGGCGATCGCCCGCCAGAAGACAAGGCTCCTCAGCCTCTATAAATACAAGGCAGCCTACACTTGTCAAAGGACGGAACTTTTACCACCGAAATTCTTCAGCACTTGGCTTTCTCCTACTCTTGGCAACAGCTATCTTTTGGTTCTTCCTTCTCTCGGCCTCTCTCATACAGAAGACGATCGGCAGGGACGAAGAACACCGAGCTTCGCTCAAGAGCTGGATTAACAGAGTCTTTTTACACTCATTGTACTTAAAATCTCTCATTAATACTTGTATCCACGAATATTCGTATTAATAACATCTCGCGAGAGCATTCACGCCCGGGCCTAACAAACCCGACAAATCTTGTGTTATTCATATTCTCTCGGAAGTGGTCCCGCAAATTTTGTTTGTTGTCCGTTCATTCCAGCAGATTTAATCTTAGGATAAATATTTTGGGCAACAATTGGCGCTAGAAGGGGATCTAACCTTCAATTTTTATTCCTACCGTCTCGAAGAACACTCACTGTTCTCGGGGCATATACTTGAAGTAACACTCACTGCGCTTCAAAGAAATCTTTCAGAAATCATGTCTTCTGCCTCCGCATCGAAGAAAGCCGCTGGCCAGCCTTCCAGACGCCTCGTTCCGTCTCAGTCCGAGCCACAGCCGATGGCGGAAGGTAGCCTCCGCAGTCCGAGACGCTCGATCCCGCCCCTGGGCGGCGGCCCAAGCCTCTCGCTCGATCAGTTCCGAACAGCGGAACAGATCGAAGAGGCCATGGCCGGCCTACAGGAACGACGGAGTGCTCTCGACGCGCCTCCCGCTATCACCCCCTCGGCCATCCGCCGGAAGACCAAGCGGAAGCTCAAGGCGTTACTGGCCGAGCGATCGCCAGGAGGCTCTCATCCGCAAGGAGAGGGGCTCGCCAGCCGGGGCACCTCTGTTTTCGATCGCCTGGGCAGTGACCCGTCTTGGCGACCAGGGCAGTCCGGCCCCAGCTACGAGACGACGGAGTTTGAGTCCGTCACTAGAAGCTCGGCCTACCCGACTCCCAGAAGGCAGCCCAGCCGTCTGGCTCCCCCTCGCCAAATAGCCGAGGTCGGCAGCAGCGGAGTCAGGAGATCGGTACATGATCGCCTCGGCTCCCGCTCCCAAAGCCGATCCGCAAGCGACCGAGCCACGGAGATGGCCGCGATGCAACGCCAGCTCGACGACATGAAGGTGCTCCTGGAATCAGGGGCAGGCACCAAGAAGACGATCGCCGAGTCGAGCGAGCCGCTCGCGGTCCCCATCGAGCTCGCCCCTGTGCAGCACAAGATCGCTCCCCCGCAAACACCTTTGTACGAGGGGAGATCAGACCCCGAAATGCACCTGAGCAAGTTCAACATCTACATGACCGGGTGTGGGGCATCAGACGCGATCAGGTGCCGAATGTTCCCTATGACGCTGGACGACCTCGCCTACAGGTGGTACACCTCATTGCCACCTCGGTCCATTGGCTCCTTTAATCAACTGGCGAACGTCTTCACGGAGTACTTCGCCACCAGGGTCGCTCGGCCGGAAGGCCCCCATCGCATGATGCGAATCAAGCAAGGCGAAGAAGAGTCCGACTCGGACAACATCGACCGGGTAGACGAGATCATCCTCAATAGCGAGCCCGTAAGCGATGAGATCGCCCTCTACGCGGTCCTAGGAGGTTTTCATGGTCTTTCGCCTATGTTCAGGCATCTTACGAAGGACCAACCCTCAACCTACGCGACCTTCCGAGCTAAGGCCGCAGACTTTCTGGCCAGACAAAGGTTTCTTCTTAGCCTGTGAGCAGCGCGATCGGCGCCCGAACGACGATCTCTCGCCCGATCGCCGACATCAACCTACGAATAACGCGATCGGCAGCCGAGCGACGATCGCCAGTCTTCCAACCCGATCGCCATCATCACGCTACATCACCCAAAACCCGGAGGACTCGTTTGTCATCGAAAGTTCACCATCTAACATGATGGACTAAGGCACGAGATTGCCTCCACCGCACATCATAAAGCCATGGTCCTGGTAGTCGATGGAACTGGCTGCTTCGGCCATGCAAGGTCTCTTCGGGCCAAGATCGCCCGCCCTTCGTTTAAATACGAGGTCGGCGTAGTTTGAGGGCCCTCCAAAATTAATCAGTGGACACGATCACCCGCCCTCAAAGGTTCACCATCTAACATGATAGACCCGGACAATGCGACACGTGCCACTACCCCCGTCTCAACGTACACCGTCGAGGTTCGCCGTCCTCATGGCAGGCCGAGGTGGAAGCAGAGCTAACAAGCTGTGGGAGTGGAGTTGAATCATCTGACGCTGCCCCGCGCTAGGACTCCTCTAGACCAAGACCGCACGCCCTTCGTTTAAACACGAGGCGAGGCGCATCCTAACAGAGGACCCTCACAATAAAATGAGTCACGAGACACTCAATGTCTTCGCGCACCAAGACACGGTCATGGAGTCGGTCCATCGAAATCCGTGACTGTGCACGGTTCCTCAGCAACGAAACAATCAAGTTTCTACGAGGGATCGGCCAATGTTGTTTTTTGCAGGTACAAGACCGAAAGATAGCTAGCCAATCGACCATGATAGCCCAAGTCCGAATCCAAAGTCAGCTCAACAAGATCGCCCGTCCTCATCTTACACGATCGCCAGTAAGAACCACCTCGCCCCATGTATTCAACATCGGAGCAAGCTGGGGGGCAATTATTGTGTCGAGAATTATACTCTCTGACCGGCGATCGCCTCGGTGATCGGGCGACCTAGCCACAGCCGAGCAGACGAGGCAGGCAGCCGAGCAGGCGACCAGGCGACCTAGCCTTGGCCCCGCAGAAAAGGCAGATCGTCCAGCCGAAGGTCCCAGGACAAATCCCAGTGCCGAGCGATCGACATCTAAGACGATCGTCTCTCGGTATTTGGCGATCGACTCCTGGCGGCCGACTAGCAGACGGTCATCTCTCGGCACTTTCCGACCGACCCTTGGTGACCGACCGATGTCGACCCCTGGTGACCGACCATTGACGACCGCCTCATGCCAATCAGAGCCGATGGCCATCCAGTCGGCAAAGGCCGAAGCCCAGGACAGACCCCACGTGCAGAGCCGAGACAAGATCCGCAATTCGTGGATCATTGACCACAGCCTGTCAGCATCCGTCCACCAGCCGACAGGCCCGCCGAAAGTTGTCAGTGGGACCGCATGTGACAGTGACTCCGGACGCGTGCTGGCTCCTCATTGGACCGCACAGCTGGCTGCCAGCAGCAGCCTTGGACTTTAGGCAGACTGCCCACGTGACCTTAAAGGCTATCGCCCCATTATTATATTGGCCGAAAGGCGATCGCCCGCCAGAAGACAAGGCTCCTCAGCCTCTATAAATACAAGGCAGCCTACACTTGTCAAAGGACGGAACTTTTACCACCGAAATTCTTCAGCACTTGGCTTTCTCCTACTCTTGGCAACAGCTATCTTTTGGTTCTTCCTTCTCTCGGCCTCTCTCATACAGAAGACGATCGGCAGGGACGAAGAACACCGAGCTTCGCTCAAGAGCTGGATTAACAGAAGACGATCGCCACCAAGAACCACCTCGCCCCATGTCTTCAACATCGGAGCAAGCTGGGGGGCAATTATTATGTTGAGAATTATACTCTCCGACCGGCTATCGCCTCGGTGATCGGGCGACCTAGCCACAGCCGAGCAGACGAGGCAGGCAGCCGAGCAGGCGACCAGGCGACCTAGCCTTGGCCCCACAGACAAGGCAGATCGTCCAGCCGAAGGTCCCAGGACAAATCCCGGTTCCGAGCGATCGACATCTAAGACGATCGTCTATCGGTATTTGGCAATCGACTCCTGGCGGCCGACTAGCAGACGATCATCTCTCGGCACTTGCCGACCAACCCTTGGTGACCGACCGATGCCGACCCCTGGTGACCGACCATTGACGACCGCCTCATGCCGATCAGAGCCGATGGCCATCCAGTCGGCAAAGGCTGAAGCCCAGGACAGACCCCACGTGCAGAGCCGAGACAATATCCGCAATTCACGGATCATTGACCAGAGCCTGTCAGCATCCGTCCACCAGCCGATAGGCCCGCCGAAAGTTGTCAGTGGGACCGCATGTGACAGTGACTCCGGACGCGTGCTGGCTCCTCATTGGACCGCACAGCTGGCTGCCAGCAGCAGCCTTGGACTTTAGGCAGACTGCCCACGTGACCATAAAGGCGATCGCCACATTATTATATTGGCCGAAAGGCGATCGCCCGCCAGAAGACAAGGCTCATCAGCCCCTATAAATACAAGGCAGCCTGCACTTGTCAAAGGATGGAACTTTTACCACCGAAATTCTTCAGCACTTCGCTTTCTCCTACTCTTGGCAACAGCTATCTTTTGGTTCTTTCTTCTCTCGGCCTCTCTCATACAGAAGACGATCGGCAGGGACGAAGAACACCGAGCTTCACTCAAGAGCTGGATTAACAGTCTTTTTACACTCATTGTACTTAGATTCTCTCATTAATACTTGTATCCATGAATATTCGTATTAATAACATCTCGCGAGAGCATTCAAGCCCGGGCCTAACAAACCCGGCAAATCTTGTGTTATTCATATTCTCTCGGAAGTGCTCCCGCAAATTTTGTTTGTTGTCCGTCCATTCCAGCAGTATTTAATCTTCGGATAAATATTTTGGGCAACAACAATTGGCGCTAGAAGAAGGGGATCTAACCCTCAATTTTTATTCCTACCGTCTCGAAGAACACTCACTGTTCTCGGGGCATATACTTGAAGTGACACTCACTGCGCTTCAAAGAAATCTTTCAGAAATCATGTCTTCCGCCTCCGCGTCGAAGAAAGCCACTGGCCATCCGGACAGACGCCTCGTTCCATCTCAGTCCGAGCCACAGCCGATGGCGGAAGGTAGCTGCCGCAGTCCGAGACGCTTGATCCCGCCCCTGGGCGGCGGCCCAAGCCTCTCGCTCGATCAGTTCCGAACCGCGGAACAGATCGAAGAGGCCATAGCCGTCCTACAGGAACGACGGAGTGCTCTCGACGCACCTCCCGCTATCACCCCCTCGGCCATCCGCCGGGAGACCAAGCGGAAGCTCAAGGCGTTACTGGCCGAGCGATCGCCAGGAGGCTCTCATCCGCAAGGAGAGGCGCTCGCCAGCCGGGGCACCTCTGTTTTCGATCGCCTGGGCAGTGACCCGTCTTGGCGACCGGGGCAGTCCGGCCCCAGATACGAGACGACGGAGTTTGAGTCCGTCACTAGGAGCTCGGCCTACCCGACTCCCAGATGGCAGCCCAGCCGTCTGGCTCCCCCTCGCCAAATAGCCGAGGTCGGAAGCAGCGGAGTCAGGAGATCGGTACACGATCGCCTCGGCCCCCGCTCCGAAAGCCGATCCGCAAGTGACCGAGCCACGGCGATGGCCGCGATGCAACGCCAGCTCGACGACATGAAGGCGCTCCTGGAATCAGGGGCAGGCGCCAAGAAGACGATCGCCGAGTCGAGCGAGCCGCTCGCGGTCCCCATCGAGCTCGCCCATGTACAGCACAAGATCGCTCCCACGCAAACACCTTTGTACGAGGGGAGATCAGACCCCGAAATGCACTTGAGCAAGTTCAACATCTACATGACCGGGTGTGGGGCATCAGACGCGACCAGGTGCCGAATGTTCCCAATGATGCTGGACGACCTCGCCTACAGGTGGTACACCTCATTGGCTCCTTTAATCAACTGGCGAACGTCTTCACGGAGTACTTTGCCACCAGGGTCGCTCGGCCGGAAGGCCGCCATCGCATGATGCGAATCAAGCAAGGCGAAGAAGAGTCCGACTCGGACTACATCGACCGGGTAGATGAGATCATCCTCAACGGCGAGCCCGTAAGCGATGAGATCGCCCTCTACGCGGTCCTAGGAGGTTTTCATGGTCTTTCGCCTATGTTCAGGCATCTTACGAAAGACCAACCCTCGACCTACGCGACCTTCCGAGCTAAAGCCGCAGACTTTCTGGCCAGGCAAAGGTTTCTTCTTAGCCTGTGAGCAGTGGGATCGGCGCCCGAACGACGATCTCCCGCCCGATCGCCGACATCAACCTACGAATAACGCAATCGGCAGCCGAGCGACGATCGCCAGTCTTCCAGCCCGATCGCCATCATCACGCTACATTACCAAAAACCCGGAGGACTCGTTCGTCATCGACAGTTCACCATCTAACATGATGGACTAAGGCACGAGATCGCCTCCACCGCACATCATAAAGCCATGGTCCTGGTAGTCGATGGAACCGGCTGCTTCGGCCATGCAAGGTCTCCTCGGGCCAAGATCGCCCGCCCTTCATTTAAATACGAGGCCGGCGTAGTCTGAGGGCCCTCCAAAATTAATCAGTGGACACGATCGCCCGCCCTCAAAGGTTCACCATCTAACATGATAGACCCGGAAAATGCGACACGTGCCACTACCCCCGTCTCAACGTACACCGTCGAGGTTCGCCGTCCTCATGGCGGGCCGAGGTGGAAGCAGAGCTAACAAGCCGCGGGAGTGGAGTTGAATCATCCGACGTTGCCCCGTGCAAGGACTCCTCTAGACCAAGACCGCACACCCTTCATTTAAATACGAGGCGAGGCGCAGCCTAACAGAGGAACCTCACAATAAAATGAGTCACGAGACACTCAATGTCTTCGCGCACCAAGACACGGTCATGGAGTCGGTCCATCGAACTCCGCGACTGTGCACGGTTCCTCAGCGACGAAAAAATAAAGTTTCTACGAGGGATCGGCCAATGTTGTTTTTTGCAGGTACAAGACCGAAAGATAGCTAGCCAATCGACCATGATAGCCCAAGTCCGAATCCAAAGTCAGCTCAACAAGATCGCCCGTCCTCATCTTACACGATCGCCAGCAAGAACCACCTCGCCCCATGTCTTCAACATCGGAGCAAGCTAGGGGGCAATGGTTGTGTCGAGAATTATACTCTCCGACCGGCGATCGCCTCGGTGATCGGGCGACCTAGCCATAGCCGAGCAGACGAGGCAGGCAGCCGAGCAGACGAGGCAGGCAGCCGAGCAGGCGACCAGGCGACCTAGCCTTGGCCCCGCAGACAAGGCAGATCGTCCAGCCGAAGGTCCCAGGATAAATCCCGGTGCCGAGCGATCGACATCTAAGACGATCGTCTCTCAGTATTTGGCGTTCGACTCCTGGCGGCCGACTAGCAGACGATCATCTTTCGGCACTTGCAGACCGACCCTTGGTGACCGACCGATGCAGACCCCTGGTGACCAACCATTGACGACCGCCTCATGCCGATCAGAGCCGATGGCCATCCAGTCGGCAAAGGCCGAAGCCCAGGACAGACCCCACGTGCAGAGCCGAGACAAGATCCGCAATTCGCGGATCATTGACCACAGCCTGTCAGCATCCGTCCACCAGCCGACAGGCCCGCCGAAAGTTGTCAGTGGGACCGCATGTGACAGTGACTCCGGACGCGTGCTGGCTCCTCCTTGGACCGCACAGCTGGCTGCCAGCAGCAGTCTTGGACTTTAGGCAGACTGCCCACGTGACCTTAAAGGCGATCGTCCCATTATTATATTGGCCGAAAGGCGATCATCCGCCAGAAGACATGGGTCCTCAGCCTCAATAAATACAAGGCAACCTGCACTTGTCAAAGGACGGAACTTTTACCACCGAAATTATTCAGCACTTGGCTTTCTCCTACTCTTGGCAACAGCTATCTTTTGGTTCTTTCTTCTCTCGGCCTCTCTCATACAGAAGACGATCGGCAGGGACAAAGAACACTGAGCTTCACTCAAGAGCTGGATTAACAGAGTCTTTTTACACTCATTGTACTTAGATTCTCTCATTAATACTTGTATCCACAAATATTCGTATTAATAACATCTCACGAGAGCATTCAAGCCCGGGCCTAACAAACCCGGCAAATCTTGTGTTATTCATATTCTCTCGGAAGTGCTCCCGCAAATTTTGTTTGTTGTCCGTCCATTCCAGCAGTATTTAATCTTCGGATAAATATTTTGGGCAACAACACGGTTTAAAATGCCATCGAGAGTTTTAATAGAAAACAATTTAGGATTATCAAATCCTTCTCTTTCCAAAAATCAATAGGGTCACAGCCCAAAGGTTTTGTTTTCGCATGGAAAACCGACAACAATTCACAAGGCTAGAGCCCAACATCACGTGTCCTCGACGGACATAAAATCAATACCAACTCGTGAAGTTTTTACTCGTGAATCCCGGACTCAACCCATTGGAATTCCCGTCGTGGCCCCGTCGAACCAACCCACGGTGAGTAAAATACATTCACCACGAATAACACACATGCATCGCCTTGGGAACAGGGTAATACCATTGATCCCGCCCGAGGCCTCGAAGGACCCTCCCGCGCTGGCTAGCTAAACAAATCACATACAAATCACAACCATAAGTTATCCCGGCATCGGGCTAACAAGCCACGAACCTCGAAGTCCCCGCAAGACATACCCGATGATAACCCCACTAGTTATCCCGGCATCGGGCTAACAAGCCACGAACCTCGGAGTCCCTGCAAGACATACCCGGATTGGATAACCCTACGATCTCGCCCGACCCATACTAGCAAGTATGGATCCCGGAGATTCAACAATCCTACCCGGAGGCACATCACGTATAACAAGCACACAACAATAATCGATTATGAAACGAAACAACATTAAGCATCGCAACCTCCTTTCAAAGGAGTAACAACTAACATCACATCATGTCAAAACCGCAACACACTACAATGAAGCCATATACGTACACATGCATTATCAAACACCACATCAACTCCAAACATATCCAAGGGATACACATAGTCACTTACAACCCACACACTTACAAAACATACGCGTTTTGAAAGAGAGCCTTTAACAAGGCTAATCGAATCTTTTGAAAATAATTTCCAAACGACCAAACAAACACATTTAGACGATCACCAATTATCATATCCACAAAACAAGAATAGTATGGGTAAGGTACTTGCCTCGAACAACCACAACGCGGAGAACGACCGAAGTAGGTTGGCACGAACCGACTACGAAACCGCCGACTCATAAACTACGAAGGACAAGAACAACAATGAAACGAATTCCATAACATGACTCAAAGCCGTTGAATTCAAAGAACGAATGACGAAAGTTCAAGTGTTTTCCCCAAAACGGCCAAGAACACGATTCGTCCCGACAAAACACGAAAATGGAATTCCAAGTCGAAATATGGATATACAATCCATAGAATATGTTTAACAACATCATTTAACCACAATCTATCCAACAAAAACGGATGGAAAACGAGATCGAAAACAAATCCCCCAAAAAGTCGATTTGAAGGAAATCAAGAAATATACTTCGATCGACGAAGAATAATGGATTAAATGATGTTAAACACAAGAATACTACCAAGATTAATCATACCCATCATAAATTAATCAACAACACGGAACGAATCGGACAAAAATGCAAAAACCCCAAATTCACGAAATTAGGGTTCTAAGGAAGATTACCTTGATTCGCTGGATCAAAGGATGATAACGGATGATTGATTGATGTTATGAACTCAAGAACTTCGTGGATTTGTTGTTCAACAACATGGCTTCAGAATCCCCAAGGCTCCAGCCGCGGAAGAGAAAGAGGGGAAATGAAAAACGAGAGGAAATGTGACTGCTCTGTCACATTTATACTGGGCCGGACTAGCGCGCGCTAGGCTGTCGAGCTAGCGTGCGCTATCGGCCCAGGCCGCAGTCCAGTGCCCACACTGCCCTACTGACTCGGCCAGGTAGCGTGCGCAGCCTTCCAGCCGTAGCGCGTGCTACCTTCCGGTCGTAGCGTACGCAATGCCCGATAGTAGCGTGCGCTACCTGCCGAGCCTGACCGATTCCAGAACCCCTGGACTCCACTGTCCAGACCCGATAGTGTGCGTTAGGCCAGCCGATAGCGTGCGCTACACCTGCCGGTTAGCGCGCGACCTTGGCCGTAAGCGTCGCTCGCCGGTTCTGCCGCACCGTCCGGCGGTGCCGCAATCGTCCGACGATCCGCAACCGTCCGGCCAGTGCTCGAACACCAGGGCTCGACGGCTCGATTTCTGAAAATGCACGGAACGAACACGACGAAAAGTTCGCGGACGACATCAACGACCCGAAATGAAAACATAATGCAATAATTAATTATACGCGACCAAGAAACGGGTCGAGACAACAATTACAGATACGGATACCCGTAACTTTGGGTAAATTACAAAATGGCCCAAAACGCCCGAAAATCACGATACGTGATCGAATAACCAAACCGAAGTTCACAACACGCCTAACAAAGTTAAACGGACTTACGGGAAACTCAAAACAGCAGTTTTGAACGAGATTCACAAGAATCGAACTCAAGTGCGGAAAAGTCGCTAAAAAGCCCGGAACTCAACAAAACGACACCGAAACAAACTCAGATGTCAAAAAGTGTAGAATTAATCATTCCCAGAATGACAAAACGGTCATGAGCGAGTCGTCAAAACGGACTTCCGCCGAAAAAAAGAAATTACCGAAAATCGAAATTACGGGTATTACAATATTGATGATGATATTTGTATCACTGATATAAAATTATTTGTAATGATTCTTTTAATACATTACATTAATATATTTTCATGGTTTCCTGAAGAAACATGAATTTGTAATTTTAATAATCCAGAAGATTATTAAAAAGAAATTATTGATGTTCTTGATAAAACACAACGATATATAGTCATATTTTTATGATAGTATTTATGATAAACACATCAATTATTCCTGAAGAATATTAAACAAAAAAAAGGCATTATTTTGAATATTTTCTATATGGCCTTGTGTTATTGAATTGCTTTTATTATCACCACATTGATATAAATTGTTGCTCATGACGTAGCACAATTAATATTTTTAATTAATATTTACATACTCTTTGGAGTAATTTATATTTTGGGTGTTATATGCTTATAAATTATTGCTCCCAAGGTAGCATAATTGATACTTTTGAAAAACATCGCATACTCTTGATGAGTACTTCATATTTTCGGTAATATATGATTGTTTTTTATTTAAATTATTGCTCCTGAGTTTAGCATAATTAATATTTTTGAAGAAAAATACATGCTCCTTGAGAGCAATTTACATTTGAAGTTGCATGTATTTATTTTAAATGAAAAATACATAACTTTATGTCATATTGATTTGTTCAATTTCTACTAGAGGAATAGAAAGACAATTCCCGAAGGATTGGTATACTTTCATATGGCAATATTCTTATTGTCGGTCTAAAAGGAGCTTTATTCAATGAGTGTCGAATTAATTATAAGCGATATAATATTTTATCCAATGATCATGTTGCGATGAATTTCAAATTCAAGTATCCATATCAAAGGCACAATATTTGGGTCACGCCCTCTGTTATTAGTGCACCTCCTGAAGAGGATTGATTTTATAATCCAATTCCAATTAACTCCGACATTAGGGGGAGATATAAAATATAAATAAGAGAGTCAGAAAATTCTCGTTGAGTTGGATATTTAAATTTACGAACTATGAACTCGAAGTTCAGCAAGTTATTGATTGCCAAAGGAGTGATGAAATTTCATATACCAGTTGTATATGTACCATAAAGAATTAAAGTCGAATGTGAACCAAATATATTTGTTGATACTCCTCGACGCCAGAAGCGTGAGAGACGTATTCTTTATTGGTATTAAAGATAAAATCCGCAGAATACAAATAGATTAAACTATAACATCACTTCAAAAACCTCCTGAAGAGGATCGTCCCGAAGATAAGAATCTCAATACCTTAATTTGCACGTGCACTAAATAATTACAGTATTAGATTATGGGATGACCAAATTAAATGTTATGGGAAATGTTGAATATTTTATTTTGTTGAAGTTGTCATTGACTTTGTGAATATGGGAGAATTGTTTATAAGAATGATAGTTGTCGACAACACTTTGTGTCTCAACAATTGCTAGTGGAGTGCGTGAAGCACTAAATAAAATATAAGCAATTGAGACAAAGCTTAACTCGCAAAATAAAATATAGTGGTGAAAGATAAGCGAGATTAGCATATCAAGGGTTTAAGCGCATACCCAAAACATATTCTCCTGTTGGCACTAAATTTCGTCATTTAATATACATATGACAATTATTATGAATATAGATATTCAATTAGTGATGTCATCACCACATTTTTCTATGGGTCATTTGACGCGAATATCTATATGAAAGTCCCTGACTGACTTGAGGTTCCTAAAGTAATAGGAACGTGAAATTCGCAACATGTACTATTTTGAGTTATAAATATTTATACATTTTGAAATAGTCTGGTGGATCAACCGACTAGCTCCTGAAGAGGATATATGTGAATTATTTGAACTCGTGTCTAAATACAAGTTCAAAATGAAAAACTTAGATAAAACTAAGTATTAGTATTGTCTCGACTTGTAGACCGAGCATATATGATGGAAAGTTTTTATCCATTTAGCTACCTAAAGGTTGTCTTATCACCTGAAGTGGATACTGACTCATATAGATCTCAAGAAAATAACAAAGATATAAGAGGACCAGAAGTTCCGTACTTGTATGCTATTGAAGCATTACATTATCAGGCCTGATATACAATTTGAAGTTAACATGCTAGCAAAATTTAATATTTCTCCAGGAAGGAGAATGTGGAATGGTGTTAACCATATTAGTTTGTTACATGAAAGGGATCGAGATTCGATATTGGTGGCTATTAGGGATTATGATCTCATATTTGTTCTCATACTGCCTATTTATTATGATGATAAATATTCTTCATTTATGTGTTGCATATAATGTTTGGTCAAGTAAGATGAAATTTATTTCCACACAAGTTTCAAAAGAGCAATAATGATAATCTAGCAGATTTATTCACTAAATCTCTCCATGTCTGAAAATTATATTCATGGTATTGGAGTGCAAGATTGTTATCTTGAGGGGGAGAAGTGATAACTTTTAAATCAGTTTGAAGATTATGTCGACCCTGAAGGTCAAAAGGTCCTGAAGACCAAATGGTTGTACTCTTTTTCCCTTTCTAAGTTTTTTCCCACCGGGTTTTCTTAGTTAAGGTTTTTAACGAGGCAACCAACGCAACACATGAGCAAATTTATACTATGTACTCTTTTTCTCTATCGGTTTTTTCCCACAGGGTTTTTCCGAAGGAGTTGATGAGGCATGAACATCATAATATTCAAGAGGAAATATTGTATGAAGACGATGTCACTTGTATCTCAAAAGGTAGATACATCAATATTCACTTAAGTGATTAGTCGGCGAACTTATTCACAAAAGCGTTGCCGACATCAACATTCAGAAGACTAGTATACAAGATCGGAATGCGTCAACTCAAAGATCTTATGTAATCGATTTCAGGGGGAGTAGCTGTACTCTTTTTCCTTCGATCGGGTTTTTTCCCACTGGGTTTTCCCGACAAGGTTTTAATGAGGCAGCATGTATTAAAGATCATTCAAGGGGGAGTGTTGTAATTAATGTATTTATTAATGAATGATATTTATACCCCCGAAAGCCTATATGTTTACCTATAAATAAAGGCCTTTGGCCCTCATAAGAATACACATATTATTCTTCTTCTCTTCCAATTTCTCTCTTTTTCTCTTAAGTTTATACCAATATATATATATATCCTCTTGTCTCACAAAAGAGTCGGACTCTCTGCATAAGAACACCGATCTCTCCCTATGAAATCTCACTGTAACTCACTCTAAATTCACACTTACAAACACCGAATCATATACATACACACTGGAACTAGAGCAGACACACACACACAAGCAAATCAGAATCAGACTGCTCGGGCGACCGGAGGCGGTTCGCTGGAGGTGGCGCGATATAGGTTCGGATGGTATTGGAGCACTGGCGGTGGTTGTGGCAACACGACTGATAAATTTTGAGTCGGATGGATTTTGTTTGGGGTTGAAATTATGGGTTTTATTCCAGGTTCTGGAGTAGGTTTGGTGAAAATGGGTTTGGGTTTTGATCGCGGATTTGGGTTCGGCCATGGCACCCTGGAGGATGGGTGGAATCGATTCGGGGCTGCAATTGGTTCTAGGGTCGGAGGGCTGATAGGTAAGCTTTTTTTCCCAATCGCACTGGTGTTGAAGGTGAATCGGGATTTTGATTCGGGTCGATTTCCGAATTCGGGTTTGATTCTTCAAATCAGGCCAGGACAGAAAATTAGGGTTCGTTCGCAGTTCTGGGTTGTAAGTTTAGATTTCGGTTTTGGATTTTGGTGTTGAAGGATTCTGTGTTTGTGCTAAGATTGAAATTTGCAGGATAAAAATAAAAGGGGATGGAGTTTACCTTGCTGGGGGGAGAGGAAGATGAGGAAATTGCAGTATGGCGCGGAGAATTGCAGATTTGCCGCTGGAGCTGTCTCGGTGGATCGGCAGAAATAGCAGTATTTTGGTGTCTTGAAGGAATTGGATGTATTGTGTATTGCGTATTGTATTTTTTTTCTATTTTAGGATGATGAATGCCGATTTGTATTATGTACTGCATAATTAGCATATTTATATATATACTAGTTTTTTGGTCACGTGCAATGCACGGGATTGCCCATGTATGATTCAGACCACATTGTATGTATTCGAGTTGGAATTCTATGAATATCGGGGTTAATTAATTAGATTCGAGCTTTTTTTTACTCGGAAATGGCTATAATAATTTTGGTTAGTTCTTTACAGATTGGTTGTCATGCTACATATTCATTTTATTATTTTATAACGAGATTTTTTCGAATCTAGACTGTTTTTTAATTACGTATTAGTTACTTATGCAAGATATTAAATTTTAAATAAATTGGTAGTATAAATTTATACATGATTCATTTATTCATTTTTGAAATATATAATAGTTGCAGTTTTGGTAGCTCTTTCTGTAATGATATTTTGCGCAACTGCAGGATCCTTTTTTCTTGTTCCTAAAATATATGTTCTACTCAGTTTATTTGATTAGGTAAAGAGCGTCCGGAATTGAAAGTTATGTTGGGAAGAAGAAATAGGTTTGTGAAGGCACTTTTGGCAGCTTTTATGGCGCACTGTGTATAAGTACTTTATTAGCCTGAAAATTGCAAATAAATCATGAAATGTGTATAATGTGCATAGTGTGTGCAATTTGTACTTTAGATCATGTATCAATTATTATTATTTGTTTTTTTGGAAACTGGACAATCAAATGTCATATACGACAAAGTAAAAATATTATATTAAGTAGACATATTGTATGGGTTTGTTTGATTGAGTTCCTCTTTCAAATCTCTCATTGTCTCCAAATCGCACGTTTTGGTAGCCAAGACAAAAATAATGAAAGTAAAATGTAGGAACCATTCTCTCCGGCAAATGCAAGTAATGTTTCTAGAAATATCCTAGCATGACTGTGTAATATTCGGATTAATTATTGAGTATTTTATCTGTAATTGAACCCTGTATTATTCGGATTTGTGATATCGATAATCGAAGTATGATATTTCTCGTATTTGTATCCTTGTGCATGATTATAACAACATATAAATTTTCTCATGCAATTACGTGATAACGTATGCTAAGAAGGAAGCTTAACGTAGCCAAAGTTAGCGTACGCTACGAATGAAGCGTAGCGTACGTAAAGCAGCTAATAATTGAGTTGGGCGGCTAGCACATGCGCCAGCCGGACGATGGGTCCAGATAAGATTCCCGCGGATGAACCTGGACAGTTTTGAAGTCAACGGGTGTTAACGTACGCTAAGGTATGTGTCTAGCGTACGCTAATGGGTGTTGCTTACGTACGTAACCTAATGGTGTAGCGTACGTAATCGAGTACAGAATAAGAACAGTTAACTATCGGGGAATGATAATGTATGCTAAGAATACTGGGTAGCGTACACTAAGCGACTAACGTACGTTATGCATGAAGGCTAACGTACGTCAAGGTCAGAAAGTTATAAATAGTACATCACCCCATTTCATTTCATTTCGTTTCTTTCACTTGGATTTCAACATACTTCATCCCCAGAAAGTACCCAGCCACCTTTTACACCTTTAGATTACTTAATACTTGGTCATTGAATATTGGATATTACTATACTTGATCATTGAAGTAGAGATACATCTTGGATTGGCACACAAGAAACCGGAGTTGAATTCTACCTATTTTCTTGGTGTTTTCTTCATCTTAAGGTATGTTAATGCTATCTCCAACCTTGGATTCATATCCTTAAGAATATTATGATCATTCTATCAAGATATTAAGTTCCATGGGTGATTTATTCAACCAACATCATGTCTAGGAGGTTGAGATGATTATGCTTTAAGTACCTCGGTTAAGAGCATCATAATTTGAATCTTGTTACGATGAACAAGTAAAGGAAGTTTTCTGAGATTGATAATCCAAATTTGGAAGGTGTCTTCATAGTAATCACGGACTTGGTATTAACATCATTGTTGTTAGACGAACCTAGGAGGTTGATCATGGAAGGATTTGTTGTATCTTGTAAAGGTGGATTGTTAAACAATCTTCAAGATGATAGTTTGAATGATATAAGATATTGATATCAACCATAGGCCTTCCGAATTATGTATGAGAATTTGTAATCAAGATTTGAGTATGACATCACGATGATATACGTATCCTTGAATTCGAAGATGTTTTAATCCGTAAGATCATTCATAATTGTATGAGCATTGTAAAACCACTAAATTTGATGGCTTATCACATGTACAATGTACTAAATCATGATGTAATTTAATAATAGTTATTTTATGACATGATATAACCTACATCTATTTTATTTTATTTCACTCTTTAACTTTGTAATTTATTTAATAAACCAAATAATAAAAATTAAAATAGTGTGTTGATTCACCTATTGGGCTATTTGTCAACACCTCATTATATGTAGACTCACTAATGGACTCAACCCAACTTAATAAAATCATAAGGCTTGAAGTTACAATTCAAAGCCCAACCCAACTAATTAAATCATTTACCATTATAATTATACTCTTAAATTAACAAAAAAATATAAAAAAAAATATAACACACACACACACACATAGACACACACATATTGGGGCGGCCAAATAGGGAGAAAAATAGGAGGAATCAATATTTTTTTAAAGCCCCATGTCTCCCCATGCAAGAGATATAGCTACTACCCCATTTCCCATGCCTTGACCATACTTAAAAATACACCCTTTTAATACTTACACCCAACACACTTTCTCCCACACACACCAACACAAACCTGCATTTGAGAGTCAAGATAGAGGGGAGGGCCAAACCAAAAAGTAAGAAGGAGGAAGAAGAAGAAAATTCAAGCAAAGAAATAGGTAACCTCACTTTCTACTTCCATTTCCATAATTTCTAGTAATAATCCTTTTAATCTAACTTTAAACTTATGTAATACCCGGTTGTAATTCAGTCACTATCATTCAGTAATTTCATTCAGTGATTGTCACTCAGTGGATTTTCACTCATTAATAATTATTCATCAATCATGTTCATTCATCCATGTTCACCGTTCGGAATAACTTCGAGTTGTGTATCAATATTGTTCATTGTTTCAACTTTCCACGTCTGAGTTCGACTTTGTAAAATCACCATTAATTTTTGGAAACTCCAAAGATTTTGAATCTTTTCAATATTATAGAGCTTCGAGTTAGCTTTCCAATGGTTCAAACGGTGAGTAAATCGGAGTCCGGACGAGAGAGTTATGGTCGAAATAGCTCAGACACTCATTTTCGAGTTTCTGGCCGAGCATCCTGTACTGTGGGCGCGGCACATGCCGGCAGGGCCGTGGCACACTGCCGAGTCACTGCCGCGGCACACCCGTTCGGGCCGCGGCAGACTCATGTTTCAATTATCGGCCAACCCCTCTGTACCATGAGCCGCGGCACAAGCCGGCAGGGCCGCGGCACACTGCCGAGTCACTGCCGCGGCACATGCCGGCAGGGCCGCGGCACACTGCCGACCACTGGGCGCAGTTTTGGCCCTGTGATGCGGCACACTTCGGCTGGGCCGCGGCACACAGTGCAGTCAGCACTATAATTGCGATTTTTGTGCGATTTAACTCATTCTTTTTCATCATTTCTTCACCTTGGTCCGAGAGAGAAGGCTTGAGGGAGAAACTTTTCATCATCCATCACTTGAGGGTTGGATTTTCCTCATTTCCTTTCGATCGTGAAGCCCCGATAGTCGATCTAACGCGATTTCATCGGATCATAGTGCTTGGATCTTTAAAAGGTAATTTCTTCAACATCTTGGATTTCAATTTTGTTTTGAGATATGATGTTTTGGATGTTAAAATCATGTTGTATGAAGTGATATACACATGATTATGGATATGTTTGATTATTCATTGGATTATTGAAGGATTATTCAAGAACACTTTGAATATTGAGTTGGATTTGGGGGTTTTCGATTATTTGTTGTTGTAATCACGATTTTGGATATTCAAAATGGATTATTGATCATATTGAAGATGTTTTGTTGGTTTAAAACACTTCTTGGGGATTTAATGTTGGTATTATTGAGGTTTGGTTATAAACAATCGAAGTTTGGCCACAAAGTGTTCGATATAATGCCCCAATGAACTTGGTTTAATCATAGCGACGTTTTGAGTTCGTTATACTCGTGTTTGATACGTGTATTGAATGGATTATTGGTAATTGTGTTATTCAAGATTGTTCGAGCGACCGATATCTCAATTAGGACGTTGTTCGTGGAAGGATAATTGTCACCGGTTGTGTAAGTTAATTCTTACTCGGTTAAAAGGATATTCATTCATTTTGTTGTTGTTCATTCATAATCATAACTCATTCATCATTGTATTAACCGTATCAAAACTTGTCATTGTCAATTAATCACTTCAGTCACAAGGAACGACGGTTCCAATCATTTCACTGAGCTGTAATTCATTTCACTATCATTTCATCTCGGTGAGTCATTATTCATTTTCGATGTCACTTTTGTTATATCGTGGCATTCCGGGTCATACTGGCGTGCCGGTTGGTATGTGTAGGATTTTCATGTCGGACACATTTAAGTCGTGTGTTGGTTGTTAGCCTCACATTGGACTGTGCACACGAGTCGATTGCTTCGTGAGACTGATTAGGTACAAGACCACACGTGTATTCGATCGATACTCATTGGTGGCTTGTGCACGGACACATTTCCATCCCGGGCGTAGTGTGGCGCCACCCTTTGAGCCGTACTGTTGGTTGATTCATACAGCATGTTTGATTGCGTATGTTTTCAACAAGATTGGGTTATAATCTAACCGATTCATTTTTGATCGAACTTGGGGTTTATACAACATATATATGATTGTGTTTATTCAACTCTTGAGGATTGTTGTTCTGTGTAACTGACCTCGTTGGGGAATATTGTTTTTCAAGTCATGGCAAGGCAAAATCACGGGGAGAGCACGTTGACGATGAGGAGTCCCAATGATACTAGAAGGGGGCCCCAATCTCTTCAGTCATTTATGTTTCTTTCTTTTATTCCGCTGCAGACATTCCGTTTGAATACTCATTTCACTCAGTGTTGTATATTTTATCTCCATATAAAATATACATATATTCGGTATTATCCTGGATGTGTTGTATGAAACTCCTCATCGGAGTAATTATTGTTGTAATGTGGTTCGGTACTACATTTACCCTATGAAAATTCATTTATTTTCATTCGCCTAGTGGGTCCCAGTCGGGGGTCCACGACACTGTAATATCCACCTAGTTTGGGGTGTTACAGAGTTGGTATCGGAGCGTGGTTTTTAATACTACCTTCCGAGTCATGTCTCATTTGAAATCATCGTCATCGGGCTAGTATCATTGGACTTTCGCCTCACGTGTGACCTGTGCAAATGTCGAGCCAATCAGACCAAGAACTGTAAGATTTCTAACGCCATGCTATAATTTCTGGCAATAATCATTCATTCATAATTCACTAGTTAACAATCCCCAAACATCATTTTCATTTTAATCATGTTGATCATAGTAACTCATTAATCACTCAATTCATTTCATTACTCAGTTGTCGATCTGGACGATCATATCATTAATCTTGTTAACTTGTTCAAGATACTCATTTCAAGAATTTCATCAGATAATCATATCACCTCAGTTAATCATTCATGTAATCATTGTGTTAGAGCGCATATGCTCATTTTCATCATTTCATGACGTAAATCATAATGAGGTACTCATACGAGATCCATGATTATCATGCGACCTTCCTACTTCAGTATTGAGAGAGCTGTCAGGGATACACAGGGAGAGGCCGCGGTGTGGGCCGAAACCCGGGAAATAATCACTCGCTGTCGGGAAGTTGTACCCAGGACTTGGCTCGATCAGAAGATGTTCGGCTTGATCCACTCACTTTTATGCAGGTCATGATTACCCATATGCAATTGCTCAATCATCATTGCACCACTCTGACAGGATTAATCGAGAGAACTCTCCCGAATGAGCCTGCTGCTAAGGAAATTGCTGAGCAACAACCTTCAGCTGTCAGCAAGAAATCAACGAAGCGTAATCAATCCGAAGGCGGTCAGTCAACCTTCAAGAAGCCTCGTGCGGGTATTATCGTTTCTGAGCGACCTCATACGGCACATAATCGTGCGGGATCTCAGTCCCGAGCGGCCAGTTCGGCCATCACCTGTTTCAACTGTGTAGCGTCGGGTCATTACAGCACTAAGTGTCTGAAACCGTCTATCACGTGCCATAATTGTGGGAATTTTGGGCATAAGGCCCGTTTTTGCCGAAAGGACTCCAAGTCGGCTCCGGCGGCATCTCAGGCCCCGAAGCAATCAGCGATTCAGAATCAGACTGCTCTGTCAACGTCGTTTAAGACAATGGAAGCAAATAAAGGTGGAGCTCATATTTATCAGATGGGAGCGTCGGGTTCGGGGGCCGGCAAGTCCCGGATTCATGTGATGAGGAGGATCGACGATCCGGTGGCCCGAATGATCTCAGGTATACTCGTAATTTTATTTTAAGCTGTGTGTACCTTTTGATACTGGTGCACCGCATTCATTCATTTTCGAATCATGTTTGAATGGACTTAGTTTAGATAGTCCTATTACTTGTGAACCTCATACTATCGGTCTACCTCATGATGGAAGAATTTCCGGAAATCATGAGGTTAAGAACTGACTGAATTAAGCTTAATGACCGCGATTGGTTGGTGGACCTAATCGTGCTGAATTTATCTAAGGACGATGTAATATTGGGTATTAGTTGGATGGATCGTCATGATACTATCCTCAGTGTTTGTAAGCGTTTGGTCACTATCATTCCAATCGTTGGAGTCGAGTGTGTATTTCAGGGAGGTAATTCCCGTTGTTCCAGAAGAATTATTAATATGATTGAAGCAGAGAAATTCCTCAATCGAGTTGTTCAATCATTCATTGTATCATTTTTATCGATTGGCCGTTCTAAGGCAATCGAGTTGTTCAATCATTCATTGTATCATTTTCATCGATTGGCCGTTCTAAGGCAATCGATTTGTTCAATCATTCATTGTATCATTTTCACCGATTGACCGCTCTAAGACAATCGAAATGTTCAATCATTCGTGGTATCATTGTCATCGATTGACGATGTATTCCCAGACGACTTACCTGGTTGCCTTCACAAGGAGTTGTGGAATTCGCGAGTGAGTTGGAGCCCGGTACGTCCCCATTATCGAAGGCACCGTACCGGATGGCCCCGACCTAAATGCAGGAATTTAAGAACCAACTTGAGGAGTTATTCGAGAAAGGTTATATCCGTCCGAGTGCATCCCCGTGGGGAGCACCAGTGTTGTTTGTCAAGAAGAAGGATGGTTCGTTCCGCTTGTGTATTGATTACCGAGAATTGAACCGGGTGACGATCAAGAATAAGTATCCCTTACCCCGTATTGATGATCTCTTAGATCAATTTCAGGGAGCTTCAGTATTTTCCAAGATCGACTTAAGATCTAGATATCATCAGTTGCGGATTCGAGAGTCGGATATCGCGAGGACGGCGTTTCGAACACGCTATGGTCATTATGAATTTGTGGTTATGCCATTTGGATTGACTAATGCACCTGCGGTATTCATGGAGTTAATGAATCGGGTTTTCATCGACTTTTTGGATCAGTTTGTTGTTGTCTTCATCGATGACATTTTGATTTACTCTCGTAACCGAGAGGAACACGAGGTTCATCTTCATCAGGTTCTCGACGTGTTAAGACGAGAGTAACTTTATGGAAAGTTTTCCAAGTGTGAGTTCTGGATGTCCGAAGTGACGTTTCTCGGACATGTAATTTCATCAGACGGAGTTCGTGTCGACCCTCAGAAGACGGAGGCTATCCGAGATTGGTTACCTCCGAAGAATGTTAAGGAAATCCGAAGCTTTCTCGGATTAGCCGGTTATTATCGGTTGTTTGTGGAAGGATTTTCTAAAATCGCTCAAACCTTAATGAACCTTTTGCGAAAGGATAAGAAATACACGTGGTCCGACGCGTGTCAGTGGAGTTTTGAGGAACTCAAGAGCCGGTTAACTTCAGCACCTGTCCTTTCTTTACCACAAGGGACGGAGGGATTCGTGGTTTATAGTGATGCGTCCGGGCAGGGTCTCAGATGTGTGCTCATGCATAATGGGAAGGTTATTGCCTATGCTTCACTACAATTGAGACCTTACGAGGTTATTTATCCGACCCACGATCTGGAGCTAGCAGCCGTGGTGTTCGCTTTGAAAATCTAGCGTCATTACCTTTATGGCGTTACTTGTCACCGATCATAAGAGTATAAAGTATATATTTACTCATAAGGAGTTAAATATGCGACATAGACGGTGGTTGGAACTAATCGAAGATTACGATATCAAGATCCTTTACCACCCGGGCAATGCGAACGTTGTCGCCGACGCCTTGAGTCGTAAGTCCGTTCAGGAGCAGATGCTTGCTCATTTAACAGTTCAGAAGGAGCTTCAGCAGGAATTCCTTAGACCCAAGATCGAGGTCTGGCTTCAGCGAGTACAAGGGCAACTTTGCATGTAGAGATTTCATCGCCACTTGAGGAGGCAATCAAAGAGAATCAGGGTTCAGACCCAGCATTGTTGCGCATCCGTGAGGATGTGGCTCAGGGGAAAGCCCCTGGATTCGTGGTCCACGAGGATGGACTTTTGAGATTTAAGAATCTGTTGTGTGTACCGGCGAATGACGAGTTGAAAAACTCGATTTTGAGAGAAGCTCATGCTACCCCTTATTCTGTTCATCCGGGGTCTAGCAAGATGTACAAGGACTTGAAACAAAATTACTGGTGGGGTAATATGAAGCGAGAAGTCGCAGAATTTGTTTCGAGGTGCTTAACCTATCAACAATTCAAGATTAAACATAAGCGACCGGGGGGATGCTGAAACCTCTCCCTATTCCAGAATGGAAGTGGGAAGACATTTCTATGGATTTCATCACGAGTTTGCCAACGAGACGTCGTGGTATGAATATGATCTGGGTGATTGTGGATCGCTTAACTAAATCAGCTCATTTCCTTGAGATTAAGGATACCTGGGGTCCCGAGAGACTTGCCCAGCTGTTCATCAAAGAGATAGTGAGACTGCAAGGTACTCCTAAGAGTATTGTTTCTGATCGTGACGGGCGATTCGTGTCTCATTTTTGGAAATCAGTTAATCGTGCCATGGGAACTCAGCTTAATTTCAGCACATCTTTTCACCCTCAGTCCGATGGACAATCAGAGAGAACTATTCAGACATTAGAGGACATGTTGAGGGCATGCGTCCTCGATTGGAAAGACGATTGGGAAGCCCAACTACCATTGATCGAATTCACGTATAATAATAGTTGGCATGCTTCGATTAAGATGGCACCTTACGAGGCCTTGTACGGTCGTCGTTGTCGATCTCCTTTGTGTTGGGACGACTTATCAGAGTCAATCGGCATAGAGCGCGATATGCTTATAGCCGCCCGTGAGAAGGTAGCTTTGATAAGGAGTCGTTTGTTGACCACTCAGAGTCAACAGAATTCTTATGCAGAAAACCGTCGTCGACCACTAGAGTTCGAGATGGGTGACCACGTTTTGGTCAAGGTGTCCCCGAGTAGAGGTATTTTTCGTTTCGGAAAATGGGGGAAGTTGAGTCCGAGATTTATTGGACCATTTGAGATTTTAGAACGAGTAGGCGACCTAGCTTATCGTTTGGCCTTACCTCCGGCGTTGAGCCGAATTCATAATGTGTTTCACGCCTCTCAGTTGCGGAAGTATGTTGCCGACCCGAGTCACATACTTCAGTTCGACGAAATCGAGATCGCAGATGATCATTCGTATGAGGAGCGTCCCATACGAGTCTTAGAGGGGCGAATCAAACAGTTGAGGAATAAGGCGATTCCTTTAGTTAAAATTTAGTGGTCTAGACACGGAGTCGAAGAGGCTACTTGGGAAACCGAGGATAGTATGCGGGAGAGTCATCCCGAGTTGTTTGACCCTTAGTTTCGGGGATGAAACTCTTTTAAGGGGGGGTGTATGTAATACCCGGTTGTAATTCAGTCACTATCATTCAGTAATTTCATTCGGTGATTGTCACTCAGTGGATGTTCACTCATTAATAATTATTCATCAATCATTTTCATTCATCCATGTTCACCGTTCGGAATAACTTCGAGTTCTGTATCGATATTGTTCATTGTTTCCACGTATGAGTTCGACTTTGTAAAATCACCATTAATTTTTGTAAACTCCAAAGATTTTGAATCTTTTCAATATTATAGAGCTTCGAGTTAGCATTCCAATGGTTCAAACGGTGAGTCAATCGGAGTCCGGACGAGAGAGTTATGGTCGAAATAGCTCACATACTCATTTTCCAGTTTCTGGCCGAGCAGCCTGTACTGTGGGCCGCGGCACATGCCGGCAGGGCCGCGGCACACTGTCAAGTCACTGCCACAGCACGCCCGCCCGGGCCGCGGCACACTCATGTTTCAATTATCGGCCAACCCCTTTGTACCGTGAGCCGCGGCACATGCCGGCAGGGCCGCGGCACACTGCCGAGTCACTGCCGCGGCACATGCCGGCAGGGCTGCGGCACACGGCTGACCACTGGGCGCAGTTTTGGCCCTGTGCCGCGGCACACTTCGGCTAGGCCGCGGCACACAGTGCAGTCAGCACTATAATTGCGATTTTTGTGCGATTCAACTCATTTTTTTTCATCATTTCTTCACCTTGGTCCGAGAGAGAAGGCTTGAGGGAGAAACTTTTCATCATCCATCACTTGAGGGTTGGATTTTCTTCATTTCCTTTCGATCGTGAAGCCCGGATAGTCGATCTAACGCGATTTCATCGGATCATAGTGCTTGGATCTTCAAGAGGTAATTTCTTCAACATCTTGGATTTCAATTTTGTTTTGAGATATCATGTTTTGGATGTTAAAATCATGTTGTATGAAGTGATATACACATGATTATGTATATGTTTGATTATTCATTGGATTATTGAAGGATTATTCAAGAACACTTTGAATATTGAGTTGGATTTGGGGGGTTTTCGATTATTTGTTGTTGTAATCACGATTTTGGATATTCAAAATGGATTATTGATCATATTGAAGATGTTTTGCTGGTTTAAAACACTTCTTGGGGATTTAATGTTGGTATTATTGAGGTTTGGTTATAAACAATCGAAGTTTGGCCACAAAGTGTTCGATATAATGCCCCAATGAACTTGGTTTAATCGTAGCGACGTTTTGAGTTCGTTATACTCGTGTTTGATACGTGTATTGAACGGATTATTGGTAATTGTGTTATTCAAGGTTGTTCGAGCGACCGATATCTCAATTAGGACGTTGTTCGTGGAAGGATAATTGTCACCGGTTGTGTAAGTTAATTCTTACTCGGTTAAAAGGATATTCATTCCTTTTGTTGTTGTTCATTCATAATCATAACTCATTCATCATTGTATTAACCGTATCAAAACTTGTCATTGTCAATTAATCACTTCATTCACAAGGAACGATGGTTCCAATCATTTCATTGAGTTGTCATTCATTTCACTATCATTTCATCTCGGTGAGTCATTATTCATTTTCGATGTCACTTGTGTTATATCATGGCATTCCGGGTCATACTGGCGTGCCGGTTGGTATGTGTAGGATTTTCATGTCGGGCACATTTAAGTCGTGTGTTGGTTGTTGGCCTCACATTGGACTGTGCACACGAGTCGATTGTTTCGTGAGACAGATTAGGTACAAGACCATACGTGTATTCGATCGATACTCGTTGGTGGCTTGTGCACGTACGCATTTCCGTCCCGGGCGTAGTGTGGCGCCACCCTTTGAGCCGTACTGTTGGTTGATTCATACAGCATGTTTGATTGCGTATGTTTTCAACAAGATTGGGTTATAATCTAACTGATTCATTTTTTATCGAACTTGTGGTTTATACAACATATATATGATTGTGTTTATTCAGCTCTTGAGGATTGTTGTTCTGTGTAACTGACCCCGTTGGGGAATATTGTTTTTCAGGTCATGGCAAGGCGAAAGCACGGGGAGAGCACATTGACGACGAGGAGTCCCAATGATACTAGAAGGGGGCCCCAATCTCTTCAGTCATTTATGTTTCTTTCTTTTATTCCTCTGCAGACATTCCGTTTGAATACTCATTTCACTCAGTGTTGTATATTTTATCTCCATATAAAATATATATGTATTCGGTATTATCCTGGATGTGTTGTATGAATCTCCTCATCGGAGTAATTATTGTTGTAATGTGGTTCGGTACTACATTTACCCTGTGAAAATTCATTCATTTTCATTCGCCTAGTGGGTCCCGGTCAGGGGTCCACGGCACTGTAATATCCGCCTAATTTGGGGTGTTACAAAACATGCAAACAAAATACTCACCTTGGGTTGCATGGTGATGGCCGAACCATATAGTGTGAGAGGGGAGGTCATTTTCCAACTTCCGAGACCTATAACCGACTAAATTCGGCAAGATCGAGGTGGGTGAAAACTCTTTCAAACCTTTAAAGTAGAATCTCTTCATTTATTTGTGATGCATGTGTTAAATCTGAAGTATTTCGATATTTTATTGATATGATCTATGTTAAAATCTTCATGTCAAAATTACATATTATGATATTGCGTATAGCTATGTATAATTCGTTTTTTCTTAAATTTAATTCACTAATATTATGAAAAATGTGGAAGTAATCAGAAATTCTTGTGTAAATGCATGTTTTTAAAGAGGTATGTTATGGTTATAGCAACATGCAATACGATTTATTGAATTTAAACGACAACTGATTTGGTAGTCGGATGTCGATTTCGTTATAAATTGAATGTTATATGTTTTTTTGTAAATATTGTTGAAAACCCTACCAAAATCTGAAATCGTGTGTTATATGATTATATTATGATATATGTATAATTTATTTGCGGCCAAAACGGGACTTGAAATGACTAAACGGAACTTTTGTGCATAATTTGTAATTCTTAAAGTTTGGGGACTAAACTGAAATTTATGAAAATAAAATATTCTGGACCTTGGACAGTACATATTATACCATTTATAGGCTGTCCATAAAGTTTCAAGTGATTCGGAGTTCGATATCTAAACTTAATAGTCCAAATCACAATTTTAAAATAATTTCGGGGTCAAAATGCAAGAATCCAAACTTCTGGACCAAGTCCGAAATTTTATCGAATTTTCACAAATATGTAATTCCAGGTTCATCACGAGTCATATCGTATAATTTCATTAAATTTCGAGCTAAATTCATAGCTCTATAAGTCTCGGAACGATTTCCTTAAGTTTTGGGGCAATATCGTAATTTCTGGGAATTTCAGTCCCGAAACTGGAAATTTCCAAATTTTCCTTAAATCTGGAGTCGAGGAAGTATTTTTGGCTTCCTCATAAAATTTCATAACCATCCAATTTCATTTCATACTCCAGACGCTTAGGTTTGAACCTAAGGGTAAAAACGTCATTTTGAACTATTTCGGAAACTCTCGTTTCGTTTCGTTGAACCTACCCATTTATATATCTAACCTGAACCCATCAGACTGTTAATAAATTATTGAGAATATTTTCAAATTTATATACAAGTCCTATTCCGTATTACCGAGCCACAAATATAATTAACCATATTCCATACTTAATCAAAAGACGCTATTAACCTCACTGACCGAACGTTTACGTGATACTTGTGAAACGCGTCAAATTGATAAATGTGACTGTCCTGGAACTAAGTGTTATACAAATAAAGTGCCACGGAAGGGTCCGCCTCTAACTCTATCGGGACAAAGTGCCACATCGACGGACGGGGGCCACCTCTTGAGCCCATACGAAACAGAGAGCCGACCTACAATCTGGGGGCCACCTCTTGAGCTGTATGAGCCACCTCTAGAGTCCCAAATCTTATCGGGACGGTTAGACCGAGTCTTGGATCGAGCAGCGGGGATACGGTTCATGAACGAGGCTACCGTTGTTTCCTATTCCCATAACCGATGAAGGAGTGTTCCGAGGGACCTCGATCGTAGACTTGGGGTATAATCGCGATTATGGTGTGATTCGGGTATTGACCCACAGTAAGGACATACCGAGCCCAGATAAAAGATAAGGAATCACACGCTAAGTGCTAGAGCGAAGGCTCAGCTATTGGGGCGACGGCCTATATTGCTAGGAGTAATAAGGAGAGTCTAGAATCCAAAGTCCACATCGGCAGGATTCGAAACTGGATTGACTGATCGAATGATTGACTGACTGCTTGACTTGACTTCCGTCCATAGGGACATGATTATAATATTATAACTACATAATGATTATTGTTTTATAAAAATTCTGATGTGATTGTAATTGTTCCCACTTTTTCATAATTGATAAAATCATGCATCACTTAAAAATTTTCAAAGGAAAGAGGCACACTCGCACACGATCACCCACTCACTGAGATCTTTTGTCTCACCCCACCATTTTCCCTTTTAAACCAGAGAATGAGAAAACAACAGAAGACGAAGAAGGCTTCGTGGAAGAGACCGAATAGAAGACTGCCTTCAAGATTTAGGACTTCTGTTCTTAGAATTTCTATTGTTATCCTAATTTGTAATAGTTAATTATGCTTCGTACTAATTTCATTTGGTATTTTTCCGCTGCAAACTTTGAACAGTGTAATTTCGATTACCAGCTTTGTCATAATGTGTAACACCCCCAAGACGGTCAGGGCATATTACAGCGTCGTGGACCCCCACACTGTGGAATCCACCAGGCTAACGTACCAAAATGACATCCGACAAAGACATACAGTCATCAACAAAACGACAATTTAAATAAAAGACTACAATTTGACAAATAAAGTCCAACATCAAATCCATTTCCCAAAACGGGAACACAACATTAACAAATTCAAAAAGGAAGTACTCGAGTACTTAAACCAATTTTCTAATACAGAAATTCCAAAACAAGACATCAATAACAACTGACAGAACAGAACACCAACAATTGACTACTGAACAGTATCATGCTTGCCCATCATCCTCATATGGCTCGAGTGCTCGTTTGTTTCCAAGACCTGTACCTGAAATACAAAAGTATTTCCCCCATTTAAGGGGTTAGCAACAACTGCTAGTGCAAGTACAATCCATGAGTACCGGCGATTAATCGCTACGACAAACTACGATAATGAACGATCAATCGATACGCGCGAGGGTTTAGGCAAAATCTCCCCGTATCAATAATTCACGGATTAATTCGAGAAAAACGGATTGGGAGTCACCCAATAACAACAATCGGTAAGGAATTTCATAACATTCATGAACAATTCGGAATCAATAACGAAAAACCCGAAAAACCCCCAAATTAGACAAGTTAGGGTTCCTGAAGAAAACACCTCGGATGCGGGCGATGGAGGATGATTACGCTGATGGTAATATGCTAACACGATTCTACGGTGATGGAGTACGAAGAATTCTCCAATTAAAACTAAAGAAAATGAAAGTAAAGAGTGAAAAATGCTGTTTCTGAACTGCCGCTGATCTATTTAAACTGCATAGTTAGCGCACGCTAACTAACACAAGTAGCGCGCGCTAACGGGGCGTATAAACAGTCCAGAAGCTACTGCCCATCGTTGCTAGCGTGCGCTAGACATGCTTAGCGCGCGCTAAATACCACATCGATAGCGCACGCTAACAACAACTAGTTAGCGTACGCTAAGTGCTCATCGATAGTGCACGCAAGGGAATAAGGAGTAGCGTGCGCTACCCACGCAGCAGTTCAGTACTGCTCAAATCAGCAGTACGCTGCTGCCGAGGGTACAAAACTCGAAACGCACGATAAGGCCAGAATCCAGAAACATAAACATGGAGTAAACAAGATAAAAGAGGTAATCGCTGAAAGAAAATACAATTCCAACCACCGGAGGGTCCGTAATGCGACAACGAAAATGAGATTCCCTAAACTTATAGGAAATTACAAAAATGGCCCAAGTGCCCGAAAATCACGAAACGACGTCGGATTTACAAACCGAAAGTCTCAACACGACCAACTCAACCATACGAACTTGCACAAACCAAGAAACAACAAAAACAAACGAGTTTTACGAGAATCGAATGTTCATACGGCAAAACATGCCATAAAATGAAATTACGTGAAAACATCTCCAAAACTCGTCCAAATGGAAAAACTCCAAGAATAAAGTAGATTCACAAATTCGAACAGTTACAAGCGAGTCGATAAAAATAGACATACGCCAAAAATGGAAACTTCTAAAAATGGAAAGTTACGGATATTACACAATGAATCTTAGAACATCGGACGAAGATTGTAGTTTTTGAAATATTATCCAATCGTTATGTTGCTTCCACGATTTATCGTTGCATTTTGATTGATTGATCGACTGATGCGTCACGCCCTCATCCTTACCGATGTTGGGGGCGTAACATGAGTGGTATCGGAGCCCACTTTGTGAGAAGGACACTTACAACGGGCTAACCAGGATAAGATTCTTCGGACTTAGATGGGAATTCCACCTGACGAAGTGAACCATAAGATTGAGACCTAATGTAGATTTCTTGAGTCAATTGTCATTAAGATCTCTTTCGAATTGTCATTATTCACTTCGAATATGCATAGTCAAATTCAAATTCCCCAAGTCATTAGCCAAGGTACTTGATTAAGTACTCACAGCATGTCCCCGACTGAATCAATTCTTCTATTGAACTCTTGAAACGGATATAGTTTATTCACTTATCTATTTCTCAAAGTCATGTCACTATTCATTCAAAATTGATGAAGTTCCTTTAAACTCCACTAAACCTCATTAGTTTTCTAAAATGGGGTATTATTATTTCTTGGTCGCTAGTGTCGTATAAGCATATTTGTTGAATCATTAAGTTCACTGCCTTAATGATTATTCATACTTAATAGAGCCTTATATTGGGTATTAGATTTTACGAGATACTGACTTAGTTTCATTTTATTAACTATATGGACCCCACAGATAAGAAGGTTGTAACCCATGAAAATCAGAATACCCCTAACTCGATATGTATGCTCAGGCGGATAAGCCAAACTTAATCAGAATCAACTATAAGTGTTCAATTGTACACTTAATTCTCCATAACAACATAAATCACTAACAATTCCACACAATACTGTTAATCCCCACACATTCCCCTAACTTATAATAGATGGCTGACCAAAGACGTGGATGCCCTCACATGAATCGTGAAGAGCAGCATCAATGTGATGAGCGCTCACGCTCTCCTCTACGAGGAGGAATTGGGAACGATGCCATAGCCCAAGCCCTCACTCAAATGACGAACTTCCTACAATAACAGACTGCTAACAACGGGAACCACAACGAAACTCATGGTCGTACCCTGGAAAGATTCTTACGTTTCAACCCACCTACCTTTGACGGGGAACCCGACAATATCAAAGCTGAACTCTAGCTGGAGAAAATTGAGGGAATTTTCAACGCCCTTCAGTATACTGATGAACAACGGATATCACTGGCCGCATTCCGACTCGAGGCCACAGCTCATGACTGGTGGAGGAGTGTCAACGAGCGCTGGACGAGAGAAAACCGTGTCAGGACATGGGCTAACTTCCTGACCGACTTCCGAACTCAATACGTGTCAGCATCAGCCAGAGAGGCTAGACGAGACGAGTTCTACCACCTAAAGCAAGGAGCCATGACAGTCGCTCAATATGAAGCCCAGTTTAACAGGTTGTCTAAATACGCACCGGGATTGGTAACAACTGAGGAGGACAAGCTCTATAAGTTCACTAGAGGACTGAGGCAGTTGCTTCAACAGAGTCTTCTAACTGTACAGCTGACGACACTTACACAAGCAGTGGAAGCCACCACCCGGATCGAGAGAGGAACTGCGAGGTTAGCTCAATAGCAAAGCCGTTTCTCCAACAATGCCAAGAGGCCTAATACCCGACCAACATCAATGCCACCACAGAAGTTTAAGAGGACGGGGACTCAAGGAAGCTTGAGTGGAACAAAGGCACCAGTTCTCAACAAACCAACAGCGCCTTGCACCCACTGTGGTAGGAAAAGGCATAAGTCAGAGTCGTGTTGGAGGAAGCTCGGAAAGTGCCTATGTTGCGGCAGCCCAGATCATCAAATTAGAGAATGCCCAGATATGAACACCCCAACGATCAAACCAGCCACAACAGCTAAGCCAGGAAACAACAAAGGGAAAGCCCCAGCTCGAGTATTCGCATTGACTGGTCAGGAGGCACCAGAGAACAATGATATGGTGGAAGGTACGCTCCTGGTATCTAATCAAATTGCACGAACACTTATAGATCCAGGATCGTCCCATTCGTTTGTTGCACCGCATTTTTCTAAGAAACTTGATAGACCATTAGAATCCTTACCATTATGTCTAGAAGTATATACCCCGATGGGAGTTAGTCAGCTAGCCGTTAAAGTCCATTCTGCATGTGATGTGATCATCAGCGGTAACTGTTATTCTGCCGATTTAGTAGTGCTTCCAATCTTGGAGTACGACATCATCCTAGGAATGAATTGGCTGTCTAAGCACTACGCACAATTAGATTGTCATTCTAAGATAGTTAGGTTTTGCGAACCTAACAAGCCAATTGTGGAATTAATTGGAGACGCTAGAGTCAACCTAGCACCTATAATATCAGCTATCAAGGCTAAGAAGGCAGTTTCCAAAGGGACAACCGGATTTTTAGCCTTCGTCATTAACAAGCCCAAGAGTAAATCGGGCACAGAAACCATACGTGTAGTGTCCGAATACCCTGATGTATTTCCCGAAGAATTAACCTCCCTATCACCTGACAGAGAGGTTGAATTCAATATCGAAATCATGCCTAGGAAGGCACCCATTGCAAAGGCACCATATCGAATTGCACCGCTGGAGCTGCAAGAGTTGAAGATCCAACTGCAGAAGTTACTCGATGTGGGATTCATACAACCCAGTGTATCACCATGGGGAGCTCTGGTATTGTTTGTCAAAAAGAAGGACGGAACATTGAGGCTTTGCATAGATTACCATGAACTCAAGAACGTTACGGTTAAGAACAAGTATCCTCTCCCGAGGATGGATGAGTTGTTTCAACAACTCCAAGGAGCTACGGTGTATTCCAAGTTCGATCTTCAACAAGGATACTACCAGTTAAAGATTAGGAATGAAGATGTTCCTAAAACTGCATTCCATTGATGCCTTTTGGACTCACAAATGCTCCTGCGGCATTTATGGATTTAATGCACAGAGTATTTCAACCATATCTCAGCCAATTTGTAGTAATTGCAATAGTATTCGCCTTAAAGAAATGGCGACATCACTTATACAGCGTTGAATTCACCGTGTTTACAGACCATAAAAGCCTCAAGTACCTATTTTCTCAAAAGGAACTTAATCTCCGACAGAGAAGATGGGTAGAGCTTTTAGAAGATTACCATTGTGAAATTTAACACCACCCAAGGAAAGCGAATGTCGTGGTTGATGCCCTCAGTAGGCAGGCTAGAGTGGCCCGACTCATGGTTCGAGAATGGCAAGCTCTTGAGGAATTGAGCTATCTAAAACCCATTCATGAAGGTACTCAGCTTAATTTGCGCCAACCTCACTGTTAGATCGAATCTATTGGACGATATTCGATTAGCCCAAGAGAGAGATCCAAAACTTCAAGAGTTTAAGGACAAGATCGCTAAGGACGAGAAACCCGAGTTTACAATTACCAAGGATGGAACTGTAAGGTTTAAGGGACTGTTATGCATACCTCATGACGAGGAGCTCAAAAAACGAATTCTAGAAGAAGCTCATTGTTCGAGATATATGATACACCCAGGAGATAACAAGATATACCGAGACTTGAAGAAACACTTTTGGCGGGTAAACATGAAGAACCAAGTGGCAGAATTCGTGGCGCGATGTCTCACATGTCAGAGAGTCATAGCTGAGCATCAGCGACCCTCAGTTCTACTACAACCATTAGAAGTCCCTGAATGGAAATGGGAAATGGTAACCCTGGATTTTATCATGGATTTACCGACCACAAGGGGAGGTTATAACACCATTTGGGTGATCGTCGATAGACTGACGAAATCATCACATTTCGTGCCAGTTAAAAAGGACGACAGTTTGCAAAAGCTGGTTAGGACCTATATTAGAGAAATCGTTCGACTTCATGGAGTGCCTGCGAACATAGTATCGGACAGAGATCCTAGATTCGTGTCTCATTTTTGGAAAGTCTTTCATAAGGAATTAGGAACATCTTTAAGATTCAGTACAAGTGCGCATCCCCAGACCGACGGACAATCTGAGCGAACCATTCAGACCCTCGAAGACATGCTACGAGCTTGCGTACTGGACTTTCAAGGAAATTGGGATTATCACCTACCATTAGCCGAGTTTGCATACAACAACAGTTACCAAGCGATAATCAGAATGGCGCCTTATGAAGCTCTATATGGGAGGAAGTGTCGATCCCCGCTCCATTGGGAAGTTGATGACCATTGGACGCCGACGACTCAACGAACAAAACCTTCAGCAATGAGTACGGATTTGGTGAAGGAAGTCGTAGATATAGTATGACTAATCAAGGATAGGATCCGCATAGCGCAAAGCAGACAGGAGAGTTACGCCGATCAATGTCGGAAGGATCTAGAATTTGAAGTAGGAGATCAAGTCTTCATGAGGTTAACACCACAGAAAGGTTTGATAGTGTCAAGAAAGGGAGGAAAGTTGAGTCCCCGGTATGTAGGACCATCCAAAATCACGGAAGGGATTGGACGTTTAGCATACCGGTGTAACACCCCAAACTAGGCGGATATAACAGTGCCGTGGACCCCCCGACTGGGACCCACCAGGCGAATGAGAATTAATAAATTGAATAATATAATTGTAGTACCGAACCACATTATATTATCAAATACTCCGATGAGGATCTTAAATACAATACACCAGGACAATACCGAATACTAGTATATTTTATATGAAGATAAAATACACCACCCTGAATGAATAAACATTCCAAACAGAATTCTGCAGCGGAAATACAAATGAAGAAAACAAGGATGACTGAAGAGACTGGGGCCTCCTACTAGTATCACTGGGACTCCTCGCCGTCAACGTGCTCTTCCCGTGCTTTTGCCTTGCCATGACCTGAAAAACAATATCCCCCAACGGGGTCAGTTACACAGAACAACAATCCTCAAGAGTTGAATAAACACAATCCTGTTGAAAACATACGCAATCAAACATGCTATATGAATCAACTAACAGTACGGCTCAAAGAATGGCACCACACTACGCCCGGGATGGAAATGTGTCCGTGCACAAGCCACCAACGAGTATCGATCGAATACACGTGTGGTCTTCTACCTAATCAGTCTCACGAAGCAATCGACTCGTGTGCATAGTCCAATGTGAGGCCAACAACCAACACACGACTTAAATGTGCCCGACATGAAAATCCTACACATACCAACCGGCACGCCAGTATGACTCGGAATGCCACGACAGAACAAAAGTGACATCGAAAATCAATAATGACTCACCAAGCTGAAATGATAGTGAAATGAATGACAGCTCAATGAAATGATTGGAAACCGTCGTTCCTCGTGAATAAAGCGATTAAGTGACAATTACAATTCTCAATACGGTTAGTACTGTATGAATGAATTATGATTATGAATGAACAACAACGAAAGGAATGAATATCCTTTTAACCGAGTAAGAATTAACTTACACAACACCGATGAAGAATGTCCGTCCACGAACAACGTCCTAAATGAAATGTCGGTCGCTCGAACAACCTTGAATAACACAATTACCAATAATTCGATCAATGCACGCATCAAACACGATTATAACCAACTCAAACGTCGATACAACAATATCCAAACTCATAGATGCACTCTAACGAATACGTTGTAAATATCCTTCCCGTTGGTTACAACCAAACCCAAATTATCGAAACCAACTTTCAAATGATTGATTCAAACCAGCAAAACAATATCAATGGCATCAATAATCCAATAGGAATCCACAATTCAAGATTACAACAACATCAATCGGAAAATCCCCGAATTAACTGAAGTCAAGCCCGAGGGTTCTTGAAATAATTCCCAAAATAGCCAGTAAATCCGTAGGAATACATTCATCCAAGGTAGGTAATCCATATCTAATGTATTCCAACAACAATCCAAGCTTACACAAAGAAATCGGAAGGAAAAACCCAAAATCCGAAGTTCTAGATCCAAGAGATTAATACCTTGATTATGATGTTTGAAGGTGATGAAATGATGATTACTCCAGATTATATGCTTGAAAATGATGATTGATGATTACACCTCGAAGAATACTCTCCAAATCGCTCCAAATCGCCCGGAACCGATGAGAGAATGAGAAGAAATGACAAATGACGAAATCTGGGCTACACTGTCCAATTTATAGAAATCCCAGTTTAGCGCGCGCTAGCCCCAGTTCTTAGCGTGCGCTAACGGGTGTTTTGGTTAGTCCAGTACTCACTGTCCGACAACGGTAGCGCGCGCTACGTACCTTCTTGTAGCGTGCGCTACAACTGAACACTTAGCATGCGCTAACCCCAAAATGTTAGCATGCTCTAACGAATTATCTGATGACCAGTACTGGAGTCTAGAACCTTCTGTCCTCTGATCTGATCACGGTAGCGTGCGCTATAATCAATATTTAGCGTGCGCTACAACATCATTTGCGTACGCAAAAAACCACTCATAGCGTGTGCTATGAATTAATCCAATGCAGTCCAGTAGCCACTGGACTCAACCTGATCCGACCTTAGCGCGCGCTATACCGACTGCATAGCATGCACTACTCCAGCCTACTAGCGCGTGCTACTTACCATTCGTAGCGTGTGCTACTTACAACCCAACTGCAGTCCAGTGACTTCTGGACTGCCACGCTAAAGAGAGTACGTAGCATGTGCTACTCCTCACACACAGCACACTATGAAATGACAACGATGATAAATACCGCACGACTCTCCAACTAGATTGATGATGAATGACGATTGATACACGATACAATTACTCTGAATGAAGAATACAATAATTGAATATGAGTGATAAATGATCAATAATGAGTGAGAATTAGTGGGTGTCAATTACTGAACGATAAGTACTGAATGATAATGACTGAATTACAACCGGGTATTACATGCACCCCCCTTAAAAAAGTTTCGTCCTCGAAACTAAGGGTCAAACAACTCGGGATAACTCCCCCGCATACTATCCTAGGTTTCCCAAGTAGCCTCTTCGACTCCGTGTCTAGACCACTGAATTTTAACCAAAGGAATCGTCTTGTTCCTCAACTATTTGATTCGCCGCTCTAAAACTCGTATAGGACGCTCCTCATATGAATGATCATCGGCGATCTCGATTTCGTCGAACTGAAGTATGTGACTCGGGTCGACAACATACTTTCGCAACGGAGAGACGTGAAACACATTATGAATTCGGCTCAATGCCGGAGGTAAGGCCAATCGATAAGCTAGCTCGCCTACTCGATCTAAAATCTCAAACGGTCCAATGAATCTCGGACTCAACTTTCCCCTCTTCCCAAAATGGAAGATACCATGACTCGGGGATACCTTGACCAAAACATGGTCACCAGTCTCGAACTCTAATGGTCGACGATGATTATCTGCATATGATTTCTGTCGACTCTGAGCGGTCAACAAATGACTCTTGATCAAAGCTACCTTCTCACGGGCGGCTATAAGCATATCGGGCTAGGTGCCGATTGATTCTGATAAGTCATCCCAACACAAAGGAGATCGACAACGACGACCGTACAAGGCCTCGTAAGGTGCCATCTTAATCGAAGAATGCCAACTATTATTGTATGTGAACTCGATCAACGGTAGTTGGGCTTCCCAATCATCTTTCCAATCGAGGACACATGCCCTCAACATGTCCTCCAAAGTCTGAATAGTCCTCTCTGATTGTCCGTCGGACTGAGGATGAAAAGCTGTACTGAGATTAAGCTGAGTTCCCATAGCACGATGAACTGATTTCCAAAAATGAGACACGAATTGTCCGTCACGATCGGAAACGCTACTTTTGGGAGTACCGTGCAGTCTCACTATCTCTTTGATAAACAACTGGGCAAGTCTCTCGGGACCCCACGTATCCTTAATTTCAAGGAAATGAGCTGATTTAGTTAAGCGGTCCACAATTACCCAGATTGTGTTCATGCCACGACGACTCATCGGCAAACTCGTGATGAAGTCCATAGAAATATCCTCCCACTTCCACTCTGGAATAGGGAGAGGTTTCAGCATACCCGTCGGTCGCTGATGTTCTATCTTGACTTGCTGACAGGTTAAGCATCTCGAAACAAATTCCGCGACTTCTCGCTTCATATTACTCCACCAGTAATTTTGTTTCAAGTATTTATACATCTTGGTAGACCCCGGGTGAACGGAATAAGGGGTAGCATGAGCTTCTCTCAAAATCAAGTTTTTCAACTCGTCAATCGCTGGTACGCACAACCGATTCTTAAAACGCAAAAGTCCATCCTCATGGACCACAAACCCGGGGGCTTTCCCCTGAGTCATATCCTCTCGAATGTGTAACAGAAATGGGTCTGAACCCTGATTCTCCTTGATCGCCTCCTCAAGTGGCGATGAAATCTCCAACGTACAAAGTTGGCCTTGTACTCGCGGTAACCAGACCTCAATCTCGGGTCTCATAAATTCCTGCTGAAGTTCCTTCTGAACTGTTAATCGAGCAAGCATCTGCTCCTGAACGGACTTACGACTCAAGGCGTCGGCGACAACATTCGCCTTTTCCGGGTGGTAAAGGATCTCGATATCATAATCTTTGATTAGTTCCAACCACTGTCTCTGTCGCATATTTAACTCCTTCTGAGTAAATATATACTTTAAACTCTTATGATCGGTGAATATCTGACAGGTAACGCCATAAAGATGATGACGCCAAATCTTCAATGCAAATACCACGGCTTCTAACTCCAGGTCGTGGGTTGGATAATTAACCTCGTAAGGTCTCAATTGCCGTGAATCATAAGCAATAACTTTCCCGTTCTGTATGAGTACACATCCGAGACCCTGTCCGGACGCATCACTATAAACCACAAATCCCTCTGTCCCTTGCGGTAAAGAAAGGACAGGTGCTGAAGTTAACCGGCTCTTGAGTTCTTCAAAACTCTGTTGACACGCGTCAGACCACGTGTATTTCTTATCCTTCCGTAAAAGGTTCGTCATGGGCTGAGCTATTTTAGAAAATCCTTCAAAAAACCGCCGATAATAACCGGCTAATCCGAGAAAGCTTCGGATCTCCTTAACATTCTTCGGAGGTAGACAATCTCGAAATAGCCTCCGTCTTTTGAGGGTCGACAGGAACTCCGTCTGATGAAATTACATGTCCGAGAAACGTCACTTCGGACATCCAGAACTCACATTTGGAAAACTTTCCAAAAAGTTGCTCTCGTCTCAACACGTCGAGCACTTGATGAAGGTGAAACTCGTGTTCCTCCCGGTCACGAGAATAAATCAAAATGTCATCAATAAAGACAACCACGAATTGATCCAAATAGTCGATGAAAACCCGATTCATTAACTCCATGAATACCACAGGTGCATTAGTCAACCCAAACGGCATAACCACAAACTCATAGTGGCCATAGCGTGTTCGGAACGTCGTCCTTGCGATATCCGACTCTCGAATTCGCAACTGATGATACCCAGATCTTAAATCGATCTTGGAAAATACTGAATCTCCCTGAAGTTGATCTAAAAGATCATCGATACGGGGTAGAGGATATTTATTCTTGATCGTCACCCGGTTCAATTCCCGGTAATCAATACACAAGCGGAAAGAACCATCCTTCTTCTTGACAAATAACACTGGTGCTCCCCACGGGGACGCACTCGGTCGGATATAACCTTTCTCGAACAACTCCTCAAGTTGGTTCTTTAATTCCTGCATTTCGGTCGGGGCCATCCGGTACGGTGCCTTCGATATCGGGGACGTACCGGGCTCTAACTCAATCGTGAATTCCATATCTCTCTGTGGAGGCAAACCAGGTAACTCGTCTGGAAAAACATCAGCATATTCCCTCACCACAGGAATATCCGTCAACATTACTGGTGATTTCTCGGTTTTGGTCATATAGCACCAATAACCAACACACCCGTTACTGAGTAATTTCACTGCTTTCATCAAGTTAATGACCTTACCAGAACGGCCGAGATTACCTCCCTGAAAAACACATTCAACCCCATCGTTTGAAATGATAGTGACCATACGCTTATGGACACTAATGATGGCATCGTGACGATCCATCCAATCAATACCCAAAATGATGTCGTCTCTCGGTAAATCTACCACGATTAGGTTTGCTAGCCATACACGACCATGAAGCTGAATCGGACAATTCTGAATCTCGCGATTTCCGATAATTCTTCTACCGTCACGTAGACCAATGACATAAGGCTCACAACTAGTAGCACTACCCAGACGTAGTCTACTCAAACATGACTCGGAAATGAATGAATGCGATGCACCAGTATCAAAAAGGGTACACACATGTTGAGATAAAATATCGAGTGTACCTAAGATCATCCGGGCCTCTGGATCGTCAGTCTTCTTCATCTCATAAATTCGGGGCTTGCCGGCCCCCGAACCGGATGCTCCCGTCTGATAGCTCTTGGCTCCGCATTTATTAGCTCCTGTCGTCTTGAACGACACTGACTGAGTGGCCTGATTCTGCACCGCTTAATGTCCTGGGGCCTGAGATGACGCCGGAGTAGGTTTAGAGTCCCTTCGGCAAAAACGGGCCCTATGCCCAGCAATCCCACAGTTGTGGCACGTGACAGTCTGTTTCTGACACTTGGTGCTGAAATGACCCTGTTCTTCATAGTTGAAACAGGTGATGGCCGGCGGCCGCTCGTGGATCGAGATTCCGCGGGTCTAGGCGCCATAGGAGGTCACTAAGAAAAAGTAGAGCCCGCACGTGGTTTCTTGAAAGTGGCCTGACTGCCGTCAGACTAATTACGGTTCTTAGACTTCTTGCCAGCAGATGAAGGTTGTTGATTAGCAATCTCCTTAGCAGTAAGCTCGTAAGTAAGAGCTTTCTCGATGAATTCGGCTAGAGTGGTACAATTATGATTAAGCAACTGTAGTCGCATACGAGGTTTCAACCTCTTACTTAAGTACTTGATCTTGTCCGCCTCAGAGTGAATGATAGATGAGGCGAACGGAAGAAGTTCCTGAAATTTTTCGGCGATGGCAAGAACATCATCGTCCGCTGAAAGGTCGAGAGTGAGTAATTCCGACAACTTAGCCTCCCTGAGTGGGTTCGGATAATATCTCTCCATCATGAGAGTTTTGAACTGATCCCAAGTACATGATCCTTCGGTGGGCTTCAACGATAACCACCATGAATGAGCGCTGTTACCAAGATAGTAGGCCGCAACTGAAACTTTATGCCCTTCAGGGCAATCCACCATAGCAAATAACTTCTCGAAATGCTCAAGACAATGAACAATATCCGCCGGCTCAGATGAGCCCTCGAAGGTAGGTGGTCGCTGGCGAGAGATATCGCCAATGATACTGCTTACACCCCTCTCTTGCCTCTGAGGTGGCGGCGGAGGAGCCTGTTGATTTTGAGTAGTTGAGTTATGCATTGTCTCCATTAATTGTGCCATCTGAGTCATTTGGGCCATCATGCCCTGCATAAAAGCGAGTGGATCAACCCGAACACCTTCTGACTGAGCTGTGTCCCTGGTACGACTCCCCGATAATGAATGATCACGTCCAGGTGAATGAGTGGCAGCGTCACTGCTCGATGAGTTAGCATTATTCCTAGCATTCGCGCGTGTATTCACACGAGCTCTCGGGTTTCGGCCTGCACCACGGTCTCTTCCCCCGCGTCCTCTGCCAGCTCTTTCCATACTGAAGTGGAAAGTCATATGATAATTATATATCTCGCATGAATATCACATTATAATTATATTATGAAATGATGAAAATGAGCATATGCGCTCAAATACAATGATTACATGAATGATCAACTGAAATGACGTGATTATCTGATGAAATTCTTGAAATCAATATCTTGAACGAGTTAACAAGATTAATGACATGATCCTCAAGATCAAAAACTGAACAAAGAAATGAACTGAGTGATTAATGAATTCGCATGATCGACTTGATTACCAATGAAAATGATAAATGAGGAAATCTTACTGTCCTTTGGTCTGAAGGGCTCGGCTCTTGCGCAGGTCACACGTGACGCCAAAGCCTAATGATACTAGTCTGATAAACAATGATTTCAAATGAGACATGACTCGGAAGGTAGTATTCAAAACCACGCTCTGATACCAACTCTGTAACACCCCAAACTAGGCGGATATTACAGTGCCGTGGACCCCCGACTGGGACCCACCAGGCGAATGAGAATTAATGAATTGAATAATATAATTGTAGTGCCGAACCACATTATATTATCAAATACTCCGATGAGGAGCTTAAATACAATACACCAGGACAATACCGAATACTAGTATATTTTATATGAAGATAAAATACACCACCCTTAATGAATAAACATTCCAAACGGAATTCTGCAGCGGAAATACAAATGAAGAAAACAAGGATGACTGAAGAGACCGGGGGCCCCTACTTGTATCACTGGGACTCCTCGCCGTCAACGTGCTCTTCCCGTGCTTTTGCCTTGCCATGACCTGAAAAACAATATCCCCCAACGGGCCGGCATTACGTAACAACAATCCTCAAGAGTTGAATAAACAGAATCCTGTTGAAAACATACGCAATCAAACATGCTATATGAATCAACTAACAGTACGGATCAAAGAATGGCTCCACACTACGCCCGGTATGGAAATGTGTCCGTGCACAAGCTACCAACGAGTATCGATCGAATACACGTGTGGTCTTGTACCTAATCAGTCTCATGAAGCAATCGACTCGTGTGCACAGTCCAATGTGAGGCCAACAAGCAACACACGACTTAAATGTGCCCGACATGAAAATTCTACACATACCAACCGGCACGCCAGTATGACCCGGAATGCCACGACATAACAAAAGTGACATCGAAAATCAATAATGACTCACCAAGATGAAATGATAGTGAAATGAATGACAGCTCAATGAAATGATTGGAAACCGTCGTTCCTCGTGAATGAAGTGATTAAGTGACAATTACAATTCTCAATACAGTTAGTACTTTATGAATGAATTATGATTATGAATGAATAACAACGAAAGGAATGAATATCCTTTTAACTGAGTAAGAATTAACTTACACAACACCGATGAAGAATGTCTGTCCACGAACAACGTCCTAAATGAAATGTCGGTCGCTCGAACAACCTTGAATAAGACAATTACCAATAATCCGATCAATACACGCATCAAACACGATTATAACCAACTCAAAAGTCGATACAACAATATCCAAACTCATAGATGCACTCTAACGAATACGTTGTAAATATCCTTCTCGTTGGTTATAACCAAACCCAATTTATCGAAACCAACTTTCAAATGATTGATTCAAACCAGCAAAACAATATCAATGGCATCAATAATCCAATAGGAATCCACAATTCAAGATTACAACAACATCAATCGTAAAATCCCCGAATTAACTGAAGTCAACCCCAAGGGTTCTTGAAATAATTCACAAAATAGCCATTAAATCCGTAGGAATACATTCATCCAAGGTACGTAATCCATATCTAACGTATTCCAACAACAATCCAAGCTTACACGAAGAAATCGGAAGGAAAAACCCAAAATTCGAAATTCTAGATTCAAGAGATTAATACCTTGATTATGATGTTTGAAGGTGATGAAATGATTATTACTCCGGATTATATGCTTGAAGATGATGATTGATGATTACACCTCGAAGAATACTCTCCAAATCGCTCCAAATCACCCGGAACCGATGAGAGAATGAGAAGAAATGACAAATGACGAAATCTGGGCTACACTGTCCAATTTATAGAAATCCCAGTTTAGCGCGCGCTAGCCCCAATTCTTAGTGTGCAATAACGGGTGTTTTGGTTAGTCCAGTACTCACTGTCCGACAATAGTAGCGCGTGCTACGTACCTTCTTGTAGCGTGCGCTACATCTGAACACTTAGCGTGCGCTAACCCCAAAATGTTAGCGTGCGCTAACGAATTATCTGATGCCCAGTACTAGAGTCCAGAACCTTCTGTCCTCTGATCTAATCACGGTAGCGTGCGCTACAATCAATATTTAGCGTGCGCTACAACATCGTTTGCATACGCTAAAAACCACTAATAGTGTGCGCTATGAATTAATCCAATGCAGTCCAGTAGCCACTGGACTCAACCTGATCCGACCTTAGAGCGCGCTATACCGACTGCATAGCGTGCGCTACTCCGGCCTACTAGCGCGTGCTACTTACCATTCGTAGCGTGCGCTACTTACAACCCAACTGCAGTCCAGTGACTTCTGGACTGCCTGTTAGAAACATACTAGCGTGCGCTAGTGTTGAGAGGTAGCGTGCGCTACCCGTACTCAATTAGCGCATGCTAAAGAGAGTACGTAGCGTGTGCTACTACTCACACATAGCACACTATGAAATGACAATGATGATAAACACCGCACGACTCTCCAACTAGATTGATGATGAATGACGATTGATACACGATACAATTACTCTGAACGAAGAATACAATGATTGAATATGAGTGATAAATGATCAATAATGAGTGAGAATTACTGAGTGACAATTACTGAACGATAAGTACTGAATGATAATGACTGAATTACAACTGGGTATTTCAACCGACTGGATTTACCTTCCTAAATCATGATCAAAACATCCTTAAGAATACTACTTAAATTGGTGAAGAATCACCTACCTCAAAGTAGTGAAGAACAAGGAGGAACTTGAAGAAAATCCAACACCGAGGGCTTGAACACCAATCTCCAATGATCTACAATCTTCAAACTCATGCTAGGATGATGATATGAGAGGTTGAGGATGGAGGAAGTAACTCTCTAAGTCTAAGAATTCGGATTTGGGAAGTGAAAAAGTCTGAAAAATGAAAAAGGGTGTTGTCCTATATATAGAAAATGGTTATTAGCGTGCGCTAGTCCATATCCATAGCGTGCACTAACGACCATGCAGTCTACTGTTCTCACTGTAGTCAAAATTTAGCGTGCGCTATCCTCAAACCAGTAGCGTGCGCTACAGCATTGACTCGGATTTTCCCAAAAGCCGTCCAGGTTCATCCCGACATGATCCGACCAAGATCCGCGTCTGATCTGACCTACCACCCTGTCTTAATCATGTTGACTACGTATAGCGTGCGCTAAGGTTCATACATAGCATGCGCTACGAACCCAATTTAGCGTGCGCTACGCCTAGTCGATAGCGTGCGCTACATGTGCAAAAATCACAATTTAGAGCACATTCATGCAATCATACGCTCAACAACACCGGATCATGAAATACCGAGAATAATACTCAGATCAAAATGCAACAAATACAATATCACAAGGTTCAAATACACATCAGAAAATCTCGGGTATTACATTGATAACCATATAGTTTTTGGTAAACTATCAACCACAAACGGATTTGAGTAGTCTTTACCAGTATCCGTTTGCTCTGGACTAGTTGATTCTTATGTGGATTAGACATGGTGAATCAATAACCATTTGTTGTGTGTCTCACATACACACCATTTATGATCAACTCTTAGCAATTTTGGTTAGAAACCTGCATAAGTTAGTATAAACCCAAAACTATTCAAACCAAAATTAGTAAAACCAAATTTACTTATTAACCAAGCCACTGTTACTAAAACTATCTTCTTATGGTCAACCCGGTATTATTAAAAGCTTTCCAAATTTACTCCATCCACCAACCAAAAAGTTAATAGCAATTACTTCTTTGGGTAGAAAACTAGGGTTAACTGTGGCCTATAAAAGCAAACTTATGCACATAACACACACATCAAATATCTTCAAAACACTAAACTTATCATCAAACAATCATCAAAACAATGAGATCCAACCCTAAAATCATAGATATCACCTCTGACTCATCCTCTGATGAATTAGAGTCATCAGGATGGACTAACTACTTTCCTCCATGTGCATCAAGCTCTTCCACCAAGAATCCTAAGAGGAAGGTTGAAACACCAAGTTCATCTGAAGATGTGCCTACTCCTCCATCCTTTATCTTTGAGTCCAGCTCCTCTGATGATGATGAAACATTTACCCTTGCAGAGGAGTTGCCAAAAGCTCTGACACAGGCTCTAGAGATAGCAATATCATAGATGAAGAAGATATCAGTGCCTGAGAAGCCTGCACGACTCCCAAAGCCCCCTAAACAAGTGCTAGGACTCCCTAGTCTAAAGATGTGGATGGCCATGGAGAACCAAGCAAAAGGTGTCCACAAAGCCATGCCAAACTACAAGGGAAAGAGAAAGAAGCCTATGGAGTAGTTACTTTAGGTGTCTATGTTGTTATCTTTTGTTGGTTGATGTAATGTGTCTCTCTTTTGATATAATGAACCAGTGCTATTGTAATGAAACTTTCTTTGAATTAATGAATTTCTAGTTTCACTTTTTATATACTTGTCAGTGGTTAACTTGATTTGCTGCAAAAGTGTTAGTGGACAAACAATATACAAGAATATACAAACATATATAACAACTAACAGTACACAAATCCTCCCCTCAACACCAAAGACTATTAGACATCAAAATTTTAAGGGTTAAGCATTCCAATACCTGTTACCAAGTACTGAAACCTTCCCACATCAAGACCTTTTGTTAACAAATCAGCATAGTTGTCATCAGTGTGGATTTTGACAACTTGAATTAACTTTTTCTCAAAACAATCTCTTATAAAATGATGTCTAATTTCAATATGTTTAGTTTTAGTGTGTTGAACAGGATTTTTAATGTTGCAAATTGTACTGCTATTGTCAATATAAATAATGGTATTCATAAAGTTTTACCCATAGTCCAGTAACTGGTTTTGAAGCCATAGAACTTGAGCACAACAACTTGCAGCAGCCACATACTCTGCTTAGTTGATGAAGTTGCCACCATTGTCTGCTTCTTGCACTGCCAAGATACCAATCTACATCCAAGAAATTGGCATCCACCTGTTGTTGACTTTCTATCCAAACTAGCACCAGCATAATCACTATCTGAGTATGTAACCAATTCCATAGGAGATTCTTTAGGATACCATAATCCCAGATGTCGATATGCTTTAAGATATTTGAAAATCTTCTTCATAGCATTCAAGTGAGACATTTTGGGAGAGACTTGAAACCTTGCACAAGCGCATACTGCAAACATGATGTCTGGTCTTGAGGAAGTGAGATACCTCAAGGAACCAATCATTGATCTGTACATATGCACAGCAACTGCTTCTCCACTATGATCCTTTAAAAGCAGATGAGTTGTCTTGTCTGCAGGTGTGTTGGATTATTTAGCATCAGTGAACTTGAACTTCCTAAGTATCTCAGCCACATATTTGTCTTGATTGATAAAAATACTATCTGGTTTTTGTTGTACTTGAAGTCCCAAAAAGAATGTGAGTTCACCCATAGAACTCATCTTGAACTCATCTTTCACCAGCTTCTCAAATTCTTTGCACATCTCTGGTTTAGTAGAACCAAAAATGATATCATCAACATACACTTGAACTAGTAAGATATCATTCTTGTCCTTCTTGATGAACAAAGTTTGATCAATTCTGCCTCTATGCAACCCATTTTCCATTAAATAATTTGCTAGGGTCTCATACCATTTCCTTGGAGCCTGATGCAAACCTTAAAGAGCCTTAACTACCCTGTACACCTTGTCTCGATGTTCAGGATCTTCAAATCCTGGAGGTTGTGAAACATACACATCCTCATCAATTTGCCCATATAGAAAAGCACTTTTTACATCCATTTGGTAGACTATGAAGCCCATAAAGGATGCATAGGCCAAAAAGAGCCTAATAGCTTCAATTCTTGCAACTGGGGCAAACACTTCTTCATAATCAATACCCTCGTCCTGAGTGTATCCTTGAGCCACAAGCCTTGCCTTGTTTCTGATAACAATTCCTCTTTCATCCTTCTTATTTCTGAACACCCACTTGGTACCAATTAGCTTCATGCCTTTAGGTAAATCAACAAGCACCCAAACTTTCTGAATTTTAAACTGAAGCAACTCTTCTTGTATTGCTTCTACCCAGCATTCATCTTCAAGTGCCTTGAATACATTCTTGGGTTCCATTTGTGATAGGAAACACATAAACAAACATTCATTCTTGCCTTTATGATTCTTTGATTCATAAATTTCACTGATAAAACCATGAATGTCAGCAATCTTTGTTGGTCTTCTAGTCTTTACAGGAGATTGTACATCTCCTATCACATTTTCAAGTGGATGGATCTTGTGAATTGTGCTTTGGGGAGTTTGAGGAACTTCACATGCAGTAGGCACATTGGATATTTCAACATCATTGGCTTGTGCTTTCTGAGTAACAGAAGTGACATTTTCCACATTTGAGTCAACAGTGGAAACTTTTGGACTAGCAGTGGAATCAGCATTTCCACTGCTTTCAGGAATATCACTCTGTTGAGTGTCCACATCAGCTAGCTTGAACACATTTGCATCTCCTTCTTTTCCATCATCATTGGAAGGTTTTGGATCTCCATTCTTTGGGACAAAATCAGCATCTGCATGGTCCCATATTGGCAAAATGATTTGATCCTGATCATCCTCTTGATCATTGCTTGGCTCATCATCATCAACAAATTCTTCTAAACCTGCAAAATCGTTAGTATTTGTACCTGTAGAGATAGGCACATAGTTCATGGTATGTGTAATATCCGGAATTTCTACTACTGTTGTTTGATATTATTTTATCCGAGTTATATTGTACAACATGGAATCTGTACAGTATGGATAAAATAAATAAAGGACTGAGATGTCAGTATCGGTATAATTGTCGTATCCGGTCGACAGTTGCATTTGAGGATATCGTGTATGTAACACCCCAAACTAGGCGGATATTACAGTGCCGTGGACCCCCGACTGGGACCCACCAGGCGAATGAAAATGAATGAATTACACAGGTAAATGTAGTACCGAACCACATTACAACATCAATTACTCCGACGAGGAGTTTTATACAACACACCCAGGATAAAATAGAATACATGTGTATTTTATGTGACGATAAAATACACAACACTGAATTAAATGAGCATTCAAACGGAATGTCTGCAGCGGAATAAATAAAGGAAACACAAATGACTGAATAAATGATCGAATGCATCGGGCCCCCTACTAGTATCACTGACTCTCGCCGTCACCATGCTCTCCCGTGCCTTAGCCTTGCCATGACACAAAAAGATCCCCAACGGGGCCGCCATACGTAACAACAATCCTCAAGGGTTGAAAATACACAATCATGATATATCTGAAATTATGAATTATTCTCACAAAACATACGCAATCAAACATGCTATATGAATCGACTAATCAAGACGGCTCAAAGGAATGGCGCCACACTACGCCCGGATGGAAATGTGTCCGTGCACAAGCCACCAACGATCAAACACGCGTGGTCTTGTACCTAATCGGCCTCACGAGCAATCGACTGCGTGTGCACACCCAATGTGAGGCCGCCAACCAACACACGACTATAATGTGCCCGACATGAAAATCCTACACATACCAACTGCACGCCAAGATGACCCGGAATGCCACAATATGACAAAAGTGACAATGAAAATGAATAATGACTCACCAAGATTGAATGATGGTGAAATGAATGATAGCTCAATGAAATGATCGGAACCGCTGCTCCTTATGACTGAGGTGATTAATTGACAATGACGAGCTTTGATACGATTAATACAATGATGAATGAGTTATGATTATGAATGAACAACGACAAAAGGAATGAATATCCTTTTAACCGAGTAAGAATTAACTTACACAATACCGATGATGAATGTCCGTCCACGAACAACGTCCTAAATGAAATATCGGTCGCTCGAACAACCTTGAAAAACACAATTACCAATAATCCGATCATTACGCAAATCAAAAACGATCATAAACGACTCAAACATCGACACAACGATATCCGAGTTCGAATGAATCGAAACCAACTCCAAGATGAGTATTTCAAACCATCAAAACACTTTCAAGGATATCAATAATCCATTAGGAATCCATAACTCATGATTACAACAACATCAATCGGAAAATCCCCAATTAACCGAAGTCAACCCCAAGGTTTCTTGGAATAATTCGTATAATAACCGTTAAAATCAGTAGGAATTTATTTATCCAAGTTAGATAATCCATTACTAACTTATTCCAATGATAATCCAAGCTTTCACGATGTAATCGGAAGGAAAACCCAAAAATCCAAATTCTAGATCCAAGTGTTTAATACCTTTGATTCGATGTGATGAAGATGATGAAATGATGATCAATCCGAAAGATGAGCTTGAAAATGATGATTGATGATTACACCTCGAAGAATCCTCTCTAAACGCTCGAAATCGCCCAAAACTACCGAAGGAATGAAATGAGATGGGAAATGACGAACTCGACTAAACTGTCCAATTTATACTCACCCATGTTAGCGTGCGCTAGCTCCTTGTGCATAGCGTGCGCTAACGTGTAATTTGGGTAGTCCAAGAACCCTGTCCGAACACGGTAGCGCGCTACGTACCTATTTGTAGCGTGCGCTACGACCATATTACTAGCGTGCGCTAATATCCATTGTTAGCGTGCGCTAGCGAAATATTCGACGCCCGATCGGGAGTCCGTAAAACCGTCGCCCTCTGATCTAACCTCGATAGCGTGCGCTACAACAACCGATTAGCGTGCGCTATAATATTGATTGCGTACGCTAAATATAACTCATAGCGTGCGCTATGAATTAATCCGGTGCAGTCCGGAGCCACCGGACTCAACCTCGATCCGTCCCTAGCGCGCTACTCACACATATAGCGTGCGCTACTACAACCCGTTAGCGCGCTACTCACCACTCGTAGCGTGCGCTACAATTATTCTCACCGCAGCCAGACCTTCGGATCGGCCCAGTAGCCTTAGCGTGCGCTAAAGGCCGAGCGGTAGCGTGCGCTACCTATACCCAATTAGCGTACGCTAAAAGGAGTATGTAGCGTGCGCTACCCTCAAGCACAACTTGCAACGAAAATGACAATGATGATAAACACGGCACGAAACTCCAATCAGATTAGTGATGAATGACGATTGATACGATACAATTACTCGAATGATGAATACCATGACTGAATCGAGTGATAAATGATCAATAATGAAATTATGAGTACCACCATCAATGATAAATACCGAATGATAATTAATGAGTGATAATTATGAATGATAATTACCGGGTATTACATACACCCCCCCTTAAAAGAGTTTCGTCCCCGAAACTAAGGGTCAAACAACTCGGGATAACTCTCCCGCATACTATCCTCGGTTTCCCAAGTAGCCTCTTCGACTCCGTGTCTAGACCACTGAATTTTAACCAAAGGAATCGTCTTATTCCTCAACTGTTTGATTCGCCGCTCTAAAACTCGTATAGGAAGTTCCTCATATGAATGATCGTCTGCGATCTCTATTTCATAGAAGTGTAGTATGTGACTAGGGTCGGCCACATACTTCCGCAACTGAGAGACATGAAACACATTATGAATTCGGCTCAACGCCGGAGGTAAAGCCAATCGATAAGCTAACTCGCCTACCCGATCCAAAATCTCAAACGGTCCAATGAATCTCGGACTCAATTTCCCCCTCTTCCCAAAACGGAAGATACCACGACTGGGATACCTTGACCAACACGTGGTCACCTGTCTCGAACTCTAATGGTCGGCGACGGTTATCCGCATATGATTTCGCCGACTCTGAGCGGTCAACAAACGACTCCTGATCAAAGCTACCTTCTCACGGGCGGCTATAAGCATATCGGGCTCGGTGCCGATTGATTCTGATAAGTCGTCCCAACACAACGGAGATCGACAACGACGACCATACAAGGCCTCGTAAGGTGCCATCTTGATCGAAGCATGCCAACTATTATTATACGTGAACTCGATCAATGGTAGTTGGGCTTCCCAATCGTCTTTCCAATCGAGGACGCATGCCCTCAACATGTCCTCTAATGTCTGAATGGTCCTCTCGATTGCCGCTTGACTGAGGATGAAAAGCGGTACTGAGATTAAGCTGAGTTCCCATAGCGCGATGAACTGATTTCCAAAAGTGCGACACAAACCGTCCGTCACGATCGGAAACGATACTTTTAGGAGTACCGTGCAGTCTGACTATCTCTTTAATGAACAACTGGGCAAGTCTCTCGGGACCCCACGTATCCTTGATCTCAAGGAAATGAGCTGATTTGGTTAAGCGGTCCACGATCACCCAGATCGTGTTCATGCCACGACGACTCGTCGGCAAACTCGTGATGAAATCCATAGAAATGTCTTCCCATTTCCACTCGGGAATAGGAAGAGGTTTCAACATACCGCCTTGATCGATGTTCAATCTTAACATGTTGACAGGTTAAGCATCTCGAAACAAATTCTGCGACTTCTCGCTTCATATTACTCCACCAGTAATTTTGTTTCAAGTCCTTGTACATCTTGCTAGACCCCGGATGAACAGAATAAGGGGTAGCATGAGCTTCTCTCAAAATAGAGTTTTTCAACTCGTCGATCGCCGGTACGCACAACCGATTCTTAAACCTCAAAAGTCCATCCTCGTGGACCACAAATCCAGGGCTTTCCCCGAGCCACATCCTCTCGGATGCGCAACATTGTTGGGTCCGATCACTGATTCTCTAGGATTTGATCCTCGAGTGACGATGAAATCTCTAACATACAAAGCCGCCCGAACTCGCCGGCTGACCTCGATCTCGGGTCTAAGGAATTCTCAAGCTCCTTCGAATCGTTAAACGGGCAAGCATCTGCTCCCGAACGGACTTACGACTCAAGGCGTCGGCGACAACATTCGCCTTGCCGGGTGATAAAGGATCTCGATATCATAATCTTTGATTAATTCCAACCACCGCCTCGCGCATATTTAACTCCTTCGAGTAAATATATACTTTAAGCTCTTATGATCGGTGAATATCGAATGTAACGCCATAAAGATAATGACGCCAAATTTTCAAAGCGAACACCACTACCGCTAGCTCCGTGTCGTGGGTCGGATAATTAATCTCGTAAGGTCTCAATTGCCGTGAAGCATAGGCAATAACCTTCCCGCTCGCATGAGCACACATCCGAGACCCTGTCCGGACGCATCACTATAGACCACAAATCCTTCCGTCCCCTGCGGCAAGGAAAGTACAGGTGCTGACATCAACCGGCTCTTGAGTTCCTCAAAACTCCGTTGACACGCGTCGGACCACGTGTATTTCTTATCCTTCCGCAAAAGGTTCGTTAAGGGTTGAGCGATTCGAGAAAATCCCTCTACAAATCGCCGATAATAACCCGCTAATCCGAGGAAACTTCGGATTTCCTTAACATTCTTCGGAGGTAGCCAATCTCGAATAGCCTCCGTCTTCTGAGGATCGACGCGAACTCCGTCGATGAAATTACGTGTCCGAGAAACGTCACTTCGGACATCCAAAACTCACATTTGGAAAACTTCCCATAAAGTTGTTCTCGCCTCAACACGTCGAGAACTAGATGAAGGTGAGACTCGTGTTCCTCCCGGTCACGAGAATAAATCAAAATGTCATCGATGAAGACAACAACAAATCGATCCAAAAAGTCGATGAAGACCCGATTCATTAATTCCATGAATACCGCAGGTGCATTAGTCAATCCAAACGGCATAACCACAAACTCATAATGACCATAGCGTGTTCGAAACGCCGTCCTCGCGATGTCCGACTCTCGAATCCGCAACTGATGATATCCAGATCTTAAGTCGATCTTGGAAAATACTTAAGCTCCCTGAAGTTGATCTAATAGATCATCAATACGGGGTAAGGGATACTTATTCTTGATCGTCACCCTGTTCAACTCCCGATAATCAATACATAAGCGGAATGAACCATCCTTCTTCTTGACAAACAACACTGGTGCTCCCCACGGGACGCACTCGGTCGGATATAACCTTTCTCGAACAACTCCTCAAGTTGGTTCTTTAATTCCTGCATTTCGGTCGGGGCCATCCGGTACGGTGCCTTCGATATCGGGGACGTACTAGGCTCCAACTCAATCGTGAATTCCACATCCCTCTGTGGAGGCAAACCAGGTAACTCGTCTGGAAAAACATCGGCATATTCCCTCACCACCGGAATATCCGTTAACATTACTGATGATTTCTCGGTTTTGGCCATAAAGCACCAATAACCGACACATCCCTGATTGAGTAATCTTACTGCTTTCATCAAATTAATGACTTTGCCAGAACAGCCGGGATTACCTCCCTGAAACACATATTCAACTCCATCGTCTGAAATGATAGTGACCAAACGCTTTCGGACACTAATGATGGCATCATGACGATCCATCCAGTCAATACCCAAGATGATGTCGTCCCTCGGTAAATCTACTACGATTAGGTCCGGCCATACACGACCATGAAACCGAATCGGACAATTCAATCTCACGGTTACCGATAATGCGTCTACCATCGTGTAGGCCAATGACATATGGCTCACAACTAGTAGCACTACCCGCACGTAGTCTACTCAAACATGACTCGGAAATGAATGAATGAGATGCACCGGTATCAAAAGGGTACACACAAAGTTGAGATAGAATATCGAGTGTACCCGAGATCATCCGGGCCTCGGGATCATCGGTCTTCTTCATCTCATAAATTCGGGGCTTGCTGCCCCGAACCGGATGCTCCTGCCTCGATAGCTCTTGGCTCCGCCTTTAGCTCCCGCTGCTTTGAACGACGCCGAGTGAGTGGCTCGATTCTCGCACCCCCGAATGACTCGGGCTTGAGATGACGCCGAGTGGGTTTAGAGTCCCTACGGCAAAACGGGCCCTATGCCCAGCAATCCCACGCTTGTGGCACGTGATGCATCGCTTTGACACTTGGTGCCGAAATGACCCTGCTCTCACAGTTGAAACAAGTGATGGCCGAACTGCCGCCGCGATCGAGATTCCGCGGGTTTAGACGCCGGGAGGTCGCCGTAAAAAGTAGAGCCCGCACGTGGTTTCGTGAAAGTGGCACGACTCCCGCCGACCGATTACGATTCTTGGACTTCTTGCTAGCGACGAAGGTTGCCGCTAGCAATTTCCTTAGCAAGAAGCTCGTAGGTGAGAGCTTTCTCAATGAACTCGGCAGTGGTACAGCTTATGATTAAGCAAATCAAGTCTCATACGGGGTTTCACCTCTTGCCGAAATACTTGATCTTGTCCGCTTCGAGTGAATGATAGATGAGGCGAACGGAAGAAGTTCTGAAATTTTTCGGCGATGGCGAGAACGTCATCATCCGCCGAAAGGTCGGGAGTGAGTAATTCCGACAACTTGGCCTCCCGAGTGGGGCCGGATAGTACCTCTCCATCATGAGAGTCTTGAATCGATCCCAAGTACATGTTCCGTCTGTGGGCCTCAACGATAACCACCATGAATGAGCGCTCTTACCGAGATAGTAAGCCGCAATCGAAACTTTATGCCCTTCGGGCAATCCACCATAGCAAATAACTTCTCAAAATGCTCAAGCCGCTGAACAATATCCGCCGGCCTCGATGAGCCCTCAAAAGTAGGTGGTCGCCGGCGAGAGATATCGCCGATGATATTGCTTACACCCCTCTCTTGCCTCCGAGGTGGCGGCGGAGGAGCTCGCGATTTTGATTGATGGAGTTATGCATCGTCTCCATCAACCGAGCCATCCGGTCATTTGGGCCATCATGCCCCGCATAAATGCGAGTGGGTCGACCCGAACACCCTCTCGACCGAGCCGTGTCCTGTACGACTCCTCGACAGTGAATGATCGCGTCCTGTGTGAGTGAGTGGCGCCGCCGCTCGATGAGTTAGCATTATTCCTGGCATTTGCACGGGTATTCGCACGAGTTCTCGGAATTCGGCCCGCTCCACGGCCTCGTCCTCCACGTCATCTGCCAGCCCTAACCATACTCAAGTGGAAAGTCATATGATGATTATATATCTCGCATGAGTATCACATTATGATTATATTATGAAATGATGAAAATGAGCATACGCGCTCAAATACAATGATTACATGAATGATTGATTGACGTGACATGATTATCTCATGAAGTTATCAAATGATTATCTTGGATGAGTTAACAAGATTAATGATCCGATCTTCCCGATCAACAATCAACAATGAAATGAATTGACTGATTAATGAGTTAACTCGACCGTCCCGGCCAAAATGACAATGATGATTGAGGATTGTTAATCGATGAATTATGAATGAATGATTTATGCCGAAATTATACCGTGGCATTAGAAATCTTACAGTTCTTGGTCCGATTGGCTCGGCTTTTGCACGAGTCACACGTGGCGCGAGAGTCCAATGATACTAGTCCGATGACGATGATTTCAAATGAGACATGACTTGGAGGGTAGTATTCAAAACCACGCTCGATACCAACTCGTAACACCCCAAACTAGGCGGATATTACAGTGCCGTGGACCCCCGACTGGGACCCACCAGCGAATGAAAATGAATGAATTACACAGTAAATGTAGTACCGAACCACATTACAACATCAATTACTCCGACGAGGAGTTTTATACAACACACCTGTGATAAAATAGAATACATGTGTATTTTATGTGACGATAAAATACACAACACCGAATGAAATGAGCATTCAAACGGAATGTCTCATAGCTGAATAAATAAAGGAAACACAAATGATCGAATAAATGATCGAATGATCGGGCCCCCTACTAGTATCACTGACTCTCGCCGTCACCATGCTCTCCCGTGCCTTAGCCTTGCCATGACTAAAACAAGATCCCCAACGGGCCGCCATACGTAACAACAATCCTCAAGGGTTGAAAATACACAATCATGATATATCCGAAATTATGAATTATTCTCACAAAACATACGCAATCAAACATGCTATATGAATCGACTAATCAAGACGGCTCAAAGGAATGGCGCCACACTACGCCCGGGATGGAAATGTGTCCGTGCACAAGCCACCAACGATCAAACACGCGTGGTCTTGTACCTAATCGCCTCACGAGCAATCGACTCGTGTGCACACCCAATGTGAGGCCGCCAACCAACACACGACTATAATGTGCCCGACATGAAAATCCTACACATACCAACCGGCACGCCAAGATGACCCTAATGCCACAATATGACAAAAGTGACAATGAAAATGAATAATGACTCACCAAGATTGAATGATGGTGAAATGAATGATAGCTCAATGAAATGATCGGAACCGCTGCTCCTTATGACTGAGGTGATTAATTGACAATGACGAGCTTTGATACGATTAATACAATGATGAATGAGTTATGATTATGAATGAACAACGACAAAAGGAATGAATATCCTTTTAACCGAGTAAGAATTAACTTACACAATACCGATGATGAATGTCCGTCCACGAACAACGTCCTAAATGAAATATCGGTCGCTCGAACAACCTTGAAAAACACAATTACCAATAATCCGATCATTACGCAAATCAAAAACGATCATAAACGACTCAAACATCGACACAACGATATCCGAGTTCGAATGAATCGAAACCAACTCCAAGATGAGTATTTCAAACCATCAAAACACTTTCAAGGATATCAATAATCCATTAGGAATCCATAACTCATGATTACAACAACATCAATCGGAAAATCCCCAATTAACCGAAGTCAACCCCAAGGTTTCTTGGAATAATTCCGAAAATAACCGTTAAAATCCGTAGGAATATATTTATCCAAGTTAGATAATCCATAACTAACATATTCCAATGATAATCCAAGCTTACACGAAGAAATCGGAAGGAAAACCCAAAAATCCGAAATTCTAGATCCAAGTGTTTAATACCTTTGATTCGATGTGATGAAGATGATGAAATGATGATCAATCCGAAAGATGAGCTTGAAAATGATGATTGATGATTACACCTCGAAGAATCCTCTCCGAAACGCTCGAAATCGCCCAAAACTACCGAAGGAATGAAATGAGATGGGAAATGACGAACTCTGACTAAACTCCCAATTTATACTCATCCATGTTAGCGTGCGCTAGCTCCTTGTGCATAGCATGCGCTAACGTGTAATTTGGGTAGTCCAAGAACCCCGTCCGAACACGGTAGCGCGCTACGTACCTATTTGTAGCGTGCGCTACGGCCATATTACTAGCGTGCGCTAATATCCATTGTTAGCGTGCGCTAGCGAAATATTCGACGCCAAGATCGAGTCCGTAAAACCGTCGCCTCCGATCTAACTCGATAGCGTGCGCTACAACAACCGATTAGCGTGCGATATAATTTTGATTGCGACGCTAAATATAACTCATAGCGTGCGCTATGAATTAATCCGGCAGCCCAAAGAGCCACCGGACTCAACTCGATCCGCCCCTAGCGCGCGCTACTCCACACATATAGCGTGCGCTACTACAACCCGTTAGCGCGCGCTACTCACCACTCGTAGCGTGCGCTACAATTATTCTCACCGCACCCAAGTACCTTCCGGATCGCAGCCTGTAGCCTTAGCGTGCGCTAGCCGAGCGGTAGCGTGCGCTACCTATACCCAATTAGCGTACGCTAAAGGAGTATGTAGCGTGCGCTACCCTCAAGCACGCCTTGCAACGAAATGACAATGATGATAAACACGGCACGAAACTCCAATCAGATTAGTGATGAATGACGATTGATACACGATACAATTACTCTGAATGATGAATACCATGACTGAATCTGAGTGATAAATGATCAATAATGAAATTACTGAGTACCAATTACTGAATGATAAATACTGAATGATAATTACTGAGTGATAATTACTGAATGATAATTACTGGGTATTACAGTGTATCAGGTTATCGTACTTTAGATATAGAGTATATCATATAAGAATGTTATTGGATTCAGTATATGTACTTAGTAAGTGTATATGTGTTTTCGGTATGTCGAGACAGGCGGTAACAGTTGAAATTGGCTAAGTATAGAATACTTAGCGTACGCTAATGTTGAAGACTTACGTACGCTAAATCACAAGAGTTACGTACGTTATGGCCGAGACATTACATACGTAACAAGAGAAATCGGACAGTTGAACCCGGTGTCGGCAGCTTTCGGCGCGGATGTGGACAGGTGAGTCAATGGATGGAGTTACGTACGTTATATAGGGTGTATTACGTACGTAATACGAGTATAATACTATAGCAATCAACGTACGTATTACATACACAGCGGAATAAGTGTTACGTACGTTACAGGGTGGCTGGCCGAGTCGTGGCCGAGAGGACCTGCAGTGGCCGAGCATGGTCGGCAGTGACTCGCAAGGGTGGCCGATCACGGTCGGCAGTGACTCGCTGGGCGTAAGGAATGGCCGATAACGTACGTAAGGCTGTGGCCGGTTACGGCCGTAAATGCCCGTTACGTACGTAAGCAGCTGCCGGTTACGTACGTAAGGCTGCCGAACGAAATGGACAGAAGGTTAGGTCACGTCCGGCTACGTACATAAGGACCCGCCGGTTACGTACGTAATGTGCCGGCAGGTCTCGGCCTATATAAGGCCTGGACCGATTCATCCTTGTCATTTTTCGTTTTTTCTCCGTTCCTTTCGCGATTTCTTCAGCAAAGTTGATGGATTTGAGTAAGAACATCATGTAGCAACATGTTTTGGAAGTCGGAATCATGGATTAACATCATCTTCCACCCGGATCGAAGGTAAGAACACTTAAACACTTGGTTTTGGATATTTTTGGAGTTTCTTGATGTTTTGGCCGAATTGATTCGTTTTAACTCAGATTATTGATGGAACCTTGTTGTATTCTTGAGATTATATATTATCCTTGAAGTTTTGTGGAACAAATTCGAGTATTTCTTCGTTAAAATGATTGAATTGGATTATGCCTTCAAAGTGTTCGATGAAATGCCTCAATGAGTAGAACTTGGGAAATTCTACACGTTTTCGTATGAATGGTGATGGAATTGATAGTGTTGTGATTATTCTTGGTATTTACGGGAATTTTGTTAAGGGAAGATAATGAATTGATGATCAAATGTCTTGATTACGTTGTTTTGATTATGGAATCGTAGTATTCTCGATGTTCTTGATAGTTTGTTGCAATCCATGACGTTATGAGAAGTATATATGTTGAAGAACATGATTACATATACCTTGAATTGTGAATAAGGATTGTTTAGATGTTAGAACACATCGGATTATTCCGTTTGAGGACTTTGAATGTGATTTCGGAATAAGTTGTGGTTTCGAGTTCGTAATTGTTTGAGTTGGATTATACGGACACGACGTTTTCATGTTTCGAGATTAAAGAAGTATCATCCAGACCCAACGCAGATTCTTACTTCTGACATTCCGCCGATCAAGGATAACTTGTCTTATGAAGAGAAGCCAATCAAGATCCTCGACCGACAAGTATGCGAATTGAGAAAGAAGCAAATTCCTTTGGTTAAAGTCATCTGGTCGAATTACAACAGAGAGGAAGATGCAACGTGGGAGGCTGAGGAAGAAATGAAGAAATCTTATCCCAAGTTGTTCAAGTAGGAATTTGGGGACCAAATTCTTCTAAGGAGGGGAGGATGTAAAACTCTCTAAATTCGATGGCTTATCACATGTACAATGTACTAAATCATGATGTAATTTAATAATAGTTATTTTATGACATAATATAACCTACATCTATTTTATTTTATTTCACTCTTTAACATTGTAATTTATTTAATAAACCAAATAATAAAAATTAAAATAGTATGTTGATTCACCTATTGGGCTATTTGTCAACACCTAATTACATGTAGACTCAAACCAACTTAATAAAATCATAAGACTTGAAATTACAATTCAAAGCCCAACCCAACTAATTAAATCATTTACCATTATAATTATACTCTTAAATTAACAAAAAAATAAAAAAATAATATAACACACACACACATATATTGGGGCGGCCAAGTAGGGAGAAAAAGAGGGGGAATCAACATTTTTTTAAAGCCCCATGTCTCCCCATGCAAGAGACATAGCTACTACTCCATTTCCCATGCCTTGACCATACTTAAAAATACACCCTTTTTAATACTTACACCCAACACACTTTCTCCCACACACACCAACACAAAACCTGCATTTGAGAGTCAAGATAGAGGGGAGGGCCGAACCAAAAAGGAAGAAGGAGGAAGAAGAAAAAAATTCAAGCAAAGAAATACGTAACCTCACTTTCTACTTCCATTTCCATAATTTTTAGTAATAATCCATTTAATCTAACTTTAAACTTAGAACATGCAAACAAAATACTCACCTTGGGGTGCATGGTGATGTCCGAACCATATAGTGTGAGAGAAGAGGTCATTTTCCAACTTCCGAGACCTATAACTGACTAAATCCGGCAAGATCGAGGTGGGTGAAAACTCTTTCAAACCTTTAAAGTAGAATCTCTTCTTTTACTTGTGATGCATGTGTTAAATCTGAAGTATTTCGAGATTTTATTGATATGATCTATGTTAAAATCTTCATGTCAAAATTACATATTATGATATCATTTTTATAAATGAATGTTTTTAAAAATGTATGTTATGGTTATAGCAACATGCAATACGATTTATTGAATTTAAACGACAACCGATTTGGTAGTCGGATGTCGATCTTGTGATAAATTGAATGTTATATGTTTTCTTCTAAATGTTGTTGAAAACCCCACCAAAATCTGAAATCTTGTGTTATATGATTATGTTATGATATATGGATAATTTATTTACGGCCAAAACGGGACTTGAAATGAGTAAACAGAACTTTTGGGCATAATTTGTAATTTCTTAAAGTTTGGGGACTAAAACATTCTGGACCTTGGACAGTACATATTATACCATGTATAGGATGTCCATAAAGTTTCAAGTGATTCAGAGTTCGATATCTAAACTTAATAGTCCAAATCATAATTTTAAAATAATTTCGGGGTCAAAATGCAAGAATTCCAAACTTCTGGACCAAGTCCGAAATTTTTTGGAATTTTTACAAATATAGAATTCCAGGTTCATCAAGAGTCATTTCGTAAAATTTCGTTAAATTCTGAGCTAAATTCATAGCTCTATAAGCCTCGGAACGATTTCCTTAAGTTTTGGGGCAATATCGTAATTTCTGGAAATTTCGGTCCCGAAACTGGAAATTTCCGAATTTTCCTTAAATCTGGAGTCGAGAAAGTATTTTTGGCTTCCTCATAAAATTCCATAACCATCCGATTTCATTTCATACTCCAAACGCTTAGGTTTGAACCTAAGGGTAAAAACGTTCTTACGAACTATTTCGGAAACTCTCGTTTCGTTTCATTGAACCTAACCATTTATATATCTGACCTGAACCCACCAGACCGTTAATAAATTATTGAGAATATTTTCGAATTTATATACAAGTCCTATTCCGTATTACCGGGCCACAAATATAATTAACCATATTCCATACTTAATCAAAAGACGCTATTAACCTCACTGGCCGAACGTTTAAGTGATACTTGTGAAACGCGTCAAATTGATCATTGTGACTGTCCGAGAACTAAGTTCTATACAAACAAAGTTCCACGGATGGGTACGCCTCTAACTCTATCGGGACAAAGTGCCACGTCGACCGACGGGGGCCACCTCTTGAGCCCATACGAAACAGAGAGCCGACCTACAATCCGGGGGCCATCTATTGAGCTGTAGGAGCCACCTCTAGAGTCCCAAATCAAATTGGAACGGTTAGACCAAGTATTGGATCGAGCATCGCGGCTGCGGTTCATGAACGAGGCTACCGTTGTTTCCTATTCCCATAACTGAAGAACGGAATGTTCCGAGGGACCTCGATCGTAGACTTGGGGTATAATCGCGATTATGGTGTGATCCGGGTATTGACCCACAGCTAAGGACATACCGAGCCCAGATAAGAGATAAGGAAGCACACGCTAAGTGTGAGAGCGAAGGCTCAGCTATTGGGGCGACGGTCCAAATCCTAGGGCGACGGCCTATATTGCTAGGAGTAATAAGGAGAGTCTATAATCCAAAGTCCACATCGGCAGGTTTCGAAACTAGATTGACTGATCGACTGATTGACTGACTGCTTGACTTGACATCCGTCCACAGGTACAGGACTATAATATTACAACTACATAATGACTATTGTTTTATAAAAATCCTGACGTAATTGTAATTGTTCCCACTTTTTCATAATTGATAAAATCATGCATCACTTAAAAATTTTCAAATGAAAGAGACAAACTCGCACACGATCACCCCCTCACTGAGACCTTTTGTCTCACCCACCGTTTTCCCTTTTAAACCAGAGAATGAGCAAACAGCAGAGGACGAAGAAGGCTTTGTGGAAGAGACCGAATAGAAGACTGCCTTCAAGATTTAGGACTTCTATTCTTAGAATTTCCGTTGCTATCCTAATTTGTAATAGTTAATTATACTTCGTACTTATTTCATTTGGTGTTTTTCCACTGCAAACTTTGAATGGTGTAATTTCGATTATTAGCTTTGTCACAATGAGTCTTAGAACATCGAGCTAAGATTGTTGTTTTGAAATATTATCCAATCGTTATGTTGCTTCCGCGATTTATTATTGCATTTTGATTGATTGATCGACCGATGCGTCGCGCCCTCGTCCTTCCCTATGTTGGGGGCGTTACAAGCATGATATTTATGAGGATAACATATGTTAATCACTGAGGATTTCGTACACTTTATCACAAATCGAGACAGTCGTCTGCTCAGTGAGAAACTGTCATATGTGTGTTTAGCGTACGCTAGGCCCTGTAACTTACGTATGCTAGCGGGCAGAAATAACGTACGCTACGTTTGGTACGTAACGTACGTTACGCAGACCAGGCAGGATACGTTTTGTGAACTTTCAGCCGTAGTTTGGATTGTTAGATGTTTGTACGTTAATTATTTGACGTGTGATGGACTCTATATTATTTCTTTTGTTTAAAGGTTCGAGTTTTGCAATGTGATTAATCGAAGGGATGACCTTCGATTGTTTTGATATTCGTGGAAGTGTTATTCTTGTCGTCAAATCAAGGCAAGTACTTTAATTGTTCTATGTATTGATGTTATACATATTGTCGTGCATATGTAACACCCCCAAACCACTCGGGAATATTACAGCGCCGCAGACCCTCTCCGCGAGGATCTACCAGGCTAAATACAAAACAATGCATCACTTCACATGCCAACATGGCTACATAAAGGACCATTAGACCGATATGGTCTTATATCACAACACACAGAACAATACATACAAGATCCTTGCCCATAACACATACCCACGCAGGGGCTAGAATACAATATCACTTCCATAATTCTATAAAATAACACATCGGTGTAATAATCAACACGACTCTACCAAATACTCTATAATTGGTCTTCACGTGATTAGTATCTTCGTTTCCCATCATCCTTCGTATCGATCCTGTGATTCGCTCCCCAGCTACCTGCAAGTACCTGGACCCAATACAGACATCCACCCCCCGAATACTCGGGGGTTAGCAAAACTCCACTGTTTTGCTAGTGCAAGTATAAAACCAAAAGTACAAACCATACATAACGTGCTTCTAGAATATAATATCTTGAATATATTTCCCGAGATAAAACACTTAATCAAAACAGTTTGATTTATAAAAGGTAGGAATAGAACCATGTATCTCACACAAAATATTTTACGGTCTCGGGAGTTTGAAAACATTTGGAAATAAGGAATTCTCAAGTCTTTCGAAAACACTTGGGGACTGTTGCGATATTTCCTACACGCAAGTGCACGTCATCGTTTACAAGTAATAAAGTGATAAGTAGAGTATCGTTCCCACGAGGATTGAATCTCTAACTACCGATGTTTTTGTATTCCAATTTTATCCGAACAATCGAATTTGGGTTTTGCGATTAATAACTAAAAGAATTTCTAAAATACTAAGCAGTAGAAAACAATATCTTGGATTAAAGGAAATCAAATGGTGAATAAGTCTAGGGTTCTGAATCCACCTTAGTTTATCCGAATTTATCTCGATTATCCGTAATAAATAATTTTCCCAATTTACTGAAGGCGGAGATTGCTAATATATTCTACCGCCTCTCCCGAGGTCAATAGATTTATCTAACGGCGACTAACGCACTCTATCCCTAGGTGAATTATCTCGTCGATAGGCAAAAAGCATGAAATCTCCTAAAGGCCACGTAGTTCCTATGAGTATATTCCTATCTCACAGAATAAAACGGTTCTCACCAATAGTTCCTCACCAAATCTCCTCTCCCGATTCGAAGTGAATGATTAAATCAATACAACTATTGGCCAGATAATTGCAAGCATTAAACATAATTGGGAAAACTCAATAAAAAGGTAATAAATTGGATAATCTTAATCGATTCGTCAAAACAAAGGTTTCATCAAAACCCTAGATAAGGGCTTTAGCCTGACATACTAAAAACTGAAAATACAGAATAAATAAACGAAAGCATAAAATTCAAACGCAGATGAAGTTCGGATTCCTCCGTTCTTCAGCTCCCGCCTTCTGCCCTTGAATTCTTCTGCTTTCCTCCTCTTCTGCCGTCTCCCAAGCTTAAGCTCTCAAAGGTATTAGATTCAATGATTCCAAGATTATTAAATTAGGGTCTTAAACCCTATTTATAGCTCAGCACATCAGTAAAACGCGTCCGTCTCAATCGGTCGAAAACTGGCTTTGAAACGGCCCAAAAATCCGTGCAGACGTATAAAACCCGCTAAGTGTGCCGCGGCTCACTGAACCTGTGTCGCGGCACATCACAAAAAGCTGAATGCCTGGGCGTTAAATAATTCTTCTATGCCGCGGCTCACCTGGGCTGTGCCGCACGTAGCAGTCTGACTTACTCTGCCCTTCGGCTGGTGTCTTCCTGTGCCGCGGCTCAGATTCCTTGTGCCGCGGCTCATAGTCCAGTTTTGCCGTTTTCGCCCGTTTTGTCTCGTTTTAGCTTCCGGACTTCAATTTCCTGTCAATGATACAAAATTTAAGGCATTAAAAGCTCATTTAGATGATTTCACACTCCAAAACACTACAAAATAATGATAAATAAGCGTATAAAAATACGCCTAACAAATACCCCCAAACTTAAACCTTTGCTTGTCCTCAAGCAAAAAGAATTAAATTCAATAAAAGAATGTCGTGAACAATCGTGCAACTCATAGTGTTCAACCTAATCAATACTATCCTGCCATTATCTCTAAATAATACGAGTGTCATAAAAGCGAGTTGCACTCAGAATAATGATTCCGCAAAGTAATCAAGTTCAGTCCTAATCATTCGTTCATGAAGAAAACTCAGCTCAAAGATTAACAAAACATGAGTCAAATCGACCGTCAATATGAAAGGCTAACATAAACAAGCTAGTTCGTCCCGTTCCACAGTCTAAAGGCACAATATTCACGAGCTTCATAACAAATAAATCTCGGACAGTATCCCCTTATATATATATGCTCAAGAATTTGATTCGAGTTGACCACTAGGTTAGGCTCTCGGGATGTTTCATCGGGATAATCCTAGGGTGGAACTTCCATTCTCATGTATTAGGAAACCGTTTGACGTAAAAGACACTCATGGGGCGCATGGATGCTTCTAGTTACTAAGTTCCCGTCTACAGCGGAGAAACAACTCGAATACATAATTTCTGCATGTCCGAATCAAGGTTGACGTTTTACGCGAGGGTAAACAGCGGGTCACGCGAATGCCCCCGGTTACTAGGCTCCCTATCATTGGCACATGTGAAATATCTAAATCACTAGTCTAATCAGGGTCGTCGTTTTACGCGAGAGTAAACAACGGGTCACGCGAATGCCCCCGGTTACTAAACTTCCCTTTATAGAACACAATATCTCGACTTTTTAGGGAAAAACTGACCGACTCTAAACTCAATCTAAGTGCCAACACGACTAAAGAAACAGTACGACTCACTATCCGGAAAATGTAGCCAAACGTATTGATGGGGATTTAAAAACAAGTATGTATCGTCTCTTATCTACCAAGACCTCTACAATCACGAAAAAAATTCGGACCTAATTGAATACTAAGCAGAACAGAAATAACTGACTACAACTCGACTAGAACTCGCCCGCTTCTTCAGAGAGAAAGACAGTGTCGTAACATCAGTATCACACAAATAGAAGCACGAAAATTCACGAATAAGGAAAAACTAAGACAAGCAAGGCTATCTAAAAAAAAAATTTACGCAAAGAAATGAAAAGTGCAACGAAATAATGTACAGCAAGAAGAAAATAGAGTACAAAGAATGAATGTAGCATCAGTAAATCCCCCAAACTTAGGACGTACATTGACCTCAATGGTCAAAAATAAAATGCCAGAAAAGAAAAAGGTCAAGTACTCCTCCACCGCTCAGAGCCGGTGCTGGCATCGTCCGGTGAGGAGGGTGGTGTGGCTGGCCGGGCGGGCGCAATAAATGGCCCGTCGGGATGCATGATGTGGGCCGTCCATGCGGCGAGGTGCTCCTGATGATAAGCATCCCTCGCAGCAAGATGCCTCGCCGCTCGTCGGCTGGCCCGGCGGGCCTGCTCTCGCAACTCGGCACGGACGGTAGCAATAACACTCTCCCGCTCCGCCCGCTGCTCCTCCCGCCTAGCAGCCATCCAGCTCTCTCTCTCTCTCCTCATCTCGTCTCTCTCTCTCCTCGTCTCCTCTCTCAGCAGCTCTCTCTCTCTCCTCAGCTCCTCTCTATGCTCTTCTCTCTGTCTCCTCAAATCCTCCCGCAGCCCATCAAACAGCTCCTCCAACCTCGCTCTATCGGGATGCGGGCCGGCATCTCCGTGCGTCAACAAAAGCGGCTCGGGGGATCCCTCGTGAGCCTCCTCTAGCAAAAATCCTCTCCCCCGAGCGTGTGCCGGCGCTCCGCCCCACTGGTCAAAGTGCGATATGATGCGGTGGTCGATCGGGGCCTGTGGGGCAAGCATCGGCTCGTCGACTGACCACGTCAGCCCCGACTGCCGGCATAAAGCGCAGATGAGGGAGGGGTGCTTCAACCCCATCTTGGCCCCCCCTGGATACTCTGGAAGATAGATCGGACCAGAATGGGGGCCACATCGAACCGCAGCCCGGAGGTGATAGCAAAAAGTATCCGGCGCGGGAGAGAAAAACTGCACGGATCTGGGAGGTGGGGTCAATGCGTGCGCAAATAAAGTAAAGCTGTGCTCGCCGAGCCGGGCCGAGGCGCGAGCCTCAAGTGAAAAGTGGATGAGCTCTGTGCTCGCCGCTCCCGGCCGGTACAGGCCTGCAATCGTCTCAAGCAGGGCCTCCTTAGTGAGGCCGGTCATCACGCGGTCATATGCTGTCTCGTAAACCGCCGGAAACCCAAAAAGCCTCCGAATAGCAGTCGGGGAGAAATCAAATGTGACCCCTCGGACGTCAACCTGAGTCCGAGACTCTAAAGACGGCAACGTATGCCCTGCCCGGATATGCTTCAGCAGAGCGCTGGCGTAAAACTCCTGGACGATCGAAATAACTGCTGGCTCGGGAGGTGCGGTAAATCTGGCCCATCCCATCTCGTCAATCATCGTGAGCAACTCTCCGTCCTGAGGAGCTGGAGTAAAACCCCTCTCGGGAATAAGTGGTCGTGGGCGGATCTTTTCGTTGAATATTTTGTGAATTTCGGGGTCCGAAAATTGGTGCCCCTCCGCCTCGGCCCGACCCCGAAAGGTCTCCCCTCGAGTAGGGGATGACTCGGTCCTAGCACGCTTGGTCAGCTTCTTTGTGCGCGCCATAATCAATCCTGAAAAGTGAAACACGAGGGTTAATTCACGCAAAAATGATAACAATGATCAATGCTCGGCTAAGGATGTCCATAAATAAATTACGAATTTAAGAAAATAAAGAAAACGAGAGAGAAAGATGAAATTTGACTTAATCATGTAACCTGGATGTAAGGGGCGGGCTTGTCAGAATTCAAAACATATACGTTGCACGAAAATTCAAAACGATTGCTTTTTCAAAGAAAATTTTTCATTTGGGCAATTTATCGGACACCTTGAGGGCACACTTTTACTTGAAGAATAAGCATAGTTATAGCTCGATTCAACCCCCCAAAAACAGAAATACAATTCAATCAGTAACAACTTAACACATTCAACTCATTTATGTTCCAATTTAATCAAGAAAATTCGATGAAACTACCCTGTTATTCTCTAACAATCATAACACTATTTGAAGGAAAATAAGCATGTTCCAATCATTCAAAGCATAAACAACTTCCAGATATAACCCATAAGCAAATAAACATTAAAGATTGAAGCGTACCTTTTGAAGATTGCAAGAAAAATCGCAGGGGAAAATGGAAGAATTGCTTCGGCCGGTCGCGCGCTGGGGAGGGAAGAAAGAAAGTAGAAAGCGTACCTGGAAATTCCGGCCGCTCGCGTGTTATATGTTACCTTGGCCTTTCAAATTCCGCATAGTGTGCCGCGGCTCAGCTGAAGTGAGCCGCGGCACAAGGTACAGTCCCTTTACCTGTTTTCTCATTTTGTCGAGTGCCGCGGCTCAAATTCCGTGTGCCGCGGCGCAGTGCTCAAGTGTGCCGCGGCTCATTTATGCCGTGCCGCGGCACAAGGTACAGTCGGTTTTGCCTCCCCTTGCGATCGATGTGTGCCGCGGCTCACAATAACTGTGCCGCGGCTCATACTTCAGTTTCTTCCCTGGGACTTTCCTGCACAGAATTTTGAACAAAAGACGTTAAAAACGAGAGGCAGAAGCAAATAGAAGCACAAGAATGATGAAAAATAAAAATCACGAATACAAGAAAAATAAAGAAATGCAAAAATCTACAACTACGAGCTCGGGTTGCCTCCCGAGAAGCGCTAAGTTTATAGTCCTCAGCCGGACCTATTGGACAACGTTAGTTCGCTTTTCGCAAACTCCATTTGGCTTCCGCCCCGTTCATCAAACCGTTTATATTTTGGTTAAAATTATGACCATTGGCAATCAGTGGTTCGAGTTTCGGTTCGGTCATCAAATGTTGTTTTTGAAAAGGTTTCGACTTGAATAACTTTCCGAAACACCCGGTTTCTCCATGACTAATTTTCCGCTTGGCTTTCGGCTCACTCTCCTCCTTCACAAACGAACTCACAATTGCAGCAGATTTTTCCTCATGCTCGAGGAACGCCACTCGTTCCACATCCTTCTTAAAACTTGGGCCATTTAACACAACATCTGAATTTTCCCACCGACGCTATTTTCGGTGCTTTCCTCTTTCAACAACATCCACACCTTCAATTTGTGATCCTTTATCAGCACTTCCGGGACATGGGAACGACTTGAATACTTGAAAAGTAACTTGTTCGTCTTGGACCCTCAGAGTTAACTCTCCCTTTTCCACGTCTATAAGGGTTCGGCCCGTCGCTAGAAATGGTCGTCCCAAGATGATTGGAATGTTTTCATCTTCCTCCATGTCGAGTACGATGAAATCAGCCGGAAAGATGAACTTATCAACTTTAACTAAAACATCCTCGATTACTCCCCTCGGATACTTTATCGACCGATCCGCCAATTGTAATGAGACTGTGGTTGGCTTGGCTTCCCCAATATTCAGCTTTTTGAGGATCGACAGAGGCATGAGGTTGATACTCGCACCAAGATCGCATAGTGCCTTATTAAACGAAAGATTCCCTATGGTGCAAGGTATGTTGAAGCTTCCCGGATCTTTCAATTTAGGTGGGAGCTTCTTTTGAAGAATAGCACTGCACTCCTCTGTCAAGGCGACCGTTTCAAACTCCTCAAGCTTTCTCTTCTTCGATAATATCTCTTTCATGAACTTGACATAACTCGGCATTTGTTCCAATGCGTCGCGAACGGAATATTTATGTGAAGCTTTTGAACACATCAAGGAACTTAGAAAATTGTTTGTCCGCCCTTCTTTGTCGTAGTCTCTGCGGAAACGGAACGGGGAACACATGTCTTCGAGTTATCCGCTCCAAATCTTTTGACTCCTCGGCTTTAAATCCTTCGACTCCTCAATTTCCTTCTTCTCTTTACCCCGCTCGGGCTGATCCAAAGACCTCTCTCCCGCTTCTCAAGCTAACTGCGTTTAGACTCTCTCTAGGATTAGTCTCTGTTGTACTCGGCAATGCTCCCTCCGGACGAGCTGTCAACACATTAGCGATTTGGCCCAGCTGGACCTCCAAACTCCGAATGGATGCAGAATGATTTTGTAGTGTAGCTTCCGTCCGAGTCATAAATTGACTCGTATTTGCCGCCAATTTTGCAAGCGCTTCCTCGAGAGACACTTTGGGAGCGGAAGGGGGCTGCTGTTGATTCTGGGCGAAAGGGGGCTGGTGTGCGTTCTGTCCCTTTCTCCATGAAAAGTTGGGATGATTGCGCCACCCCGGATTATAAGTATTGGAGTACGGGTTATTCGGTCGATTCCCATTTCCCACAAATTGAGCCTGCTCCATCTGATTTTGCTCGAACGGATTTCCAAATTGACACTCCGCGCTCGGGTGTGATCCGTTACACCAATTACATGTCTCAATGGTAACGGGGGCTGGTGCGTGCGAAAATGTCTGGAGCTGTTGTGTCAAAGCGGCGACTTGAGCTGTCAAAGTGGAGATCGGATCAATGCTTGAAACTTCCATGACTCTCTTCGGTGTCAATCTTTCTGATGGCCATTGGTATGCGTTTTCAGCCATATCGTCCAAAAGCACGTGAGCTTCGGCCATAGATTTTCCCATAAATGTTCCTCCAGAGGCTGCATCCACAAGAGTGCGTGTAGAAGCACTCAAACCATTATAGAAAGTATGAAGCTGAAGCCAATCAGGAATGCCGTGATGAGGGCATCTTCGAAGCAATTCTTTATATCGCTCCCACGCCTCGTGGAGCGTTTCCATATCATACTGGGCAAAAGTGGTTATCTCGTTTCTCAACAGCGCCGTCTTAGCTGGTGGGAAAAATTTGGCAAGGAAGGCTTGCGCTAACCTCTCCCACGTTGTAATCGACCCCGGCGGTAAGGAATTTAACCAGAATTTTGCTTTGTCCCTCAAAGAGAAAGGGAAAAGCCTCAATCGGATGGCATCGTCGGTGACACCATTAGTTTTGAAAGTATCGCATATCTCAAGGAACGAAGCAATGTGGGCATTCGGGTCGTCCTTCGGCAGTCCACAGAATGGGCTTGCCTGCACCATCTGAATAATGGCGGGCTTGATCTCAAAGTTATTAGCTTGGATAGTGGGACGCCGAATTCCCGAAAAATTAGCGTTGACCTGCGGCATGGCATAATCTCGAAGAGCCAGTTCCGGTTGAACTTGCCGCACTTGGTTGTCTCCTCCTTGGATTTCAATATTCTCGGCCATGTTGACCGTAAATCTGCAACTCTCTTTTCTCCTTTTTGTTCCTTCTTAGCGTGCGCTCGAGCTCGGTGTCCAAAGGTAGTAGGCCTTCGTTACCGAGTCTTCTCATGCACTACACGAAAGGTCCTGAAAGGGAAAACAAATAAACGAAATTAAATACACAAAAATAAAATGTTCAAATTAAGACTGGAAATACTTAAATCGATATTAGAAAAATTTCAATCCCTGGCAACGGCGCCAAAAACTTGTTGCGATATTTCCTACACGCAAGTGCACGTCATCGTTTACAAGTAATAAAGTGATAAGTAGAGTATCGTTCCCACGAGGATTGAATCTCTAACTACCGATGTTTTCGTATTCCAATTTTATCCGAACAATCGAATTTGGGTTTTGCGATTAATAACTAAAAGAATTTCTAAAATACTAAGCAGTAGAAAACAATATCTTGGATTAAAGGAAATCAAATGGTGAATAAGTCTAGGGTTCTGAATCCACCTTAGTTTATCCGAATTTATCTCGATTATCCGTAATAAATAATTTTCCCAATTTACTGAAGGCGGAGATTGCTAATATATTCTACCGCCTCTCCCGAGGTCAATAGATTTATCTAACGGCGACTAACGCACTCTATCCCTAGGTGAATTATCTCGTCGATAGGCAAAAAGTATGAAATCTCCTAAAGGCCACGTAGTTCCTATGAGTATATTCCTATCTCACAGAATAAAACGGTTCTCACCAATAGTTCCTCACCAAATCTCCTCTCCCGATTCGAAGTGAATGATTAAATCAATACAACTATTGGCCAGATAATTGCAAGCATTAAACATAATTGGGAAAACTCAATAAAAAGGTAATAAATTGGATAATCTTAATCGATTCGTCAAAACAAAGGTTTCATCAAAACCCTAGATAAGGGCTTTAGCCTGACATACTAAAAACTGAAAATAGAGAATAAATAAACGAAAGCATAAAATTCAAACGCAGATGAAGTTCGGATTCCTCCGTTCTTCAGCTCCCGCCTTCTGCCCTTGAATTCTTCTGCTTTCCTCCTCTTCTGCCGTCTCCCAAGCTTAAGCTCTCCAAGGTATTAGATTCAATGATTCCAAGATTATTAAATTAGGGTCTTAAACCCTATTTATAGCTCAGCACATCAGTAAAACGCGTCCGTCTCAATCGGTCGAAAACTGGCTTTGAAACGGCCCAAAAATCCGCGCAGACGTATAAAACCCGCTAAGTGTGCCGCGCTCATCAACTCGTGCCGCGCACATCACAAAAAGTCAATGCCCGGGCGTTAAATAATTCTTCCGTGCCGCGGCTCACTGGGTTGTGCCGCGCACGCAGTACATTTACTCGCCCTTCGCCGGTGTCTTCTGTGCCGCGCTCGATTCCTTGTGCCGCGGCTCATAGTCCAGCTTTTGCTGCTACCGTTTTGTCTCGTTTTAGCTTCCGGACTTCAATTTCCTGTCAATCATACAAAATTTAAGGCATTAAAAGCTCATTTAGATGATTTCACACTCCAAAACACTACAAAATAATGATAAATAAGCGTATAAAAATACGCCTAACAGGGACACGGCCCAAAATCATCTTTCCAAAATACAATTCCAATAATAAAACGTGGTTTCACAACCCGATTCACAACACACGGGGTCCAAGACCCGAATCATAAGCCACAGGTCCACGACCCGAATAACATAACACATGTTCCTAATGATTATTCGCGTCCCGTGCTAACAAGCCACGAACCTCAGATGCTCCCGTAGAACATACCCGAGTGAATAATCCAATAGGAACCCATACCAAATCACATGTCCTCGTGACAACAGTCACAGAACCATTCCAAACCACAACCATAAGTTATCCCGGCATCGGGCTAACAAGCCACGAACCTCGGAGTCCCCGCAAGACATACCCTATAATAACCCCCACAAGTTATCTCGGCATCGGGCTAGCAAGCCCCGAACCTCGGAGTCCCTGCAAGACATACCCGGATTGGATAACCCTACGATCACGCCCGACCCATACTAGCAAGTATGGATCCCGGAGATTCAACAATCCTACCCGGAGGCACATCACTTTCAGCAGTCACATAACAATGAGCAGAACATCAAGCCAAGCAACACTTAACATCACAACCTCCTTTCAAAGGAGTAACAACTAATATCCCGCGTAATACATTCTTAACGAACAAGTACACATAACATTACGTAATTCCCGGCAAAGGATTACAGTCTAATAAACTCATTCAAAGTGATCATATCATCTTTTCAACATACAAATCCAACACACATATTCCGAGAACACATATATTCACGAAATACATAAATTATCGTTGAAAGACAACATTTATCGAGAATATACCGATCCCTTTTTACGTTCATTAAACATTGGGTTTCGCACGAATTCCTTTACCATTAATTACGCCTACGAAACATGAAACGTATGGACAAGATACTTGCCTCGATATCACGAGCGATTTAAACGATTTAACGGCACGATCGGGAAACCTTCGAACCTCCAAAACGATCAAGACTTCCACAAATTTACGAATACTACGAAAATAGCATCACCACAAATCAATAACACTAATCGAAATCCGAAACGATCCTAAAACGACAAGGATCTAAGTATTCTCAAAGAAATCAAGAATCATTGATCCGGCGATAAAAATCGATGAACGGTTAACAAAATCAAGATTACGGTCAAGACAAACAAGAACAAATAACCAATCGGATGAGATCGGTTAAGAATCACAAATCCAAGCAAAAACCCCAAATTTAAGAAAATAGGGATCTAACAAGAGATTACCTTGATTTGGACCAAGAAGACGATTAGATGTTGTTAAACATCTACAAATCCGCTCAAAGATGAAGCTAGAAGAAAAGATCGGTCCTACTCGCCTCTCGGATCTCACTCCCGTCGGAAGGGGTGAAGAAAAGTGGGAAATGACGACTTAATGTTGTCAGCCCAAGATTTATATCGATGCTTATTAGCGTGCGCTAATCACCCTGCATTAGCGTGCGCTAACGGTCAACGCTCCAGAAACCGCCTATAACATAGTTAGCGTGCGCTAGCCAACAGCCGTAGCGCGCGCTAACGGGTCACAAAACCACCAAAGAGCCCCTGGATGTAACCGCACCTACCGGGTAGCGTGCGCTAGAAAGAAGAGAGAGCGTGCGCTAAGCGGTCGATAGCGTGCGCTAACAAAGCTCCAGCCCCATCCCAAAGAGCTATTGGATCGCTCGATCGCCAGCTAGCGACGCTACACATTCAGTAGCGTGCGCTAAACACCACACAGTAGCGTGCGCTATGCTTCAAGCATTAGCGTGCGCTACTGATTGGTGCATAATTGATCTAAAATTCATATACAAAACATTCATTTTTCCGGGCATAATTGTACTGATTTGTGATTAAAAATATATATTTTACAGATATATCCAAACATGAGCTAAAAATGGTTATTTTACAGACATCGACATGAAGCATCAAAAAGGACGGAAAACAAGATCAAATCCAACGACGGGAATTTTTCAAGGCAAAACGACCTACAACACGGCGCAAACAGGACCGTGTTATGTAGGCCGTTTCACATACGGCGCAACAAGGGCCGTGTCTTGGGCCGTTTCACACACGGCCGGCATTTAGCGCCGTGTCCTCGCGCGTATTCCGAAAGAGACCGAGTCAGCACAAAACGGCGCACAACACGGGGCAAACTGGGCCGTTTTTCATCGCCGTTTTTCAGCAGATGCCATGCAAAATTAGTCCACTTTTGACCAACTTGTGAACTCAACCACAAGATATTTTTTTGGTCAAAAATCTGAAAATTCAAAGACATGGGTGAAGTGTGAACAAAGAATTAAAAAAATGATATTACAATAGATATTTTGAATTAAATAATCAATTGTATTCTTGAAAATTACCTATAAAAGGACATCTTCACCCATTGCAAAATAACCCACATTCTTACCAAGAAATCCTCAACTTCTTGCTAAGAAATACTCCTTTCCTTTAGCAATATATTTTCCTTAGAACTTTCAATTTTAGTTTGTATTTTATTTTTGGTTTGAAGTTTTTCTTTCATTTAGTTTGTAATTGAAAAGTGCTTGATCAATAAGCACTTAGTATTTTACTTAGTATTTTACTTTCAATTTTTGTAAGCTTGTAACCTTTAAACAAGTTTGAAGTTATATTTTGAAGTTTGTTTCTTGCACTTTGATTCATCATATTCAAGTAAGTTTTATCTATTGTCATTAAGTTCTAGTAATTAAAAGTTTCTATATATATATATATTATATATATCATTATTTCTATTATAATTTTAGTTTGTATAAACCAATGAGTAGCTAATCTTTCTTCCTAGGGAAGGGGATTTCTATTAGGTTATATATTGAGTATTTGATTGATTTAAACTATTTTTAGGACTAATTGGTTTAAATAGAGATTGATCATATCCTATTTTTACTAATGAAACCTTCTTGATTGATTGTTGAGTGAATTGAAACATATCTTTTCAATCTATCAAATGTTAATCTTGTTATCAACATCTTAAGATTGCGATAGTGGTTAAGACACCTTTGATTACGAAAGTACGGAGGTGAAAAGTTGATTACTCGATGAACGATCGTTTATCCTAAAAATAGTCAAGTTAGAGAAATGAAAGGACTAATTGGTTTAAATAGAGATTGATCATATCATATTTCTACTAGTGAAACCTCCTTGATTGATTGTTAAACTGTATTGGAAACACATCTTTTCAATCTATCAAGTGTTAATCTTGTTATCAACATCTTAAAAAAGTGACAGCGATTAAGACATCTTTGATTACGAAAGTACGGAGGTGAAATGTTGATGACTCGATAAACATTCATTTTTTCTTTTATATCCATATAAATCAATTCCTATACTTAATTAAATACCTAATTTAATGAACCCGTATTCCCCTAGATTTTATAAATTCCCAAACTCATTTTAATTCTATTCATTTTCACTAGTTAAAAATAGTCTAGTATAAATAGTCTTAATATAAATAGTCTTAATATAAATAGTCTAGTATAAATAGTCTAGTATAAATAGTCTTAATATAAATAGTCTAGTATAAAAATAGTCTTATATAAACTAGTCTTATTAAAAAATAGTTTAAATTAAAAATAGTGCATTTTAATTTAATTAATATTTAAAAACCCAATAATCTATTTTAGTATTTATTTCTCGCAATTTGTAACAAAAAATTATACGAAGCCCTGTTGGACAATCCTCGAGAGAAAAGACCTTGGTAGAACTTACCACAAACTACTTCTACCTCGTATATATTTGCGAGCGACTCAAGAACTCCTATTTTTATGATAAGTTTTTGACCGATCAAATTTTGGCGCCGTTGTCGGGATTGTTTTAGGCCAAATATAATTTTTCTGTCCGGTCAAGTGGCGGATAACGGTACTCCGTGACTATCAAAGTCGGATTTTTCAGTTTCCCACAACAACTGATATTTGTATATATTTTTTTAATTATTTTCATTGTCTTTTTATTTTTGTTTTGTTTTTATCATGGAAGAAACATTGTATAAAATTGAAAAAAGATTTCCCTTTCTAAGCAAAAATGCAATTTTAAAAATTTACAAGACAAGGCTTGAAAGGATGAGGTTGCTTACGAATAAAAGCATACCTTTTGACATAAGATTCATTATCGAAGCCAAAGTAAGAATAGAAGGTGAATTCACTGAAACACCAACTAGATTCTTACCAGGGCTTGGAAAAAGTTCATATGCCAAGAAACGACGAGCAAAGATTCTAGCCGTTTGCTATAAATGTGCTAGATGGAACTGTAATGCAAAATGTCGATCTTTAGGAATTCCATCTACAAACAGAGAAGATAAAATTCAGTTCATTAATGATGGTCTGAATAAGGAGAATTTAGATAATATCGAAATTTCTCTTGACACGCATCCTAGTGGACTTGTGTATTACGAAATTCAATGTTTGTGGAATAAATTCAAACCAGAATATGAACAACGTCTTGGGAATCTGACGTTAAAAGACTCTGTTTGCCAATTTGTAAGAAAATTGGATGGGAAGCTTCTCCCCGACTCATAGAAGGCGTCTAGGCCGTTTCTGAACGTAAAATCAGAGGAAAATGTGAGCCACAATCACAACTACTGTACATACGCGTAAGTATCTTTTATTTTTGTCGTGTGGTGAGATTTTCTGAATAAAAAATGTGATACGCGATAAATGCATTCATTATTCTATTGAGTAGTTGAAGCGCAATCAACGCAATCACAAACTTGTTAAGCAATTTTTCCTCATTTTTTCTTCTATAAATAACCTTTGTGCTTGTTTCTTTTATTCATCCCTCAAACTTGTACTTTTCTCTTTTTCTCTCTAAATAAATTTCTTTTCAAAAATGGAGTCATCATCTTCCACAAAAAAATTTAGCACAGTTTGCATTTTTGGTGGAGCTAGTTATGGAAAAGATGCATGCTTTACTGAAGCGGCCCACAACTTGGGTCGTACCTTAGGAGAAAAATGCATTCATGTAGTTTACGGAGGAGGAAGTCTAGGATTAATGGGACGAGTCAGCGTCGCCTATATGGAAGGAGTAAGAGTGTTGGGTGTAATCCCAAAACCTCCGGGCCGAAAGTAAAATCACCGGTCAACTATTGGAGATGAGTTTAGATCTCGTGAATATGCAAGATCGCATAACTCACATGATAAATAACTCGCGCCTTTATCGCCCTTCCGGTGGTTTTGGCACCCTTGAGGAACTTTTTCATGTGGTTACCAGAGCCACTAAATGTTCATCAAAACCAATAGAGTGCTTAATGTCAATGGTTTCTTTGATGGTTTACCGTCTTTCATCGACTACTCGCCGAAAAGGGCTTTATTTCCGAGCGTGCAAAACGAATCATAGTCGTTGCAACAACACCGTAAGAACTTATCAAAAACTCAATGAATTTGTTCCTCAACCAGATCCACTCTAGCTAAAATTGTCTCTGGTCGAAGATTATACAAAGGAGAAAACGAAAAGTGGATTCATTCCTCTCCCTTTGATAACCCATGACGGACCTCTTGTATTTTTACTTTACCGTGTGTAATAATCGTGCTAAATGATGGCGGCTTAAGGAGTTTCTTCTTGATCTCTTGACGCGCATCTATTCGCGATTTATGTATTCTTTGTAATTTTTATTTCGTGTTTTGCTTTTATAAAAACTTTGATGGCAGCGTAAGGCGACTCTTCTGACTTTCTTGATGCGCATCTAAAAATTATGTTATACTTACGAGTATATTTTATTTTCTTTTGTGTGTGCCTCGTATATTTATTATCTTGCATTCTAAAAGGCGTTAGGCTCGGACATCAACTTTCTTAACAGGAGTATTCTCGCTTTCGCATTGATTTTTATTTTTTATTTTATTTTTAAACTGAGGACAGTTTTATTTTCAAGTTTGGGGGTGGTTTGTTTTAGTATTTTGGTGTGTTGTAATTTTGGTGTGGTTTGTTTTATAATTTTGGTGTGTTTTGATTGATTTGGTTATTTGCCTTAATTTTTTCTTATTATATATATATATATATATATATATTTATAGTATTTTGATTTTTGAGATTTTTAGATCTGGCCATAACACCAATAAATTAGCTATATACAAATTTCTAAAATCGTTTTAACCGGTAAAAAAAATTGTATATTCCAAAAAAAATTTTTGAGCCTTAATCTCTCTTTCCAAGCCTTGTAATTATCATATAAAATCGAGTCATTCGTTACCTTGAGAAAAGAAGAATCAATTGGTTGATGAAAAATAAAACTGAAATTTACTTAATTTGTGGAGTTTTTGATTTTTCATGCTTAACTAAAAAATGATTTTCTGCAAAAATTCTATTCCCTAAAAAAAAGGAGTCATTGGTGAAAAGAGCTACACGTTAGCAAATAACGGTGTGAAAGCTATCACCTAAAAAAATAAATGACGAAAAGGAGAAGTGTTGAGCAGAATACCGCCTAATTTTGGAAGTCTTAAATTTTGCGAAAAATAAAGGACTAACCATTGTTGGTGCGTAGTCGCCGTCTCGTAAAAATTGGTGAAAAGAGCTACACGTTAGCAAATAACGGTGTGAAAGCTATCACCTTTTACGAAAGAAAAACAATGAGATAGAAATTGTGTTAGTGAAAAGAGCTACACGTTAGCAAATAACGGTGTGAAAGCTATCACTAAAAGGGATGTAGTTTATGAGCAGATTTGAATTAATTAGCAGCTGAATTTCAATACACTCAATTTTGTGAAAATCACAATATTTGATGACGCCGATGAAATTTTTCTTCATATTGAGTCGAAAAATAAACGAGTGATCGAGAGCAACCATTAAAGGGAGTCGTGTGAAGTCACGAGTGGGAAAGAAATAATCAACCTTTGGGTGGAATACCTTGTATTTTGGAATTACAAAAATAAAAACCGTGTTTTAACTTCAAAATCGTTAGTAGATTTATTTTGAATCTTGATTCATTTCTATCTACTGTATAAAGTTGGTTATTGTGTATTAATGGCATTTTGATCTCTTTTTATCTTTATATATAATTATTTTTCTTAAATTTGTGTGTATTATTTTTTATTTTTTTATTTTATGTCTTATTTTAATTTTTATTTTGTGTGTGATTAATAAAGAGTCTTGCTCGGAACTAGCAAGAATTTAAGTGTGGGGTATTTGATTGGTGCATAATTGATCTAAAATTCATATACAAAATATTCATTTTTCCGGGCATAATTGTACTGATTTGTGATTAAAAATATATATTTTACAGATATATCCAAACATGAGCTAAAAATGGTTATTTTACAGATTACTGACATGAAGCATCAAAAAGGACGGAAAACAAGATCAAATCCAACAAACGGGAATTTTTCAAGGCAAAACGACCTACAACACGGCGCAAACAGGACCGTGTTATGTAGGCCGTTTCACATACGGCGCAACAAGGGCCGTGTCTTGGGCTGTTTCACACACGACCGACATTTAGCGCCGTGTCCTCGCGCGTATTCCGGAATAGACCGAGTCAGCACAAAACGGCGCACAACACGGGGCAAACTGGGCCGTTTTTCATCGCCGTTTTTCAGCAGATGCCATGCAAAATTAGTCCACTTTTGACCAACTTGTGAACTCAACCACAAGACATTTTTTTGGTCAAAAATCTGAAAATTCAAAGACATGGGTGAAGTGTGAACAAAGAATTAAAAAAATGATATTACAATAGATATTTTGAATTAAATAATCAATTGTATTCTTGAAAATCACCTATAAAAGGACATCTTCACCCATTGCAAAATAACCCACATTCTTACCAAGAAATCCTCAACTTCTTGCTAAGAAATACTCCTTTCCTTTAGAAATATATTTTCCTTAGAACTTTCAATTTTAGTTTGTATTTTATTTTTGGTTTGAAGTTTTTCTTTCATTTAGTTTGTAATTGAAAAGTGCTTGATCAATAAGCACTTAGTATTTTACTTAGTATTTTACTTTCAATTTTTTGTAAGCTTGTAACCTTTAAACAAGTTTGAAGTTATATTTTGAAGTTTGTTTCTTGCACTTTGATTCATCATATTCAAGTAAGTTTTATCTATTGTCATTAAGTTCTAGTAATTAAAAGTTTCTATATATATATATATATTATATATATCATTATTTCTATTATAATTTTAGTTTGTATAAACCAATGAGTAGCTAATCTTTCTTCCTAGGGGAAGGGGGATTTCTATTAGGTTATATATTGAGTATTTGATTGATTTAAACTATTTTTAGGACTAATTGGTTTAAATAGAGATTGATCATATCCTATTTTTACTAATGAAACCTTCTTGATTGATTGTTGAGTGAATTGGAAACATATCTTTTCAATCTATCAAATGTTAATCTTGTTATCAACATCTTAAGATTGCGAAAGTGGTTAAGACACCTTTGATTACGAAAGTACGGAGGTGAAAAGTTGATTACTCGATGAACGATCGTTTATCCTAAAAATAGTCAAGTTAGAGAAATGAAAGGACTAATTGGTTTAAATAGAGATTGATCATATCATATTTCTACTAGTGAAACCTCCTTGATTGATTGTTAAACTGTATTGGAAACACATCTTTTCAATCTATCAAGTGTTAATCTTGTTATCAACATCTTAAAAAAGTGACAGCGATTAAGACATCTTTGATTACGAAAGTACGGAGGTGAAATGTTGATGACTCGATAAACATTCATTTTTTCTTTTATATCCATATAAATCAATTCCTATACTTAATTAAATACCTAATTTAATGAACCCGTATTCCCCTAGATTTTATAAATTCCCAAACTCATTTTAATTCTATTCATTTTCACTAGTTAAAAATAGTCTAGTATAAATAGTCTTAATATAAATAGTCTTAATATAAATAGTCTAGTATAAATAGTCTAGTATAAATAGTCTTAATATAAATAGTCTAGTATAAAAATAGTCTTATATAAACTAGTCTTATTAAAAAATAGTCTAAATTAAAAATAGTGCATTTTAATTTAATTAATATTTAAAACCCAATAATCTATTTTAGTATTTATATCTCGCAATTAGAAACAAAAAATTATACGAAGCCCACTTGGACAATCCAAGAGAGAAAAGACCTTGGTAGAACTTACCACAAACTACTTCTACCTCGTATATATTTGCGAGCGACTCAAGAACTCCTGCTTAGGATAAGTTTTTGACCGATCAAATTTTGGCGCCGTTGTCGGGATTGTTTTAGGCCAAATATAATTTTTCTCGTCCGGTCAAGTGGCGGATAACGGTACTCGTGACTATCAAAGTCGGATTTTTCAGCTTCCCACAACAACCGATATTTGTATATATTTTTTTAATTATTTTCATTGTCTTTTTATTTTTGTTTTGTTTTTATCATGGAAGAAACATTGTATAAAATTGAAAAAGATTTCCTTTCTAAGCAAAAATGCAATTTTAAAATTTACAAGACAAGGCTTGAAAGGATGAGGTTGCTTACGAATAAAAGCATACCTTTGACATAAGATTCATTATCGAAGCCAAAGTAAGAATAGAAGGTGAATTCACGAAACACCAACTAGATTCTTACTGTGGCTTGGAAAAAGTTCATATGCCAAGAAACGACGAGCAAAGATTCTAGCCGTTTGCTATAAATGTGCTAGATGGAACCGTAATGCAAAATGTCGATCTTTAGGAATTCCATCTACAAACAGAGAAGATAAAATTCGGTTCATTAATGATGGTCCGAATAAGGAGAATTTAGATAATATCGAAATTTCTCTTGACACGCATCCTAGTGGACTTGTGTATTACGAAATTCAATGTTTGTGGAATAAATTCAAACTGTAATATGAACAACGCCTTGGGAATCGACGTTAAAAGACTCGCTTGCCAATTTGTAAGAAAATTGGATGGGAAGCTTCTCCCGACTCATAGAAGGCGTCAGGCCGCTTCGAACGTAAAATCGGAGGAAAATGTGAGCCACAATCACAACTACCGTACATACGCGTAAGTATCTTTTATTTTTGTCGTGTGGTGAGATTTTCTCAATAAAAATGTGATACGCGATAAATGCATTCATTATTCTATTGAGTAGTTGAAGCGCAATCAACGCAATCACAAACTTGTTAAGCAATTTTTCCTCATTTTTTCTTCTATAAATAACCTTTGTGCTTGTTTCTTTTATTCATCCCTCAAACTTGTACTTTTCTCTTTTTCTCTCTAAATAAATTTCTTTTCAAAAATGGAGTCATCATCTTCCACAAAAAAATTTAGCACAGTTTGCATTTTTGGTGGAGCTAGTTATGGAAAAGATGCATGCTTTACTGAAGCGGCCCACAACTTGGGTCGTACCTTAGGAGAAAAATGCATTCATGTAGTTTACGGAGGAGGAAGTCTAGGATTAATGGGACGAGTCACGTCGCCTATATGGAAGGAGTAAGAGTGTTGGGAGTAATCCCAAAACCTCTGGCTGAAAGTAAAATCACCGGGTCAACTATTGGAGATGAGTTTAGATCTGTGAATATGCAAGATCGCATAACTCACATGATAAATAACTCTGGCGCCTTTATCGCCCTTCCCGGTGGTTTTGGCACCCTTGAGGAACTTTTTCATGTGGTTACCAGAGCCCAGCTAAATGTTCATCAAAAACCAATAGGAGTGCTTAATGTCAATGGTTTCTTTGATGGTTTACTGTCTTTCATCGACTACTCTGCCGAAAAGGGCTTTATTTCCGAGCGTGCAAAACGAATCATAGTCGTTGCAACAACACCAGAAGAACTTATCAAAAAACTCAATGAATTTGTTCCTCAACCAGATCCAGCTCTAGCTAAAATTGTCTGGGTCGAAGATTATACAGTGAGAAAACGAAAAGTGGATTCATTCCTCTCCCTTTGATAACCCATGACGGACCTCTTGTATTTTTACTTTCTGTCGTGTGTAATAATCGTGCTAAATGATGGCAGCTTAAGGAGTTTCTTCTTGATCTCTTGACGCGCATCTATTCGCGATTTATGTATTGCTGTAATTTTTATTTTGTGTTTTGCTTTTATAAAAACTTTGATGGCAGCGTAAGGCGACTCTTCGGACTTTCTTGATGCGCATCTAAAAAATTATGTTATACTTACGAGTATATTTTATTTTCTTTTGTGTGTGCCTCGTATATTTATTATCTTGCATTCTAAAAGGCGTTAGGCTCGACATCAACTTTCTTAACAGGAGTATTCTCGCTTTCGCATTGATTTTTATTTTTATTTTATTTTTAAACGAGGACGCTTTTATTTTCAAGTTTGGGGTGGTTTGTTTTAGTATTTTGGTGTTTTGTAATTTTTGTGTGTTTTGTTTTAGTATTTTGGTGTGTTGTAATTTTGGTGTGGTTTGTTTAATAATTTTGGTGTGTTTTGATTGATTTGGTTATTTGCCTTAATTTTTTCTTATTATATATATATATATATATATATTTATAGTATTTTGATTTTTGATATTTTTAGATCTGGCCATAACACCAATAAATTAGCTATATACAAATTTCTAAAATCGCTTTAACCGTAAAAAATTGTATATTCCAAAAAAATTTTTGAGCCTTAATCTCTCTTTCCAAGCCTTGTAATTATCATATAAAATCGAGTCATTCGTTACCTTGAGAAAAGAAGAATCAATTGGTTGATGAAAAATAAAACTCAAATTTACTTAATTTGTGGAGTTTTTGATTTTTCATGCTTAACTAAAAATGATTTTCTCGCAAAAATTCTATTCCCTAAAAAAAAAGGAGTCATTGGTGAAAAGAGCTACACGTTAGCAAATAACGGTGAAAGCTATCACCTAAAAAAATAAATGACGAAAAGGAGAAGTGTTGAGCAAAGAATACCGCCTAATTTTGGAAGTCTTAAATTTTGCGAAAAATAAAGGACTAACCATTGTTGGTGCGTAGTCGCCGTCTCGTAAAAATTGGTGAAAAGAGCTACACGTTAGCAAATAACGGTGTGAAAGCTATCACCTTTTACGAAAGAAAAATAATGAGATAGAAATTGTGTTAGTGAAAAGAGCTACACGTTAGCAAATAACGGTGTGAAAGCTATCACTAAAAGGGATGTAGTTTATGAGCAGATTTGAATTAATTAGCAGCTGAATTTCAATACACTCAATTTTGTGAAAATCACAATATTTGATGACGCCGATGAAATTTTTCTTCATATTGAGTCGAAAAATAAACGAGTGATCGAGAGCAACCATTAAAGGGAGTCGTGTGAAGTCACGAGTGGGAAAGAAATAATCAACCTTTTGGGTGGAAAACCTTGTATTTTGGAATTACAAAAATAAAAACCGTGTTTTAACTTCAAAATCGTTAGTAGATTTATTTTGAATCTTGATTCATTTCTATCTACTGTATAAAGTTGGTTATTGTGTATTAATGGCATTTTGATCTCTTTTTATCTTTATATATAATTATTTTTCTTAAATTTGTGTGTATTATTTTTTATTTTTTTATTTTATGTCTTATTTTAATTTTTATTTTGTGTGTGATTAATAAAGAGTCTTGCTCGGAACTAGCAAGAATTTAAGTGTGGGGTATTTGATTGGTGCATAATTGATCTAAAATTCATATACAAAATATTCATTTTTCCGGGCATAATTGTACTGATTTGTGATTAAAAATATATATTTTACAGATATATCCAAACATGAGCTAAAAATGGTTATTTTACAGATTACTGACATGAAGCATCAAAAAGGACGGAAAACAAGATCAAATCCAACGACGGGAATTTTTCAAGGCAAAACGACCTACAACACGGCGCAAACAGGACCGTGTTATGTAGGCCGTTTCACATACGGCGCAACAAGGGCCGTGTCTTGGGCTGTTTCACACACGACCGACATTTAGCGCCGTGTCCTCGCGCGTATTCCGGAATAGACCGAGTCAGCACAAAACGGCGCACAACACGGGGCAAACTGGGCCGTTTTTCATCGCCGTTTTTCAGCAGATGCCATGCAAAATTAGTCCACTTTTGACCAACTTGTGAACTCAACCACAAGACATTTTTTTGGTCAAAAATCTGAAAATTCAAAGACATGGGTGAAGTGTGAACAAAGAATTAAAAAAATGATATTACAATAGATATTTTGAATTAAATAATCAATTGTATTCTTGAAAATCACCTATAAAAGGACATCTTCACCCATTGCAAAATAACCCACATTCTTACCAAGAAATCCTCAACTTCTTGCTAAGAAATACTCCTTTCCTTTAGAAATATATTTTCCTTAGAACTTTCAATTTTAGTTTGTATTTTATTTTTGGTTTGAAGTTTTTCTTTCATTTAGTTTGTAATTGAAAAGTGCTTGATCAATAAGCACTTAGTATTTTACTTAGTATTTTACTTTCAATTTTTGTAAGCTTGTAACCTTTAAACAAGTTTGAAGTTATATTTTGAAGTTTGTTTCTTGCACTTTGATTCATCATATTCAAGTAAGTTTTATCTATTGTCATTAAGTTCTAGTAATTAAAAGTTTCTATATATATATTATATATATCATTATTTCTATTATAATTTTAGTTTGTATAAACCAATGAGTAGCTAATCTTTCTTCCTAGGGGAAGGGGGATTTCTATTAGGTTATATATTGAGTATTTGATTGATTTAAACTATTTTTAGGACTAATTGGTTTAAATAGAGATTGATCATATCATATTTTTACTAATGAAACCTTCTTGATTGATTGTTGAGTGAATTGGAAACATATCTTTTCAATCTATCAAATGTTAATCTTGTTATCAACATCTTAAGATTGCGAAAGTGGTTAAGACACCTTTGATTACGAAAGTACGGAGGTGAAAAGTTGATTACTCGATGAACGATCGTTTATCCTAAAAATAGTCAAGTTAGAGAAATGAAAGGACTAATTGGTTTAAATAGAGATTGATCATATCCTATTTCTACTAGTGAAACCTCCTTGATTGATTGTTAAACTGTATTGGAAACACATCTTTTCAATCTATCAAGTGTTAATCTTGTTATCAACATCTTAAAAAAGTGACAATGATTAAGACATCTTTGATTACGAAAGTACGGAGGTGAAAAGTTGATGACTCGATAAACATTCATTTTTTCTTTTATATCCATATAAATCAATTCCTATACTTAATTAAATACCTAATTTAATGAACCCGTATTTCCCTAGATTTTATAAATTCCCAAACTCATTTTAATTCTATTCATTTTCACTAGTTAAAAATAGTCTAGTATAAATAGTCTTAATATAAATAGTCTTAATATAAATAGTCTAGTATAAATAGTCTAGTATAAATAGTCTTAATATAAATAGTCTAGTATAAAAATAGTCTTATATAAACTAGTCTTATTAAAAAATAGGTTAAATTAAAAATAGTGCATTTTAATTTAATTAATATTTAAAAACCCAATAATCTATTTTAGTATTTATTTCTCGCAATTTGTAACAAAAAAATTATACGAAGCCCTGTTGGACAATCCTCGAGAGAAAAGACCTTGGTAGAACTTACCACAAACTACTTCTACCTCGTATATATTTGCGAGCGACTCAAGAACTCCTGTTTTTAGGATAAGTTTTTGACCGATCAGCTACACCACAAAAACTCAAAAACTCACAAAGTGATCCGAAATGCCTCCAAAAACATGTCCCAACAAGTTTCAACCAAACATGGCACGAAATTCCTACGATGAGGACCATGACAATCCGATAAAACCCAGAAAACCCAACGAATCCGGAATAAAGATCTCGGGTATTACATTCTACCCTTCTTAAAAGAAGTTTCGTCCTCGAAACTTGAAACATGGAACGAACGACGCAAAACAAATTCAGATAACACACGATATCCGTTACCGAAATAACAAAACACGACGAACAAAATCAATACGGTTGAACAATTCAACGGTACATCAACCAAAACACGAGCTATACGCTGAACCAATACGAAATTCCACAGCCCAAGGGTTGGAAGATCGAACACAAAACAGATTTCCTGAACTTAAGGAAATTACGAAGGAGTCCTAACGCTCAACAATTACGAAACGAGATCAGCAAAAACTGAACCATCAAACGATTGAGTTACAACGATCGAGACAACAACAGTCGATCAATCATGTTCGAATCACGACGAACAATAATACTCAAACAACAACCCCAAAGTTCACATCTCGACTAGAGATAATATACGGTCCGATGAAGGCAACAAGATGTGCATTCACATAAGATCCACAGGAAAGGGAATAGCAATTTGGAGTCATAACGACAAACGGGTTATTCTGAAACAATACCACAACTCGTTCGATCAATAAAAGCACAAGACAGGACAAGATCAGACAATATCAACGAATATAAACGATTCGACAGAGTCGAGAGTACAGAGTTCAAAATCCGATCCACTTCAAATAAAAGAAGTCAATCTCTGAATTTCGAAACAACAAAGCAAGGGAAATAATTCAACATGCAACTGATAGACAACGCCCCTCCGGGACTACTCGGAGTCGATCCTGATATCAAAGTTCAAGTCCCTGCCTCGGAATTGTAATATCCGAGATTTTTATTTTGATTTATTCGAATTTTTCTTTTTCTTAGACCAGAAATTTCTCGGTTTCCGAGCGTCGGTATTATTTTTCTCGACAATCGATTTTGTGTTTATGGCCATAGGTGGTGATTTGTTGTATGTTAATTTCATTTCGGATCGATGTTGTTGTCCGCGAGCGTTTCGTCGTGTTCGTTCCGCGGCGCTTTTAGGAATCGAGTCGTCGGGCCACGACAATGGGCGCTGGCCGGACGGCTATGGAGGAACCGCACGGATCTCCGGGCATCACGGACAAGCCTGGCGAGGACCGCCTAGCGACGCTACGGCCGGACAGCTTGCGCGCGCTAAACCGCAGAGTAGCGCACGCCATCGCCGGGAGGTAACGCACGCTAATCGCCTGTGCAGCCTAGGCAAGAGGGTCTGACTTCGCCAGACCAGGTAGCGCACGCTACAATGGACAATGCGCGCTAACTCAGCAGCTAGCGCACGCTATCGGCCAGCCGGGCGACGCTACTGGCCGGATGATTAGTCCAAAGAGGTCCCGGACGGCCGACGCGACGCCGCCGCCGATGACTTGCGACGCTTATCGCCGTGGCCGGCCGAGAAGCGACGCTACCCGGACAACCTAGCGCACGCTAGTCGACCGCCGCATATATTTGACCGAGCACTGTTTCAACACCTTTTTCATTTCATTCTCTTCCTTCCGCGGCGAGGTTATGAGAGCGATAAGGCATGTTGTTGAACAACAAAACCACGAAGATCCTGAGTCCATATCATTGATCGATCAATCCATAACATCCTTCAATCGACCGAATCAAGGTTAGTTTTTCCTAAAATCCAAACTTTGGGAAATTTGGGGATCTTGGTAGATTTCGTCCGCTTGAGCCTTATGAACTTAAATTACTGATGGATAATTGTAGATTAAGTTGTATTCTATCATTTTCATCATCTTTCCACGGTTTTACCATTTCCGATTCGTCGATTATATGAACTTCCGTTTGACGCCTTCAAAGTGTCCGGGGAAATGCCGCATAGAGGAATTTGGTCGTTTTGTGATGTTTTTCCTCGTATGATTGATTGTTTATTCGATGATAGAATATTAGGGACGATTTCCCTACAAAAAATCTGGTGTTGAGCCCTTCCGATCGTTGTTTTCGTTGGAGTTCCGGATTTTGCCAACCGATCGTACTTTCGGAGTATCCGCGAGAGATTACCAAGGCAAGTACCTTGATATACGAATTGTAACTGCGTGAAATCATCGTTGTCGAAGTGTATGAAATTATACGGATATGTATATATATATATATGTGTGTATATATATATATGTGTATATATATATAGATTTATATATATTTATATGTTAAATATATGTATGTATATACGTATATTGATATATATGCCTATGTCGGTGAACGACGAGTGGTGAATGCTAACACTAGTTGGTGTACTCAACTTGGATTGATGGATGAACTATAGTTATTCATATAATATAGTAAGGTTATATGTATATATACATATATATATCTATATATATATATATTCGGTTGAGTCGCAATACAAGGATATATGTGTAGCGTTGGTTGGTTGTGCCGAAGGCTTATTGTGTTGGATCTTGATTGATAATGTACGTGTTATTGTTTATTGTGTGGTTATGGACTGTCGGATAAATTGTGTGAATTGGTGTATTGATTTGATAATTGTTGAATTGATTGATTGTGTACTTGATGTTTGTAATAATGTGAATACTTGTTGTGAGAGACGTCGTATCCGGGAACCTCTGAGGGCGGGGTGTGTACTCCGGCCTGGTGTACGCTGCAATGTGCGGCTCCATATGTTTGGTGAACACCGGTGTTACCTAATGCGCGTGCAAGGGGCGGCTCTGTCAGGAGTGATCGTCGGAGCGGTCACATGTTCAAGGGGCGGCCAACATAGTGGAGTGAACGCCGGTGCACAGGTGTGCAAGGGAGGCGCCTGGCAGGCTTATTGGTAACGGATATTCGAGTGATAGCTAAGACCCCGTTACCGAACAATCCTCGTATTTCAAAGTTCTTTCAACTCTTTTAAAATACTGGTCTCGATATAGACTGTGATTCGTGTTTTTGAAAGCTTGTTTCAAATTGTTTTTAAGACGTTGGTATTGGGGTTAATTAACCAAGGATGTTTGACGAAATCTCCGAGGGTTAATTAATCAAGGGTCTTGAGCGGGAATTGTCGAATGAGAGGTCCGGCCTTCGATTGTGGCCGTGATGATTATTCGCATTGGGTCGAGGACCCCGAATAACGTTGTAATGGTTTTCTTGTAAATTGTTTTCCACATGCTGGGTCGAGGATCCGAGAGTTTTGAAGTATTTTCTAAAAGTATTCCCATTTGATTTTCAAAACCCCATGATGGCCTGAGTCAATAATAATGTTTTCCAACTTTCTTATCAAAATACTTTTCCTTTTATAAAAAGGGATTTTTCGACTCCTTGGACTCGTTTAAAGTTTCATTGGCGTTAGGTTCCGTACAGAGAATATGACTATGTGATTATCTTTCACTTTGTGTATGTGATACTATTCTGTGTGGACTATGGGAATGTGTGGTTTATGTTAAGGCTTCACGACTGTTGAGATTTGTGTTGTTATTATTCGTATATCTTGTATATTATGTACTTGCACTAGCAAAATTCCAGTTTGCTAACCCCCGAGTTTTCGGGGTGGGTGCCTGTTATGCGCTCAGTTTTGGCGGCTCGGGAGCAACACAGATTGGCTTGGAAGGAGATGGAGGACAATGATACTAATCACACCAGAGTCGAGTCTTTTCTTTTGTTTCATTCTCGTCTGTATTTCTGTCGTTCGAGTATTCACCCGCATGGGTGTAGTTGTCATTTATTAAATTGAGTTGTCATTCTTTTCGGTGTTCTAGTTTATTATTGTCATTGTAATATGAATGTCGTTAGTTCCGAATTGGTTAATGACCTTGTCTCCGCTTTGTATTTAATTTTGACCCCTATTGGTCAATCATTGAGTAGTCTTTTGGAGTTTAGCCCGGTAGATCCTCGTGATAAGGGTCTACGGCGTGTGACATTCCCGGTCGTATTCTGGGGGTGTTACATTTATGGTATCAGAGCTTAGGTTTGCGAAGAACCTAGGCCGTTGGGTCAAGTCCATGTCTTGGGTAAGTCGCGCGCATCAGAGTTGTGATTAGTATCGTGGTTCCGACATCATCTTCCGGCAATCTGTGATGGTAAGCCTCCCGATCGTAAGTCCCCTTATATACGTATTTGATTATATTGTGCTAACGTGTTTAATGTGAACTAAGGATTGGAACTTGTTGGTGATATTATTGTTTTAGGATATAACATGCGTATGCGGTCCGAGCAAAAATGGTTATGTAATATGTTTCGGAAGTCGAGCATATTTATCTGTTTCTACACTTATTAGAATAAACTTATGAATGTTAATTTTATCCGCCGCATGAGTATTTTAAGATGGCTTTTGGTATCTTGCAAACCGATTTTTGATATTTTGGTCTTTCACGTTTTGATAGTATTCTTATGACGGTATTTGATATTTTTATAAATGACTTAGTGAGTATTCGAGAATATTACCAACATCGACCTTTTTGGCAATTTGAACATTTTTTTAAATGATTCTTAGCCTGGTGGGTTCCGGCACGGGGCCCACGACGCTGTAGTATCACGAATATTTTAAAGTGGTGCTTTGAAATTTTCTAACATTGTGAAAAACCATGATTTAATGTCGTCATGTTAAATGGTCACGTATCTCGGAAAAAAAAAAAAAAATTCTTTCGAATAAACATTTTGGAAGAAGAGGAAAGATTTTCAAAATTGTGGTATTTGGGACTCAACACTTTTGAAATATTTCAAATTAGTTACAATTCAATTTCCGATTTTTCTTTTATACATCACTCGAAAATAATTTTTAGAGTCGTTATATAAACTTCCTCTTCCGAAATAAAAGACAGTATTTATGAGTCTTGGGCGCAACGTGACTAGCCCTCTTTTCCAAAAATTTATTTTCATTAAGTGCATACATATAATGATCGTCATCGTCGGAGGACTCGAAATTAACTTCATAAAACTTAACGCTTTACGATATTCTATAGATGTTAACTAAACCTTATGTTGATAATTGTGGTATACTGTGCAACTGATTATTGATAACGCTGAACGGTACTATCCGTATTAGTATGTCGGGCCTTGGCGGACGTAAGTGTGATGACGGAAGTGGAAGCGACAAGGTGGTTCGACGACAACTATTCTTGCTACGGTGAAGGAGTATCAAGATCAAACGATATCCTATGAAATGTCCTTAATGGTCGAGCCCACGAGCGAAACGAAGAGACCGAGGACATCCGGGAAATTTTTGGGCGATGAAGAGTCTAAGGCTCCCAAACCCCGCGCTGCTCGGACGCGCTGCCTTTGCGGTCGGGAGTGAGCGCTGGGATCCCAAGCCAACATCGGTGATTCTCGATAAGAAGAGAAGGTGCTTCAACCGCAATCGTCTGGGACATGATCGTGCAAATTGTCCCTTTCCACTCTTGACTTGTTACCTGTGGGTGTGAAGGTCATCGGGAGAAACATTGTGAGACAGCTTTCCGAATTGGCAAAGAATGCCGCCTAAGAGAGAGCAGAACTAGGGACCGGGAAGTGTCCCGAAATCCTATGTTTCCTTCTGAAGATCCTAGCATGGGAGAATGAAGATTTTGTACTATGTCTTAATCGTTGCTGTTTCAAACAATCGTGACTTCGATCGTATTTCGTTTCATTGCTTTACGTTTCCAACTCTTGGTGTTCTAAGTTTCGGGATCATAATGTCCTCTTAGTATGGGGGAATGTATTACCCGTACTCTTCTTAGTATTTTCGGTATGGGACGAATTTCGTTGTTGGTAGTTCATCTGCGCACCTTTCGACCATTTTAAACTGCCTTGTACTTGCTAGGTCAGTTCATCGTATTTCTGGAACCTTGCACTCGCGCTTTGCTCGTGATGATTTGGGGCTGAGCAAGTAGTTATTTCCTTGATTGTTCCGCTCTCTATTTTAAGTTTCGGACGAAACTTATTTTAAGGGGGTAGAATGTAATATCCGAGATTTTTATTTTGATTTATTCGAATTTTTCTTTTTCTTAGACCGAAATTTCTCGGTTTCCGAGCGTCGGTATTATTTTTCTCGACAATCGATTTTGTGTTTATGGCCATAGGTGGTGATTTGTTGTATGTTAATTTCATTTCGGATCGATGTTGTTGTCCGCGAGCGTTTCGCCGTGTTCGCTCCGGCGCTTTTAGGAATCGAGTCGCCGGGCCACGGCATACAATGGCCGGGCCGGACGGCTATGGAGGAACCGCACGGATGCCGGGCATCACGGATGCCAGGGTAGGACCGCCTGCCAGACGCTACTGGCCGGACAGCTTGCGCGCGCTAAACCGCAGAGTAGCGCACGCCATCGCCGGGAGGTAACGCACGCTAATCGCCAGTGCCTAGGCAAGAGGGTCTCGACTTCGCCGGACTCAGCAGTAGCGCATGCTACGGACAACAGCGCGCGCTAACTCGGCAGCTAGCGCACGCTATCGCTCGGCCGGCGCATGCTACTGGCCGGATGATTAGTCCAAGAGGTCCCGGACGGCCGACGCGCCGCCGCCGATGACATGCGCACGCTATCGCCGTGGCCGGCCGAGAAGCGACGCTACCCGGACAACCTAGCGCACGCTAGTCGGTTGCCGATATATATTTGACCGAGCAGCACTGTTTCAACACCTTTTTCATTTCATTCTCTTCCTTCCGCGGCCGAGGTTATGAGAGCGATAAGGCATGTTGTTGAACAACAAAACCACGAAGATCCCGAGTCCATATCATTGATCGATCAATCCATAACATCCTTCAATCGACCGAATCAAGGTTAGTTTTTCCTAAAATCCAAACTTTGGGAAATTTGGGGATCTTGGTAGATTTCGTCCGTTTGAGCCTTATGAACTTAAATTACGATGGATAATTGTAGATTAAGTTGTATTCTATCATATTCATCATCTTTCCACGGTTTTACCATTTCCGATTCGCCGATTATATGAACTTCCGTTTGACGCCTTCAAAGTGTCCGGGAAATGCCGATAGAGGAATTTGGTCGTTTTGTGATGTTTTTCCTCGTATGATTGATTGTTTATTCGATGATAGGATATTAGGACGATTTCCCTACAAAAATCTGGTGTTGAGCCCTTCCGATCGTTGTTTTCGTTGGAGTTCGGATTTTGCCAACCGACCGTATTTCGGAGTATCCGCGAGAGATTACCAAGGCAAGTACCTTGATATACGAATTGTAATCGCGTGAAATCATCATTGCCGAAGTGTATGAAATTATACGGATATGTATATATATATATATGTGTGTGTATATATATATATGTGTGTATATATATATAGATTTATATATATTTATATGTTAAATATATGTATGTATATACGTATATTGATATATATGCCTATGTCGGTGAACGACGAGTGGTGAATGCTAACACTAGTTGGCGTACTCAACTTGGATTGATGGATGAACTATAGTTATTCATATAATATAGTAAGGTTATATGTATATATACATATATATATATATCTATATATATATATTCGGTTGAGTCGCAATACAAGGATATATGTGTAGCGTTGGTTGGTTGTGCCGAAGGCTTATTGTGTTGGATCTTGATTGATAATGTACGTGTTATTGTTTATTGTGTGGTTATGGACTGTCGGATAAATTGTGTGAATTGGTGTATTGATTTGATAATTGTTGAATTGATTGATTGTGTACTTGATGTTTGTAATAATGTGAATACTTGTTGTGAGAGACGTCGTATCCGGGAACCTCTGAGGGCGGGGTGTGTACTCCGGCCTGGTGTACGATGCAATGTGCGGCTCCATATGTTTGGTGAACACCGGTGTTACCTAATGCGCGTGCAAGGGGCGGCTCTGTCAGGAGTGATCGCCGGCGCGGTGACATGTTCAAGGGGCGGCCAACATAGTGGAGTGAACGCCGGTGCACAGTGTGTAAGGGAGGCGCCTGGCGAGCTTATTGGTAACGGATATTCGAGTGATAGCTAAGACCCCGTTACCGAACAATCCTCGTATTTCAAAGTTCTTTCAACTCTTTTAAAATACTGGTCTCGATATAGACTGTGATTCGTGTTTTTGAAAGCTTGTTTCAAATTGTTTTTAAGACGTTGGTATTGGGGTTAATTAACCAAGGATGTTTGACGAAATCTCCGAGGGTTAATTAATCAAGGGTCTTGAGCGGGAATTGTCTAATGAGAGGTCATGCCTTTGATTGTCCGTGATGATTATTCTCGCATTGGGTCGAGGACCCCGAATAACGTTGTAATGGTTTTCTTGTAAATTGTTTTCCACATGCTGGGTCGAGGATCCGAGAGTTTTTGAAGTATTTTCTAAAAGTATTCCCATTTGATTTTCAAAACCCCATGATGGCCTGAGTCAATAATAATGTTTTCCAACTTTCTTATCAAAATACTTTTCCTTTTATAAAAAGGGATTTTTCTGACTCCTTGGACTCGTTTAAAGTTTCATTGGCGTTAGGTTCCGTACAGAGAATATGACTATGTGATTATCTTTCACTTTGTGTATGTGATACTATTCTGTGTGGACTATGGGAATGTGTGGTTTATGTTAAGGCTTCACGACTGTTGAGATTTGTGTTGTTATTATTCGTATATCTTGTATATTATGTACTTGCACTAGCAAAATTCCAGTTTGCTAACCCCCGAGTTTTCGGGGGGTGGGTGCCTGTTATGCGCTCAGGTTTTGGCAGCTCGGGAGCAGTCACAGGATTGGCTTGGAAGGAGATGGAGGACAATGATACTAATCACACCAGAGTCAGAGTCTTTTCTTTTGTTTCATTCTGGTCGGTATTTCTCTGTCGTTCGAGTATTCACCCTGGCATGGGTGTAGTTGTCATTTATTAAATTGAGTTGTCATTCTTTTCGGTGTTCTAGTTTATTATTGTCATTGTAATATGAATGTCGTTAGTTCTGAATTGGTTAATGACCTTGTCGGTCTGCTTTGTATTTAATTTTGACCCCGGTCGGTCAATCATTGAGTAGTCTTTTGGAGTTTAGCCTGGTAGATCCTCGTGATAAGGGTCTACGGCGTGTGACATTCCCGGTCGTATTCTGGGGGTGTTACAGGAATGCTCGGTAACCATCTCGCAAAACTGAACCTGGTGTCCCTCGAGTCCGCACCTGTAACACGTTACTGGTGGGGAAGGACAATGTGCACGAACATGTCCCGCCACATTACAGTTAAAACATCTCCTGGCTTTACCAGGAGTCAGAACAGAGGACTTGGAACTCCCAGTTCCACGCATCGAGCGATGGAGCTTTACAGCGGAAAGACTACTACGTTGCAAATTGGAAACACCGACTCCTGCACTGCCCACGCGATCATCGAACTCCCTCTGTTTCTTCGACTCGGGCACACGCTCCGACGATAATGAAGCTAGTTCACGAGCTAATGCTCGATCTTGATAGTCCCTCAACGAGGTGCAATTGAATCCCGAAATATACACTCGAATATCCGGCTTCATCCGTCTGTCAAAGTGGGATCCTCTCTGTTAGGAGTATGCCCTCGAATGCCACTCAGAGGTTGTTGAGTGAGGGCATTGTACTTGTAATTATGTAAACCATTTATATAAGGCAAATGATTGTTTCTTTATTTACTGGTAGTTACTGGCATTCCTAACTCGTAAATAAACATATAGAAACTAGTCCGTGTATTTGAGAGCAAAACGTTCCACTCCTTATTGGATAAGGGGGTCGGCACTGGAAAGGTTTATAGCTCAAATACTTAATCGTCATAAGTCGATGAAACTTGACCGGCGTTAAGTTTATGTAAAGACTTGTATGACGTGTTCTTTGACATGGAGAGTGCCTGTCGAACACTAATGGTTAGTGGGAGCACACGTTATAGGTATGCTAATTAGATTAGTATACTCGAACCGACTCACCCTCGATTCGTCACATGGATTTCACTCCGGACACCAATGACGGAATCGAAAGGTTGTGATAGGTATTCGTGAACCTTCGACTTGAGGATTTAGTAGGGATGTGCTTGTGACGTCAAGATTTTCATTAGAGTAGTTCGACCGTAAACCTAAGGCGGGGTCAACCTCGACGTGCATCTTGACGGGCAAGTAGCAGTCCTATCAATACCAAGATAGAATTCTTTCTCCCGTTAGTGAGCGGGTTATATGTCCTATGCGGTTATTGGCAGATGAGATCATAAGTCTTTGGCCAAAGCATTGGAGCCAGTTGTATTAGATACACGACAGCTCGATGATCTCGATTTGCATTAACGCATGCATAGCGTCAAGTACAGATAGGGTTTGACTGACCGTGACCCTAAAACTTGATCGGGACATTTGAAAGAAGGGTTTATACGTTTAATGGTATTCACGACAGAATGGTTCTTGAATGATCCCAATCATTCGTTCTCAGTTGGGGTACAGTGTAGGCCGCCAGGCTGGCTAGGTGGTGCTACTACTCTTTGGTTCCTCCCATTGCTGACTGAGACGGACCTACCGAGTCGCGCATTAGGATTGACGACGGAATGAATCGAGCTTAATCTCTCATTATAAATATTAGATATTGGATATCTAATTTGGGACATTGGATGTCTAAATCGATTTATTGGATAAATTGATTTACGGCCTAATGAATTAAATAAATTACTGGGTGATTAATTTAATTCATAAATATAATTATTTCTTGGAGAAATTAATTATGTTATTATGTATTTGATATGATTAATTAATTGGATTAATTAATCGATATAAATACATTGGGACGGAATTGGAGTTTATCTGTTTAGACTCACAGGAGTTCGAAACGGATCGAACTCGTCCGATACCTTCTAGATGGCTGCCCTCCTTCCACCTACTTTCCACCAAGTCTTCAATTCCATTTTATTAATAGATGATTATAACTTGGTGGGGGAATCTCATGTGATATGATTTGATTTATGTGGGTTGAATAAGAATGGTGAGAGGACTTTGATCTCACTTCACTCAACTTTGAGAAAAGGCTTCCAACCGTGAGTAGTGAGAGAGAGAGAGAGAAAAAATCATTTTCTCAAGTCTTCATCTTCATCTTCTTCTTCACTTTTATTCTTGAGTTTTCTTGGAGAAAATTCAAGATACATTAAGAGAGATATATTATACACTTAGAGTGTAATAATAATAATAAAAAAAAAAAAAAAAAAAAGGCTTCACCACTTGATTCTAGCCGTAACCTTAGAGGTTAATCAAGTGTTGTTGTTCCGGTCGTTTTTCCGGCGCGTGGCAAGTAGAGACGCGGTGTTTTCGGCGTTGGATCGTTCAAGGGCTTGGAGCGGATTGAACTCGTAGAGATCAAACTAAAGCTTGGGGAATAGCTCAAGAGAAGGTTTCCATTTAATCAACGGACTTCGAGGGTTAGTTTCTTACGACTCTTGCTTTTCGTTTTTGATATTCGTATATACGTAGCTCGATCGATTCTCGTAGGGATTCGGATCGAATTAATTTTCGTTTTACCGCTTCCGCTGGGCCTTCGTTTTAGGCACCGAATCCCAACAGTGGTATCGGAGCGTAGGTCTTGCGATCGTATATACGATATTGGCATTTGGAATGCTCGATTAAATGGTGAATGATTTGGAATCATTTTAGTCATAATCGTGGTATATGTTTTTCGTTCGTAATAATTGTATTTTTCGTAAGTTTATGTCTAAATATAAATCTTAAATTTCTGGGAAATATGATTTATATTGAAGATATGAAAGTCGGAAAATATTGATATTGGATATCCGGTCGAAAATCTAGCCCCGAATCGTCGTCGGACGACTTTTTGGACAAAAAGGGTATTTTGGCCGAGGATGACTCGACCGTGTCCTGGGTGACACGGTCGTGTCCGGCAGTGTGGCCAGGCCATCGCTCGAGACCCGATCAGGTCGAGACACGGCGCAACCGCCGAAGTGACTCGACCGTGTCCTGGATGACACGGTCGTGTCCGGCACCGCCAAGTCATCGCTGAGCGACCCGACCGTGTCTGGGTGACTCGGTCGTGTCCCGCCGCATCTTCCGAGGTGACTCGCCAAGCCGGAGTGATCGCCGTAGCCGCCGAGGGTGACTCGGCCATGTCGGCCGTTTTCACCCCGCTCGATTTTTCCGTGTATTCTTAAAAATTAATCTCCCGCATGTTAAATTGGATTTAATATGATTAAAATGATTTATGGTATTTCATTTTATAAGGGAAATTTGATTAATTGGAATATTTATGGTCGACCGAATTATTTTGAACGTTATTACATTACCGATTGGGTGAATCGATTGGATCGGTTCGTATTGTTGATTGGATCAATGTATCTCTACGTTTTCCATTTATTTAGTATTTATTGGATGAATGCTTTTGAATGGGGATGTGGTTCGTGGACTTAGTTTTGAATCGTTCGTTTTATTCGATTGGGTTGTAAAGGCCGTTTGAGCCTATTTATTTTACTAGAAAAATTTGTATCTAGGATGCAATTTTCAATGTAAAATTTATATGTAATGACGAAGACCGAGGAAGATCCATTTCGAGAAGACGAAGATTCAAGACGAAGACTTGTAATTAGATTACGGAGTTTTTGTTTTCTAGGAACGGTCCATGAACCACATGTTGGTAGCAACTAGGTTGTGATTGGTTGTTTCATATTGTATGAATGCCACAAACGCGCTTAAACGATTAATGTGCAAAGTGTAACGTTAATCGCGATAATTCTCCCACAACAAATAATTAAGTTTATAAGGTTTCAAGGTTTTCCTTCCCTCCATCGAAGTTTTCGGAAATTGAAATCCAAACCGGATGTGCTATGCTTCCGAGTTATCGGGTAGTCGTCGGGAGGACGGATAAATTACCGGGAGCGCATTGGATGCCTTCGGTTGGAGCAAATTTTATCCCTAGAAACCTGATAGGTTGCCGGATAAGATTCAATTGTGAAACTGATTTGCGTCGATGGTATAAACTTAACTTGTTCACGAACCATAGAAACCGTATAGGTTGAGGGGAGTGAACAAGGGGAAAAAGAAGATCGAATCATCCATTAGATGGGTTGGTGTTGGACACCACTTTATGAAAATTAATAGACTAGAAACCTGTTAGGTTGCCCTCTATTAAGATTTATAAAGAACTCGATCACCACTATGAAGTAGAGCGACGATACTTCCGGATTTCACATGGGAGTGTGTTATTCCGATAAAAATAGTGGGAGCTGGGTAACAAGAATAGAAAGGACCTTAATTCTATACTCGATCATAATATAACAAGTCACTAATTAACTGCTATACTTAATGCGTACATAACTCAATATGACAATGAATCCACTCGCAATTCTACTCGAAAAGAACACCTTAATGGGACCTAACTTTGTGGATTGGCTCCGCAATCGATGATTGTCCTCGGTATAGAGGCACCGGGATACGCCTTGGAGACGGACATTCCGGCGCCTCCTATGCGGACTCGAGCCAATCAGAAGAGATTGAAAACCACGAAAAGTGGGTTAAGGATGACGTGAAAGTCCGTGCTTATATGATGGCTTCCATGTCTAATGAGCTTCAGAGAGCTCATGAGAAAATGACTTCGCTAGGCATTCTATCTCACTTAACCGAGCTTTATGGTGAGCACAAAGCAGAATCGCTAGATATGAGATATCCAAGCAACTGCTCGGTGCAAGGATGAAGGAAGGTGAGAAGGTTGGGGAACACGTCCTCAAAATGATATCCATGATCGAGAGATTGGAGGCTCTTGATTTTAAAATGGATACTTCTCCAAACCGACCTTATCCTACAGTCTCTCCCCGATTCCTTCTCACGCTTGTTATGAACTTCAACCGCAATGAGATTGCATGTAATTTAGCCGGGCTAATGAACAAACTTGTGATCGCTCGTCTCAAATGAAGACTCATGGATGAAGGAGTCTCTCTTGTGATTTCTTCCGGACCTCGGAGGTCTAAGAATAAGAAGAAAAGACCAAGAAGCAGACTGACCACAAGCTAAGGACCTTAAGGGTAAGGGCAAGGCCCCAATGGTTCCAAGAACAAGAAGAAAAAGGATACTTGTCTCAAGTGCGGTGAGTCAGCCAATGGGCTAGAGACTGTCCGATTCTTCATGGCACTTCGTGCATGTAACTTTTAGTTTTGGAAACAAATTGTTCTCGCTACTGTATTTTCTACTTCCTGAATACCGGATTCTCGTGCTAGTTCTCATATTTGTACCGTGAATCAGATCTGGAACAAAGTAGGAAGCTTGGAGCCGGAGAAGTTATGATCACAATCGGAAGCGGGCATAGTGTCGAGGCGACCACATAGGATCACTTCTTTTGGGTTTAGAATCCGGCTTTGTTTTGACTTTAGAAGATGTACTTGTTTTGCCCAAGGGGCACAAAAACATTGTATCCATTCCGGTCATGGACCGAAAAGGCTTTTCATTTTTCATTGGTGATGGTTCCTAAAATTTATTTTAGAAATAAACTAGTGGGTACCGCTACATTGTTGAATGGATTGTATCATCTAAATCTCAAAGAACAAAGTAGTTGTGAATACTATGACTAGAAAACGTGGTAGGGATGAAACCAATCAAGTTTTGAAATGGCATCTTAGACTTGGTCATGTTGGTCGGACCAAGGTTTACAAGATGGAAAAGATGGACTTATGGGTCCATTGGGATCGGATCCCTTTCCTACTTGTGAATCTTGCCTTAAAGGCAAATGACTAAGTCCCCTTCATAGGGACTTTTGAAAGAGCCGATAAATCGGGATTAATCCATACCGACGTATGTGGTGCTTTAGAAGCGGACGTGACGGATATCAATATTTCATTACGTTTACGTATGATCATACTAGGTATGGTTATGTATACTTAATGAAACATAAATCCGAGGCCTTTGAGAAATTCCAGAATTCAAGGCCCTAGTCGAGAAACAAACTGGTAATCATATCAAAGCACTTCGGTCGGACCGAGGTGGCGAGTATATGAGTACGGAGTTTGACGAGTTCCTTAAGGAACATGGAATAGTTTCACAACTAACACCTCCAGTACTCCTCGGTTAAATGGTGTGTCGAAAGAAGGAACCGGACCCTGTTGAACATGGTCCGTTCCATGCCGGGCTATACCGACTTGCCGATTTACTCCGTGGGGTATGCACTGATCGCCGCGTATATCTTGAATAGATGTCCTTCCAAATCCGTTCCTAAAACTCCACATGAGATGTGGGAGGAAGGAAACCAAGTCTTAATCATATTAGGATTTGGGGATGTCCCGCCTATGTCAAGAAGACTAAGGTGGAAAAGTTGGAAGCTAGGTCTGCGAAGGGACGTTTCATTGGATTCCCGTCTGGGACGATGGGATATCTATTCTACATGCCCGAAGATCGAAGGATCATTGTTGCTTTACAAGCACACTTCCTGGAAGATGAGTTCATTCAGGAAGGCGGAGCACGTAGAAGTATTTCTTTAGAAGAATACAATGAAACTCCTCGAGAGACACCTGTGCAAGAAACTGGAACCGAACTTTCTGAAACACAAGTACAACCACCTCGTAGGTCTAGTAGGGTGTCTCATTTACCTGAGAGGTATGGGCTTGTGCACTTGGAGGAGCTGGGTCTCCATGAGGTTCCAAGTGATAGCCAAGAGACCGACCCGACGACCTATGACCAAGCGATGGTGGATGTAGACTCCGCGAAATGGCGTGAAGCTATGGAAGCTGAGATAGACTCGATGCATGTCAATCAGGTCTGGACTATAGTAGACCGCCCCAAGGGCATAGTGCCTATTGGGAACAAGTGGATCTACAAGAGAAAGACTGATGGTGATGGCAAGGTTGACGCCTATAAGGCCATGCTAGTGGCAAAGGGTTATACCTGTAAGGAAGGAATCGATTACCACGATACCTTCTCGCCCGTAGCCATGATCAAGTCTATTCGCATGATGCTTGCTATAGCCGCCTACCACGATTATGAGATATGGCAAATGGACGTAAAGACGGCTTTCTTAATGGATTCCTCGAGGAGGAAATCTATATGGAGCAGCCTAAAGGCTTTGTATCCGAAGTCGATATTCGTAAAGTGTGCAAGCTTCAGCGTTCCATTTATGGATCAAGCAAGCGTCGCGTAGTTGGAATCTTCGTTTTGACGAGGCAACAAAGAGTTTGACTTCGTGCAAAATGAAGAGGAACCTTGTGTATACAAGAGGGTTAGTGGGAGCAAGATCGCATTCTTAGTACTATATGTAGATGACATTCTACTAATAGGAAATGATGTGGGAATGCTCAGTTCTGTGAAAGCTTGGCTATCGAGTAATTTCTCCATGAAAGACTTGGGAGAAGCTACCTATATTCTTGGTATTCGACTCTACCGGGATAGAGCGAAGAGAACAATAGGTCTTTCCCAAGCCCTCTATATAGATAAAATCTTAAAGCGATTTAAGATGGATGATTCTAAAAGAGGGTTCCTACCGATGCGACATGGAATAAAAGTCACCTTGAAGATGTGTCCTCAAAATGAGGAACAACGAAAGGAAATGAGTAATATACCATATGCTTCGGGCGTGGGTAGCCTTATGTATGCTATGTTGTGTACAAGACCTGACATTGCGCATGCTGTAAGCGTGGTGAGTAGGTTTCAGGCAAACCTGTAGGGAACATTGGATCGCCAGAAAGAACGTTCTCAAGTACTTGAGAAGGACTAGAGATATGGTTCTGATGTATGGTGGTGGAGAATTGGATGTGGTGGGATTCACTGATTCGGACTTCCAAGGACTGAAGGACGACTCGATGTCCACTTCTGGCTACATATTTACTCTTAATGGAGGAGCAGTATCTTGGCGTAGTGCCAAGCAAAGCGCGACCGCCGATTCCACCTGTCAGCCGAGTATCAAGCGGCCTCGGAGGCTTCCAAGGAAGGGTTCTGGATTAAGAAGTTTCGGGAGAACTTCAAGTGATACCATGTGCCGAGTCTGTTCATTGTCATCGCGACAACGACGGAGCAGTAGCGCAGCCAAGGAGCCGAGGTTTCACAATAGCACCAAACATATTGAGAGGAAGTATCATCTCGTAAGAGAATTTGTTCGCAAGGGATACATTGTGCCGCATAGAGTAGACTCGGCCGACAACGTCGCCGATCCACTGACTAAGCCACTATCTCGGACTAGCTTGGAGCGTCATCTGGAGAACATGGGTATTAGATACCATAGTGTGTGGCATTGAGTGCAAGTGGGAGATTGTTAGGAGTATGCCCTCGAATGCCACTCGAGGTTGTTGAGTGAGGGCATTGTACTTGTAATTATGTAAACCATTTATATAAGGCAAATGATTGTTTCTTTATTTACCGGTAGTTACCGCATTCCTAACTCGTAAATAAACATATAGAAACTAGTCCGTGTATTTGAGAGCAAAACGTTCCACTCCTTATTGGATAAGGGGGTCGGCACCGGAAAGGTTTATAGCTCAAATACTTAATCGTCATAAGTCGATGAAACTTGACTGGCGTTAAGTTTATGTAAAGACTTGTATGACGTGTTCTTTGACATGGAGAGTGCCCATCGAACACTAATGGTTAGTGGGAGCACACGTTATAGGTATGCTAATTAGATTAGTGTACTCGAACCGACTCACCCTCGATTCGTCACATGGATTTCACTCCGGGACAATCAATGACGGAATCGAAAGGTTGTGATAGGTATTCGTGAACCTTCGACTTGAGGATTTAGTAGGGATGTGCTTGTGACGTCAAGATTTTCATTAGAGTAGTTCGACCTCGTAAACCTAAGGCGGGGTCAACTCGACGTGCATCTTGACGGGCAAGTAGCAGTCCTATCAATACCAAGATAGAATTCTTTCTCCCGTTAGTGAGCGGGTTATATGTCCTATGCGGTTATTGGCGATGAGATCATAAGTCTTTGGCCAAAGCATTGGAGCCAGCTTGTATTAGATACACGGCACTCGATGATCTCGATTTGCATTAACGCATGCATAGCGTCAAGCATGATAGGGTTTGATCGACCGTGACCCTAAAACTTGATCGGGACATTTGAAAGAAGGGTTTATACGCCATCGTATTCACGACAGAATGGTTCTTGAATGATCCCAATCATTCGTTCTCAGTTGGGGTACAATGTAGGCCGCCAGGCTGGCTAGGTGGTGCTACTACTCTTTGGTTCCTCCCATTGCTGACTGAGACGGACCTACCGAGTCGCGCATTAGGATTGACGACGGAATGAATCGAGCTTAATCTCTCATTATAAATATTAGATATTGGATATCTAATTTGGGACATTGGATGTCTAAATCGATTTCTTGGATAAATTGATTTACGGCCTAATGAATTAAATAAATTACTGGGTGATTAATTTAATTCATAAATATAATTATTTCTTGGAGAAATTAATTATGTTATTATGTATTTGATATGATTAATTAATTGGATTAATTAATCGATATAAATACATTGGGACGGAATTGGAGTTTATCTGTTTAGACTCACAGGAGTTCGAAACGGATCGAACTCGTCCGATACCTTCTAGATGGCTGCCCTCCTTCCACCTACTTTCCACCAAGTCTTCAATTCCATTTTATTAATAGATGATTATGACTTGGTGGGGGAATCTCATGTGATATGATTTGATTTATGTGGGTTGAATAAGAATGGTGAGAGGACTTTGATCTCACTTCACTCAACTTTGAGAAAAGGCTTCCAACCGTGAGTAGTGAGAGAGAGAGAGAGAAAAAATCATTTTCTCAAGTCTTCATCTTCATCTTCTTCTTCACTTTTATTCTTGAGTTTTCTTGGAGAAAATTCAAGATACATTAAGAGAGATATATTATACACTTAGAGTGTAATAAAAAAAAAAGGCTTCACCACTTGATTCTAGCCGTAACCTTAGAGGTTAATCAAGTGTTGTTGTTCCGGTCGTTTTTCCGGCGCGTGGCAAGTAGAGACGCGGTGTTTTCGGCGTTGGATCGTTCAAGGGCTTGGAGCGGATTGAACTCGTAGAGATCAAACTAAAGCTTGGGGAATAGCTCAAGAGAAGGTTTCCATTTAATCAACGGACTTCGAGGGTTAGTTTCTTACGACTCTTGCTTTTCGTTTTTGATATTCGTATATACGTAGCTCGATCGATTCTCGTAGGGATTCGGATCGAATTAATTTTCGTTTTACCGCTTCCGCTGGGCCTTCATTTTAGGCACCGAATCCCAACACTTGGAACTCCCAGTTCCACGCATCGAGCGATGGAGCTTTACAGCGGAAAGACTACTACGTTGCAAATTGGAAACACCGACTCCTGCACTGCCCACGCGATCATCGAACTCCCTCTGTTTCTTCGACTCGGGCACACGCTCCGACGATAATGAAGCTAGTTCACGAGCTAATGCTCGATCTTGATAGTCCCTCAACGAGGTGCAATTGAATCCCGAAATATACACTCGAATATCCGGCTTCATCCGTCTGTCAAAGTGGGATCCTCTCTTCCTCGGTTCTCACCCGATCTCGCACATAACTGAGTTGTTTGCTATAATCGATGATAGCCTGCGACACCGATATATCTTGCGGTTCTGCCAAGTAGAATTCGCGAATCCTCTGCTCTCTAATCGGTTTCGGACAGAACTCAGCTTCCATAAGTGCTTGGAACTCCGCCCACGTGACATCACGATCACGAGGTTTAACAGCTTCCCACCAATTAGCAGCATCTTTGTCGAGAAGGTACTGAGCGATAGGTACCTTCCGCTCTTCAGGACATCCGACAGCCTCGAAAATCTTTCCCAACTGGAAAATCCAACCATCCCAGCCCAACGCATCCGCAGCACCGACGAATCGAGGGGGATTCATACGAACTACCTCGCGAAGCCATTGATTTACACCAACGTTCTGACTCGCGTCAATGCTACGTTGAACCACCTGGGTCAACTGAGTCACCTGAGTCGCTACTTGTTGCAATATAGTAGCAACACCCAAACTAAAATCATTCCCAGTGGCATTCTCTCGATTCCGCATCTGATCCCCGTGGCCATCAGCGCCACTGTTACGACCACGACCTCTGCCCCTCGGCATACTAACAAACAACAACTTAGGGTAAAGAAAGATCATAACACATAGCAAGATATTCAAGTCTCTGTCTTTTATCCAACATCATTAAATCATATACATATTACCATTTAATTCCAGCTAGAGCACAATATACAAACTATTATACCAAAAATCTTCATTTATAATGCCGTTGTTATGCGATTTATAAATGCAATGGAATTGAAATCATCCACTATATCAAAATCACTTTCTGTACGGTTTCCGCGCCGGAACTCACCAAGTTGAAAACCATTTTCGAAAACGTTCCAAAATGCCAGAAAGGCCGATGACGGTAATACTTTCCAAATACTCCCCAAAAGTCATTTTTCCAAATACCAAATACCATTTGAAATTACAAGGCGTAGACGCGGAAACTCAATAGTTTCAAAATATATGTTAAGTCACCCGACAAAAGAGTTAGGAAAAAGGGTCAATGAAATAATTCAAATTTACAAACCCGAAAGGTCATTCTGAAACACACACTATTTGGTAAAAGTACCCAAAAAGTCATCTTGGACTTTACACACGCAGCGGATATGAACACAGTTCAAGTTACACATAACCATACAACAATTGTTATTCCTGAACAACACATAGAGTACGGTCACAAATGGTTAGCCTAACAATCGCAAAAGTTAGACTTACGGCCAGAACGTAGTTTCCGAGCTTCTGCTCAGACCGTTTAGGGTATGATTTAACAGAGACTTAGCGTGCGCTAGCCATGCCACGTTAGCGCGCGCTAGCTATTCTCATCCAGCAACACATTCATAAACATATACCAAATAATGCCAAAAGCCGAAGGTTACAAATAAACAACAACATACGAATCCCAACACCAACAATTTATATTCTCACTACATATCGTTTAGTCGAAAAGTTGAAGGCGAAAGTCACGTCTCAAGTAATCTATTGATAGACCTCGTTTAAGCATTTAAAAATCAAATTTTGAAAATTTTCAATGCAAGATGAAAATATAATATATGTAGTTTGAATTCTCAAAATCTTTGATCTCGAGGTCATCATACGAAAATTAAATCATTTTTCCTCCTCTAAGGATGTTTTTAAATATAATTTACGTGATTTCCCCAAAACATTTGAAATTTAAAATACCACATTGATAAACTTTTATTGAGTAATCAATCCAAAACATCACCCCTGCAAAAACAACGATTTCACACAAGGATGTATACATATATACATGCATACCGGTACTACTCTTTGTTCCAACACAATACGAGAATCAAACAAGTATGGAGTAAGTATTCACGAGGCATAATTAAACTCCACATAATAACACAGAATCACACAAACTCGTATAATACGAGACACAACAAGGTAGGGAGACTTACATCCACAGATCGCACGAAGATGATGGTTGCACCTCGATACTAATCACGACCGACAACTCAGACGACGCGTCGCGACACCACTCAGTCAGACCAAATCTGACAAGACAAGACCCGACAACACACAACTCAACCCGACAGCCTAGGTTTCCTCAACCTAAGCTCTGATACCATATTCTGTAACACCCCCAAACCACTCGGGAATATTACAGCGCCGCAGACCCTCTCCGCGAGGATCTACCAGGCTAAATACAAAACAATGCATCACTTCACATGCCAACATGGCTACATAAAGGACCATTAGACCGATATGGTCTTATATCACAACACACAGAACAATACATACAAGATCCTTGCCCATAACACATACCCACGCAGGGGCTAGAATACAATATCACTTCCATAATTCGATAAAATAACACATCGGAGGAATAATCAACACGACTCTACCAAATACTCTATAATTGGTCTTCACGTGATCAGTATCTTCGTTTCCCATCATCCTTCGTATCGATCCTGTGATTCGCTCCCCAGCTACCTGCAAGTACCTGGACGCAATACAGACATCCACCCCCCGAATACTCGGGGGTTAGCAAAACTCCACTGTTTTGCTAGTGCAAGTATAAAACCAAAAGTACAAGCCATACATAACGTGCTTCAAGAATATAATATCTTGAATATATTTCCCGAGATAAAACACTTAATCAAAACAGTTTGATTTATAAAAGGTAGGAATAGAACCATGTATCTCACACAAAATATTTTACGGTCTCGGGAGTTTGAAAACATTTGGAAATAAGGAATTCTCAAGTCTTTCAAAAACACTTGGGGACACGGCCCAAAATCATCTTTCCAAAATACGATTCCAATAATAAAACGCGGTTTCACAACCCGATTCACAACACACGGGGTCCAAGACCCGAATCATAAGCCACAGGTCCACGACCCGAATAACATAACACATGTTCCTAAGGATTATTCGCGTCCCGTGCTAACAAGCCACGAACCTCAGATGCTCCCGTAGAACATACCCGAGTGAATAATCCAATAGGAACCCATACCAAATCACATGTCCTCGTGACAACAGTCACAGAACCATTCCAAACCACAACCATAAGTTATCCCGGCATCGGGCTAACAAGCCACAAACCTCGGAGTCCCTGCAAGACATACCCGATGATAACCCCCACAAGTTGTAGTACCCGTAATTTTTATCCCCGGAAATTTTCTATTTTTGGCGGAAGTCTATTTTGACGACTTGCTTGGGACCGGTTCATCTTCCTGAGAAATGATTAATTCTATACTTTTTGTCATCCGAGTTCGTTTCGGTATCGTTCTGTTGAATTCCGTGTTCTTTATCGACTTTTTCACGTGGGAGTTCGACTTTGTTAGATCACCATTAATTTTTGGTAACTCCAAAAATTCTGAATCTTTGCAATATTATAGAGCATCGAGTTAGATTTCCAATGGTTCAAACGGTGAGTCAATCGGAGTCCGGACGAGAGAGTTATGGTCGTTTTAACTCACCCGCTCGTTATTGGCGATCATCGCCGGCCGAACTCGGCCGTGTCGTCCGACACGGCCCGTGCCGCATTTCGTCCCGAAATGCCGGAGTTTCGCCGACCAGACTCGGCCGTGTCGTCCGACACGGCCCGCGTCTGCATTTCTTCCGATAAGCTCGAACGATCGCTGACACGCCCGGCCGTGTCCTGTGACACGGCCGAGTCATGCCCGGCCGCCGGCGGGTCGCTGTCGGAAGGCCTCGGCGCCGCGACCGTGTCGGGCAGACACGGTCGAGTCCTCGCCGCCAATCAGGTAACACGACCGCGCCGACCGCACGGCCGTGTCCGGCAGCGATCAACCCTATAAAAGGCCCCGCAGACGTTTTTCCGCCATTTTTCACCTTCTTCTTCTCCTCTTCCGCAGCCTTGGCGTGTTCTAATCTTGAAGCCATGTTGTTTAACAACATATCCATGGAGTTTTGAGGTTCATATCATCAATCATCCGTCCTATAACATCCTCCGATCTACTGACCAGTCGGATTTCCTAGAAATCTAATTTTGGGGATTTTGGGTATTTTGTTCGATTTCGTCCGTTTAATCCAATTTAACTTAGGATTGTGAAGGATTGATGATTATTTAGATGTATTGTATCATTTCCCTTGTTATCCCATGGTTGGATCGTATCGATTCGTTGTTTTGGTCGAGTTCTTGACCGACACCTTGAAGGTGTCCGGTAAAATGTCATAGAGGGGTTTTCGGGCGTTCTACGATTATTCTTCCTCGTATGATCGATGATTTATTGAATTTATGTTGTTAGGGTCGAATTCTTGTGAAGAACTCGAGTTGAAACCCTTCCGTTCGTTGTCTTCTTCGTGGTTCAAGCTTCCCGGTCGAACCGTGTTCTTCGGGATCTTCGGTAACGTTTATTAAGGCAAGTATACATTTATGATTGTGCGTTCTCGACTTTGAAAGTAAGAGGAATTGATGGCATGATATGAACGAACCGTTTTTACGGCATTCATAGATATATTGATGGCATATTATGAACGAACCGTTTTTACGGCATTCATATATGTATTATTGGCATGTAACGAACGAACCGTTTTGACGGCATTCCTACATGTAACGGCGTATGATCTGAACGAACCGTTTCTACGGCATTCACGTACGTCATAAGATTTTAGTCATTCCGGAATAACTAGTCTTGAATTGATGAATTGACGGATATTGATGAATTGACGGATTACATTTACTTTATTATCGAGAAGTATTATGTTTCATATTGTTATACTTGCACTAGCTATTCGACGGCTAACCCCTTTATGGGGGAAATACGTTTCATGTATTTCAGGTTCCAGGAGAGCGGACAAAGCGGTACTGTGTCGGCATGAAGATGATGGGCAAGTGTGATACCGTGTCTTGTCTCCTGTTATCTCTTTTGGTTTCCTCCATTCAAAGTTGTTGTATCGAATGGATTTTTAAATACTCGAGTATTGTATTTCGATTTCCTTGATGTTCCTACTGTGTTGCCGAGGTATTGATTTGTGCAGTGATGTATATGGTTTCATTGTTTATGGTTTCGAATACCATTTGTATCGTCTTTCTTTCTATTGTATGTAGACCTCATCGGTCAAGTTTATAGTTCCGCGTATGTTTAGCCTTGTGGGTCCCACGGCGGGGCTCACGGCGCTGTAATATACCCTGAATAACTTGGGGGTGTTACAGAATATGGTATCGAGCTTAGGTTTATGGATACCTATGTTGTCGGTCTTTGGGTCGATTGAGTCGGCATTTGCCCACAGTATCACTACTCTGCCATCATCACCGTGCGACCGGTACTTGTAAGTCCTCTCACTCTTCTCGTATTTTTTCTTAATCGTTTCGTTTATAGCTTGGTATTCTTGGGAATTGGTCACTTCGGGAATGTGCGATTTGGATTATACTTACGCACGTATGTGCCCTTCAGAATGTTGATCAAAGTAGGAAGAATCGTACGTGGTCACGGACGTGAACTCTTCCTTGAGATTTTGTTAAATTGCTAATTGCGATATTGGTGTGTAACGGTATTATGTTGAGACTTTGTTTAGGAGTCGCATGCTAGTATCACGGAGATCTTCGACTTCCCGACTGTAAGTATGTTGTTCGGATTATTCGATAATTCAGGTTATCTTGGTGATTTTGGATTTTCCGTTGAAATGTTTGTGCGAGTGATTGCAAGTTTCGAGGACGAAACTTATTTTTAAGGGGGGTAGAGTGTAATACCCCGATTTTTCGGATATTTTTTTTTTTCGTTTATATATTGGATATCGTGGATGGTTAATTATGCTCGAGGACGTTGTGAACGTTTGAAAATGTTATTGAATTGAGTATATGTATTGATTTTGCCGTATGCTCGTATTTAGTATGTCATGACTTTGGACAGGAATTGTTGAAATTGACTAAGTATGGAATTATTACGTGCGTTAATAAGGTGAGATTACGTGCGTAAGATTGGCATGGTTACGTGCGTTAAGGCTAAGGTATTACGTGCGTAATAGCCGGCATCGGACGTAACCGAGTCCTGGTCGGCAGTGGGACCCTGTTTTGGAAACTTTCGGCGCAGGATGTTGACAGTGAGTCAACGTCGTGTTACATACGTTATACGGGACGTGTTACGTCGTAACACAACCATTATCTTGTAGCAAGTCAACTGGTATATTACGTACGTTGTATGGTATAGGTTACGTACGTAATGGACTGCACGGATTGAGACAGTGAGTTGGTTACATACGTTATGGATTTTGGATTACGCACGTTAAAGTTGTTACGTACGTTAAGAAAGGACACCTACGTACGTAATGAGAGTGCAATTTATATATTGAAGTGTTGCCTTTCATTTCTCTCACGATCCTTTGAGATATTTCTCTCCAAAACTCGTCCCTCTTCGCTTTTAAGAGTGTTCTAAACACTTTTAACATGATTGTGAGCTTGGAATCATGGAATTAGAGCTTGGTTATGGAACTTTTGTTGATTCTTGAAGTGATTCCTTGTGTTATCCATATTCTATGAGGTTTATGTTGAAGGAAGATAATGATATGCTTTGAATATGTTGATTATGATTATGGAATCATAGAGATCTTGGTGTTCTTGAGGCCATATGATGACTATGATGATTTAATGATTCTTGGAATGGAGTTCAATTATTCTTTCTTCGTGGTTCGTCCATACAAGGTAATCCTCGTATCCCTTTGATAGTGGCTCATTTTTTTTCTTTTTGGATTACTACTTGGGAGGGAGTATGTTGGGAATCGTATATTTTGATGTTCGTCTTATTTCAATGAAAATGCATAAATTGGACTGTACTTTTATCCGCTGCGTGAGTATTTTTGAAATGGATTTTGGTATTTTGCCAACTGAAATTTTATTTTGTAAAACCGATTCCCTAAACTGAGATTTTGGCATTTTAACCTTGATCGTTTTGACGGTATTTGGAAAATGATTTTTTTTAGTATTTGAAAAATATTACCGTCATCGGTCTTTTTAGCATTTTTGGAACGACGTGGAAATTGTGCTTAGCCTGGTAAATCCTTGTGAGAAGGGTTTACGGCGTGTAATATTCCCAGGAGGATCTGGGGTGTTACAATTATGGTATCATGTGATAATGTTATACGAGATTTATTGGAATTGTAATAAGAAATTTCGGATGTTGATATGATCATTGAGATCTTCTTCATATGGTGATAAGGGTTTTGTTGCGATTCTTGAGATTGTATGAATGACATGATGAAGAAAATGGTAACATGGAGATATATACCTCGGAGATGTTGTTCTGAACGTGATTTCGGATATTTCATGTTCTTGAAGAACTCTTGAATTATACGAGGTGATGAAAATTTTTTTTGAAGTGTTGATGTTTTGAAAATGAATATGGAATATTCATATCTAGAGCTAAACTATGTGTTGGAAATATTGTTCGCATAGGAATACGAATGTGATTATGAGTTTGATGAGACTATTATTCATCTCTGAATTTGGAAGCCCATACGTAGGGAGCAAATATTCAAATCGAATGAATGGATTGTTTGATAACCTTTTTAATATGATTATCTATTGTTTTGAACCAGTCGGATGATTCGAATTGATGACGGTCATAAGTAAATTTTAACGATGGATTTACGAGAAGGGAACCTTGTCAATTCATATTTAAGAATTGAGTTTGGAACATTTAGACCCTTATTATTGGTCCGAATTGGTTGCTGATATGATCATCATATTTCGACTCGTATTGTGGACAGGATTTGTAAGTGTCTGAGTTGGATTGTTCAGACTATGATTAGTAGAGATATGGTAAAACGATTGAGTTCGAGGTTTGGTGGTATTGATATTGGTCGTCATCGAACCGGTTGATTATCAATCCTTCGTTTTACAATAAGGTATGATGTTTGATCGTGAATTATGATCATTGTGTTGCGGTTAAGGTTGAAGGGTTCGTAGATTAACTTGGTCGAGACTGAGGGAATTCGTAAGACGAAATCAACTGAATTGGTAACAGTACGTTGTATTGATATCGAGGCAAGTTTTATACTCGTACTAATCATGAGACTAATGTTATCGTGTATGTGTACGAATGTGTGTATCATTTCAAGACTTGGCCTCCTTATGATTTTATTGATAACAGGGGATTGTTTGATACGACACCCGTCGACAAATTATGCCAAATGTTACTGTTGTTTGTAAATGGCCGGTTCAAGGCATTACGATACTTGTTGGTTAAGTCGCTGTCGATTGCCGGTTCGCGGTATCGACGTATCGATTGTGATTGTGATGGATGTTCCATTGAGATATTGTGGTAATCGTCGTCATTGACATCGGTGTTTTTCTATTAATATTATATTAACCAATGAGAGACGTTTGATATATCCTTTTATCATCTCCGTTTCGGTGGTCGGTTTAAGACACCGGGACATCCATTCTATCGTATCATTGTTTATCGATTGACCGTTCTAAGGTAATCGAGGTATTGAATTGGGATTATCGAAGATAATTCCCATCCGTTGTCAAAAATATTCTCATCCGTTGTATCGTTGTTATCGATTGGCCATTCTACTAATCAGTATTGAATTGGGATCACGAGGATAGTTCCTATCCGTTGAATTATTATTGTCGTGTTGACCGATTCAAGGCAGACACTATTTTCTTGTGAACTCGTAATTTTGTGATCTTTGAAGGTTGAGGATTTTCCCGAATCTGTTGTGTTGTGATCGTTGCTCGTGTTAATCGGTCCTTAGGGAAATTCGATCCCGGATGGTTGTTTTGAATATCGTTGGTAGTGTCGATCTTTAATTATTCGTGTGTCATCGTTCACTAGGTGAGACGTATGATCCGTATTTGATGTTTTATACCTTGAGTTACGTAGTCAAGTTTAATCGTGGCATATCCGGAATCATGTCTGCGTCTTTGATTGGTTATGTGTAAGATTTTTAGTCGGGCACCCGATGGTCATGCGTGGATATTTCCGCATTGGACCGTGCACACGAGACGTAGTTCTTGAGGCTAATTAGGTACATTGTCACACGTATATTCTGGATTCCGTATACGGGGTGGACATGTGCACGGACACATTTCCGGATCGGGCGTACTGTGATATCCCTCTTGAGCTTTATTGATTGATCGTTCGTAGTCCATGTTGTATTGGATATGTCCGACGATTTGCGATCGTTGTTCATACGCCGAGGGGTATGTCCGATACCAGTTTGCTCCTTTGAGATCTGTATTGTAATGATTTACTGACTTTGGGCTGTTCGTCTTTCATGCCATTGTGATATATCGGTATTTCCGTTGGAGCCTTCGGGCATTATGAATTCGTATCTTTTTCGGCATTGGTTTGGTTTGCCTTCGGGTAATGTATTGTGGTGTTCTATATTGATGATTCGCCGTTTGGGAGTAAGTTTCGGTTCTTGTGCATCTCGTTGAGCTTTTCCTGGCGAAATATTTCTTCTCCCTACCTGTTTTAAGTTTCGGGACGAAACTTCTTTTAAGGAGGGTAGAATGTAGTACCCGTAATTTTTATCCCCGGAAATTTTCTATTTTTGGCGGAAGTCTATTTTGACGACTTGCTTGGGACCGTTTCGTCTTCCTGAGAAATGATTAATTCTATACTTTTTGTCATCCGAGTTCGTTTCGTATCGTTCTGTTGAATTCCGTGTTCTTTATCGACTTTTTCACGTGGGAGTTCGACTTTGTTAGATCACCATTAATTTTTGGTAACTCCAAAAATTCTGAATCTTTGCAATATTATAGAGCATCGAGTTAGCTTTCCAATGGTTCAAACGGTGAGTCAATCGGAGTCCGGACGAGAGAGTTATGGTCGTTTAACTCACCCGCTCGTTATTGGCCGATCATCGGCCGAACTCGGCCGTGTCGTCCGACACGGCCCGTGCATCTCGTCCGAAATGCCGGAGTTTCGCCGACCAGACTCGGCCGTGTCGTCCGACACGGCCCGTGCGCTGCATTTCTTCCGGATAAGCTCGAACGATCGCCGACACGCCCGACCGTGTCCCGTGACACGGCCGAGTCATGCCCGGCCGCCGTCGGGCGGGTCGCTGTCGGAAGGCCCTCGGCCGCGACCGTGTCAAGCGGGACACGGTCGAGTCCTGTCGGCCAATCGGTAACACGACCGTGCCGACCGCACGGCCGTGTCCGGCAGCGATCAACCCCTATAAAAGGCCCCGCAGACGCTTTTCCGCCATTTTCACCTTCTTCTTCTCCTCTTCCGCAGACTTGGCGTGTTCTAATCTTGAAGCCATGTTGTTTAACAACATATCCATGGAGTTTTGAGGTTCATATCATCAATCATCCGTCCTATAACATCCTCCGATCTACTGACCGTGCCGATTTCCTAGAAATCTAATTTTGGGGATTTTGGGTATTTTGTTCGATTTCCCGTTTAATCCAATTTAACTTAGGATTGTGAAGGATTGATGATTATTTAGATGTATTGTATCATTTCCCTTGTTATCCCATGGTTGGATCGTATCGATTCGTTGTTTTGGTCGAGTTCTTGACCGACGCCTTGAAGGTGTCCTAAAATGTCATAGAGGGGTTTTCGGGCGTTCTACAATTATTCTTCCTCGTATGATCGATGATTTATTGAATTTATGTTGTTAGGGTCGAATTCTTGTGAAGAACTCGAGTTGAAACCCTTCCGCGTTGTCTTCTTCGTGGTTCAAGCTTCCCGGTCGAACCGTGTTCTTCGGGATCTTCTAACGCTTTATTAAGGCAAGTATACATTTATGATTTTGCGTTCTAGACTTTGAAAGTAAGAGGAATTGATGGCATGATATGAACGAACCGTTTTTACGGCATTCATAGATATATTGATGGCATATTATGAACGAACCGTTTTTACGGCATTCATATATGTATTATTGGCATGTAACGAACGAACCGTTTTGACGGCATTCCTACATGTAACGGCGTATGATCTGAACGAACCGTTTCTACGGCATTCACGTACGTCATAAGATTTTAGTCATTCCGGAATAACTAGTCTTGAATTGATGAATTGACGGATATTGATGAATTGACGGATTACATTTACTTTATTGTCGAGAAGTATTATGTTTCATATTGTTATACTTGCACTAGCTATTCGACGGCTAACCCCTTTATGGGGGAAATACGTTTCATGTATTTCGTGTTCCAGGAGAGCGGACAGCGGGTACCAGTCGGCATGAAGATGATGGGCAAGTGTGATACCGTGTCTTGTCTCCTGTTATCTCTTTTGGTTTCCTCCATTCGGTTGTTGTAATCGGAATGGATTTTTAAATACTCGAGTATTGTATTTCAGTTTCCTTGATGTTCCGGCCTGTGTTGCCGAGGTATTGATTTGTGCAGTGATGTATATGGTTTCATTGTTTATGGTTTCGAATACCATTTGTATCGTCTTTCTTTCTATTGTATGTAGACCTCATCGGTCAAGTTTATAGTTCCGCGTATGTTTAGCCTTGTGGGTCCCACGGCGGGGCTCACGGCGCTGTAATATACCCTGAATAACTTGGGGGTGTTACACAAGTTATCTCGGCATCGGGCTAGCAAGCCCCGAACCTCGGAGTCCCTGCAAGACATACCCGGATTGGATAACCCTACGATCACGCCCGACCCATACTAGCAAGTATGGATCCCGGAGATTCAACAATCCTACCCGGAGGCACATCACTTTCAGCAGTCACATAACAATGAGCAGAACATCAAGCCAAGCAACACTTAAACATCACAACCTCCTTTCAAAGGAGTAACAACTAATATCCCGCGTAATACATTCTTAACGAACAAGTACAAATAACATTACGTAATCCCCGGCAAAGGATTACGGTCTAATAAACTCATTCAAAGTGATCATATCATCTTTTCAACATACAAATCCAACACACATATTCCGAGAACACATATATTCACGAAATACATAAATTATCGTTGAAAGACAACATTTATCGAGAATATACCGATCCCTTTACGTTCATTAAACATTGGGTTTCGCGAATTCCTTTACCATTAATTACGCCTACGAAACATGAAACGTATGGACAAGATACTTGCCTCGATATCACGAGCTTTAAACGATTTAACGGCACGATCGGAAACCTTCAACCTCCAAAACGATCAAGACTTCGACAGCCCACGAATACTACGAAAATAGCATCACCACAAATCAATAACACTAATCGAAATCCGAAACGATCCTAAAAACGACAAGGATCTAAGTATTCTCAAAGAAATCAAGAATCATTGATTCGGGCGATAAAAATCGATGAACGGTTAACAAAATCTGAAGATTACGGTCAAGACAAACAAGAACAAATAACCGATCGGATGAGATCGGTTAAGAATCACAAATCCAAGCAAAAACCCCAAATTTAAGAAAATAGGGTTCTAACAAGAGATTACCTTGATTTGGACCAAGAAGATGTTGTTAAACATCTACAAATCCGCTCAAAGATGAAGCTAGAAGAAAAAGATCGGTCCTACTCGCCTCTGGATCTCACTCCCATCGGAAGGGATGAAGAAAAGTGGGAAATGACGACTTAATGTTGTTTGTCAAGATTTATATCGATGCTTATTAGCGTGCGCTAATCACCTGCATTAGCGTGCGCTAACGGGTCAACGCTCCAGAAACCGCCTATAACATAGTTATCGTGCGCTAGCCAATGCCGTAGCGCGCTAACGGGTCACAAAACCACCCAGAGCCCCCGGATGACCGCACCTACCGGTAGCGTGCGCTAGAAAGAAGAGAGTGCGTGCGCTAGCGGCCGATAGCGTGCGCTAGCCATCGGCCTTAGCGTGCGCTAACAAAGCTCGCCCGATCCGGTAGCTACCGGATCGCCTCTGATCGCGCTAGCGTACGCTACACATTCAGTAGCGTGCGCTAAACACCACGCAGTAGCGTGCGCTATGCTTCAAGCATTAGCGTGCGCTACACCACAAAAACTCAAAAACTCCCAAAGTGATCCGAAATGCCTCCAAAAACATGTCCCAGCAAGTTACAACCAAACATGGCACGAAATTCCTACGATGAGGACCATGACAATCCGATAAAACCCAGAAAACCCAACGAATCCGGAATAAAGATCTCGGGTATTACAGCATATATGTCATTGTTGTATGTCCACCTCATGTTGGTCCGACGGGATCATCGGGGGATCTATGCTAGCGCGTGCTGGATCATCAGACGGGTTTTTCCACCTCGTGTTGGTTTGACGGAATCATCGAGGGATCTAGGCAGTGAATGCTGGATCATCGGAATTACCATGTGTATGTTGTGATATCATGTTGTGATTATCATTTGTGTATGTTATTTACGAGTTTCTCGTAGGAGGAGACTCGTTGGTAATTTGTCATTTATGTTATTATTATTCTTTGTGAGATGTTGAATAATGTGTTGTTGTACTTGTACTAGCATCGTTGTGCTAAACCCCTTCAGGGGTGAACATTTGTTTATATTCAGGATCCAGGAGAGCAGGGAAACAACCACTGAAGCTGCATGACGACGAGAGTGCAGAGTGATGTTCCGGCCGGTTTCAATTGTCTGTTGTTCGTGTTGTTTTTAATAATTACTCGAGTACGTCGTCGTTTGTGATGTTGGATTTGGTGATGTATTAATATTCTTCATTTAGATGTTTGTATTTTCTGTATTGGCCCAGAACTGTTGTATTTTATTTCAGTTACTTTCATATGTTGGTATATGTTATTGTCTTTTCATTTCTTCAGCCTTGTAAATTCTTATGTAAAGGATATACAGCGCTGTAATATTCCTGAATATATCGGGGGTGTTACAGACTGATCACGAGATGGGATAGAAAATACACATTGACCTTAATTATCGAGAGAAGTTGTATCTAATTTTTTTTGGCCTATATGTAACATATAGTCATAAAACCTGATGCAATGGGCTTCAAAAAAATTACAAAAACCCTAACTTCCGAAGGTAGGAATATAATTTAAAGACAATGCAGTTTAAATAAAGTATACTATATTGGAGAACATTATATGGTCTGATATTGGAGCGCAGTTATGATTTTCAGGAATGTGAAGGCAGTTTGCATACTGCACGGGATTGCCCATGTATGATTCAGACCACATTGTATGTATTTGAGTTGGAATTCTATGAATATCGGGGTTAATTGATTAGATTCGAGTTTTTTTTACTTGAAAATGGTTATAATAATTTTGTTTAGTTCTTTACATATTGGTTGACATGCTACATATTCATTTTATTATTTTATAAGGAGATTTTTTCGAACCTAGACTGTTTTTTAATTACATAATAGTTAGTTATGCAAGATATTAACTTTTAAATAAATTGGTAGTATAAATTTATATATGATTCATTTATTTATTTTTGAAATATATAATAGTTGCAGTTTTGGTAGCTCTTTCTGTAATGATATTTTTCACAACTGCAGGATCCTTTTTTCTTGTTCCTGCAATATATGTTTTACTCAGATAATTTGGTTACGTAAAGAGCGTCCGAAATTGAAAGTTATGTTGGGAACAATTATCTTTCAGAAAAAAGGAAATAACGAGAGAATAGGAATTTACAGATATGCTACACAAAAACTATGTCAACAAGTTTGGTAACAACCACAACCATGTCAGGAAATATCTAAAATCAACAGGAAAGTAAAATAAAATTTTCCATCATATACATGCAAGGATTAAGGCTGGTGGATGTCTGATTAAACAGGCAGACAACAAAGTTGAGTCACTCAACTCTTTTTGCTTTCAATGTTCGTCCGCGAGATGATGTATTGATGTGTGTGTCAGGGTTAGGATGCTCTGAAATAAAAAAGATGTGGTAATATATATTTAGTGAATGCATACGAGCAGAACATGTTGATAAGAAATTACCTTTGGTTGTTGGTGGGAGTGTTTTTGTTTCATTTTTTGACGGTGTGGAGATTTTAAGGGCATATGTGGAAGATAATGAAAATCATATTTAACATTCTTTGAAACAAAAAATAGAACAAGATTACTTTCAGCGAGAAATTTGTAATGAGGTGAAATGTTTATTTATCTCTGGCCATGTGCTACTACGAAAGAAATGTATGATTGTAACGAGAGCCATGTATCCGAAAGATATTGATATGGAAAATATGTTAGGCCAGGGCATTCGAGATATCGTGTATAACCAAAGAAAAACCAAACATTATTACCAATCTATTCAAGTTAACATATCTGAACATTTACAAGTGCCATGAGTACAATACTTGGTATGGACCTAGACAAGACTTATATAAACAAGTTTTATCATTTGGCCAATAAGAAATAAGTTATTTAACCTCTTCAAAATAAATCCCCAAAATAGGGCAGTCAATCTGAAAATTTTGAGATTTTTAATAAATTGAGAATTAATCTATGGAACACAAAACTTTACCGATTTGAACCTGAATCAAGCCTCTTAAAAAATTTCAAAACAAAATTCATCATTTAACCATGCAATCCAAGTGTCCAAACTTGCAATAGAATACAGAAAAATCTGTGTCATGTTCCCTTCACTAAAATGTGAGCCGAAAATATATGAACAAACATAGGCTATACGCCTGCCATTGCTATGTAGGGGATATTAATGCGATAAATCTGAATCAGATCTTATTATATAGACAAACAAGCAGATGAGGCTGCAATCTTCAAAAAAAATGCAGACATTTGACATACCTACTGAGGATGAGGTGATTGTTTCTGAGGTGATTATTTTGGTATTGCAGACAGTCGGAGGGAGTGTTTTTGTTTCGTTTTTTGGCGGTGTTGAGATTTTAAGGGCATCTGTGGAAGATAATGAAAATCATGTTTAACATTCTTTGAAACAAAAAGCATCAAATCAATATCCAGACACGCTCATTAAAAAATGGAACAAGATTACTTTCAGCGAGAAATTTGTAATGATGCCAAATGTTTATTTAACTAAGAGACTGGCTATTGAGAAACTAAATGGACTTAAAAAATATGGAATAAACATGTGCTACTACGACAGAAATGTAGAACTATAACCAAACATTATCACCAAATAGCCCTGCCGTATAACTGATTTTTTTCAAGTTAAACCATGAATACAATATTTGGTATGGACCTAGACAAGACTTATATAAACAAGTTTTATCATTTGGCCAATAAGAAATAAGACATTTAACCTCTTCAAAATAAATCTCCAAAATAGGGCAGCCAATCTGAAAATCGTGATATTACTGCGAGAACTTTACTCAAAGATTTTTAATAAATTGAGTATTAATCTATGGAACAGAAAACTTTACCGATTTGAACCTGAATATCAAACCAATCCTCTAAAAAAATTTCAAAAAAAAATTCATCATTTAACCAAGCAATCCAAGTGTCCAAACTTGTAATGGAACACAGAAAATTCTGTGTCATGCTCCCTTCACTAAAACGTGAGCAGAAAATATATAACCTGGAAAATTGGCTCATATGAACAAACATAGGCTATACGCCTGCCATTGCTATGTAGGGGATATTAATGTGATAATAGACAAACAAGCAGATGAGGCTACAATCTTCCAAAAAATGCAGACATTAGACATACCTGCTGAGGATGAGGTGGTTGTTTCGAAGTTGCAGACAGTCGGAGAATGTAAAGATCAAAGAGGGGTGCTTCAGTCCCATGTTGGCGCCTCCCGTGATGCACTATAGAATGTATCAGGTGAGATGTGGGGCTAAATCAAATCTAACCGTGGATAGTGACCTTTGTACGAATATTCGGTCTCTCTAGCATTGGCCCTCCACGCACATGATGTTGCAAAGCGTGAGTATAGAATTCATGCACTATGGATATAACGGCCGGTTCGTGCTGTGCAGCGAATCGTGTCCAGCCCATCTCAGTGATCATCTGTAATAACTTTCCCTCTTGAGGGGCAGTAGTGAATCCCCTCTCAGGCATAATAGTTCTTGGGCGAATCCTCTCGGTGAATAATCGGTGAGCCTCCGGGTCAGTGAAATGATGGAATTACCCCTTAGCGGGGACTTGAGAGGGTTGCCCTCTTGAAGGAGATGATCGAGTCGTAGTGCGGGCCGAACTTGAATTTCTTGTACGAGCCATCACGGGTTCCTATAGTAAAGTAAAAAAAATCTGAAATCAGCTGAAGAAAAGGCAGAAAAAGACACAAACCGCCAACTTATAGAATACGATAAACATATAAGCGAACGTCGCGATAAATCCCTACTCTCATACAAGAAAAATGGTGTGAAAATTAACCCAATATAAGCATTATGATCATGGGAATACACTACTCAATTAATCATTTTCACAGCATAATATTGACGATGCGTGTTCACAAACAACTCACTTGGGCATTACCCCGAACACTTGGTGGGCATAAACACAAGCCAAGAGAAACACAAATCTTGGTGAGCTTATTTACGAACAACAATTTCTCGCACTAATTCAAGACAAAATGCACACCATAATAAACTTCAATTGAGATTCTTAATATATTTCGATCATAGTTTCGCTAGAAATCATAAGATATGCAAATTAATCAAATAAAGGGAGAAGACTTACCCACTTCTAAATCCTTGAAATAACTTCAGAAAATATAACTTAAAAATTATGGATTACCTGGACTTGGATAGTTGAGAATCAAAGATGAAAGATAGGAAGAAGAATCGATTTTAAAGCGGAACCTGTGTCTCGGAAGAAGAGATTTGAAAGTGGTACCTGCGTATCGACTGAATGATATCCTTCATGGTGCGTCGGTTTAAAAACTTCAGCATGGGTCGCGGCACGTAGTAAGTGTGCCGCGGCTCGCGGTATAGAAAGAATGGCGCTCGGGTTGAGTCTAGGTGCGTGCCGCGGCCCGAAGTTAGTGTGTCGCGACCTGTAGTACAGAAAATAAGGCGCTCGAGTTGAGTCTATGCGCACCGCGGCCCATAATTCACGTGCCGCGGCCCTAGCTGGGAGATAGCACTGGAACAATTTTTGCGACTAATTTTTCAACTGTATAAAAAAAACAAGTGAGAACAACACAATATGTCGAAAATACCGGAAAACTAGACTACTATTATGGAACAAAAATATAAAAAGAACAAAGAAAAATAAAAACTACTACTACTCGGGTTGCCTCCCGAGAAGCGCTAAGTTTATCGTCTTCAGCCAGACCCTGCTAGAATTTAATTAGCGGCGGATAGGGTGATTGTGGACTTTTGCGCATCCATCGGATCACCATTGTATATTTTCAAAATGTGGCCATTGACCTTGAATTTGCGATTCTCGCATTCTACTTCTACTGCGCCATGAGGAAACACTTGAACCACTGTGAAAGGTCCCGACCATCGTTGTAACACCCCAACCCGACAAGGGTAGAAGTGACACAAGGATGGTGACATATCAAAGCATACATACATAATATCATACACAGCGGAAGTCTTAAACATAATTCAATAAGAAAGACCAAGCCAACACAGCTTAAGTCAAAGTACATAAGTTAAATGATGAAGAAAATAATCCAAAGGAAAAATAAGAACATAATCCAAATCCAAAGTCATAACATAGGGTGGTCATCTAAGGTAAAAGCTTCATCATAAGCTCTAACTCTCATCCCATAGCAAAAGCCCAGCTCCTATCTTAGAAACCTGCCGCAGGGAAAAGGAAATGCGGCTGAGCTTAAAAAGCCCAGTGAACAGATACATAAACAAAGCAACGATAATGAAACAGAACCGAAATATAGTGCATTGGGGAATATCATAAGGATTAAACGAATGAATAATAGAAATGAAAGGATAGGATAGTCATCTACCACGAGCCCAGAAACATATCATATCATATCATATAAGCTGTCAATATCATAATCTCATAATCATAGGGGATATCTCTTAGGCAACCAGATAATATGAGGGGTGTCCTCATGTATCATAAAGTGGAGTGATCAGCTCCCAGAAGTTGTGAAAGGCATGTATAGCACACAGTACCAGTCACCAGACAGATATCATAAACATAATCATAGTTAAATCCACTAAACAGAACAGATCTAGGATGCGTCCATATGCCCCCACAGAAATCAAATTGGCCATAATAAATTATATCATAAGTGTGCACATAATATAACAGAAGGGGACGGTGTAGCCAAATCACTAGGGCCACACACTAGTCATGCCAGTGGTGCATCACAGACACGCCTATGGTACCTCCATAGGTAGGGAAACAGAAATGGCTCGGGTATCAAACTAAGAGTCAGGTCTCATATCATACAAAAGGTCATATGGCAAATGTGTATCTCAGAATCGTATCAAAGTTCAATCAAAGGGAACATAGCAATGGCTTGGGGAATCTTAAGTGTACCATATTTCCAAAGTCATAATAGCATAATGGAGCCTTTACTGAAAAGGCAGAGTATCCGTACCTTATTGAAAGCACAGAAAATAGAAACAAACTCGTAAAATGATGTGGCTCAGACCTCTCCTTCTTCACACCTAGAGGAGAAGAGGGGGAATCATAATTCATCCTTTAAATTCATATCTTTCCATTTTAAGTAACTTTCCATTTTTAGCAGGTTTCCATAAATAGTAAGTTTCCACTTTTAGAAAGTTTCCATATTTAGAAAGTTGAATCATTATTAATGGAAATAATGTATCTTTTAACCTTTTTACTTATTTGGTCCTTAGGGTTTCATAACTTTGCATTTATACCCTTTACTTCCCAAAATTACACTTTAAACCTTTTAGTATTCAAAGTTACACATTAAACCCTTAACTTATCCATTTTACATAATGAGCACTTATTTTATTAAGTTATTCGAATGGATACTCAAGTATTCATAATTTACACATTAAGTCCCTCAAGTTATTAAAGTTACATATTTAACCCTTAAATTTACAATTTCAATCTTTAATTATTAATAGTTACATAATAGGCCATTAAATTATTAAAATGACACATAACCCCCTGAATATATTAAATTACAAAAATCAGTCCCAAGTTTCTGAAAATTACATGTTTAGTCCCTCTCTTTTAATTATTTTCAAAACAAACCCTAATTAGGTTTAAAATACATTTTAATCCATTTAATTGCAAAACTTACACTTAACACCCACAAGTTATATTTTATTCGAATTATATACAGCTCAAATAAAGTTCCAGAATTAACCCTTAAGTTTTAAAGTTTACAAAACTCACCCAAAATATTTATATACAAATCGTATAAACCAAAAACAAAGGAACTAGAAACCCTAATCCTTCTAATCAATTCTCAATCATCATCTCATCATTAATATCATTAATTAACACCATTTCCAGCCCTAAACCAAAACCCTAGATCCCACGATTTATTTTTCCTTTTTCTCTTTAAACGATTTATACAAATTCAATAAATCAAAATAATTTCGAAACACATGTTTTAAGCCATGAAAATTCTTTCCAACATTTTTTTCCAGATCATATTACATCATAATAAGTGTATAATAATTTTATTAATAATTATTCTGGATCGGAGCATATATTTCACATTTAAACACGTTTTTTAGGGTTTTAAATCACGAAAACGATGTAGAGCATGCATGGATCGAATCAACCATTTTATTTGATGTTTATATGATGTAAGGGACCTGAGAAAAATACCAACCAAGGATTGAACGTGTGGAAAAGGCTGCACGATTTGTTGTATACGCGTATGAGCAAAAACGAACCAGAAATCCACACGACTCCAAAAGCTTCTCCACGACCTTTCTATCATTTTTCCCAGAGTATACATGATATGAGGATTATGAGAAAAATCATAAACGAATTTTAGGGAGGTCGAACAGATCATAAACGAATTACCTTGTTTATAGGGCTCGACAAAAGAAAACCAAAGCCACGATCGATCCAAGCTTCAACAATTCAAAAGGGTATTTTTCTAGGACTTCTTGGATGTTGTTTGATCACAGAAAAATGCCTAGGAGTGATGGGGTTGTCGAATGGAGGCCAAAGAAATTTTGTGTGTGTTTGTTTTTGGATCGGCAATTAGGGTTAGGGAATAAAAGATATGGATTGACTCTTTAAAATAGGAATGCCGTGTGAATGAGGGGGGGGAGAAGACCAGAATTTCGTATTTTTGGTTGGTAGAAATATTCTTGTGATTATCTTCCTTATTTATCAATATTTAAACCATTTAAATCAATATTAAAATTTCTTATTATTAATTCCGTCCATAGAGGGGTAATTTGGCAATTTCACCACTTGCATAAATGTTAAATGTAATTGTTAAAATTATTTGGATACATAACTTGTGCATTGTTTGAAATTTGGGACTTATTTGGAGACCTTATAAGCTTTTAATTAAATTTTAAATATGTAGGGGCATTTTGGTCTTTTCACATGTTCTCAGATTTTAGGTGTTACAACTTCTTCCCCTCTAAAAAGAAAAAATTTCGTCCTCGAAATTTGAAAGAGATCAGAAATGAAACGAATCGAAACATAACGGAGACATACCAGATCAGAATACAAAATGAGGATAACTAGCTCGAATAGACTCCTCGGTTTCCCAGGTAGCTTCCCGCTCTGGGTGGTTCCGCCAAAGAATCTTAACGAAAGGAATAACTTTACGCCTCATAACTCGCTCTTGGCGATCAAGAACAGCTTCCGGCTCCTCCGGAAGAGACATATCGGACTGAATCTGATCGAAAGGATAGGACACCACATGCAAAGGATGGTAATTGTATCCCCTCAGAAGAGATACATGAAAGACGTCGTGAACATGTGATAACTGCGGAGGAAGAGCCAAACGATACGAAACCTCTCCAATGCGCTCCAAAATTTCAAACGGTCCAATGAATCGAGGACTAAGCTTGCCTTGATCCCGAAACGTTTAACTCCACGAAACGGCGAAACATTAAGGAATACCCGATCACCAACCCGAAATTCTAAGTCACGCCGATGCTTATCAGCATAACTCTTTTGACGCGCACGTGCTTCCTTCAATTTTTCCCTAGCAACATCCACTTTCTCGGTAGCAATCTGAACTAACTCCGGACCTTCAATAATGCGCTCACCAACCTCATTCCAACAAACTGGAGCTCTGCACTTCCTACCATACAACATCTCGAAAGGATCCATACGAATACTCGCGTGCCAGCTGTTGTTGTATGCAAACTCAACCAAACACAAATATTCGTCCCAGTTACCAGTCCACTCTAAAGCACATGCCCTCAACATATCCTCTAATGTCTGGATGGTCCTCTCCGACCATCCGTCTCGAGGGTGAAAAGCCGTCTTGAACTTAAGGTGCGTACCCCATGCCTTATGCAAGCCCTTCCAGAAACGAGATGTAAACCGTGGGTCTCTATCTGATATGATAGCCGTAGGCATACCATGAAGCCTAACGATCTCCTGCTGAAATATGTCCGCCAACTTACTAACTCTGTAGTCCACACGAATAGGGAGAAAGTGAGCAGACTTGGTTAGTCGATCAACAACCACCCAAATCGCATCATGCTTCTTACGGGTAAGAGGTAAACCTGTAACGAAATCCATGGAAATCTCTTCCCACTTCCACTTCGGAATCTCCAATGGCTGCAATAACCCACTCGCTCTTTGATGCTCAATCTTTACTTGCTGGCAAGTCAAACACTTCGATACAAACAACGCCACATCATGTTTCATACCACTCCACCAAAAATGTTGTTTAAGATCCCTATACATATTGGTAGAACTAGGATGAATAGTGAATGGGGAACTATGAGCCTCTGATAGAATAATCTCTCGAAGTTCCGGATCGTTAGGAACGCAAAGACGATCCTCAAACCAAACCACACCAAATTCGTCAACTCTGAACTCTGACTGTTTGCCTTCCTCAACATTTTGAACTATAGACCACAGTTCACCATCCTCCTTATGAGCTTCCTTTATTCGCAAGATGAGATTGGACTCAACTTTAAGACTAGCCCAATAACCATCCTGACCTCGAATACAAAACTCCACATCCAGAAGCTCTAAGTCATGCAGAACACGAGGATCAAACTCTAAACTCGCAACCATACCAGACTTCCTACTAAGAGCATCCGCGACTACATTCGCCTTACCGAGATGATACTGAATATTAACATCATAGTCCTTCAGGAGTTCTAACCACCGCCTCTGTCTCATATTTAGTTCCTTCTGAGTGAAAATGTATTTAAGACTCTTGTGATCGGTGAAAATGTCACAAGACTCTCCATACAAATAGTGGCGCCAAATCTTTAGCGCGAAAACCACAGCTGCTAACTCTAGATCATGTGTTGGATAATTCACCTCGTGAGGTTTCAACTGCCTCGAAGCATAAGCAATCACCTTCCCGTGTTGCGTCAACACACATCCCAAACCTTTATTCGATGCATCACTATATATTTGAAAACCACCTGAACCAGATGGAAGAGTCAAAATAGGTGCAGACACTAAACGTTTCTTCAACTCCTCGAAACTACTTTCCCTCTCATCAGTCCAAACAAACTTCTCTCCTTTCCTCATCAATTGTGTTAAAGGCAAAGCGAGATGTGAAAAGCCTTCAACAAATCTCCTATAATACCCAGCAAGACCCAGAAAACTCCTTACTTCCGTCACGTTTGTAGGTCTCGGCCATTTTGTGATAGCCTCAACCTTCGCAGGGTCCATAGTAATACCGTCGCGAAACAATGTGACCCAAGAAAGCTACTCGATCCAACCAAAACTCGCACTTCGAAAACTTCGCATATAATCTCTGCTGTCGAAGAACCTCCAGAACCATACTAAGATGTTGCTCGTGTTCCTCCTCGGACTTAGAATACACAAGGATGTCATCAATGAAGACAATGACGAACTTATCGAGGAATTCGTGAAATACCCGGTTCATAAGGTCCATGAAAACTGCAGGAGCATTGGTCAACCCGAAAGGCATAACCAAGAATTCATAATGACTGTACCGAGTTCGAAAAGCCGTTTTAGGAACATCTTTCTCCCTCACCCGAACTTGGTGATAACCGGACCTCAGATCAATCTTAGAGAAATGCCTCGCCCCTTGCAATTGGTCAAATAGATCATCAATGCGTGGAAGAGGGTAACGGTTACGGATTGTGATACGGTTAAGTTCCCGATAATCACTACAAAGACGCATGCTTCCATCCTTCTTCTTAACAAACAATACGGGAGCACCCCATGGAGACACACTCGGATGAATGAATCCATTATCTAACAATTCTTGCAATTGCTCCTTCAGTTCTTTCAATTCGATCGGTGCCATACGGTATGGAGCTTTAGATATGGGTTCAAGACCTAATCGGATCGATCATCAACTCAATTTCTCGAGCAGAGGAATACCGGAAGTTCATCCGAAACACATCAGTAAAATCGCGCACAACGCGAATACCATCAATGCTCGGAACATCCACAGAAGTATCCTTGATAGAAGCAAGGAAACCAATACAGCCATGTGAAATCAGTGTTCGGGCTTTCATAACCGAAATAATCTTTACGGATTTCAGAGGTTGTGAACCAGAATAGACAAAATCAGGATGATGAAGATTACCAAAGATCACTTTACGAGCATAACAATCAATGGTCGCTTTATGAGCAGCCAACCAGTCCATGCCCAGAATAATATCAAAGTCAATCATATCGATGGGAAGAAGGTTCGCAGCACGAATACGATCATCGAAACGAAGAGGGCAATTCACATACTCAACATCAATAATCACATGAGTTTTCATCGGAGTAGCAATAGATATACGGTTCATTAGTTGTGTTGGGGTTATGTTTATTTTATTTGCAAGTGAAGTAGATATTATGGAATGTGTAGCACCGGTGTCAAATAAAACAAAGACAGTACGATCTCCAATATAAAGAAAGCCCGTATTAGTACCTGAGGAACCAGCTGCCTGATCACGAGTCATAGAGTAGACCCTGCCTGAATTTGGAGAAGTCCTATCATCAATCTTAGGTCCACCAGTCTTATTCTTAGGGCAATCGATGACTTTATGATGAGTAGATCCACACCCGAAACAACCACCAGAAGCTCTATAACAAGGACCCGGATGAGTCTTCCCACAAGAAGGACATGTAGGAGGAGGGGGTAGAGCTTCAATCTTCTTCTGACCCGACGATCCCGATCACGTCTGCTGAGAGTCCCTACGTCGGTTGTTATTACTCTGCCCTTGACGATCACCACCATACCTACCAGTATCCCGACGATCCTGGTTCCTGTAATCCTGCTATCTATTATTATAACCACGGTCCTGACGACCCCTCTGATCATACCCCTGGTCCTGTCGACCCCGAGAATCCTGCTTATGGTCCTGCCGACCATGACTACGAGAATCCACCCTGTTACCATCCCTATCACGCTTATAAGACACCCGATCCGCATGTAGTAACTCAATGTTGCGGGCGGCATCCTGCACTCCAGCAACATCCTCAAAAGTAGTGTTAACGATCTTGTCCAACACCCACTTCTTCAAAGCCCACTTAAAATGACGTGCCTGACGCACAGCATCACCAGTAACCTCTGGCCCAACAAAACTGGCCAAACGCAAGAATCTCTGCATAAACTCTCCGGATGACTCCTGATCACCCTGACGAATCGACCCGTACTCTCTCTCATACCTTAACTGTTCTGCCATAGGAAGATACTGTCTGTAAAATGCCTCAATGAAATCGGCCCACGAACAAGTCTCAGCAAAATCACCTCCTTTGGCCTGAACAAGAGCAGTCCACCAGTTCTGAGCATCACCTTCCAATTTGAATGTAGCCAAACGAGTTTTAAACTCGTCACCACATCCCAGAACACGAAACAATTTCTCAACATGTGTGATCCAGTCCTCCGCTTCATGGGGAGTAGCAGCGGACTTGAATGAGAGAGGCTTGAGCTTGTTAAACCTCTCGATCCACACATGGATACCAGTTGGGGGAGCATGAGGTGGGGTATTAGGTTGACCATTTGGTGGAGTAGGAGGTCTAGCACCACCACCAGAAGGACTCGGCCCATTCCTGAAGTTATTGGCCACTTCAGCCACTACTCGTGGAATAGCAGCTTCCACAGCAGCGTTAATCATAGCTTGGAAATCAGGGGCACCATTATCCCCATCAGTGTACTGAGTAAAGCGGGTGTTCACCATCTGAATGATCATGGAAAGGGATTAGCAAAACATAAGAGAAAATAAGCACGAAATGGAAGACGAAGCAGAAACCTATGTTACCCAAATCCTCACCAGTCAAACCTAAAGTCTTAAGGGTCAAATCCTAAGGTCCATAAGACTCGCAGGCCATGTTTATGTACTACAGGTCGCAGCCTGGGCTCCGATAGCATAATTGTAACACCCCAACCCGACAAGGGTAGAAGTGCCACAAGGATGGTGACATATCAAAGTATACATACATAATATCATACACAGTGGAAGTCTTAAACATAATTCAATAAGAAAGACCAAGCCAACACAGCTTAAGTCAAAGTACATAAGTTAAATGATGAAGAAAATAATCCAAAGGAAAAATAAGAAGATAATCCAAATCCAAAGCCATAACATAGGGTGGTCATCTAAGGTAAAAGCTTTATCATAAGCTCTAACTCTCATCCCATAGCAAAAGCCCAGCTCCTATCTTAGAAACCTGCCGCAGGGAAAAGGAAATGCGGCTGAGCTTAAAAAGCCCAGTGAACAGATACATAAACAAAGCAACGATAATGAAACAGAACCGAAATATAGTGCATTGGGGAATATCATAAGGAATAAACGAATGAATAATAGAAATGAAAGCATAGGATAGTCATCTACCACGAGCCCAGAAACATATCATATCATATCATATAAGCTGTCAATATCATAATCTCATAATCAGAGGGGATACCTCTTAGGCAACCAGATAATATGAGGGGTGTCCTCATGTATCATAAAGTGGAGTGATCAGCTCCCAGAAGTTGTGAAAGGCATGTATAGCACACAGTACCAGTCACTAGACAGATATCATAAACATAATCATAGTTAAATCCACTAAACAGAACAGATCTAGGATGCATCCATACGCACCCACAGAAATCAGATTGGTCATAATAAATCATATCATAAGTGTGCACATAATATAACAGAAGGGGACGGTGTAGCCAAATCACTAGGGCCACACACTAGTCATGCCAGTGGTGCATCACAGACACGCCTATGGTACCTCCATAGGTAGGGAAACAGAAATGGCTCGGGTATCAAACTAAGAGTCAGGTCTCATATCATACAAAAGGTCATATAGCAAATGTGTATCTCAGAATCGTATCAAAGTTCAATCAAAGGGAACATAGCAATGGCTTGGGGAATCTTAAGTGTACCATATTTCCAAAGTCATAATAGCATAATGGAGCCTTTAGAAAAGCGAGTATCCGTACCTTATCAAAGCACGTAAAATAGAAACAAACTCGAAAACGGATGTGGCTCAGACCTCTCATTCTTCACACCTAGAGGAGAAGAGGGGAATCATAATTCATCCTTTAAATTCATATCTTTCCATTTTAAGTAACTTTCCATTTTTAGCGTGTTTCCATAAATAGTAAGTTTCCACTTTTAGAAAGTTTCCATATTTAGAAAGTTGAATCATTATTAATGGAAATAATGTATCTTTTAACCTTTTTACTTATTTGGTCCTTAGGGTTTCATAACTTTGCATTTATACCCTTTACTTCCCAAAATTACACTTTAAACCTTTTAGTATTCAAAGTTACACATTAAACCCTTAACTTATCCATTTTACATAATGAGCACTTATTTTATTAAGTTATTCGAATGGATACTCAAGTATTCATAATTTACACATTAAGTCCCTCACGTTATTAAAGTTACATATTTAACCCTTAAATTTACAATTTCAATCTTTAATTATTAATAGTTACATATTAGGCCATTAAATTATCAAAATGACACATAACCCCCTGAATATATTAAATTACTCAAATCAGTCCCAAGTTTCTGAAAATTACATGTTTAGTCCCTCTCTTTTAATTATTTTCAAAACAAACCCTAATTAGGTTTAAAATACATTTTAATCCATTTAATTGCAAAACTTACACTTAACACCCACAAGTTATATTTTATTCGAATTATATACAGCTCAAATAAAGTTCCAGAATTAACCCTTAAGTTTTAAAGTTTACAAAACTCACCCAAAATATTTATATACAAATCGTATAAACCAAAAACAAAGGAATTAGAAACCCTAATCCTTCTAATCAATTCTCAATCATCATCTCATCATTAATATCATTAATTAACACCATTTCCAGCCCTAAACCAAAACCCTAGATCCCACGATTTATTTTTCCTTTTTCGCTTTATACGATTTATACAAAATTCAATAAATCAAAATAATTTCGAAACACATGTTTTAAGCCATGAAAATTCTTTCCAACATTTTTTTCCAGATCATATTACATCATAATAAGTGTATAATAATTTTATTAATAATTATTCTGGATCGGAGCATATATTTCACATTTAAACACGTTTTTTAGGGTTTTAAATCACGAAAACGATGTAGAGCATGCATGGATCGAATCAACCATTTTATTTGATGTTTATATGATGTAAGGGACCTGAGAAAAGTACCAACCAAGGATTGAACATGTGGAAAAGGCTGCACGATTTGTTGTATACGCGTATGAGCAAAAACGAACCAGAAATCCACACGACCTCAAAAGCTTCTCCACGACCTTTCTATCATTTTTCCCAGAGTATACATGATATGAGGATTATGAGAAAAATCATAAACGAATTTTAGGGAGGTCGAACAGATCATAAACGAATTACCTTGTTTATAGGGCTCGACAAAAGAAAACCAAAGCCACGATCGATCCAAGCTTCAACAATTCAAAAGGGTATTTTTCTAGGACTTCTTGGATGTTGTTTGATCACAGAAAAATGCCTAGGAGTGATGGGGTTGTCGAATGGAGGCCAAAGAAATTTTGTGTGTGTTTGTTTTTGGATCGGCAATTAGGGTTAGGGAATAAAAGATAGGGATTGACTCTTTAAAATAGGAATGCCGTGTGAATGAGGGGGGGGGGGGGGAGAGAAGACCAGAATTTCGGATTTTTGGTTGGTAGAAATATTCTTGTGATTATCTTCCTTATTTATCAACATTTAAACCATTTAAATCAATATTAAAATTTCTTATTATTAATTCGGTCCATAGAGGGGTAATTTGGCAATTTCACCACTTGCATAAATGTTAAATGTAATTGTTAAAATTATTTGGATACATAACTTGTGCATTGTTTGAAATTTGGGACTTATTTGGAGACCTTATAAGCTTTTAATTAAATTTTAAATATGTAGGGGCATTTTGGTCTTTTCACATGTTCTCAGATTTTAGGTGTTACAATCGTGACCGTAATTTTCCGAGAAACAACCGCAAGGGAGAATTGAATAGTAAAACCTCTTGACCTGGAATGAACTCTCGATGCATAATGTGCTTATCATGCCACTCCTTGGTTCATTCCTTATAGAGTTTAGTGTTCTCATATGCACCATGACATATCTCCTCCAACTCATTCAGCTGCAAGCAGTTTCACCAGCTGATTTAAGATCGAAATTGAGTTTCTGGATCGCCCAATATGCACGATGCTCCATCTCTACCGGAAAATGACATCCTTTCCCATAGACCAGCCTATATGGTGACATGCCAATAGGTGTCTTATACGCTGTACGGTATGCCCAAAGTGCATCATCGAGTTTAATGGACCAATCTTTTCGAGACAAGTTGACTGTTTTCTCTAGGGTCCACTTGAGTTCTCGATTGGATATTTCGACTTGACCACTCGTTTGGGGATGGTAGGCTGTGACAACACGGTGAGTGACTCTGTATTTCTTTAAGACCGCACCGAGGAACTTGTTATCAAAATGTGAACCACCGTCACTGATAATTGCACGTGGAGTCCCAAAACGCGTGAAAATCTATTTTTTAATGAACTTGATCACGACGTTAGATCCATTAGTTGGTAGTGCTACCGCTTCGACCGACTTCGAGATGTAGTTCACTGCTACCAGAATATAAAGGTTCTTATGTGACGGAGGAAATGGGCCCATAAAGTTGATTCCCCAAACATCGAATAATTCAACCTCAAGAATAGTGTTCAACGGCATTTCATGTCGTCTGGAGATGTTTCCCATCCGTTGACAGCGGACACATGTGGATACAAAGGCGTGAGCATCCTTGAATAACGCTGGTCAGTAAAACCTGACTGAAATACTTTTGCCGCTGTGCTAACGCCACTAAAATGTCCACCGTAAAGCGAATGGCAATGACTAAACACGCTATGAATTCCTCGTCCGGAATGCACCTACGAATGAGCTGGTCGGGACACCTTTTAAAGAGAAAAAGGTCGACCCATAAGTAGTATTTTGCGTCTGAAATCAGCTTCTTATTTTGATGACGATAGAAGTCATTAGGAATTATGTTGCTTGCAAGATAGTTCACTAGATCAGCGTACCACGGGGCATTTTCAGATCTCAAGGCGAAGAGCTGCTCGTCAGGGAATGTTTCGGTAATAGGCGAACGATCAACAACTGTCTCCTTCGACGGTTCCAAATGCCAAAGATGATCGACAATAACATATTCAGTCCCTTTCTTGTCTTATATCTCCAAATCAAATTCTTGCAGAAGTAGTACCCATCGAATCAACCTCGGCTTCGCATCTTTCTTTTCCAACAAATATTTGATAGTAGAGTGATCGGTCCATACGACTACCTTCGTCCCTATGAGATAGGCTCGGAATTTATCGAATGCGAAAACCACTGCCAATAGCTCTTTTTCAGTTGTAGCATAATTCATCCGCGCTTCATTCAGGATTCGACTAGCATAGTAAATAGCATGAAATATTTTACCTCTTCGCTGGCCCAATACTGCTCCCACCGCAAAGTTGCTGGCATCATGTTGTGCAGCGATTAATACGCCTCGATGGCGATCGGCATAATGGTCTGAGAGCCAACCATAGAAGACATACGCTGGGCAAACACCCAGCAGTCGGCACCCACGGCAATCGTCTTTTGGTATCTGGCGATCGTCTATGATGTCCGACCATAGACGATCATCTCGTTCCACGTATGAATCCAACATCCGTTAGAGTCATCGAAGACCGAATCTTGGACGGAGACCCACATGCAGATCCATAAAAGGCACCGCAAGATAAGGCCTTTGACCCCAGCCTGTCACCTACCTCACCTACCGATAGGCCCGCCGAAAGGTACAAAATGGGTCCTCCCCGGACAGCGACTCAAGATGCGTGCAGGCTTCCCATTGGCTCGCACAGCTGACTGCCACCAGCAGCCACGGACTTTAAGGGAACTGCCCCACGTGACGGGACGATCGCCCACCTTATTCTAATATAGAAAACGGCGGTCGCCCGCGATCGCCGGAGAGGACCCAGCAACCTTGTCTCCTATAAATAGGAGGCTTACAACAGTGGCCTAGAATAATCAAGAGTACAGTGAAAAATGCACAGAGAGAGAATAAAGAATCATCTGGCAATTACTTACACATTCATAGTGATATTCATACACACTTACAGAACATCTAAAGCAAGAACTCACAGAGCTTCATATATGGTTCTTCCGGCAATCTTCACGCTCTACAGCTTAGATAACTAGAAGTCTTTACACTCATTGTAACAGATTCTAACATTAATATTTGCACTCCAAAGTATCTATATTAATAATATCTCGCGAGAGCATTCAAGCCCGGGATTAACAACCCCGGCAAATCTTGTGTTATTTATTTTCCCACAGAAGTGTTCTCGCTTTTGTTTGTTACTCGATCATTCCAGAAATATTATCTCTGGATAATATTTTGGGTAACAACAATTGGCGCTAGAGGAAGGGGACCTAACCTTCATTTTTATTCCGACCGTCTCGAAGAACACTCACTGTTTTCCAGACATATACTTGAAGAAACACTCACTGTTCTTCAAAGAAAAGCTTTCAAAAACATGACATCTGCCACGACCTCCAAAAGAGCCACCCTGCGATCTGCCGGAAATCTCAGTGCGGCCCAGACTGAATGCCAGCCTACGGTGGAAGGTGACCGCGGCGACGCTAGGCTCTCACTCCCGCCCCCGAGGGATGGTCCTAGCCTCTCACTCGATCAGTTCCAGACCGCGGAACAGATTGAGGAGGCTATACCCATCCTCAGGGAGCGACGGAGGGCATGCGACTCGCCCAGCATTACTCCGTCAACCATCCGTCGAGCAGGTAAGCGGACGCTCAAGGGGAAATATGTTGAGAAATCGACAGAAAGCCCCGAGCCGTAGGAAAAGTCTATCGTAAGGCAAGATGATTCCGTCTTCATCTGCCTAGGGAGCGATCCCTCATGGCGACCCGGGCACTCGGGCCCCAGCAGGGAGACATCAGAGTCCGAATCCGTTACCAGGACTTCCAGAAGACAAGTCGTCCAACGGGTCCCGCTCGCCCAAGGACTGAGCCCGTTGGTGGATAACTCATCATCCACCATGGGGCCATGGGATCAGTGCATGATCGCCTTGGCTCGCGCTTCGGGAACCAATCAGCGAGCAGTCAGGCTATGGCGATGGCCGCCATGCAGCGCCAGGTCTATGAAATGAAAGCGCTCCAAGAAACTGGGGCAGGCGCCAAAAGATCGATCGCTGGACTGAGTGAGCCACTCGCGTTCCAGATCGAGATCGCCCCAGTTCAACCAAAGATCGCTCCCCCACAGACACCTCTATATGAAGGAAGATCGGATCCAGAGACCCATTTGAGCAAATTCCGGATTTACATGACCGGATGTGGAGCATCAGATGCGACGAAATGTCGAATGTTCCCATTAACTCTGGGCGACCTCGCCCACAGGTGGTACATCTCACTACCACCTCGCTCAATCAATTGCTTTGAGAAGCTGGCGAACGACTTCACGTCGTACTTCGCCGCCAAAGTTGCTCGTCCAGAAGGCCCCCATCGCATGATGAAAATCAGGCAGGGGAAGGATGAGCCCGATGAAGATTACATTGAACGGGTGGACGAAATAGTCCTCACCGATGAGCCCATTAGCGACGAGCTCGCTCTCTACTCAGTCCTAGGGGGATTCTACGGCCACTCGCCCATGTTCAGGCACCTCACAAAGGACATCCCCCCGACGTACTCGATCTTCCGCGTCAGGGCCGCTGATTTCCTGGCCAGGCAGAGGATGCTCACCCTACGCTTAGGCGAGGGATCCGACGGAGAAGGGAAGGCACCATCCCACGTCTAGAAGAAGGCGGTCGCCAAGCCCAGAAAGGCGGTCGCAAAGCCGTCTGGTGAGTTCAAAGCCTTCGAGGATGTGGAGGTTCACCTCCTCCGCAACCTCAACTTATCTCCGGCCCACATCATTAACGCCATCAAGGGGCACGAGTGGCTTAACAAACCAAAGCCGATAAGGGACCACAGTCATCTAGACCGCAACAAATTTTGTGCTACCACAAGAGTCCCGGCCACAACACCAGCCAGTGCCGCGACCTCCTCAGACAACTCTGGCGAATGTTTGAGGAAGGCAAATTGGACAACTTGGTCACCAAGCCAGAACCTTGGACAGAGAGGACCATAGGGCGCGAGCGCCGACCAAACGATGGAATCCCTCCCAATCCGGTCGCAAGGATCGAGCAGAATGAGCCGGAGTACTCTGATAAATCGATCCCTCCGATCAACCCTGGCGGCCGGATCAATATGCTTCAGGCGGGAGGTGTAAACCTCGGGGGCCTCTCCCCGGTTTCCACCATGTCGAACAGAAAGTGAAAGGCCGAACTGAGGGCATTCGTCGGGGTCCATGTCGTGGTACCCCCAGAGCCGACCATTTCTAAAGACGCGCTCATCACTTTCTCCAACAAGGATAGGGAGGGAGTGCAGTGCCCCAAAGAGGATGCATTGGTGATCTCTGCATGTATCCTTGGGAAAATGGTCGATCGTGTGCTGGTTGACAATGGGAGCTTCTGAAATATCATACTCAAATCCGCTCTTGACCAGCTCGGCAACCTGACTAAGTTCATCAAGCCGTTCGACACCGTGCTTCAAGGATTCGGCGACAGCACAGTCCAAGCTTATGGAAGGATCAAGCTCTCTGTCGAGCTAACATGTTACTACGATCCCAAGGTTAGGATTACTAGGAACCTAAATTTTGTAATCATAGATAGGCCCAGCATCTATAATGGGTTCCTAGGTCATCCATTTCTAGAAACCTTCGAGGCGGTCGCCTCTTCTTTCTTTTACTGTATTAAATTCCCCACTGCCGATGGGATGGTCAGTACTGTAAAAGGAGATCAGCTAATGGCAAAGAAATATCTCCTATGTCGTAACTTCTTTCAATACTTCCCATGCTGTGTGTAACATGGAAACGATCGACAATCAACCCATGTAGATCGACGAGCCAAGCACATCGTACCAACCTGACTCAGAGGATGCCATCTCACATCGATTAACGGACGACATCGAGCCAAGGATCTGTTTCGAGCCAAGTCTCGACATCGATCCAAGGATCCAGTCTGGAAATCATTCCAAACGAGAGGCGACCGTCCCCGTTGAAGAGTTGGAGAGTATAACGATAGATCCAGCTCGCCTGGAGCGGGAAGTACAGATCAGCGCAAGCATCGACCGCGAATTAAAAGAGGATCTGATCAATTTACTATGTAAGAACATCGGAGTCTTTGCCTGGTCGCATCAAGATGTGGTTGGCATAAATCCTAAACACGCTTGCCACTATCTAAAGATCGACCCGGCAAGGAAGCCTGTTCACCAGAAACGTAGGAAATTCGGTCCTGAGAAGTACGCAGCGCTCGACATAGAAGTCAAAAAGCTACTCAACAACAAACTAATCGGAGTAGCTACAGACGAACCATAATGGGTAGCCAATGCGGTGCTCGTCAAAAAGCCGAACATCTCCTGGAGGTTATGCATCGACGTCACCGACCTCAACGCGGCATGTCCAAAAGACCACTTTCCGATGCCTCATATTGATCACTTGGTCAATAGTACAGCAGGTTGCGAAATGATGTCTTTCATGGATGCCTTCGCCGGATACTATCAAATCCCAATGGCGGAGAAGGACATAAAGCATACATCTTTCCACACGGAAAAAGACATATACTTTTGGGTCCGAATGCCGTTCGGCTTGAAGAATGCGGGGGCAACCTACCAGCGTCTAGTCAACGGAATGTTCGCCAATCAGATCGGCAAGACCATGGAGGTCTACATTGACGACATCGTGGTCAAAAGCCTCAGGAAGGAAGACCACCTCAATGACCTTGCCGAGACGTTTGCCATCCTTGAGAAGTTCAACATGAAACTGAACCCCAAGAAATGCAACTTCGGGGTGAGCTCCGGAAAATTCCTGGGGCACATCGTGAGCCAAAGGGGGGTCGAGGCGAACCCCACCAAGATTCAGGCGATCCTCGACATGCAGGAGCCACGGAATGTCAAGCAGGTGCAATACCTCACAGGTTGTCTAGCCGCCCTCAACCGTTTCATATCTCGGCTCGGCGATAAAAGCAAGCCTTTCTTCGCGACCATAAAGAACAAAAAGTTCGCATGGACGAAGGAGAGTCAAATAGCGTTCGCCAAAATCAAGGAGTATCTATCTAACCCCCAGATCTTAGCAAAGCCGATCCCCGGCGAAAAGCTATTCCTTTACCTGGCAGCCTAGGAAGTCGCGCTGAGCGCTGTATTAGTGCGAGCAGAGGGGCAGACCCACTTGCCGATCTACTACGTTAGTCAAGCGCTCCATGACGCGGAAACACGTTATACACCTTTGGAGAAGATCGCCTACGCTCTAGTCATGAGTGTTCGCAAGCTGAGGGCTTACTTCTTCGAACATCAAGTGGAGGTTCTGACGACTCTCCCTCTAAGGCAAGTTCTACACCGGCCAGACACTAACGGGCGACTCCTCAAGTGGTCACTGGAGATCGCCCAACACGGTATCACGTATGCCCCTCGCACAGCGATCAAAGGCCAAGCTCTGGCAGACTTGGTGGTGGAATTAACATTCCCTGGCGGTCAGGCCGGATCTGCGCCGCCACACTGAAGCTATACGTGGATAGCTCGCGACCACCCGCGGCGAGCGAGATTGTCCTCATCAGCCCTGATGGGAAAAGTTTGACAAATGCTATGAGTTTCGGGTTTCGGGCGACCAATAATGAAGCCGAGTACGAAGCCTTGGTAGGCGGGCTCAGTCTAGCCCACGCCCTAGATGTTCGTCGCCTCCATATCTTCATGTACTCCCTCTTGGTCGTGAACCAAGTCAAGGGAGAATATGAGGCGCGCGGCGAACAGATGGTCAAATACCAAGAATTAGTCGCCGAAATGTGCACGAAATTTGAGGAAGTGCTAATCGAACAAGTCCCGAGGGAGCACAATTCCCAGGCCGATGCCCTATCCAACCTAGAATCGTCAGATGGGGCAGCCGATTTCTCTAACATCCAAATCACAAAATTGGCGAAACCGGCGATCGACAGCTGAGGAGAACTGGATGACTCCTTTCATAGGGGTCGATTATTTCACTAAATGGGCTGAGGCCGAACCACTCAACAAGATCGGCCAAGAACAAGTAATTAACTTCATTTGGAAGAATATCATATGTCGATTCGGCCTGCCCTAGGAAATAATCTCCGACAACGGAAAGTAGTTCGACGGCTTAGAAGTCATGCAATTCTGCGAGAAGTGGGGAATCAAGAAGTTGTTCTCGGCCCCCTACCACCCTCAGACGAACGGGCAGGTAGAAGCCGTAAACAAATTCCTCAAACACACGATTAAAGCAGGACTCGAATCCAGGCAAGGACGATGGGCGAACGAGCTCCCAGATGTTTTGTGGTCTTATCGAACGACGACCCAAAATTCAACCAGCGAAACCCCATTCTCCCTCGCCTTCGGAATAGAAGCGGTGATCCCCTCAGAGATCTTCATCCTCAGCCACCGAACCGAACAAGAGATGACGACAGACAATGATATGGCCTGTCGGATCAACCTTGACATGCTCGAAGAATGACGACTGATACTCAGAAATGAGGAATACAATCCATAAAAGGAGATCCGAGAAGTTCTTCAATTCGAAGGTAAAGGAAAGACGGTTCCAAGTGGTCGATCTCGTCCTCAAAAAGGTCCAGACCCACACAGGTGTCTTTGGCCCGAATTGGGAAGGCCCCTTCAGGATATCTAGGTGGCTAACTGGGGGAGCATACGAACTTGAACACCCTGACGGCACTCCGGACTAATATCCCTGGAACGCCATACATTTGAAGAAATACTACCCGTGAAAACTCTGTATTCAGTTTCAGTTACCCAATGTACAAAGAAATATAATGAGATTTTCCCATCCCATCTATATGATTCACCTCGACAAAAACAAACAGCTGAAAATAGGACGGCTCGCTCGCCCTACAAGAGGTCATCGTCTAAACCGGACAGACCTATGCAAGTGATCGTCCCTCCAAGCACAACGTATACCGTCGAGGGTCGTCATTCAACTTGGCGATCCGAGGTAGAAATAGTGCAGTCGTGGGCCTGGAGGTCGATGGAACCAACAGCTTCGTCCATGCAAGGTTCTTTTGGGCTGCGATCGCTCGTCCTTCGTTTAAATACGAGGCGGGCATAGCCGAAGGACCCTCCAAACTAATCTGTGGACACGTTTGCACGCCCTCAAAGTACATCATCTAACATGATGTACCCGGACAAGGCGGCGCGTCCCTACCCCATCACAACATACACCGTCGAGGGTCTCCATCTAACATGCCGACCCAAGGTAGAAAAGTGCTAACAAGCCATGGACGTGGAGTCGAATAAACCGATGACACCCCGTGCAAGGACTCCTCCAGACCAAGACCGCTCGCCTTTCGTTTAAATACAAGGCGGGCGCAGCCTAACGGAGGACCCTAACAAAAAAGTGAGTCATGGGACAGTCCCTCGCACATAATGACACGGCTACGGAGGTCGGTCCATCGAACTCCGCGACCGTTCACGGCTCCTCAGAGTTGGCAAAACTGAAGATAGCTCACCAAACATACTATTTTTGGTCCCTTACTTACAATAAGTAAACAAAAACAAGGGGCAAAGAAGTGGAGCTAGTCCTAAATGCGATCGGAAGGAAGGGACCGTACCTGATCGGCTTCGTTCAAACACACGCAGGACGATCGGTTTTGTTCGACAATATTTACAAGTAAGAATTTCCAAGAATGTCAATACATTCAACATTCAAACAATCGATCAGGCGAACAAGGCATCAGAAGCAATTATATACACACTTGTATAAATTCACATGCAAACATTCAAAGGCGATCGTACATGTAAAGAATCAAATGCGAAAAAAGTGTATTTTATTCAAATCAAGAAGTTCGTACAAATACAAGCCCGAAGGCAGTAGAAGAAAAAGCAGAAAATTACAAAGCGAAGGAAGATAAAAATCACTCAGGCTCCCCCCGGATGGTCTTCACTCCCAGGTGGCGGATCGGCACGCGCTCCCTCATCGGCTTCAGGATAAATAAGTTTATCCGGAAAAGGATACCAACTCAAGTCGATCCCCAAGTCGGTGAGGTTGAGGATCGGCAGGGAAAATTCCGGATGCAAAGGGTGCTCGAGTACGTAGGCCTTGAAGCTCTCCATCATAGGACCGACCTCGATCCATACCTTCTTGGCGGCTCGGACAGCGTCGATGTAGGCCATATAGTAGGCGAACTCGCCGACGAGTGCCACATTAAGGTAGGGATCGATCTCGATCGCCTTTATCTTCCCTTTCAAATCCGAAGTCATCTTCTCAGCATCCGCTAGCTCGACCACCTTGGCGGCCAGTTCTCCCTTTGCTTTCTCCAGCTCTCCCTTTGCTTTCTCTAGCTCGCTGTTGAGCCGATCCACTGTCGCCTTCAAGCCAATCGCCTCCTCCTGCGAGGCCACGTGCATCCGGAGAGCCTCCGTCACCTGATCGCGGAATCGATCCGCCACACCCCGAGACCGGTCAAGCTCCTGCTTTATCCGGTCAAGATCCTCCTTGGCTCGCTTGGCCGTCTCCAGATTTTCCTTCTCCATGGCCTGGATCCGGTTAGCGAACTCAACGTTCTTGCTCCGAGCGGCCTCAAGATCTTGATGGAGGCGAGCATTAGAGGGTCGCCCCTCATAATCCTTAACGGCTTGGGCGGCCATCGCCGCCGCCTGGAGAGTCCGGGCGAACGTCGCCTGCATGGCATCTCCAGATCACCGACGAGCAATCGAGTCGAGATCGGTCATCCATGCCTTAGGAAGAGAGGTGATGGCCTTGGAAACATAAGAGGGAACATCGAGGGACTGGCGCAGAGGCTTGCTCGCCAGGAAATCCAGCACCATCGGCGAGACGTCCGGATCAGCAAGATGGACCCTGCAACACAAACAAAAAGTAAGAAAGGAGTTAGTATATGCATTACACAGATTGCCTAACTCGGAAAGATTAAACCGGTTTTACCTGTTGACCAAGTCGGGGTCGCGGCCGAAAAGGGGCTTGCCCCGAGGAGTTTTAGCTTCGGCGATCGCCGCAGTTTTCAAGAAGCCGGCCGAGGACCTGGAGCCAGACCCCTCCACCATTGGAACAGCAGAGATAGGTGGAGCGGCAACCGGCGGCTCCAAAATAGATACGTCCGCCTCAGCAGTCGGCAGGGACCCCTCCGACATCCGCCTCTTGCGGTTGCGCTGGAGTTGTTCTTCCTCCTGAACTTCCGGCTCGGCGACCGGCACAATAGCTGGCCTCGCCGCAGGGACTGGGCGAGACGTCGTCGTAGGGGCACGACCCGTCTTCTTTCCCTGGTGAAGATGACCCAAGAGTCCGGGGTTTGACATCGCGATCTCTCTCGGTGGCTCGGTGTAGCGGGGAAAATAGATTTCTGTCAAAGGAGAAATTCAGACAAGTAAGACATCTATTTCAATCAGACGATCGTCATGCAGGAAAGAGGAAGTAAAAATTCATACCCGGGGCCTTCAGGTGGCGAGGGTAGCGAAACAGTCGGGCTCCCAACCGATGAAGTTCGTGGCTGACTGAGTGAACGTCGATGTAGGAGTCCGGCAAGGCATAAATTCGCTCCCAGACGATCAAGAAATCAAAGGGGAGATCGCCGATCGCTGGGACAAGGGATCCTGCAAAAAGAAAACCAAATTAGATCAGTTCAAGGTGTATCCAAATAAAGGGAGAGTTGAAACCCTTACTCGGATTCCTCTCCCGAAAATTGGTGGGGATATCCAACTCTTCCTCCAGCTTATCGCTCGACGCCGACCTCCATGCTCCGCCTACCCAGCACCACTTTGCCAGGTCGCCGCGAACCTTGTTCGGCACCCCAAGGACCAGCCTACCCATGCGACCTTGGATATGGTGGCCTCCGACCGATCCCTTCTGCGCGGTCAGCTTGAAAAGATAGTTCATTTCCAGCACAGAAGGCAGGCGAAACAGCCGATGACCGCTGAAAAATGTCAAGGTACTGATAATTTGTAGCCAGGCGTTCGACGTCAACTGGAGCGGCGCCACATTCCAGGCGATCAGCAAAATCGACACGGCGAATGGCAAGGGAAATTGCAATCCGGCCACCAGGATCATTTCATTGACAGTGACCATACCCTCGGGAGGCTGGTCGGCACGTTCGTTCTCCGAGGGCACGTGCAATGAAACATCAGAAGGAATGTGGAATTTCTCCCTCCAATGAAGCAAATCTTTCCTGGTCGCCGAACTCCGGATCTGTCCAAGGGTCCATAAGGAATGGTCCGCGGCCTGGAATGATGTCTGCTTCACGTGCTCATAGGGGTGGGCGGCGGAATACGCTTCGAAATCAAATTCAGGACATGGTCCGGCGATCCCCTCCATAAGTTTAGCAAAATCTAAATAGGAGGGGCCGAATACGCTATTCTTTTCCCAAGACAGCCGTACCATTTCATCTTCATCCACCGGTGAGCCCCCCTGCTCCGCCGCCGCCACTGATCTCACCACTTCGGCATCATTGAAGAGCTCTTCAATTTCCGTAGGTGCAATCCCCGCACGAATGGCCTCGACGGTCGTTTCCATATGAACACCCACGGGAATTTCCTCCCGGTCAGGCGAAGCCGCGGCGGCAGAGGAGCTACCGGCCTCGAATGTTTTAGATCCTCCAGACATGTTCTTAAAAGTAAAGGGGGAGAGAAGATTTGTGTTCTTACCTAAAAAGAAGTACGATCGGCACAAGGATCTTCGAAAAAATTCTGCAGAGTCTCGACTAAAAAGCAAGGGTGCGTGAAGAGTGGAAATGAAGTATCCCTAGCCCCTTTTATAGGCGGGAGAAGGGGTCTCTGTGCAAATAGGCGAAATCCTGAGGGCTGGAGTGCAACCATCGGGGGGGACACATTAAATGCAGCCCTCGAAACCCACGTACGCGTCTTTTCAAGGGCACGCCAGGCGACAAGCCTGACAAAACCGTCGGACTCCCCCAATGGTAGCACGACGCGTGTCCTTGCAACGTTTCGAGAGCCCGCCTTCATTTCCCGCTGATTCCATCGCAAAAGGAGATCGTCCAAATTTGAAATTAGATCGTCCTGACGATCGTCCTTGTCATAAACAAACGAGCCAATCATCTAAACACTGGCGATCGCCAACAGTGCCACCTCACCCCGTGTTTTCAACATCGAAGCGAGCTGGGGGGCAATTGTTGTGCGGCAATTAATACGCCTCGATGGCGATCGGCATAATGGTCTGAGAGCCAACCATAGAAGACATATGCTGGGCAAACACCCAGCAGTCAGCACCCACGGCGATCGTCTTTTGGTATCTGGCGATCGTCTATGATGTCCGACCATAGACGATCGTTTCGTTCCACGTATGAATCCAGCATCCGTCAAAGTCGTCGAAGACCGAATTTGGACAGAGACCCACGTGCAGATCCACAAAGGCGCTGCAAGATAAGGCCTTTGACCCCAGCCTGTCACCTACCTCACCTACCGATAGGCCCGCCGAAAGGTACAAAGTGAGTCCTCCCCGGACAGCGACTCAGGACGCGTGTAGGCTTCCCATTGGCTCGCACAGCTGGCTGCCAGCAGCAGCCACGGACTTTAAGGGAACTGCCCCACGTGACGGGATGATCGCCCACCTTATTCTAATATAGAAAACGACGGTCGCCCGCGATCGCCGGAGAGGACCCAGCAACCTTGTCTCCTATAAATAGGAGGCTTACAACAGTGGCCTAGAACAATCAAGAGTATAGTGAAAAACGCACAGAGAGAGAATAAAGACTCATCTGGCAATTACTTACACATTCATAGTGATATTCATACACACTTACAGAACATATAAAGCAAGAACTCACAAAGCTTCATATTTGGTTCTTCCGGCAATCTTCACGCTCTACAGCTTAGATAACTAGAAGTCTTTACACTCATTGTAACAGATTCTAACATTATTAATATTTGTACTCCAAAGTATCTATATTAATAACATCTCGCGAGAACATTCAAGCCCGGGATTAACAACCCCGACAAATCTTGTGTTATTTATTTTCCCACGGAAGTGTTCTCGCTTTTGTTTGTTACTCGATCATTCCAGCAATATTATCTCCGGATAATATTTTGGGTAACAACAGATCAGACATCAATTCAAAAGGCAAAGACCAGTCAGGTGCGATAATCACAGGGGATGTATTTAAGGCAAATTTCAAATGAGAAAATTTGTGATGGCAGGCCTCGTCAAATTTAAATGGCACATCCTTATTCGGTAAATTACATAGCGGCTTCGTGATGCTAGAAAATTTTTTAATGAAACGGCTGTAGAACCAGGCATGGCCCAAAAAACTGCGCACTCCCTTAACGGATTTAGGTGGAGAAAGTTTCTCAATGACCTCTATCTTTGCGCGGTCTACATCAATGCCATGGATAGAAGAACGATGGACTAGAACAATTCCCTCTTGGACCATGAAATGACACTTCTCCCAATTCAGTATCAATTTCGTGCCCTCACATATTTTCAACACTAATGTCAAATTCTGCAAACAACAATCAAATGAATCACCGAATACAGAGAAATCATCCATGAATTCAATACAATTTTCCACCATATCAGAAAAAATAGCCATCATGCACCGTTGAAAAGTATCTGGCGCATTACACAGACCAAATGGCATACGCCTGTGAGCAAAAGTACCGTAAGGACAAGTAAACATAGTCTTTTTCTGATCTTCCGGCACAATATAACATTGATTATAGCCAGAATAACCATCTAGAAAACAGTAATATAAAACACCCCCAGATCCGACCGGGAATATTACAACGTCGTGGGCGCCGAGACGGAACCCACAAGGCTAGAAGATGTTTTCGCAAATATTTACAAACACCCAAGAGGCTAACGATGGTATTATCTAATAAAAACATTCGAAGACTTAATAAAATCCGTTTATCAAAACCGTCGTAAAATCTCATTTGAAATCACAAGGCCCGAAATGCCAAAACTCAACGGTTTAAAAACATACGTTAAGCTACCGCTTACACGTACCGACAAAATAGTTTAGAAAATGATTGCCAAAGTAACCTAAGTTACCAAAAGGCCATTTAAAATACTCACGCAGTGGAAAAAGACAAACAATTAAAATACTCTAGCAGCGGAATACAAGAACTGATCAGGAAACTCAATACACAAATACATGCCCTAGCCAGTATCCTCCGGGAAGCTCATCTCTCCACGACCGCTACAAGCTTGATAATCCAAGAACCTAAAAAGAAAGCCCACGATGGGGTCAGCCATAATATCCAACAATGATAACCATCACATCATGTCAATAATTACATACCAATGAAAATACTAAGTAAGAATACGACCAATGTAATCTTACCGCCATAACTTTACTTACTCGAATAATTCTCATTAGAATAATCATTATCACAATGCACATCTCTTAATCTCGATTAATCAATAAACTCAAAAAAAACATCCATACGGTACCTCAAGCAATACCCAAAATTCTCAAAACATCATCATAACTCGCAATACGGCAATATACCAACTCTGACCAATTCGATCCATCGGAATAACATCATCAAATCCCAACACGATAATGATTGTCCATCAAAAGACAAATACCAAAGGAAATACGGAACATACCTCAAGACATGAAATGCCACGACGAAATTACGTCAGTCTAATCCAAGATCAGATCAACACAACATACGGACACGGTCCTAACACAAGACCTATAAATGCATACTCATATGACAACGTCAATATGCTCACATCAATAACAACAATGTATACTTATGGCAAACCTATAATATACATATGCACAATAACAACACATGGTAATCCGATGATCCAGCGTTCACTGCCTATATCCTACGATGATCATGTCAGACCAACCCGTGGTGGAAAAACCTGTCCGATGATCCAGCGCACACTAGCATAGATCCCCCGATGATCCCGTCGGACCAACACGAGGTGGACATACGACAACAATGCACAAATGCATATTAACAACATTACACAAATGTATGACGACAACAATACACAAATATATCACAACATGCTCGACACGAAATGACAAAAAATGATTAGAGTACTTGCCCCGAGTCCTTCGCGAGCAATCTCTATGTCTAATCCATCACGAACCATTATTCTGAATATTCGACGATCCAAAATGTCACGGACGATAGATAATTCACGTCTTCGTCTATACCACAATGTATCCTCGATACCAAGTATACCAACAACAAATGTAAATCATATACATTATGATTTAATTCCCAAAACTCGAATACAACTTATAATCCCAAATCTCTTGTGATTACGATTATAAACATTGCTATACGAATTATAAACGAATGAAACGGAAACCATTCATTAAATACTATAAACTGAGCAAGTAATAACTTCCCTCGATACCGATGAAGCCGTTAACAATCCCATTGCCTTAGTCTAGGAACTCCTCAGCCCCGACCAAAGTAATCTACGAAAATTCTCGAATACGACCGCAAAGCATGGTTCTAATCACCGATCAATAATCTCAACCTATGACAATAATCGATAAACAATAAGTTCGATAACAATCAACCATCGATATAACCAATTCACAAACCCAACGGCTCAACAATATCTAGATTAACCACAAGTCTGATCAATTCAACTTAAACGATCACGAATTCATAACCGCTTAGCGCACGTTAATCACTTAACGTAGCGTGCGCTAAGTGTAATACCCGGATTTTCAGTATAAATTTTTCGCATTATTTTATCTGAGATATACTGTATAGTTTGGTATCTATACAGTATAGATAAAATAAATTGAGAACCGAGACAGTTATACTGGTGTGATTATCGTTTTTGATTGACAGATATATTCAGGATATGTTGTATCAGGTTAAACAGATTTGGATATCAGGTATACCGTATGAGAATATTTTTGGATTCAGTATGTGTATTCAGTATGCCGTATGTTTGTATTTCGTACGTCGAGACGTCGGACAGGAACAGTTGGATTTTTTGGCTAAGTATAAAAGCCATTACGTACGTTAAGCCTTGGAGCTTACGTACGTAAAATGTGTTAGCTTACTCGTAGACGAAGCCAATGGATTTTGGTAACGGCTTCGTGGTATCGGTATCGAGGCAAGTTTATACTTGTTCAGTTTACAATATTTGATGAATGGTTTCGTTTTCATTTCATTTATAATTCGTATAGCAATGTTGTTAGAAAGATAAGTTGTCGGTTAATGAGTTGTATGTCGTGCTCTGGTTTGTATTAAATCATAAGGTATATGATTTAATTGTGTTCAAAGAATATGTGAGTTAACTTTGGTCGAGGGTATAGTATATCGGATATCGAGGATAATTATCGCGATGACATAAGTATCAGGATAAAGATTTATTGGTATTGAATGGATGGTACCTTATTTGAGATTATTGGTATAACTGTGTATTCGTTCAGGGATGTTGGTTCGTGGAAAGGATATTGTCTTCGGCTTGAGGTAATTCCAGTATTGTTCAGTTACGAGGATAATTGTTTTGAGGAATTATTGTATATGTTATATGTTGATTCCGATTGATTATTTCGTGAGGGATGATGATCCCAGGGCTGATTGTATTGAGATCGTTGATCGTGTTGATCATTTGTCGGGGATGATGATCCCAGGATTGTTGTTTTGGGTATTGATTAGTCTTGTCGACTTTTCATTGCCAGTCTGTTGTTGTTCACTTCTGTGAGTCTTTTGATCCTTATTGGATATGTGATTTATTGAATTTGTTGTCATGTTGCATCGTGACATATCTGGAATCATATCTGCGTTCCGATTGGTTATTGTGTAGGATTTTTAGCTGGGCACACTATGGTTATGTGTTGATATTATTCCGCATTGAACCATGCACACGAGACGTAGTTTCGTGAGGCTAATTAGGTACAAGACCACACGTGTATTTGATCGATACCCGGGGTGGCTTGTGCACGGACACATTTCCGGATCGGGCGTACTGTGATGTCCATCTTTGAGCTGTATATTTTTGTCGTTTCATAGTCCATAGTATTGGATGTGTTCGACGGTTTGCGGCTGGTTGTTCATACGCCCGAGGGGTATGTTCGACAGTCAAAGTTATTTCTTTGAGATCCATTATTGTTGATCATTTGGAGTCTACCTTGTTGAGGGTATTCTCGGTTATTGTTGGTCCTTTGTTGATCATTTGGAATCTACCATGTTGAGGGTATTCTCAGTTATCGTTGATCATTTATTGATCGTATTGGAGTCACCATGTCGATAATATTCTCGGTTGACCTATTGTTTTGATCATTGTGATGATCGTATGAGTATTTAGACTGTACGTCGATGTTGCAGTACTTGTTATCATTGTTCTGTGGAAATTTGACTTACAGATGTATCGCGTATATTTGGTTTTACCCAAATTGAGATTTGACTGTGCGATCCGACGGACAGGGTTTGGCACAGGTTGGATTATTTCCACACTTATAAGTTATAATGAGGTTTGGAGGATTGTTGGTATTTTGGAATACAGTACAGATAATTGTTGATTTCTTTTCGTCATTCGAAAATGCGAATTGTGAATTATGGCAAGGATCGATTTGGTTTGGATTGACATGAATTGGTAAGGTTATGTCGGTAAGATTACTTTGGTAGTATTCTTACTATATTATTACATTGGTATGTAATTATTTATGTTGATGCGATCGATATCATTATTTGAGTATTGTGGCTGACCCCGTCGTGGGCTTTATTTTTAGGTACTCGGAGATCGAGCTAGTAGCGGTCGTGAAGGGATGAGCTTCCCGATGTGATACTGGCGGTGGCATGTTTTTTAGTATTGAGTATTTATTTCTGGTTGTTTTATTTCCGCTGCAAATGTGTATTTTAAACTGTGTTTTTATCCGCTGCATTTGTATATTTCAAAATAGCTTTTCGGTATCTTTATCCGCTGCGTGTGTGTATTTTTAAATGGCCCTTTTGGCACTTTGCGAACTTGGGTTATTTTCGTCAAATGCTTTTTCCCAATTATTTTTCGGTACGTTTAAGGGGTGGCTTAACGTACACTTTGAACTATCGAGATTTGGCATTTCGCCTTGTATTTTCAAATGGTATTTTATGACGGTAATTCAGAATCATGTTTTTGAAAGTATTTGAGTAATTGCAAAATATTACCGTCATCAGCCTTTTGGCGTTTTTGAATTGGTTTTGTAAACGGTTTTTAGCCTGGTGGGTTCCGGCGTAGGACCCACGGCGTTGTAATATCCCGGATGGTTTTGGGGGTGTTACAGAAGATGGTATCGGAGCTTGGGTTTTGTGAAACCCAGGCGTGTGTGTTATGTGGCTTTACCGGTACGGGAGTAGCGTGATTTTTGAAAATGAGTTTTCTGACTTTTGAGTCAAACTGATTTTTGGAGTTTCCAAAATTTTTGAGATTCTTTTCAAACTGCTATGTGTGATATTGGCGTGTGTTGGTATTGTTTTGAGACTTCATGTGGGAGTCGTGTGCTAGTATCACAGGAGATCATCGGCTTCACGCACCTGTAAGTATATTGGTTTGGTTATTCGCTTGTGGCGACGCGTGATTGTTTTTGTGATGAGTTGGAAATTTTGGATTTATCTGTTGTTGGCGACAGGTTGCAAGTTTCGAGGACGAAACTTATTTTAAGGGGGGTAGTATGTAATACCCGAATTTTCAGTATAAATTTTTCGCATTATTTTATCTGAGATATACTGTATAGTTTGGTATCTATACAGTATGGATAAAATAAATTGAGAACCGAGACAGTTATACTGGTGTGATTATCGTTTTTGATTGACAGATATATTCAGGATATGTTGTATCAGGTTAAACAGATTTGGATATCGTATACCGTATGAGAATATTTTGGATTCGAGATGTGTATTCAGTATGCCGTATGTTTGTATTTCGTACGTCGAGACGTCGGACAGGAACAGTTGGATTTTTTGGCTAAGTATAAAAGCCATTACGTACGTTAAGCCTTGGAGCTTACGTACGTAAAATGTGTTAGCTTACGTACGTTATATAGTGTACATAACGTACGTAACAAGAGGAATCGGACAGTGGGGCCCGTGGTCGGCAGCTTTCGGCGCAGATGTGGACAGGTGAGTCAACGGATGGAGTTACGTACGTTATACATGGTGTATTACGTACGTAATACGAGTATTATACTGTAGCAAGTCAACGTACGTATTATGTACGCAATGGAATAAGTGTTACGTACGTTACGGGGCGGCTGGCCGAATCGTGGCCGAGATGACCTGGATGGCCGAGCATGGCCGGTCGTGACTCGTTGGAATGGCCGGGCATGGTCGATAGTGACTCGTGGGGGTGGCCGATCATGGTCGGCAGTGACTCGCAGGGATGGCTAGGACTGGCCGATTACGTACGTAAGGCAGTGGCCGGTTACGGCCGTAAGGGCCAGTTACGTACGTAAGCCAGCTGCCGGTTACGTACGTAAGGGTTCTGACAGAACTGGGCAGTAGGGTAGGCCGCGTCCGGCTACGTACGTAAGGACCCGCCGGTTACGTACGTAATGGCCTGGCAGGTCCCGCCTATTTAAGGCCTGGACCGAGTCACCTGCTCATTTTTTCGTTTTTCTTCATTTCTTCGCGATTCCTTCGGAAAGAATTGATGGATTTGAGTATGAGCAACTTATAACAACATGTTTTGGAAGTTGGAATCATGGATTAACATCATCTTCCACCCGGATCGAAGGTAAGAACACCTAAACTTTTGGTTTTTGGATGTTCTTGAGATTTCTTGGTGTTTTGGCCGATTTGCTTCGTTTTGATTCAGATTGTTGATTGAACTTGATTGTAAACTCGTAATCATTCATTATTCTTGAAGTTTTGTGGAAAGAATTCGAGTATTTCTTTGAATAATCGATTGAATTGGACTATGCCTTCAAAGTCTTCGATGAAATGTCTCAATGAGTAGAACTTGGAAAATTCTATACGTTTTCGTATGAATGATGGTTGAAATGATATTGTTGTGATGATTCTTGGTAATTATGGGAATTTTGTTAAAGGAATATAATGAATTGGTGGTCAAATGATTCGATTATGTTGTTATGAATATGGAATCGTAGTATTCTCGATGTTCTTGGTGGTTTGTTGCGATTCATGATGTTATGAGAAGTATATGTTGAAGAACATGATTATATACACATTGAATTATGATTAAGGGTTGTTTAGATGTTAGAAAACATCGGGTTATGTTGTTTTATGGATTATGAACGTGAATTTGGATAATTCGTGTTCTTAAAGAACTCTTGAGTTACATGTTATGATTTTGGAAGGATTTCGGATAATTTTGGAATGTGATTATTCACGATAATAATCGATAAATTGTTTTCTACGAATTTACAAGTATGAACAAGAAGGAGTTTTGTCTTCGTATTTGGAGTTGAAGTTGGAATCGAATATGTTATAAAATCCTTAATGTTGAGATGAATTGATCATTGATTTGATGAATACGTTTTAAAGTGTTGGTGTTTTGGATATGAATATGGAATATTCACATTTAGAACTAAGTTATGTATCTTGGTACAATATTCGTATAGGAATACGAATATGATTTCGAGTTTGATGAGAATTATTATTCATGTTTGAATTTGGAAATTCATACTTATTGAATAAGTGTTCAATTCGGATAATGGAATTATTTGAAACCTTTGGAATATGGTTATCTATGATGTTGAATTAATCGGATCATCCGGATTGATGATGATAACCGGTAATTGGTTTATATTATGAATTTACAAGGAGGAAACTAGTATCCGTATTTAAGATTGAATTTGGAATCGGTAATGTTAGACCCTTGTTGGTTTAAATTGATTATTGATATGATCTTCGGATTTTGGAATCGTATTGTGGTTTTGAATTCGTGTTTGATTGGTTCGGGTTGTTTGGATATGTGTTTAATCGGGATATTGTAGAACCGTTGTTGATCGGTTATTGATTGTTATTTGTGATCATCGAGTTACAGCTTGTATCGTGGATATGGGTTCGTATTTGTTGAGTTGGATTATTTGGTATTATGTATATGATCGAGGTTTCGTTGAACCATTGAGTTTGTTGGTTGAGTATGTCGGTTATTAATTTTTATCGAATGTGTATTAATCGGTTATTGCAATAGGTTGATATGTTTTGATCGTGGATTATGACCGTTGAGTTGCGGTTGAGGCTAAAGAGTTCGTAGATTGCTTTTGGTCGGGGCTAAGGAGCTCGTAGACGAAGGCAATGGATTTTGGTAACGGCTTCGTGGTATCGGTATCGAGGCAAGTTTATACTTGTTCAGTTTACAATATTTGATGAATGGTTTCGTTTTCATTTCATTTATAATTCGTATAGCAATGTTGTTAGAAAGATAAGTTGTCGGTTAATGAGTTGTATGTCGTGCTCTGGTTTGTATTAAATCATAAGGTATATGATTTAATTGTGTTCAAAGAATACATGAGTTAACTTTGGTCGAGGGTATAGTATATCGGATATCGAGGATAATTATCGCGATGACATAAGTATCGGGATAAAGATTTATTAGTATTGAATGGATGGTACCTTATTTGAGATTATTCGTATAACTGTGTATTCGTTCAGGGATGTTGGCTCGTGGAAAGGATATTGTCTTCGGCTTGAGGTAATTCCAGTATTGTTCAGTTACGAGGATAATTGTTTTGAGGAATTATTGTATATGTTATATGTTGATTCCGATTGATTATTTCGTGAGGGATGATGATCCCAGGGCTGATTGTATTGAGATCGTTGATCGTGTTGATCATTTGTCGGGGATGATGATCCCAGGATTGTTGTTTTGGGTATTGATTAGTATTTTCGACAATTCATAGCCATTCTGTTGTTGTTCACTTCTGTGAGTCTTTTGATCCTTATTGGATATGTGATTTATTGAATTCGTTGTCATGTTGCATCGTGACATATCTGGAATCATATCTGCGTTCCGATTGGTTATTGTGTAGGATTTTTAGCTGGGCGCACTATGGTTATGTGTTGATATTATTCTGCATTGAACCGTGCACACGAGACGTAGTTTCGTGAGGCTAATTAGGTACAAGACCACACGTGTATTTGATCGATACCCGGGGTGGCTTGTGCATGCACACATTTCCGGATCGGGCGTACTGTGATGTCCATCTTTGAGCCGTATATTTTTGTCGTTTCATAGTCCATAGTATTGGATGTGTTCGACGGTTTGCGACTGGTTGTTCATACGCCCGAGGGGTATGTTCGACAGTCAAAGTTATTTCTTTGAGATCCATTATTGTTGATCATTTGGAGTCTACCTTGTTGAGGGTATTCTCGGTTATTGTTGGTCCTTTGTTGATCATTTGGAGTCTACCATGTTGAGGGTATTCTCAGTTATCGTTGATCATTTATTGATCGTATTGGAGTCACCATGTCGATAATATTCTCGGTTGACCTATTGTTTTGATCATTGTGATGATCGTATGAGTATTTAGACTGTACGTCGATGTTGCAGTACTTGTTATCATTGTTCTGTGGAAATTTGACTTACAGATGTATCGCGTATATTTGGTTTTACCCAAATTGAGATTTGATTGTGCGATCCGACGGATAGGGTTTGGCACAGGTTGGATTATTTCCACAGTTATAAGTTATAATGAGGTTTGGAGGATTGTTGGTATTTTGGAATACAGTACAGATAATTGTTGATTTCTTTTCGTCATTCGAAAATGCGAATTGTGAATTATGGCAAGGATCGATTTGATTTGGATTGCCATTAATTGGTAAGGTTATGTCGGTAAGATTACTTTGGTAGTATTCTTACTATATTATTACATTGGTATGTAATTATTTATGTTGATGCGATCGATATCATTATTTGAGTATTGTGGTTGACCCCGTCGTGGGCTTTATTTTTAGGTACTCGGAGATCTTGCTAGTAGCGGTCGTGAAGGGATGAGCTTCCCGATGTGATACTGGCGGTGGCATGTTTTTGAGTATTGAGTATTTATTTCTGGTTGTTTTATTTCTGCTGCAAATGTGTATTTTAAACTGTGTTTTTATCCGCTGCATGTGTATATTTCAAAATAGCTTTTCGGTATCTTTATCCGCTGCGTGTGTGTATTTTTAAATGGCCCTTTTGTCACTTTGCGAACTTGGGTTATTTTCGTCAAATGCTTTTCCCAATTATTTTTCGGTACGTTTAAGGGGTGGCTTAACGTACACTTTGAACTGTCGAGATTTGGCATTTCGCCTTGTATTTTCAAATGGTATTTTATGACGGTAATTCAGAATCATGTTTTTGAAAGTATTTGAGTAATTGCAAAATATTACCGTCATCAGCCTTTTGGCGTTTTTGAATTGGTTTTGTAAACGGTTTTTAGCCTGGTGGGTTCCGGCGTGGGACCCACGGCGCTGTAATATCCCGGATGGTTTTGGGGGTGTTACACTAAGTCACTTCAATTAGCGTGCGCTAGCCAGTAAGATTAGCGTGCGCTAATGCTGTGCAGATGCATGCCTTACATATAGGTGATCATCCGACTTATAATCCAAACCATGTTCATAGCTATCAAAACAACGAAATCCAATATCCTTTAACATATAGGTAATCATCCGACTTATAATCCAATTCGTATATTCACATATCATCTTCTTCCTCAAATATCAACATCATGAACACCAATAACCATAACAACACTTTCATAATCTATCATTACAGAGAGTAATCATCAACAATAACATCAACATCCGAAATTGAGGAGAAGGATTAACCAATTTATCTCAAGAAAATGAACTACATAATTCAAACCACAAGAATCATGTCAGTATCTATATATCAACAACAATATCATCATAATCAGGTAATACATCTCATAATCATGCTCATCATCTTGTTTATATGATAATCATCAACTCAAGAACATCAACATTCAATCCAAAACGAAATCCAAATGAGAAGAGTAATTACCTATTTTAAGGAATGGATTGAATCCCAAGGTTGAATCCATTCTCAATCACTTCCAAGCTTCAAATGTTGTTATGAATGATTAACTCCACCATAATTCAGTGTTTGAACTTCAAACATCTCTCTAAGAACTCTCTCTATCGGTTGCAAGGAAGGAATGAACGAAAATGAAGAATAATAGCCAACTACTCATATATATACTATACATTATTAACGTACGCTAACATATTCATTTAACGTACGTTACACGCTTAGCGTGCGATAACTATCTTTGTTAGCGTGCGCTATGGCAGTCCAGAGATTACTGCCTTACTTCATACAATGATTTATGTACACAATGCCCATGCACTAGCGTACGTAAAGGCCTCTACTTAGCGTACGCTAGTGTCTGATCATAGCGTGCGCTACTCATAGTTGACTCGTTTGTCTGTATGCTCCGAAGATGGGTCCACACGCCGACAGCTCTAACAAGGATAAGATTCCTTTTGGACCGATCTGATGTTAGCGTGCGCTAACAATATGCATTAGTGTGCGCTAATCCTTCACCACAAACATCTGTTGACCTCATCGGCACATGCGCCGAAATTGGATGGGTCCACATGTAGATTCCTTCTGATCTGGTCTGTACTAGCGTGCGGTATCCTTTGCTTTTAGCGTGCGCTAAAACTCCACAATAGCGTGCGCTAAGCTTAACTATTAGTGTGCGCTAATAAGGCTATACTTAGCCACTTTCAGCTATTCTTGTCCAACGTCTCAACATACAGAACACGAACATACGGAAACCGAATACATATACTCCTTCCAACAATATTCTCATATGTTATGCCCGACACACAATATCTTCAAATACAACTGTCAACCAAATGCAGTAATTATACCAATACATATGTCTCAGTCCTTCAATTTGTTTTATCCATACTGTACAGATTCCACGTTGTACAACATAACTTGGATAAAATAACATTAAACAATAGTAGTAGAATTTCCGGATATTATATACTACACCACTTAAAATAAGTTTTGCCCTCGAAACTTGCAACCCGTCATAAATAAACAAACAAACCGTTCATCCCAAAATATTCCGAAACTATCACAACAACGATCGATCATCATTATTACCGAATAACCAAAATAGAATATTTACAAATACGCAAAGTCGACAATCTCCTAAGATACTAGCAAGTGACTTCAGTGTAAAGCCTCAATACGCTTGCAGTCACAATTCCATGAGTCTCAACAAAATATATCATCTCCGGAGGAAAATAATCTATCCGTGTCAAATCCTGTCTGTCTGATTACACAATCAAGTCCCAAATCTGATAAAACGAATAATATATGATGCATCTGTGAAACAACTGCCAAAACAATGGCACAAATCCCGAAACATCGACACAAAATTCGAACGCTCGGATGATCACCAACAATGATCAACCAATAATTAACCGAGAATATCATCGACATGATAAACTCCAATATGATCAACCAAAGGTCAAAACACAATCGAGAATATCATCAACATGATAAACTCCAATATAACCAACGAACGATCAACGATAATCGAGAATACCTTCACACAGTAAACTCTAAGATGGTCAATACAAAACCACAGAAACCGATATACGAAAGAACAAAATTCTCAAAATGTTAAACAAATCACATACATTGGATCTCAACGAAACACAACCGACTGGTGAACATACCCCTCGGCATACGAACAACCAATCGCAAATCGACGAACATACCAAATCATACATGGAGTGGGAACGACCACTCAATATCCAAAACAACCAGCATGGGGTCACCATCCCCAAATCTACACTTACAAAGAAATAATTCAAAAATCACTATGGTAAAATCGCGCTACTACCATACCAATGGAATCACATAGCACATATGTCCCGGGTTCGGAAAATCCAAAGTTCTAAAATTACATCTGTACATGAATCTACAACACACAGCATAATTCTCTTTTCTGATCAATCAACTGATCATCCCTAGATAACCAAACTACCATACTAAAGTTCGAACCTCTTTTCCTCGTACCATCGATATGATATCCAGTTCGTGAGTCACACTCATAACTTCACCATGATATGCATTATGCACAAAATGCGTATGTATATCAATCATATTTTCAAAACCAGTTTGAAATCATATAGTCTTGTCAAGAAGACAATTTTTCGAAAGTTCTTTCAAAAATTCAAAATTCAAAACATAAATTTTTGGTAAGACCACAAAATCAATTTTCGAAAAATTAAATCGGCTAGCTAATGCCAAGTATTCGATAACAATTCTTTTCGAACACATACCAAAATAAAATTATGCAAATGATTACCCACGTCCATACTCCTATATAACAATTCAGCTCGGCACCAAATCCAATGACATTCCATCGGAAAATCACACGATAGAATTCCAAAATCTTAATGTATAAATTCCGATAAAAACTCCTTTTTCCACATATAGTTCGCAACTTCGACCATTATCCCATCCTGGATCACCTCAATTATGCTATGATAAAACATTGAAACAAATCAACACAGCGAAAGACTTCCCGAGAAGTTTCATTTGAAAAAGTGAATCAAAACTGCGAAAGGCAGAAACGAAATAGATAAACGATTGGTAAAATGTTTTACAAATCTCGGGAGTTTTAGGAAACAAAAAATCCTTTTGAAACATTAAGTTCTAAGCCCGTATCTCGTTCCGCATTACAAGAAGTTTAAAAAGTAGAAAAACCCTTTTCGGACCTCAAGTCCTGACTTATAAAACTATTTCAAAATCAATTGGGTCTCGGCCCAAAATCCTTTTCCGTAAAACATTCATTTTGAAAAGTATCATTTTCAAATGCTCAAAAATAGTTCATATATCTCAAAATGAATTAACATGACTACATGTTCTCCTCAACCATCCACAATATTTCTCCCAAATGCACAACCTCAACAAAATATATCATCTCCGGAGGAAAATTATCTATCCATGTCAAATCCTGTCTGTCTGATTACACAATCAAGTCCCAAATCTGATAAAATAAATAATATACGATGCATCTGTGAAACAACTGCCAAAACAATGAGACAAATCCCGAAACATCGACATAAAATTCGAACGCTCAGATGATCACCAACAATGATCAACCAATAATTAACCGAGAATATCATCGACATGATAAACTCCAATATGACCAACCAAAGGTCAAAACACAATCGAGAATATCATCAACATGATAAACTCCAATATAACCAACGAACGATCAACGATAATCGAGAATACCTTCACACAGTAAACTCTAAGACGGTCAATACAAAACCACAGAAACTGATATACGAAAGAACAAAATTCTCAAAACGTTAAACAAATCACATACATTGGATCTCAACGAAACACAACCAACTGGTGAACATACCCCTCGGCATACGAACAACCAATCGCAAATCGGCGAACATACCAAATCATACATGGAGTGGGAACGACCGCTCAATATCCAAAACAACCAGCATGGGGTCACCATCCCCAAATCTACACTTACAAAGAAATAATTCAAAAATCACTATGGTAAAATCGCGCTACTACCATACCAATAGAATCACATAGCACATATGTCCCGGTTTCGCAAAATCCAAAGTTCTAAAATTACATCTGTACATGAATCTACAACACGCAGCATAATTCTCTTATCTGATCAATCAACCGATCATCCCTGGATAACCAAACTACCATACTAAAGTTCGAACCTCTTTTCCTCGTACCATCGATATGATATCCAGTTCGTGAGTCACACTCATAACTTCACCATGATATGCATTATGTACTAAATGTGTTGTATATCAATCATATTTTCAAAACCAGTTTGAAATCATATAGTCTTGTTAAGAAGACAAATTTTCGAAAGTTCTTTCAAAAATTCAAAATTCAGAACATAAATTTTTGGTAAGACCACAAAATCAATTTTCGAAAAATTAAATCGGCTAGCTAATGCCAAGTATTCGATAACAATTCTCTCGAACACATACCAAAATGGAATTATGCATATGATTACCCACGTCCATACTCCTGTATACCAATTCAGCTCGGCACCAAATCCACTGACATTCCATTGGAAAACCACACGATAGAATTCCAAAATCTTAATGTATAAATTCCGATAAAAACTCCTTTTTCCACATATGGTTCGCAACTTCGACCATTATCCCATCCTGGATCACCTCAACTATGCTATGACAAAACATTGAAACAAATCAACACAGCGAAAGACATCCCGAGAAGTTTCATTTGAACAAGTGAATCAAAACTGCGAAAGGCATAAACGAAATAGATAAACGATTGGTAAAGTGTTTTACAAATCTCGGGAGTTTTAAGAAACAGAAAAGCCTTTTGAAACATTAAGGTCTAAGCCCGTATCTCGTTCCGCATTACAAGAAGTTTAAAATGTAGAAAAACCCTTTTCGGACCTCAAGTCCTAACTTATAAAACTATTTCAAAATCAATTGGGTCTCGGCCCAAACTCCTTTTTCGTAAAACATCCGTAAAACATTCATTTTGAAAATTATCATTTTCAAATGCTCAAAAACAGTTCATATATCTCAAAATGAATTAACATGACTACATGTTCTCCTCAACCATCCACAATATTTCTCCCAAATGCACAACCTCAACAAAATATATCATCTCCGAAGGAAAATAATCTATCCGTGTCAAATCCTGTCTGTCTGATTACACAATCAAGTCCCAAATCTGATAAAACGAATAATATATGATGCATCTGTGAAACAACTGCCAAAACAATGGCACAAATCCCGAAACATCGACACAAAATTCGAATGCTCGGATGATCACCAACAATGATCAACCAATAATTAACCTAGAATATCATCGACATGATAAACTCCAATATGATCAACCAAAGGTCAAAACACAATCGAGAATATCATCAACATGATAAACTCCAATATAACCAACGAACGATCAACGATAATCGAGAATACCTTCACACAGTAAACTCTAAGACGGTCAATACAAAACCACAGAAACTGATATACGAAAGAACAAAATTCTCAAAACGTTAAACAAATCACATACATTGGATCTCAACGAAACACAACCAACTGGTGAACATACCCCTAGGCATACGAACAACCAATCGCAAATCGGCGAACATACCAAATCATACATGGAGTGGGAACGACCACTCAATATCCAAAACAACCAGCATGGGGTCACCATCCCCAAATCTACACTTACAAAGAAATAATTCAAAATTCACTATGGTAAAATCGCGCTACTACCATACCAATGGAATCACATAGCACATATGTCCCGGTTTCGCAAAATCCAAAGTTCTAAAATTACATCTGTACATGAATCTACAACACGCAGCATAATTCTCTTATCTGATCAATCAACCGATCATCCCTGGATAACCAAACTACCATACTAAAGTTCGAACCTCTTTTCCTCGTACCATCGATATGATATCCAGTTCGTGAGTCACACTCATAACTTCACCATGATATGCATTATGTACTAAATGTGTTGTATATCAATCATATTTTCAAAACCAGTTTGAAATCATATAGTCTTGTCAAGAATACAAATTTTCGAAAGTTCTTTCAAAAATTCAAAATTCAGAACATAAATTTTTGGTAAGACCACAAAATCAATTTTCGAAAAATTAAATCGGCTAGATAATGCCAAGTATTCGATAACAATTCTTTTCGAACACATACCAAAATGAAATTATGCAAATGATTAACCACGTCTATACTCCTGTATACCAATTCAGCTCGGCACCAAATCCACTGACATTCCATCGAAAAACCACACGATAGAATTCCAAAATATTAATGTATAAATTCCGATAAAAACTCCTTTTTCCACATATGGTTCGCAGCGTCGACCATTATCCCATCCTGGATCACCTCAACTATATTATGACAAAACATTGAAACAAATCAACACAGCGAAAGACTTCCCGAGAAGTTTCATTTGAATAAGTGAATCAAAACCGCGAAAGACAGAAACGAAATAGATAAACGATTGGTAAAGTGTTTCACAAATCTCGGGAGTTTTAGGAAACAAAAAAGCCTTCTAAAACATTAGGGTCTCATCCCGTATCTCGTTCTGCATTACAAGAAGTTTAAAAAGTAGAAAAAACCTTTTCGAACCTCAAGTCCTCACTTATAAAACTATTTCAAAATCAATTGGGTCTCGGCCTAAAATCCTTTTCCGTAAAACATTAATTTTGAAAAGTATCATTTTCAAATGCTCAAAAACAGTTCATATATCTCAAAATGAATTAATATGACTACATGTTCTCCTCAACCATCCACAACATTTCTCCCAAATGCACAACCTCAACAAAATATATCATCTCCGGAGGAAAATAATCTATCCGTGTCAACTCTTGTCTATCTGATTACACAATCAAGTCCCAAATCTGATAAAACGAATAATATACGATGCAACTGTGAAACAACTGCCAAAAAAATGACACAAATCCCGAAACATCGACACAAAATTCCAATGCTCGGATGATCACCAACAATGATCAACCAATAATTAACCGAGAATATCATCGACATGATAAACTCCAATATGACCAACCAAAGGTCAAAACACAATCGAGAATATCATCAACATGATAAACTCCAATATAAACAACGAATGATCAATGATAATCGAGAATACCTTCACACAGTAAACTCTAAGACGGTCAATACAAAACCACAGAAACCGATATACGAAAGAACAAAATTCTCAAAACGTTAAACAAATCACATACAGTGGATCTCAACGAAACACAACCGACTGGTGAACATACCCCTCGGCATATGAACAACCAATCGCAAATCGGCGAACATACCAAATCATACATGGAGTGGGAACGACCATTCAATATCCAAAACAACCAGCATGGGGTCACCATCCCCAAATCTACACTTACAAAGAAATCATTCAAAAATCACTATGGTAAAATCGCGCTACTACCATACCAATGGAATCACATAGCACATATGTCCCGGTTTTGCAAAATCCAAAGTTCTAAAATTACATCTGTACATGAATCTACAACACGCAGCATAATTCTCTTATCTGATCAATCAACCGATCATCCATGGATAACCAAACTACCATACTAAAGTTCGAACCCCTTTTCCTCGTACCATTGATATGATATCCAGTTCGTGAGTCACACTCATAACTTCACCATGATTTGCATTATGCACTAAATGCATATGTATATCAATCATATTTTCAAAACCAGTTTGAAAACATATAGTCTTGTCAAGAAGACAAATTTTCGAAAGTTCTTCAAAATTTTCAAAATTCAAAACATAAATTTTTGGTAAAACCACAAAATCAATTTTCAAAAAATTAAATCGGCTAGCTAATGCCAAGTATTCGATAACAATTCTTTTCGAACACACACGAAAATGAAATTATGCAAATGATTGCCCACGTCCATACTCCTGTATACCAATTCAGCTCGGCAGCAAATCCACTGACATTCCATCGAAAAACCACACGATAGAATTCCAAAATGTTAATGTATAAATTCCGATAAAAACTCCTTGTTCCACATATGGTTCGCAACATCGACCATTATCCCATCGTGGATCACCTCAACTATGCTATGACGAAACATTGAAACAAATCAACACAGCGAAAGACTTCCCGAGAAGTTTCATTTGAACAAGTGAATCAAAACCACAAAGCAGAAACGAAATACATAAACGATTGGTAAAGTGTTTTACAAATCTAGGGAGTTTTAGGAAACAGAAAAGCCTTTTGAAACATTAGGGTCTCAGCCCGTATCTCGTTCCGCATTATAAGAAGTTTAAAAAATAGAAAAACCCTTTTCGGACCTCAAGTCCTGAGTTATAAAACTATTTCAAAATCAATTGGGTCTCGGCCCAAAATCCTTTTCCGTAAAACATCCGTAAAACATTCATTTCGAAAAGTATCATTTTCAAATGCTCAAAAACATTTCATATATCTCAAAATGAATTAACATGACTACATGTTCTCCTCAACCATTCACAACATTTCTCCCAAATGCACAACTCCGTTCCAAAGTTTAACCGACATCTTCATTTTCAAAATCTTAACTTCTCAAGATCATCAATCCTGTCTCAACTTTGTCATCTCATACTGTAACGCATAATATCTTTCTGAATCTCAAAACATATCAACTTAGCTCGGCAATAAATCTCAATACAATTCAAAAATCCAAATACTTACAGATTGTGAAGCCGATGAATCCCCGTGATACTGGCACTAGTCTCGACTCAAGAAAATACTCGACACAGATATTTTCAAAACACATATTCTGCAAACTCAGTTCAACTCGAGAACACAACACAGCTCTATCTGAAGAAACACGTTAACACCATTTGGAAAAGTTTACAACAACCTCAGTACTACATTGGTAAATCACATAACGCACAAGCCCGAGTGAACAATAAAAACCCAGAGCTCAAATACTTGTCAACCGAAAACTCGAATGACACGACAAAAGTACGACCCAACTCGACCCGACTGCTTAGGTTTTTTACAACATAATCTCTGATACCATATTTTGTAACACCCCCAGATCCGACCGGGAATATTACAGCGCCATGGGCCCCGATACGGAACCTACAAGGCTAAAAGATATTTTTGCAAACATTTACAAACGCCCAAGAGGCTAACGACGGTATTATCTAATAAAAACATTCGAAGACTTAATAAAATCCGTTTATCAAAACCATCGTAAAATCTCATTTGAAATCACAAGGCCCGAAATGCCAAAACTCAACGGTTTAAAAACATACGTTAAGCTACCGCTTATACGTGCCAAAGTAACCTAATTTACCAGATACCAAAATGCCATTTAAAATACTCACGCAGCGGAAAAAGAGAAACAATTAAAATACTCTAGCAGAGGAATACAAGAACTGATCAGGAAACTCAATACACAAATACATGCCCTAGCCAGTATCCTCCAGGAAGCTCATCTCTCTACGACCGCTACAAGCTTGATAATCCATGAACATAAAAAGAAAGCCCCTGATGGGGTCAGCCATAATATCCAACAATGATAACCATCACATCACGTTGATAATTACATACCAATGAAAATACTAAGTGAGAATACAACCAATGTAATCTTACCGCCATAACTTTTCTTACTCTAATAATTCTCATCAGAATAAACATTATCACAATGCGCATCTCTTAATCTCGATTAATCAATAAACTCAAACAAAACATCCATATGGTACCCCAAGCAATACCCAAAATTCTCAAAACATCATCATAACTCGCAATACGGCAATATACCAACTCTGACCAATTCGATCATCGGAATAACATCATCAAATCCCAACACGATAATCGATTGTCCATTAAAAGACAAATACCAAAGGAAATACAGAACATACCTCAAGATATGAAATGCCACGACAAAGTCACGTCAGCCTAATCCAAGATCAGATCAACACAACATACGGACACAGTCCTAACACAAGACCTACAAATGCATACTCATATGACAACGTCAATATCTCACATTAATAACAACAATATATACTTATGGAAAACCCATAATATACATATGCACAATAACAACAAATGGTAATCCGATGATCTAGCGTTCACTGCCTAGATCCCATGATGATCCCGTCAGACCAACCCGTGGTGGAAAAACCTGTCCGATGATCCAGCGCACACTAGCATAGATCCCCCGATGATCCCGTCGGACCAACACGAGGTGGACATACGACAACAATGCACAAATGCATATTAACAACATTACACAAATGTATGACGACAACAATACACAAATATATCACAACATGCTCGACACGAAATGACAAAAAATGATTAGAGTACTTGCCCCGAGTCCTTCGCGAGCAATCTCTATGTCTAATCCATCACGAACCATTATTCTGAATATTCGACGATCCAAAATGTCACGGACGATAGATAATTCACGTCTTCGTCTATACCACAATGTATCCTCGATACCAAGTATACCAACAACAAATGTAAATCATATACATTATGATTTAATTCCCAAAACTCGAATACAACTTATAATCCCAAATCTCCTGTGATTACGATTATAAACATTGCTATACGAATTATAAACGAATGAAACGGAACCATTCATTAAATATTATAAACTGAGCAAGTAATTACTTGCCTCGATATCGATGAAGCCGTTACCAATCCCATTGCCGTCGTCTACGAACTCCTCAGCCCCGACCAAAGTAATCTACGAACATTCTCGAATACGACCGCAAAGCATGGTTCTAATCACCGATCAATAATCTCAACCTATGACAATAATCGATAAACAACAAATTCGATAACAATCAACAATCGATATAACCAATTCACAAACCCAATGGCTCAACAATATCTCAATTAACCACAAGTCTGATCTATCCAACTTAAACGATCACGAATTCATAACCGAAACAGAATATACTACACTGCCTGTCCACTTAGCGCACGTTAATCACTTAACGTAGCGTGCGCTAAGTCGCTTCAATTAGCGTGCGCTAGCCAGTAAGCTTAGCTTGCTCTAATGCTGTGCAGATGCATGCCTTACAAGTATCGATCAACATATCGCGATTATCAAGAACACTAAGTGATTCCAAACCATGTTCATAGCTATCAAAACAACGAAATCCAATATCCTTTAACATATAGGTAATCATCCGACTTATAATCCAATTCATATATTCACATATCATCTTCTTCCTCAAATATCAACATCATGAACACCAATAACCATAACAACACTTCCATAATCTATCATTACAGAGAGTAATCATCAACAATAACATCAACATCCGAAATTGAGGAGAAGGATTAACCAACTTATCTCAAGAAAACGAACTACACAATTCAAACCACAAGAATCATGTCAATATCCATATATCAACAATAATATCATCATAATCCGGTAATCCATCTCATAATCATGCTCATCATCTTGTTTATATGATAATCATCAACTCAATAACATCAACATTCAATCCAAAATGAAATCCAAATGAGAAGAGCAATTACCTCTTTGAAGGAATGGATTGAATCCCAAGGTTGAATCCATTCTCAATCACTTCCAAGCTTCAAATGTTGTTATGAATGATTAACTCCACCTTAATCCAGTGTTTCGAACTTCAAACATCTCTCTAAGAACTCTCTCTATCGGTTGCAAGGAAGGAATGGACGAAAATGAAGAATAATAGCCAACTACTCATATATATACTATACATTATTAACATACGCTACCATCTTCATTTAACGTACGTTACATGATTAGCGTGCGCTAACTGTCTTTGTTAGCGTGCGCTATGGCAGTCCAGAGGTTACTGCCTTACTTCATACAATGATTTACGTACGCAATGCCCATGCAATAGCGTACGTAAAGGCCTCTACTTAGCGTACGCTAGTGTCTGATCATAGCATGCGCTACTCATGGTTGACTCGTTTGTCTGTATGCTCTGAAGATGGGTCCACACACCGACAGCTCTGACAAGGATAAGATTCCTTTTGGACCGATCTGATGTTAGCGTGTGGTAACAATATGCATTAGCGTGCGCTAATCCTTCACCACAAACATCCATTGACCTCGTCGGCACATGCACCGAAAGTGGCCGGGTCCACACGTAGATTCCTTCTGATCTGGTATGTACTAGTGTGCGCTATCCTTTGCCTTTAGAGTGCGCTAAACCTGCACGATAGCGTGCACTAAGATTAACTATTAGCGTGCGCTAATAAGGTTATACTTAACCATTTCAGTTATTCTTGTCTAACGTCTCAACATACAGAACACGAACATACAGCAACCGAATACATATACTCCTTCCAACAAAATTCTCATATGTTACGCGCGACACACAATATCTTCAAATACAACTATCAACCAAATGCAGTAATTGTACCAATATAGATGTCTCAGTCCTTCAATTTGTTTTATCCATACTGTACATATTCCATGCTGTACAACATAACTTGGATAAAATAACATTAAACAATAGTAGTAGAATTTCTGGATATTACATAATAAGCATGACCATCTAACCTATCTAGCATTTGATCGATAAAAGGGAGGGGAAATGATCTTTCCTGGTGGCTTTATTTAATTTTCTATAATCATTACAGACATGCCAACCAATGACAGGCTGTAATACCCGGTTGTAATTCAGTCATTATCATTCAGTAATTGTCACTCATTAATGATCATTTGTCACTCATATTCAATCATTGTATTCGCAGTTCAGAGTAATTGTATCGTATATCAATCGTCATTCATCATCAATCTAGTTGGAGTATCGTGTCGTGTTTATCATTATTGTCATCTTCATAGTGTGATGTGTGTGAGGAGTAGCGCATGCTACGTACTCTCTTTAGCATGCGCTAATTGAGTACGGGTAACGCACGCTACCTCTCAACACTAGCGCACGCTAGTGTAGTTCAACCAGGCAGTCCAGAAGGCACTGGACTGCAGTTGGGTTGTAAGTAGAGCACGCTACGAATGTTAAGTAGCGTGCCCTAGTATGCCGGAGTAGCGCACGCTATACAGCTGGTGTAGCGCGCGCTAAGGTCGGATCAGGCTGAGTCCAGTGGCTACTGGACTGAATTGGATTAATTCATAGCGCACGCTATGAGTGGTTTTTAGCGTACGCAAACGGGGTAGTAGCACACGCTAAATATTGGATGTAGTGCACGCTATCGCGAACAGATCAGAGGACAGAGGGTTCTGGACTCCAATGCTGGGCATCGGATAATTCGTTAGCGCACGCTAACATATTGGGGTTATCGCACGCTAAGTGTACAGCCGTAGCACACGCTACAAAAGGTACGTAGTGCACGCTACCGTTTTCGGACAGTGGGTACTGGACTACCCAAAAGACCCGTTAGCGCACGCTAAGAACTGGGGCTAGCGCGCGCTAAACTGGGATTACTATAAATAGGACACTTCAGCCCTTTCTTCGTCAATTTTATTTCTCACTTCGTTTTTGGGCGATTCCGGGCGATTTGGAGAGTGTTCTTCGAGGTGTAATAATCAATCATCATCTCCAAGCTTATCAATTAGATTAATCATCATTTCATCATCCCCATCACATTAAATCAAGGTAATAATCTCTTGGATCTAGAATTTTGGATTTTTGGGTTTTCCTTCCGATTTCTTCGTGTAAGCTTGTATTGTTGTTGGAATATGTTAGATATGGGTTATCTACCTTGGATAAATGTTTTCCTACGGATTTGATAACATATATTTTGGATTTAATGTATTGTTGGGGTTTGATTCAAGAACACCTTGGAGTTGACTTTGATATTTGGGGGTTTTCGATTAGATGTTGTCGTTAACTCGTTTTGTGGATTCCTATGGGATTATTGATATCATTGAAGTTATTTTGTTGGTTTGAAATACTCATTTTGGAGTTGGTTTTGATATATTCGAGATTTGGATATTATCGAAGGATGTGTGTTTGCTAAGTGTTCATTAGAATATATCAATGAGTTTGGGATATTGTTGTATCGACGTTTGAGTCGGTTATAATCGTGTTTGATTCGTATTTTGAGCATTGTTGGTAATTGTCATTCAAGGTTGTTCGAGCGACCGACATCTCATTGTAGGACATTTGTTCGAGGAAGGACATTCTTCACCGGTTGAGTAAGTTAATTCTTACTCGGTTAAAAGGATATTCATTCCTTTTTGTTGTTGTTCATTCATAATCATAATTCATTCATAACGTATTAATCATATTGGGACTTGTAATTGTCAATTAATCACTTCATTCACAAGGAACGACGGTTCCAATCATTTCATTGAGCTATCACTCGTTTCACTATCATTTCATCTCGGTGAGTCATTCTTGACTTTGTCGGATTGTTATTCATTATTACTCTTCATGGTCATTCCTTGCCCATATGACCTTCTGGGTTCATATTGCGTGGCCGGGTGGGGATGTGTGGAATTTTTAGTCGGGCACGTGATGGTCATGTGTTGGGTTCACCGACATATTGGACTGTGCACACAGTAATGTATCTCTGTGAGACTAATTAGGTACAAGGACGGGTGTGTCCGGACACTCATCTTGTGCACTTGCACATACTATTACGGGCGTACTATGATGCCTCTCTTTAACATCATTTCATAATTAAGATATATCGTGATTTTGTTTATTCAACCCTTGAGGATTGTTGTTCTGTGTAACTGACCCCGTTGGGGGATGTTGTTTTCAGGTCATGGCAAGGCTAAGGCACGGGAAGAGAACGTTGACGGCGAGAAGTCCTAGTGATACTAGTAGGGGGCCCCAGTCCTTTTCATTCACTCGTGTTTTCTTTATTTTATTTCCGCTGCAGACTTCCGTTTGGATATTCATTTCATTTAGTATTGTATATTTTATCTTCATATAAAATATACATGTATTCGGTATTATCTTGGGTGTGTTGTAATGAAACTCCTCATCGGAGTGATTAATGATATATTGTGGTTCGGTACTACAATTATATTATTTAATTCATTAATTTTCATTTGCCTGGTGGGTCCCAGTCGGGGGTCCACGGCACTGTAATATCCGCCTAGTTTGGGGTATTACAAAGTTGGTATCGGAGCGTGGTTTTGAATACTACCTTCCGAGTCATGTCTCATTGAAATCATCGTTCATCAGACTAGTATCATTGGACTTTCGCGTCACGTGTGACCTGTGCAAGAGCCGAGCCCCTCAGACCAAAGAACAGTAAGATTTCTGACGCCATGGTATAATTTCTGGCAATAGAATCACTCATTCATCATTCAACAGTCAACAATCCTCATTCATCATTTTCATTTTTGATCAAGTCGATCATGTTAATTCATTTATCACTCAGTTCATTTCATTGTTCAGTTGTCGATCTTGAGGATAATATCATTAATCTTATTGACTTGTTCAAGATAATCATTTCAAGAATTTCATCAGATAATCACGTCACTTCAGTTGATCATTCATGTAATCATTGTGTTTGAGCGCGTATGCTCATTTTCATCATTTCATAATATAATCATAATGTGATATTCATGCGAGTTATATAATCATCATATGACTTTCCACTTCAGTATGGAAAGAGCTGGCTGAGGACGCGGGGGAAGAGGCCGGGGTGCGGGCCGAAACCCGAGAGCTCATGTGAATACACGCGCTAATGCTAGGAATAATGCTAACTCATCGAGCAGTGATGCTGCCACTCACTCCTCTGGACGTAATCATTCACTATCAGGGAGTCGTACCCGGGACACAGCTCAGTCAGAAGGTGTTCGTGTTGATCCACTCGCTTTTATGCAGGGCATGACAGCCCAAATGACTCAGATGGCACAACTGATGGAGGTGATGCATAACTCAACTACTCAAAATCAGCAGGCTCCTCCGCCGCCACCTTAGAGGCAAGAGAGGGGTGTGAGCAGTATCATTGGCGACATCTCTCGCCAGAGACCACCTACCTTCGAGGGCTCATCTGAGCCGGCAGATATCATTCACTGGCTTGAACATTTCGAGAAACTGTTTGCTATGGTGGACTGTCCTGAGGGACACAAAGTTTCAGTTGCGGCTTACTATCTTGGTAAGGGCGCACATTCATAGTGGTTATCGTTGAATCCCACCGATGGATCTTGTACATGGGATCAATTTAGGACTCTCATGATGGAGAGGTATTATCCGGCCCCACTCAGGGGGGCTAAGTTGTCAGAATTACTCACTCCCGACCTCTCAGCGGACGATGATGTTCTCGCCATCGCCGAGAAATTTCAGGAGCTACTTCCATTCGCCTCGTCCATTATTCACTCTGAGGCGAACAAGATCAAGTATTTCAGCAAGAGTTGAAGCCTCGTATGCGGATGCAGTTGCTTAATCACAATTGCACCACTCTGGCCGAATTCATTGAGAAAGCTCTTACTTATGAGCTTACTGCTAAGGAGATTGCAAAGCAGCAACCTTCATCTGCTGGCAAGAAGTCTAAGAATCGTAATCAGTCTGACGGCAGTCAGGACACTTTCAAGAAACCACGTGCGGGCTCTACTTTTTCTGAGCGACCTCCTATGGCGCCTAAACCTGCGGAATCTCAGTCACGAGCGGCCAGTTCGGCCATCACCTATTTCAACTGTGAAGAACATGGTCATTTCAGCACCAAGTGTCCGAGGCAGACTGTCACATGCCATAACTGTGGGATTGCTGGGCATAAGGCCCATTTTTGCCAAAGAGACTCTAAACCTACTTCGGCATCATCTTATGCCCCGAGACATTCAGCAGTGCAGAATCAGGCCACTCAGTCCGTGTCGTTCAAGACGACAGGAGCAAATAAAGGCGGAGCCAAGAGCTATCAGACGGGAGCGTCCGGTTCGGGGGCCAGCAAGACCCGAATTTATGAGATGAAGAAGACTGGCGATCCAGAGGCCCGGATGATCTCAGGTACACTCGATATTCTATCTCAACATGTGTGTATCCTTTTTGATACTAGTGCATCGCATTTATTCATTTCCGAGTCATGTTTGAGTAGACTACGTCTGGGTAGTGCTACTAGTTGTGAGCCTTATGTCATTGGTCTACCTGATGGTAGAAGAATTATCGGGAATCGTGAGATTAAGGATTGTCCGATTCAGCTTCATGGTCGTGATTGGTTAGCAGACCTAATTGTGGTGGATTTACCAAGAGATGACGTCATCTTGGGTATTGATTGGATAGATCGTCACGATGCCGTCATTAGTGTCCGTAAGCGTATGGTCACTATCATTTCAGACGATGGGGTCGAATGTGTATTTCAGGGAGGGAATCCCAGCTGTTCTAGGAGAGTCATCAACTTGATGAAAGCAGTGAGATTACTCAATCAGGGGTGTGTCGGTTATTGGTGCTATATGACCAAGACTGAGAAACCATTAGTAATGCTGACGAATATTCCTATAGTGAGACAATATGCTGATGTATTTCCAGACGAGTTACCTAGGTTGCCTCCACAGAGAGATGTGGAATTCACAATTGAGTTGGAGATCGAAGGCACCGTACCGGATGGCCCCGACCGAAATGCAGGAATTGAAGAATCAATTAGAGGATTTTATCGATAAGGGTTATATTCGACCGAGTGCGTCCCCGTGGGGAGCACCAGTGTTATTTGTCAAGAAGAAGGATGGTTCGTTCCGCTTGTATATTGATTACTGGGAATTGAACCGGGTGACGATCAAGAATAAATATCCTCTACCCCGTATCGATGATCTTTTGGATCAACTTCAGGGAGCTTCAGTATTTTCCAAGATCGACTTAAGATCTGGATATCACCAGTTGCGGATTCGAGAGTCGGATATCGCAAAGACGGCGTTCTGAACACGCTATGGTCATTATGAGTTTGTGGTAATGCCGTTTGGATTAACTAATGCACTAGTGGTATTCATGGAGTTAATGAATCGGGTTTTCATCGACTATTTGGATCAGTTCATGGTTGTTTTTATTGATGACATTTTAATTTATTCTCGTGACCGGGAGGAGCACGAGTTTCACCTTCATCAGGTGCTCGACGTGTTGAGATGAGATCAACTTTTTGGAAAGTTTTCCAAATATGAGTTCTGGATGTCTGAAGTAATGTTTCTCGGACATGTAATTTCATCATAAGGAGTTCGTGTCGACCCTCAAAAGACGAAGGCTATCCGAGATTGGCTACCTCCGAAGAATGTTAAAGAAATCCGAAGTTTCCTCGGATTAGCTGGTTATTATCGATGATTTGTGGAAGGATTTTCTAAAATCGCTCAACCCATGACGAACCTTTTACGGACGGATAAGAAATACACATGGTCCGACGCGTGTCAATAGAGTTTTGAGGAACTCAAGAGCCGGTTAATTTCAGCACCTGTCCTTTCTTTACCGCAAGGGACGGAAGGATTTGTGGTTTATAGTGATGCGTCCGGACAGGGTCTCGGATGTGTACTAATGCAGAACGGTAAAGTCATTGCTTATGCTTCACGATAGTTGAGACCTTACGAGGTTAATTATCCGACCCACGACCTGGAGCTAACAACCATGGTTTTCACATTGAAGATTTGGCGTCATTATCTTTATGGTGTTACCTGTCAGATATTCACCGATCATAAGAGTTTAAAGTATATATTTACTCAGAAGGAGTTAAATATGCAACAGAGACGGTGGTTGGAACTAATCAAAGATTATGATATTGAGATACTTTACCACCAGGGCAAGGCGAATGTTGTCACCGACGCCTTGAGTCGTAAATCCATTCAGGAGCAGATGCTTGCTCGATTAACAGTTCATAAGGAACTTCAGCAGGAATTTCTGAGACCCGAGATCGAGGTCTGGTTACAGTGAATACAAGGGCAACTACGTTAGAGATATCGCCACTTGAGGAGGCGATCAGGGAGAATCGGGGTTCGGACCCATTTTTGTTACGCATTCACGATGATGTGACTCAGGGGAAAGCCCCTGGATTTTTGGTCCACGAGGATGGACTTTTAAGATTTAAGAATTGGTTATGCGTACCGGCGAATGACGAGTTGAAAAACTCGATTTTGAGAGAAGCTCATGCTACTCCTTATTCCGTTCATCTGGGGTCTAGCAAGATGTACAAAGACTTGAAACAAAATTACTGGTGGAGTAATATGAAGCGAGAAGTCGCGGAATTTGTTTCGAGATGCTTGACCTGTCAGCAAGTCAAGATAGAACATCGGCGCCGTGGGTATCTTTGAAACCTCTCCCTATTCCAGAGTGGAAGTGGGAAGATATTTCAATGGACTTCATCACGAGTTTGTCGACGAGTCATCGTGGCATGAATACAATCTGGGTAATTGTGGACCGCTTAACTAAATCAGCTCATTTCCTTGAGATTAAGGATACGTGAGGTCCCGAGAGACTTGACCAGTTGTTTATCAAAAGATAGTGAGACTGCACGGTACCCCTAAAAGTATCATTTCCGATCGTGACGGACGATCCGTGTCTCATTTTTGGAAATCAGTTCATCGTGCTATGGGAACCCAGCTTAATCTCAGTACAGCTTTTCATCCTCAGTCCGATAGACAATCAGAGAGTACTATTCAGACTTTGGAGGACATGTTGAGGGCATATGTTATCGATTGGAAAGATGATTGGGAAGCCCAACTACCGTTGATCGAGTTCACGTACAATAATAGTTGGCATGCTTCGATTAAGATGGCACCTTATGAGGCCTTGTACAGTCGTCATTGTCGATCTCCTTTATGTTGGGTTGACTTATCAGAATCAATTGGCACCGAGCCCAATATGCTTATAGCCGCCCGTGAAAAGGTAGCTTTGATCAGGAGTCGTTTTTTGACTGCTCAGAGTCGACAGAAATCTTATGCAGATAACCGTTGTTGGCCATTAGAGTTCGAGATAGGTGACCATGTTTTGGTTAAGGTATCCCCGAGTCTTGGTATCTTCCATTTTGGGAAGAGGGGAAAGTTGAGTCCGAGATTCATTGGACCGTTTGAGATTTTGGATCGAGTAGGCGAGTTAGCTTATCGATTGGCCCTACCTCCAGCGTTGAGCAGAATTCATAATGTGTTTCACTTCTCTCAGTTACGGAAGTATGTTGCCGACCCGAGTTACATACTCCAGTTCGACAAAATTGAGATCGCTGATGATCATTCATATGAGGAGCGTCCTATACGAATCTTAGAGCGGCGAATCAAACAGTTGAGGAACAAGACAATTTATTTGGTTAAAATGCAGTGGTCTAGATACGGAGTCGAAGAGGCTACTTGGGAAACCGAGGATAGTATGCGGGAGAGTTATCCCGAGTTATTTGATCCTTAGTTTCGGGGACGAAACTCTTTTAAGGGGGGTGTATGTAATACCCAGTTGTAATTCAGTCATTATCATTCAGTAATTGTCACTAAGTAATTTTCACTCATTAATGATCATTTGTCACTCATATTCAATCATTGTATTCGCAGTTCAGAGTAATTGTATCGTGTATCAATTGTCATTCATCATCAATCTAGTTGGAGTATCGTGCCATGTTTATCATCGTTGTCATCTTCATAGTGTGTTGTGTGTGAGGAGTAGCGCACGCTACGTACTCTCTTTAGCGTGCGCTAATGTAATGCACGCTACCTCTCAACACTAGCGCACGCTAGTGTAGTTCAAGGAGGCACTCCAGAAGGAACTGGACTGCAGTTGGGTTGTAAGTAGCACATGCTACGAATGTCAAGTAGCGCGCGCTAGTAGGCCGGAGTAGCGCACGCTATGCAGTCGGTGTAGCGCGCGCTAAGGTCGGTTCAGGCTGAGTCCAGTGGCTACTGGACTGAATTGGATTAATTAATAGCGCACGCTATGAGTGGTTTTTAGCGTACGCAAACGGGGTAGTAGCACACGCTAAATATTGAATGTAGCGCACGCTATCGCGAACAGATCAGAGGACAGAGGGTTCTGGACTCCAATGCTGGGCATCAGATAATTCGTTAGCACACGCTAACATATTGGGGTTAGCGCACGCTAAGTGTACAGCCATAGCGCACGCTACAAAAGGTACGTAGCGCACGCTATCGTTTTCGGACAGTGGGTACTGGACTACCCAAAACACCCGTTAGCTCATGCTAAGAACTGTGGCTAGCGCGCGCTAAACTAGGATTACTATAAATAGGACAGTTCAGCCCTTTCTTCGTCATTTTCATTTCTCACTTCGTTTTTGGGCGATTCCGGGCGATTTTGGGATTTGGAGAGTGTTCTTCGAGGTGTAATAATCAATCATCATCTCCAAGCTTATCAATTAGATTAATCATCATTTCATCATCCCCATCACATTAAATCAAGGTAATAATCTCTTGGATCTAGAATTTTGGATTTTTGGGTTTTCCTTCCGATTTCTTCGTGTAAGCTTGTATTGTTGTTGGAATATGTTAGATATGGGTTATCTACCTTGGATAAATGTTTTCCTACGGATTTGATAACATATATTTCGGATTTAATGTATTGTTGGGGTTTGATTCAAGAACACCTTGGAGTTGACTTTGATATTTGGGGGTTTTCGATTAGATGTTGTCGTTAACTCGTTTTGTGGATTCCTATGGGATTATTGATATCATTGAAGTTATTTTGTTGGTTTGAAATACTCATTTTGGAGTTGGTTTTGAGATATTCGAGATTTGTATATTATCGAAGGATGTGTGTTTGCTAAGTGTTCATTAGAATATATCAATGAGTTTGGGATATTGTTGTATCGACGTTTGAGTCGGTTATAATCGTGTTTGATTCGTATTTTAAGCATTGTTGGTAATTGTCATTCAAGGTTGTTCGAGCGACCGACATCTCATTGTAGGACATTTGTTCGAGGAAGGACATTCTTCACCGGTTGAGTAAGTTAATTCTTACTCGGTTAAAAGGATATTCATTCCTTTTTGTTGTTGTTCATTCATAATCATAATTCATTCATAACGTATTAATCATATTGGGACTTGTAATTGTCAATTAATCACTTCATTCACAAGGAACGACGGTTCCAATCATTTCATTGAGCTATCACTCGTTCCACTATCATTTCATCTCGGTGAGTCATTCTTGACTTTGTCGGATTGTTATTCATTATTACTCTTCATGGTCATTCCTTGCCCATATGACCTTCTGGGTTCATATTGCGTGGCCGGGTGGGGATGTGTGGAATTTTTAGTCGGGCATGTGATGGTCATGTGTTGGGTTCACCGACATATTGGACTGTGCACACAGTAATGTATCTCTGTGAGACTAATTAGTTACAAGGACGGGTGTGTCCGGACACTCGTCTTGTGCACTTGCACATACCATTACGGGCGTACTATGATGCCTCTCTTTAGCATCATTTCATAATTAAGATATATCGTGATTTTGTTTATTCAACCCTTGAGGATTGTTGTTCTGTGTAACTGACCCCGTTGGGGGATGTTGTTTTCAGGTCATGGCAAGGCTAAGGCACGGGAAGAGAACGTTGACGGCGAGAAGTCCCAGTGATACTAGTAGGGGGCCCCAGTCCTTTTCATTCACTCATGTTTTCTTTATTTTATTTCCGTTGCAGACTTCCATTTGGATATTCATTTCATTCAGTGTCGTATATTTTATCTTCATATAAAATATACATGTATTCAGTATTATCTTGGGTGTGTTGTAATGAAACTCCTCATCGGAGTGATTAATGATATATTGTGGTTCGGTACTACAATTATATTATTTAATTCATTAATTTTCATTTGCCTGGTGGGTCCCAGTCGGGGGTCCACGGGACTGTAATATCCGCCTAGTTTGGGGTGTTACAGAGGCCTAGTGGGAATCAATTCATATTTATAATTTTATATTACAGTTATCCCACCTTTTTTCGGCATGCCTTGCATAGGACTTACCCAAGGACTATCGGAAATGGGATAGATAATACCTGCATCAAGAAGCTTTAAGATTTCAGCCCTTACCACCTCTTTCGTTGGTGGGTTCAGCCGGCGTTGGGGCTCTACCGAGGGTTTGTAGTCGTCCTCCAACAAAATTTTATGCATTCAAATGGAAGGCCTTATCCCCTTTATGTCAGCAATAGACCAACCTAGTGCAGCCTTGTGAACCATTAAGACTCTCAAAATTTTGTCCTCCTGTTCGTTTGATAAAGCAGCCGATAATATGACAGGTAATGTATTATTTTGTTCTGAAAATGCATACCTTAAATAGCTCGGTAACGGCTTAAGCTCCATAATGGGGGGTTTCTCCACGGACGAAACACTACGTGGTGGTATGACCCCAAGCTCCTCAAACGGCCTACGAATGAACATTGGAGGCGAAGCGTCCAAATGCCGTATATAATGCACTTGCTCATGGGTCGGTGTCGTAGATGTGCCTACTAAAAGAAATTATAGCGGGTCGCTTAGCTGATTCTCGTCAAACCATTCATTTGCACAAATTTGGGCTTCGTCAATTCAAAACCATGTATCGCCTCTATAAGAGTGCTTCATAGCACGAAAGACATCGATCGTAACTTGCTCTTCTTGAACCCGCAAAATCATCTGCCCTTTTTCCACATCAATGAGAGTTCTGCCAATCACTAAGAATGGTCTTCCCAATACAATTGGGATGTCAAGATCTTCCTCCATATCTAATTCAACGAAGTCCGCTGGGAAGATGAATTTATCGACCTTAACCAAGACATCTTCAATTACGCCCCTCGGATATTTAGTCGAGCGATCGGCTAGTTGCAATGATATAGTCGTGGGTGTAGATTCCCCCAAATCTAATTTCCTGAAAACAGAAAGAGGCATAAGATTTATACTCGCACCAAGATCACACAGAGATTTTTCAAAATAAGAATTTCCAATGGTGCAAGGTATTGTAAAACTCCCTGGATTTTAATTTTGGTGGAAGCTTTTTTTGCAAGATCGCGCTACATTCTTCGGTGAGTTCCACTGTTTCGAATTATTCGAGCTTTCTCTTATTGGATAATATGTCTTTCATGAATTTTACATATCTCGGCATTTGTTGCAAGGCATCGGCAAATGGGATATTTATGTGCAGCTTCTTAAAGACATCTAAAAATTTGGAGAATTATTTTTCCAGTTTCTGCTTTTGTAAACGCTGAGGAAACGGGACTGGTGACATAGAAACGGGAGATTTTCCGGTTGTAACTGTCTACTTTTTCAGTGATGCTTGGTTAGTCGACGTGGTTCCTTCTTCGATCACTTCTTCATCATGAATAATTGGGTTCGGGCAAGGTTTCGATGGTTCCGATAATTCTTTTCCACTCTTTAGGGTAATTGCTTGCACATTCTCTTTCGGGTTAGTCTCGATGGAGCTTGGCAATCTACCTTGCGTTCTTGCACTCAACATATTTGCAATTTGACCCACTTGCACTTCTAAATTTTGAATAGAAGCCGAATGATTTTGCAGCGTTAAGTCCATGCGAGTCATGAACCGGTTCGTGTTTTGTGCCATTTGAGCTAATGCATCCTCCAATGAAACCTTAAGTGCTTGCGGAGCCTGCTATGGTGTTAAGCTGTTTTGTGGCTGCGGGGGCTTATTCAGGCTCTGACCATTCCTCCAAGAGAAATTTGGATGATTTCGCCACCCTTGATTGTTTGTGTTCTAATAAGGATTATTTTGATGAGTCGCATAGCTAACAAACTGTGCTTCCTCCTGATGGGACTGGTCAAAAGGATATCCAGCTTGACATTCAACACTCGGATGAGTACACTGCACCAATTGCAAGTTTCAAGAAGAAGAGTGTGAAAAAGCTTGCAGCTGCTTAGTTAAATCGGCGACTTGGGTTTTTAAGGTAGAAATCGGGTCATTGTCATTGATCTCCATAACCCTCTTCAGATTTATCTGCTCGGAAGGCCATTGGTGGGCATTTGCAGCCATAGTCTCCAATAATGCATAAGCATCCTCCATATATTTTCCCATTAATGCCCCACCAGCGGCGGCATCATCTAATGTGCGCGTAGAACCACCCAAACCATTGTAAAACGTCTGTATTTGCAGCCAGTTATGTAGACCATGATGAGGGCATCGCCTGAGTGAATCTTTATATCTCTCCCACGCCTCGTGTAGAGTTTCCATATCATGTTGTGCAAACGTGGTGATCTCATTGCGAAGCCGAGCTGTTTTTGCTGGTGGGAAGAGTTTTGCCAGAAAAGCTTGTGCTAACTCAGCCCAAGTGGTAATAGACCCAGATGGCAGAGTATTAAGCCAAATTTTTCTTTATCCCTCAGCGCGAATGGGAAAAGCCGAAGTCTAATGGCATCATCACTAGCACCATTATGCTTAAACGTGTCGCAAATTTCCAAGAATGTGGTGATATGAGCATTGGGATCTTTATTGAGAAAGCCGCAGAACTGATTAGCCTGAACCATCTGAATGATTGTTGGCTTAATCTTGAAGGTATTTGCTTGAATACTCGGGCGACGGATACCCAAAAGATTCTCATTAACTTGCGGAAGTGCAAAGTCGCGAAGAGCTCTGGTATTTTACAACTGAACTTGATTGTTGTCCTGAATTTCCTCTGCGTCTGCCATGGCTTAGATGTCTGCACTAGAAATTGCTCTTTTCTTAGAACAAATTCTTCGACAAGTGCATTCAATCTCAGGGTCGAAAGCAATTAAATCTTTCATGCACTAAGACACTCCCTGAAAGAAGCCCAAACAAAGAAAACTTTAACTAAAAGATTAACGAAAATAAAATTCAAACTAATACTAGAAAAGCCACAATTGATATTAGTAAAAGCAATTAGCTCCCCGGAAACGGCGCCAAAAACTTGTTGCAAAATTTGGTAAACGCAAGTGTACGCTATCGTGAACAAGTAATAAAGTAGTGAGTAGAGTATCGTTCCCAAGGGGACTAATGTACTAAGTACCAATTTTACAGTCTTCTACCAGTATTATTTGAATAATCGAATTGGTATAGTGAGATGAAATAATTTTCTAATTAAAAATTACTAATAAGCTATCAACTAAATAAAACAGCTCAATTTAAATAGGGTAATAATCAAATGAGAAGAATTAGGTTTGTGTTTCCACCATGATTTATCTAATGTGGTTATTTATGTATTATGTTCTAACATTCTAATTCAACTGATTGGAAGTGGAGAATCCCTAAAATAATCTAAAGCCTTTTCCAGTGGTCAATAGAAAATACTACTAATTATCAACTCAATATATCCCTATATGAATTAATAACTCAATAGCTAATCCGGCACAGTGGTTCCTCGACAGAAACAATGATTCACAATTCTTACGAGTATATTCCTATCTCATAGAACAATTATGATTTTCCTCACCAGTTCCACTCTTACATCTCTTCTTCCAATTAAATAAAAGCGTTAAAGGCAATTCAACTATTGGCCAGATAATTGAAAGCATTAAAATCAATGAGTAAAATCCAATCCTTTTGAACAAATGATAAGAAACACAAAAAACATGAAATCACATCTTCAAAATCTACGTTTCATCACAACCCTAAAATAGTAGTTTAGCCAAACATAATAGTAATCGAATTCATCATCACAATCAAAGACATAAGTATAGATGAATCTTCACAATAAAGAGGCAATTCCTCACGTCTTCTGCGGTGTTCTTCACTTTGCTGGAATTCTGCCTCCTCCCCAAGATGATGATCATTAGCTTGTGATTGTCTCAACTTTTATAACCTCCCATCTAACCCAAAACGCATCCCCAAAAGTGTATCTCCAATCCTTGTAAAAATGGTCGAAGTTGTAGAGTTGCATTCGGGTTTCGCCGCCGAGGGCCGTGGCCCTGGGATAAGTGTGCTGCGGCCCCAATCACATGACCGCCCAGTTTAGGGCCTTCCATCAGCATGGGCCGCGGCCCTGAGGTGTCTATGCCGCGGCCCTCGGTACAGTTCATTTCAGCTTGCTGCATGTTGAGTCTGCGACGCGGCCCGGCTTCGTGTGACGCGGTCCTCTACAAAGAAATTGGCGTTTTCCACTGGTTTGACTGATTTTAGCCGCACTATATCTTCAACCTTCAAATAAACAAAAACTCCATCATATTTTTATCAATAATGATTAAATTGTGACAAATAACTAGAAATAAATCGTGTTTAATATGCGCAAAATAATGTTCAACAAAACGATTGTGAAAATAAATTTTAGCCTTGTGGGTTCCGGCACGGGGCCCACGGTGCTATAATATTCCCGATTGGTTTTGGGAGTGTTACAGAATATGGTATCAGAGCTTAAGTTTTGTGAAACCCGGGCATGTGTGTTATGTGGCTCTACCAGTACAATAGTAGCGTACTTTTGAAAAATATTTTTTCTGACTTTTGAGTTAAACCGATTTTTAGAGGTTCCAACATTTTTGAGATATTTTTAAAATTGCTATAATTGCGATATTGGTGTATCTTGGTATTGTGTTGAGACTTCATATGGGAGTCGTATGCTAGTATCACGGGACATCATCAGCTTCATGCACTTGTAAGTATACTGTTTTGTTTATTCGCTTGTGGCGACGATTGATTGCTTCCATGATGAGTTTGGAAATATTGGTTGAGATGTTGTTTGTGACAGGATTGAAAGTTTCGAGGACGAAACTTATTTTAAGGGGTGGTAGTATGTAATATTCTGTAATTTCAGTATAAAATTTTTCGCGTTATTTTATCTGAGATGTATTGGATAGCGTGGTATCTATACAGTCAGGATAAATAATTTGAGAACTGAGACAGTTGTATTGGTATGATTGACGTAGTTGGTCGACAATTACATTTGAGGATGTCATGTATCAGGTTATATTAATTTTGATATCAGGTATATCATATGAGAATATTGTTGGGATGAGTATACATATTCAGTATGTCGAGACGACAGGTAAGAGTAGTTATAATTGGCTAAGTACAGAATCCATAACGTATGCTAAGTTGAGGAGCTAACGTATGTTAAGATACTAAGCGTACCTTATATTACGTAGCACGCATAATGTACGCTATGAGAGGAATCATACAAGATCCAGGCTATGGCCGACAAGTGGGCCCTGTGGTCGGCAACTTTCGGCGTGGGTGTGGAAAAGAGAGCCAACGAAGAAGTTAACATGCACTATGTTGTAGGTATTACATACATTAATGGAACATGATGTTTACGTACGTTAGAGTAGTTGTGTTGCGTATGTAAGGGTACCTGTTGCCAAGAGCCAAATCCTCTGGACTATAGATTACATACGTTATCATTATGGGTTTACGTACATTAATGGTGTATTGCGTACATAAGTAGATGGACACTACGTACGTAATTGGGTTACTGTAGCAAGTCAACGACTATATTACGTATACTATGGCTCAGGCTTTGCATACGTAAGTCATGGAGTGAAATGAGGCAGCAGCCTCTGGATTAGTATTACGTATGCTATCAAGGTCGAATAACGTACGTAAGGAGTGTTACGTATGTTAGTTTTTTAATGTAGCATACATAATGTCTGAAGTCTATAAATATGTGAGGCCTTCGTCACTTCGGCATTTTGAGAAGTTCAACTTTGTTTCTTCACCCTTCAACTTTCCGAGTCCGATTTTGGCTCTTCTAAATTATGGGAACTTGAGGGCATGTATTTGAAGCTTGAGACATGAAGATATTGTCAATACTTGAGGTGTTTGATTTTGTTGTTCCTATTCTTGAGGTACGTTGATCAACTCTACACCTTACTCTTGGATTCTTGATGTTGTTGTCATTGTTTACTTCGTATGATGATGGTTATGGTAGTATTGTTGTGATTCTTGATGTTATATGAAGTGTATGTTGAAAAAGATGATGATATGTATGTATTGATCGGATTCTGAGTGAAATATGATAGGTCAGAGGTTAGATAACATATTGGACTATGTTTTCTTGGTGATTATGAACAAAGTGATGTTAATTGGATATGATTACGGATAAAGTCATGTTCTTGAGGAACCCTTGAATTATATATGTCACGGTATGATGAATAAGGGATGAGCACATTAAATTAGGAATGGGGTTAAATTTGGAAAGATTATGGTTAATCTTTGAATATGATTATTCGTAATATTGAACTATTCGGATAGTTCGGATTAATGATTATATCAGTATTATTATTTTTTCTATGAAATTACGAGTATGAACAAGGAGGAACCTTGTTAATTCGTATTTAAGGTTTGAAATTGTAATCGAGAATTTTAACACCCTTGTTATAGGTTGAATTGATTGTTGATATAATTATCGAATTTCGGCTTGTATTGTGGATATGAGTTCGTAATTGTTTGAGTTGAATTGTTTGGTTTTGTATATGATGAGGTATTATTGGTTCGTTGAGTTTGTTGGTTGGTTATATCGGTTGTTGATTATTATCGAACGTGTTGTTAATCGATTATTGCATTAGGTTGTGATAATTGATTGTTGATTATAACCGTCATGTTGCGCCTGAGATTGAAGAATTCATGGATCGCTTTGGTTGGGGCTAAGGAGATCGTAGATGAAGGCAATGGAATTGGTAATGGCTTCATCGTATCGTTATCGAGGCAATTTTATACTTGTTCAGTTCATAATGTTTAATATACAGTTTTGATTTCGCTTCATTTATGATTCATATATCAATGATATTATAAATGTAAATTGTTGGGATGGTGGTTTATATATTATGCTTTGGTTTAGATTAAATCATAATGTATATGACTTAAATGTGTTTGGTGAAGATGGAGATGTGAGTTATCTTTGGTCTGTGATATGGAACGTCGGATATCGAGGATAGTTTATCGACATTGATGTTGGGGTGATGGTTTATTGATATTAATGGACTGTACCTCATTCGAGATTATTCGAATAACTGTGTATTCGTTCAGGGATGTTTGCTCGTGGAAAAGATATTGTCTCCGGCTTTGAGGTAATTTAAGTATTGTTCAGTTATGAGGATAATTATTCTGATGAATTGTTATATATGTTCTATATTGATGTTTCATATAACGAGATTCATATTGACTGTTCATTGAGGGATGTTGATCCCAGGACCACTGTTTGGTATTGATGGTTGTGTTGATCGATCGTTGAGGGATGATGATTACTAGACTGTTGTGTTGAGTTGTTGATCGTGTTGATCATTCTTTGGGGATGGTGATGGTGATCCCAGGATAGTTGTTTTGGCTATTGTTGGTCGTGTCGATCTTTCATTATCAGTGTGTCGTTGTTCACTTTGGTGAGTCTTTTGATCCTTATTGGATATGTGATTCTTTGAGTTTCATTGTCATGCTGTATCGTGACATATCTCGAGTCATATCTACCTGCCGATTGGTTATGTGTAGGATTTTCAGAGTGGGCACATGACACGTTTTTAGTGTAACTATCGCAAGTGCACGATATCGTATCAAGTAGTAAATTGGACTTTTTGAGTCCGGTTTATCAATCCCACAAGGAAGTTTGGTTATAATTTGAATTATATACTATTAGTATATTTTTATAGATACTAAGATGAGTGAAACACATAATTAAAAAGTTTGGTTTAATAGTAGCAAAGTAAATGCAATAATAGTTCTAATATTTTAAGGAAATAAAAATATTGCAATTATAATAGATTGATTAAACGATAAAATGAAATAGTTGGGATTACAAACTTAGTTCGTCATTAGTTATAGAATATGTATAGGAGATCATAAGATGAATTTACTTATTATGTTGTGTAGATTCGATTTTCCTTAAAAAGACGGTTTCTCTTTCGAACTATAAAACGCCCCTTACATATTGAATCAATCCACTATATTTCTATGTTGATTGGCTTCAATACATAGCATTAGGTTTTATGAAAATAACTCAAAGAATCATCTAAGGACTAGGGGTATATTTCTATCCCCTAGAACAACTTAGAGTGAAGATCATTTGATCTAATCAAACATATTTTCTTTCGAAACATATGAAGACCATAAATATCGTCATTTATTGGCCAAATAAATAAAGATTGTTAAAACAATGAAAATCACACATAATAATAAGTAATTCACAATAGATCTTTATACAAACATAAATAACATGACTAACCTTGTTTATAATCCAAACTTAAGGTTACTTAGCCCATGAAGGGTTTATTATACATATTACAAGCTTGTGTGGTCATTATTAGTTGAATCAAGAGAAAGAATTGGTCCTAACTCCCTTAGTAGATAAAGGAGATAGAAGCAATAAACTCTCTGAACAACATATGCTATACCACACTTACAAAAATCACTCAAGAACACAAGTGTGTTCTTCACACAAAAAGAAAAGTTTACAAAAAATGGAAAACTATAAGTTGAATGATGAATGATGAAGGATCTAAGGGGTCTAATTATACACCTAAAGTCATCTAATAGCTCCAAAACTCCAGCATTATTACATTAGATCGGATCAATGCCAGTCATCCCCTCAATAATACACAAAAAGTATAAAAAATTAGACAAATCATAACAATCTGTCAAGAGTTACAGCCGTAACATTCAGGAGTTACGGCCGTAACTAGGGTGACTTACGGCCGTAACTCCTGACTGTTACGGCCGTAACGTGGCTTCGTAAATTTGATCACTTGAATCTTTGATAGTTACGTTTTCAGCCCAGAATTTCTCAGACTTTGCGTTTTTGCCCCAGATCTTCTTCGGATGATAACTTTTGATATATAACTCTGATTTTGAATCCGGAAAGACTGCCGAATTCATCTCGGAAAGCCCTACAACATGAATATATCAAAATTCAACAAAGAGAATATTTAATAAACATGTTATTTCTTGAGTAAATCAGTTATTTAATCCGATCATCATCCGATAAAAATAAAATTATTAAAACTAATTAATTAAAAGCAAAAAACGAGAAGACTAGCTCAATTATGGGTGAATTTTATCGATACAAACCATGGATAAGTGTACAAAACTGACACTTATCACACCCCCAAACTTGAATTCTTGCTAGTCCCGAGCAAGACTCTTTATTATTCATGCTCCAAAAATAAAAATAAGAAAAAATAATACACCCATAAATTAAATTATAAAAAAAGAAAAGGAGATCAAAATGTCATTAATACACAACAATCAGCTTTATACAGTAGATAGAAATGAATCAAGATAAATCTACTAATGATTTTGAAGTTAAAACACGGTTTTTATTATGTAATTCCAAATTCAAGATTTCCCCCCAAAAGGTTGATTATTTCTTTTCCACTCGTGATACATACGACTCCCTTTAATGGTTGCTCTCGATCACTCGTTTATTTTTCGACTCAATATGAAGAAGAATTTCATTGACGTCATCAAATATTGTTTTTACGAAATTGAGTGTATTGAAATTCAGCCGCTAATTAATTCAAATCTGCTTATAAACTACATCCCTTAGTGATAGCTTTCACACCGTTATTTGCTAATGTATAGCTCTTTTCACTGACACAATTTCTATCTCATTATTTTTTTCGTAAAAATGTGATAGCTTTCACACCGTTATTTGCTAACGTGTTGCTCTTTTCACCAATTTTTCTGAGACGGCAGCTACGCACCAACAATGGTTAGTCCTTTATTTTTCGAAAAATTTAAGACTTTCAAAATTAAGCAGTTGTTGCTGCTCAACACTTCTCCTTTTCGTCATTTATTTTTTTTAGGTGATAGATTTCACACCGTTATTTGCTAACGTGTAGCTCTTTTCACCAATGACTCCTTTTTTTAGGGAATAGAATTTTTGCAGAAAATCATTTCTTAGTTTAAGCATGAAAAATCAAAAACTCCACAAATTAAGTAAATTTCATTTCTATTTTTCATCAACCGATTGATTCTTCTTTTCTCAAGGTAACGAATGACTCGATTTTATATGATAATTACAAGGTTTGGAAAGAGAGATTAAGGCTCAAAAAAAAATTTGGAATATACAATTTTTTTACCGGTTAAAACGATTTTAGAAACTTGTATATAGCTAATTTGTTGTGTTATGGCCAGATCTAGAAATCTCATAAATCAAAATACTATAAATAAATATATATATATATATATATACTGAAAAAAATTAAGGCAAATAACCAAATCAATCAAAACACACCAAAATTACAACACACCAAAATAATAAAACAAACCACCCCCAAACTTGAAAATAAAACTGTCCTCAGTTTTTTTAAAAATAAAATAAAATAAAAAGCAATGCAGAAAAAGCAGAATACTCTCTGTTAAGAAAGTTGGTGTTTGAGCTAACGCCTTTTAGAATCTGCAAGAGAATAAATATACGAGGCACACAACAAAAGAAAATAAAATATACTCGTAAGTATAACACAATTTTTAAGATGCGCATCAAGAAAGTCCGAAGAGTCGCCTTACGCTGCCATCAATGCTTTTATAAAAAAACACACAATAAAAATTACACTAAAAAAGAAAATAACAATACATAAATCGCGAATAGATGCGCGTCAAGAGATCAAGAAGAAACTCCTTAAGCTGCCACCATTTACCACGATTATTACACACGACAGAAAGTAAAAATAAAAGAGTTCCGACATGGGATATCAAAGGGAGAGGAATGAATCCACTTTTCGTTTTCTCACGGTAAAATCTTCCATCCAGACAATTTTAGCTAGAGCTGGATCTGGTTGAGGAACAAATTCATTGAGTTTTTTGATTAGTTCTTCTGGTGTTGTTGCAACGACTATGATTCGTTTAGCACGCTCGGAAATAAAACCCTTTTCAGCAGAGTAGTCGATGAAAGACAGTAAACCATCAAAGAAACCATTGACATTAAGCACACCTATTGGTTTTGATGAACATTTAGCCGGGCTCTGTAACCACGTGAAAAAGTTCCTCAAGGGTGCCAAAACCACCGGAAGGGTGATAAAGGCGCCTTAATTATTTATCATGTGAGTTATGCGATCTTGCATATTTGAGATCTAAACTCATCTCCAATAGTTGACTGGTGATTTTACTTTCAGAGGTTTTGGGATTATTCCCAACACTCTTACTCCTTCCATATAGGCGAAGCGCACTCGTCCCATTAATCCTAGACTTCCTCCTCCGTAAACTACATGAATTCATTTTTCTCCTAAGGTACGACCCAAGTTGTGGGCTGCTTCAGTAAAGCATGCCTCTTTTCCATAACTAGCTCCACCAAAAATGCAGACTGTGCTAAATTTTTTTGTTGAAGATGATGACTCTATTTTTGAAAAGAAATTATTTAGAGAGAAACAGAGAAAAAGTGCAAGTTTGAGGGATGAATGAAAGAAACAAGCACAAAGTTTATTTATAGAAGAAAAATAAGGTAAAAATTGTTTAACAAGTTTGTGATTGCGCTTCAACTACTCAATAGAATAATGAAAGCTTTTATCGCGTATCACATTTTTTATTCAGAAAATCACACCACACGACAAAAATAAAAGATACTTACGCGTATGTATAGTAGTTGTGATTGTGGCTCACATCTTCCTCTGATTTTACGTTCAGAAATGGCCTAAACGCCTTCTATGAATCGGGGAGAAGCTTCCCATCCAATTTTCTTACAAATTGGCAAACATGGTCTTTTAACGTCAGATTCCCAAAACGTTGTTCATATTCTGGTTGGAATTTATTCCACAAACATCGAATTCCGTAATGTACGAGTCCACTAGGATGCGTGTCAAGAGAAATTTTGATATCATCTAAATTCTCCTTATTCGGACCATCCTTATTGAACTGAATTTTATCTTCTCTATTTGTAGATGGAATTCCTAAAGATCGATATTTTAAATTACAGTTCCATCTAGCACATTTATAACAAATGGCTATCATCTTTGCTCGCCGTTTCTTCGCATATGAACTTTTTCCTAGCCCTGGTAAAAATTTAGTCGGTGTTTCTGTGAATTCACCCTCTATTCTTACTTTGGCTTCAATTATGAATCTTATGTCAAAAGGTATGCTTTTATTCATAAGCAACCTCATCCTTTCAAGCCTTGTCTTGTAAATTTTTAAAATTGCATTTTTGCTTAGAAAGGAAATCTTTTCGATTTTATACAATGTTTCTTCCATGATAAAAAAAATAAAAAGACAATGAAAATAATTGAAGAAAATATCTACAAATATCAGTTGTTGTGGGAAACTGAAAAATCCGACTTTGATAGTCACGGAGTACCGTTATCCGCCACTTGACCGGACAAACACAATTTAGTACTTAAGTTACAATGTCGAGAAATTTGTACCTATAAAAATAGTTTACAATGTAAGATTTCAAATATAACTTATACTTCCCCGGCAACGGCGCCAAAAACTTGACACGTTTTTAGTGTAACTATCGCAAGTGCACGATATCGTATCAAGTAGTAAAGTGGACTTTTTGAATACGGTTTATCGATCCCACAAGGAAGTTTGGTTATAATTTGAATTATACACTATTAGTATAGTTTTATATATACTAAGATGAGTGAAACACACAATAAAAAAGTTTGGTTTAATAGTAGCAAAGTAAATGCAATAATAGTTCTAATATTTTAAGGAAATAAAAATATTGCAATTATAATAGATTGATTAAACGATAAAATGAAATAGTTGGGATTACAAACTTAGTTCGTCATTAGTTATAGAAGATGTATAGGAGATCATAAGATGAATTTACTTATTATGTTGTGTAGATTCGATTTTCCTTAAAAAGACGGTTTCTCTTTCGAACTATAAAACGCCCCTTACATATTGAATCAATCCACTATATTTCTATGTTGATTGGCTTCAATACATAGCATTAGGTTTTATGAAAATAACTCAAAGAATCATCTAAGGACTAGGGGTATATTTCTATCCCCTAGAACAACTTAGAGTGAAGATCATTTGATCTAATCAAACATATTTTCTTTCGAAACATATGAAGACCATAAATATCGTCATTTATTGGCCAAATAAATAAAGATTCTTAAAATAATGAAAATCACACACAATAATAAGTAATTCACAATAGATCTTTATACAAACATAAATAACATGACTAACCTTGTTTATAATCCCAACTTAAGGTTACTTAGCCCATGAAGGGTTTATTATACATATTACAAGCTTGTGTGGTCATTATTAGTTGAATCAAGAGAAAGAATTGGTCCTAACTCCCTTAGTAGATAAAGGAGATAGAAGCAATAAACTCTCTGAACAACATATATTATACCACACTTACAAAAATTACTCAAGAACACAAGTGTGTTCTTCACACAAAAAGAAAAGTTTACAAAAAATGGAAAATTATAAGTTGAATGATGAATGATGAAGGATCTAAGGGGTCTATTTATACACCTAAAGTCATCTAATAGCTCCAAAACTCCAGCATTATTACATTAGATCGGATCAATGCCAGCCATCCCCTCAATAATACACAAAAAGTATAAAAAATTAGATAAATCATAACAATCTGTCAAGATTTACGGCCGTAACATTCAGGAGTTACGGCCGTAACTAGGGTGACTTACGGCCGTAACTCCTGACTGTTACGGCCGTAACGTGGCTTCGTAAATTTGCTCACTTGAAACTTTGATAGTTACGTTTTCAGCCCAGAATTTCTCAGACTTTGCGTTTTTGCCCCAGATCTTCTTCGGATGATAACTTTTGATATATAACTCTGATTTTGAATCCGGAAAGACTGTTGAATTCATCTCGAAAAGCCCTACAACATGAATATATCAAAATTCAACAAAGAGAATATTTAATAAACATGTTATTTCTTGAGTAAATCAGTTATTTAATCGGATCATCATCCGACAAAAATAAAATTATTAAAACTAATTAATTAAAAGCAAAAAACGAGAAGACTAGCTCAATTATGGGTGAATTTTATCGATACAAACCATGGATAAGTGTACAAAACTGACACTTATCAGCACATAAAGTCATGTGTTGGTTTTTGACCTCACTTTGAGCTGTGCACACGAGACGTACTGTAATACCTGTGTTTTTCATGAATTTTGGCTTTGACATTCTTTCATTTTTTGTCGCTCGTGTAAGCGCCTATTGATATGTTGTTGATTCTAGAGTTTTATATCCTTCGGAACATATTTGGATTGATCAGACTTTGCAACGGTATTATTGAATGAAGCGGATAGAGCACACTAGGCGTTAGCTAACGCACACTATTTCTATTTGAGTAGCGCATGCTAGCTTCGCCAGTAGCGTACGTTAATGGTCCGAGTTGGGCAGAGGCAGTTGCCGAGTTTTGCTCTCTGGACTATCAGTTAGCGCACGCTAAGCGTGAGCTAACGCACACTATTTGTGCTTGGTAGCGCGCGCTAGCATCGGATGTAGGGCACGCTAATTACTCGGGTTTGGCAGTGGAAGTAGGTTGGTTTCTGCTCTCTGGACTAGTAGGTAGCGCACGCTAGGCGTGAGCTAACACACGCTATCGATGTTGCGTAGCGCGTGCTAGTGCCTGACGTAGTGCACGCTAGTGGGTTGGGCAATAAGTTCGGATTTTCTGCATGACAGCAGTTAGCGCACGCAACGCTATTGCTAGCGCTCGCTATCGACACAGGTCAGAAGCTACTGGACTACCGGGTGACCCCATTAGCGCGCGCTATGTAACACCCCAAACTAGGCGGATATTACAGTGCCGTGGACCCCCGACTGGGACCTACCAGGCGAATGAAAAAGGATGAATTACACAGGGTAAATGTAGTACCGAACCACATTACAACATCAATTACTCCGATTAGGAGTTTCATACAACACACCCAGGATAAAATAAAATACATGTGTATCTTATGTGACGATAAAATACACAACACTGAATGAAACGAGTATTCAAACGGAAAGTCTGCAGCGGAATAAATAAAGGAAACATAAATGACTGAATAAGACTGGGGCCCCCTACTAGTATCATCGACTCCTCGCGTCACCGTGCTCTCCCGTGCCTTAGCCTTACCATGACACAAAACAGATCCCAACGGGGCCGATTACATGAACAACAATCCTCAAGGGTTGAAAATACACAATCATGATATATCCGAAATTATGAATTATCCAGCCGAAACATACGCAATCAAACATGCTATATGAATCGACTATCGATGCGGCTCAAAGGAATGGCGCCACACTACGTCCGGGATGGAAATGTGTCCGTGCACAAGCCACCAACGAGTATCGATCGAATACACGTGTGGTCTTGTACCTAATCAGTCTCACGAAGCCATCAACTCGTGTGCACAGTCCAATGTGAGGCCACCAACCAACACACGACTATAATATGCCCGACATGAAAATCCTACACATACCAACCGGCACGCCAGTATGACTCGGAATGCCACAATATGACAAAAGTGACAACGAAAATGAATAATGACTCACCAAGATTAAATGATGGTGAAATGAATGATAGCTCAATGAAATGATTGGAACCGTCGTTCCTTATGACTGAGGTGATTAATTGACAATGACAAGTTTTGATACGATTAAGACAATGATGAATGAGTTACGATTATGAATGAACAACAACAAAAGGAATGAATATCCTTTTAACCGAGTAAGAATTAACTTACACAATACCGGTGACAATTATCCTTCCACGAACAACGTCCTAATTGAGATATCGGTCGCTCGAACAACCTTGAATTATACAATATCCAACAACTCGTTCAATATACGAATCAAACACGAATATAACGAACTCAAAACGTCGATACGATTAAACTAAGTTCATTGGGGCATTATATCGAATACGTTGTGGCCAAATTCCGATTGTTTACAATCAAATCTCAATGAACCACTATCAAATCCCCCAAGAGGTGTTTCAAACCAACAAACACCTTCCAAATGATCAATAATCCGAAATGAATATCCGAAAACGTGATTATAACGACAATTAATCGAAAACCCCCAATTTCAACTCGATAATCAAAGTGTTCTTGAATAATCATTCGATAATCCAATGAATCCTTATACAAACTCATAATCATATACATATCCCTTCATATAACATGATTAAAACGTCGAAAACATCATATCTCAACACAAAATCGAAGTCCAAAGTGTCGAAGAAATTACCTCTTGAATATCCAATCACTTCGATCCGAAGAACACGAGTTTAATCGAGTATCCAAGCTTCCCAAATGATTGAAGGTGATGAAAAATACACACTCAAATGATAATTGATGAAGAAAACTCTCCCTCAAGCCTCTCTCTCTCGTAAAAGGTGGAAAAAACTGGAAGGAATGAGCTGAAATGCTCAAAAAATGAATTTATAGGGGTTGACTACCCTGCCGGACACGGCCGTGCCCGATCGGCGCGGTCGTGTCACTGCAATTGGCCGGACAGTGGCCGACAGGACTCGACCGTGTCCGGCTTGACACGGTCGCGCGCGCGGAGGGCCTACAAGCGATGACTCCGTCCGGCGACTCGGCATGACTCGGCCGTGCAGACGACACGGTCGGGCGTCTTTGGCGGATGATTCGCCTATCCGGAAGGGTTCGACTCGGCCGTGCCAAACGACACGGTCGAGTCCTGTGGGCAGATACTTCGGCACTTTCCGGACGAGTACGGCACGGGCCGTGTCGGACGACACGACCGAGTCCGGTCGGCAGTGATCGGCCAAAAGCTGAAAAATGAGCGGGTGAGCTAAAACGACCATAACTCTCGTCCGGACTCCGATTGACTCACCGTTTGAACCATTGGAAAGCTAACTCGATGCTCTATAATATTGCAAAGATTTAGAATTTTTAGATTTACCAAAAATTAATGGTGATCTAACAAAGTCGAACTCATATGAGGAAAGTTGAAACAATGAACAATAACGATACACAACTCGAAGTTTTTCCGAACGGTGAACACGGTGAAATAACATGATTGATGAATGATTATAATCGAGTGAAAATACACTGAGTGACAATTACAGACTGATAATTACTGAATGAAAATGAATGAATTACAACCGGGTATTACATACACCCCCCCTTAAAAGAGTTTCGTCCCCGAAACTAAGGGTCAAACAACTCGGGATAACTCTCCCGCATATTCTTCTCGGTTTCCCAAGTGGCCTCTTCGACTCCATGTCTAGACCACTGAATCTTAGCCAAAGGAATCATCTTATTTCTCAACTATTTGATTCGCCGCTCTAAGACTCGTATAGGACGCTCCTCATATGAGTGGTCGTCGGCGATTTCGATTTCGTCGAACTGCAGTATGTGACTCGGGTCGGCAACATACTTACGCAACTGAGAGACATGAAACACATTATGAATTCGGCTCAACGCCGGAGGTAAAGCCAATCGATAAGCTAACTCGCCTACTCGATCCAAAATCTCAAACGGTCCAATGAATCTCGGACTCAACTTTCCCCTCTTCCCAAAACGGAAGATACCATGACTCGGGGATACCTTGACCAACACATGGTCACCAGCCTCGAACTCTAATGGTCGGCACGGTTATCTGCATATGATTTCGCCGACTCGAGCGGTCAACAAACGACTCTTGATCAAAGCTACCTTTTCCCGGGCGGCTATAAGCATATCGGGCTCGGTGCCGATTGATTCTGACAAGTCATCCCAACACAAAGGAGAGCGACAACGACGACCGTACAAGGCCTCGTAAGGTGCCATCTTAATGGAAGCATGCCAACTATTATTATACGTGAACTCGATCAATGGTAGTTGGGCTTCCCAATCATTTTTCCAATCGAGGACGCAAGCTCTCAAAATGTCCTCTAATGTCTGAATAGTCCTCTCTGATTGTCCGTCGGACTGAGGATGAAAGGCAGTACTGAGATTAAGCTGAGTTCCCATAGCACGATGAACTGATTTCCAAAAATGTGACACAAACCGTCCGTCACGATCGGAAACGATACTTTTAGGAGTACCGTGCAGTCTCACAATCTCTTTGATGAATAGCTGGGCAAGTCTCTCGGGACCCCAAGTATCCTTAATCTCAAGAAAATGAGCTGATTTAGTTAAGCGGTCCACAATCACCCAGATCGTATTCATGCCACGACGACTCGTCGGCAAACTCGTGATGAAATCCATAGAAATGTCTTCCCATTTCCACTCTGGAATAGGGAGAGGTTTCAGCATACCCGCCGGTCGCTGATGTTCAATCTTGACTTGCTGGCAAGTTAAGCATCTCGAAACAAATTCCGCGACTTCTCGCTTCATATTACTCCACCAGTAATTTTGTTTCAAGTCTTTATACATCTTGCTAGACCCCGGGTGAACAGAATAAGGGGTAGCATGAGCTTCTCTCAAAATCGAGTTTTTCAACTCTTCATTCGCCGGTACGCACAACCGGTTCTTAAACCTCAAAAGTCCGTCCTCGTGGACCACGAATCCAGGGGCTTTCCCCTGAGTCACATCCTCACGGATGCGCAACAATGAAGGGTCTGAACTCTGATTCTCTCTGATTACCTCCTCAAGTGACGATGAAATCTCTAACATACAAAGTTGTCCCTGAATTCGCTGAAGCCAGACCTCGATTTCGGGTCTAAGGAATTCCTGCTGAAGCTCCTTCTGAACTGTTAAACGAGCAAGCATCTGCTCCTGAACGGACTTACGACTCAAGGTGTCGGCGACAACGTTCGCCTTGCCCGGGTGGTAAAGGATCTCAATATCATAATCCTTGATTAGTTCTAACCACCGCCTCTGTCGCATATTTAACTCCTTCTGAGTAAATATATACTTTAAACTTTTATGATCGGTGAATATCTGACAAGTAACGCCATAAAGATAATGACGCCAAATTTTCAAAGCAAACACCACGGCTGCTAGCTCAAGGTCGTGGGTCGGATAATTAATCTCGTAAGGTCTCAATTGTCGTGAAGCATAAGCAATAACCTTCCCATTCTGCATGAGTACACATCCGAGACCCTGTCTGGACGCATCACTATAAACCACAAATCCCTCCGTCCCCTATGGCAAGGAAAGTACAGGTGCTGACATTAATCGGCTCTTGAGTTCCTCAAAACTCCGTTGACACGCGTCGGACCACGTGTATTTCTTATCCTTCCGCAAAAGGTTCGTCAAGGGTTGAGCGATTTTAGAAAATCCCTCCACAAATCGCCGATAATAGCCCGCTAATCCGAGAAAACTTCGGATCTCCTTAACATTCTTCGGAGGTAACCAGTCTCGGATAGCCTCCGTCTTCTGAGGGTCGACACGAACTTCGTCCGATGAAATTACATGTCCGAGAAAAGTCACTTCAGACATCCAGAACTCGCATTTGGAAAACTTTCCATAGAGTTTCTCTCGTCTCAACACGTCGAGAACCTGATGAAGATGAATCTCGTGTTCCTCTCGGTTACGAGAATAAATCAAAATGTCATCGATGAAGACAACAACAAATCGATCCAAAAAGTCGATGAAGACCCGATTCATTAGTTCCATGAATACCGCAGGTGCATTAGTTAGTCCGAACGGCATAACTACGAACTCAAAATGACCATAGCGTGTTCGAAACACCGTCCTCGCGATATCCGACTCTCGAATCCGCAGCTGATGATATCCAGATCTTAAGTCGATCTTGGAAAATACTGAAGCTCCTGAAGTTGATCAAAAGGTCATCGATACGGGGTAAAGGATACTTATTCTTGATTGCCACCCTATTCAACTCCCGATAATCGATACACAGCGAAAAGAACCATCCTTCTTTTTGACAAAGCGACCGGTGCTCCCCACGAGACGCACTTTGGTCGGATATAACCTTTCTCGAACAATTCTTCAAGTTGATTCTTCAACTCCTGCATTTGATCGGGGCCATCGGTCACGGTGCCTTCGATATCGGAGACGTACTGTGCTCCAACTCGATCGTGAATTCCACATCTCTGTGGAGGTAAACCAGTAACTCGTGCGGAAATACATCGGCATATTCTCTCACAACCGGAATATCCGACAACAATATCGATGATTTTTCGGTTTTGGTCATATAGCACCAATAACCAACACATCCTCGATCGAGTAATCATCGCTTTCATCAAATTAATGACTTTACGAGCAGTAGGGATTACCTCCTGAAAAACACATTCGACCCCATCGTCGAAATGATAGTGACCATACGCTTACGGACACTAATGATGGCATCATGACGATCCATCCGATCAATACCCAAGATGACGTCGTCCCTCGGCAAATCTACTACGATTAGGTCCGGCCATACACGACCATGAAACCCGAATCGGACAATTACGAATCTCACGATTACGATAATTCGTCTACCATCGTGTAGGCCAATGACATAAGGCTCACAACTAGTAGCACTACCCGCACGTAGTCTACTCAAACATGACTCGGAAATGAATGAATGAGATGCACCAGTATCAAAAAGGGTACACACAGGTTGAGATAGAATATCGAGTGTACCTGAGATCATTCGGGCCTCGGGATCATCGGTCTTCTTCATCTCATAAATTCGGGGCTTGCCGGCCCCCGAACCGGACGCTCCCGTCTGATAGCTCTTGGCTCCGCCTTTAGCTCCTGTCGTCTTGAGCAGCCAACGACGCCGAGTGGCTTTGATTACGCACCGAATGACCTGGGGCTTGAGATGACGCCGGAGTGGGTTTAGAGTCCCTACGGCAAAAACGGGCCCTATGCCCAGCATTCCCACAGTTGTGGCACGTGACAGACTGTTTCGGACACTTGGTGCTGAAATGACCCTGTTCCTCACAGTTGAAACAGGTGATGGCCGAACTGGCCGCTCGTGACTGAGATTCCGCGGGTTTAGACGTCGTGGGAGGTCGCTCAGAAAAAGTAGAGCCCGCACGTGGTTTCTTGAAAGTGGCCTGACTCCCGTCAGACTGATTACGGTTCTTGGACTTCTTGCTAGCAGACGAAGGTTGCTGCTTAGCAATTTCCTTAGCCGTAAGCTCGTAAGTAAGAGCCTTCTCAATGAACTCGGCCAGAGTGGCACAGTTATGATTAAGTAACTGAAGTCTCATACGGGGTTTCAGCCTCTTGCTGAAATACTTGATCTTGTCCGCTTCTGAGTGAATGATAGATGAGGCGAACGGAAGAAGTTCCTGAAATTTTTCGGCGATGGCGAGAACATCATCATCCGCCGAAAGGTCGGGAGTGAGTAATTCCGACAACTTGGCCTCCCTGAGTGGGGCCGGATAGTACCTCTCCATCATGAGAGTCTTGAACTGATCCCAAGTACATGTTCCGTCTGTGGGCTTCAACGATAACCACCATGAATGAGCGCTCTTACCGAGATAGTAAGCCGCAACTGAAACTTTATGCCCTTCAGGGCAATCCACCATAGCAAATAACTTCTCAAAATGCTCAAGCCAATGAACAATATCCGCCGGCTCAGATGAGCCCTCAAAAGTAGGTGGTCGCTGGCGAGAGATATCGCTAATGATATTGCTTACACCCCTCTCTTGCCTCTGAGGTGGCGGCGGAGGAGCCTGCTGATTTTGATTGACGGAGTTATGCATCGTCTCCATCAACCGAGCCATCTGGGTCATTTGGGCCATCATGCCCTGCATAAATGCGAGTGGGTCAAACCGGACACCCTGACCGAGCCGTGTCCTGTACGACTCCCGACGTGAATGATCGCGTCGTGTGAATGAGTGGCGTCAGCCGCTTGATGAATTAGCATTATTCCCTGGCATTTGCACGAGTATTTGCACGAGTTCTCGGATTCGGCCCGCTCCACGGCCTCGTCCTCCACGTCCTCTGCCACCCTTTCCATATCAAGTGGAAAGTCATATGATGATTATATATCTCGCATGAGTATCACATTATGATTACGTCATTAAATGATGAAAATGAGCATACGCTCTAACACAGTGTTTACATGAACGATTAATCGAGGTGACATGATGTCTGATGAAATTATTGAAATGATTATCTTGAACAAGTTAACAAGATTAATTATATGATCTTCCAGATCAACAACCGAGTAATGAAATGAGTTGAGTGATTAATGAGTTAAAATGACCGTCTGGTCAAAATGAAAATGATGCTTGAGGATTGTTAATCGATAAATTATGAATGAATGATAATTGCCGAAATTATACCATGGCGTTAGAAATCTTACGCTTCTTTCTGTCGATTGGCTCGATCTGCACAGTCACACGTGACGCGAAAGTCCAATGATACTAGTCTCGATGACGATGATTTCAAATGAGACATGACTCGGAAGGTAGTATTCAAAACCACGCTCCGATACCAACTCGTAACACCCCAAACTAGGCGGATATTACGGTCACGTGGACCCCGACTGGGACCCACCAGCGAATGAAAAGGATGAATTACACAGGTAAATGTAGTACCGAACCACATTACAACATCAATTACTCCGATTAGGAGTTTCATACAACACACCTGGATAAAATAGAATACATGTGTATCTTATGTGACGATAAAATACACAACACCGAATGAAACGAGTATTCAAACGGAAAGTCTGCAGCTGGAATAAATAAAGGAAACATAAATGATGAATAAGACTAGGGCCCCTACTAGTATCACTGACTCCTCGCCGTCACCGTGCTCTCCCGTGCCTTAGCCTTACCATGACTGAAACAGCAGCATCCCCAACGGCCGCCATACGTAACAACAATCCTCAAGGGTTGAAAATACACAATCATGATATATCCAAATTATGAATTATCCTCCGAAACATACGCAATCAAACATGCTATATGAATCGACTATCGACGGCTCAAAGGAATGGCGCCACACTACGTCCGGATGGAAATGTGTCCGTGCACAAGCCACCAACGAGTATCGATCGAATACACGTGTGGTCTTGTACCTAATCGATCTCACGAAGCCATCAACTCGTGTGCACACCCAATGTGAGGCCACCAACCAACACACGACTATAATGTGCCCGACATGAAAATCCTACACATACCAACCGGCACGCCAAGATGACCCGAATGCCACAATATGACAAAAGTGACAACGAAAATGAATAATGACTCACCAAGATTAAATGATGGTGAAATGAATGATAGCTCAATGAAATGATTAGAACCGCTGCTCCTTATGACCGAGGTGATTAATTGACAATGACAAGTTTTGATACGATTAAGACAATGATGAATGAGTTACGATTATGAATGAACAACAACAAAAGGAATGAATATCCTTTTAACCGAGTAAGAATTAACTTACACAATACCGGTGACAATTATCCTTCCACGAACAACGCCCTAATTGAGATATCGGTCGCCGAACAACCTTGAATTATATAATATCCAACAACTCGCTCAATATACGAATCAAACACGAATATAACGAACTCAAAACGTCGATACGATTAAACTAAGTTCATTGGGGCATTATATCGAATACGTTGTGGCCAAATTCCGATTGTTTACAATCAAATCTCAATGAACCACTATCAAATCCCCAAGAGGTGTTTCAAACCAATAAACACCTTCCAAATGATCAATAATCCGAAATGAATATCCGAAAACGTGATTATAACGACAATTAATCGAAAACCCCAATTTCAACTCGATAATCAAAGTGTTCTTGAATAATCATTCGATAATCCAATGAATCCTTATACAAACTCATAATCATTTACAGATCCCTTCATATAACATGATTAAAACGTCCAAAACTTCATATCTCAACACAAAATCGAAGTCCAAAGTGTCGAAGAAATTACCTCTTGAATATCCAATCACTTCGATCCGAAGAACACGAGTTTAATCGAGTATCCAAGCTTCTCAAATGATTGAAGGTGATGAAAAATACACACTCAAATGATAATTGATGAAGAAAACTCTCCCTCAAGCCTCTCTCTCGTAAAAGGTGGAAAAAACTGGAAGGAATGAGCTGAAATGCTCAAAAATGAATTTATAGGGTTGACTACCTGCCGACACGGCCCGCGGCCGATCGGCACGGCCGTGTCGCATACCGGCCGACAGGTGGCCGACAGGGACTCGACCGTGTCCGGCTTGACACGGTCGCGGCGCGGAGGGCCTACCGACAGTGACCCGTCCGACAGCGACTCGGCATGACTCGACCGTGCCAGACGACACGGTCGGGCGTGCTGGGCAGACGATTCTGGCCTATCCGGAAGGGTTCGACTCGGCCGTGCCAAACGACACGGTCGAGTCCTGTGGGCAGATACTTCGGCACTTTCCGGACGAGTACGGCACGGGCCGTGTCGGACGACACGACCGAGTCCGGTCGGCAGTGATCGGCCAAAAGCTGAAAAATGAGCTGGTGAGCTAAAACGACCATAACTCTCTCGTTCGGACTCCGATTGACTCACCGTTTGAACCATTGGAAAGCTAACTCGATGCTCTATAATATTGCAAAGATTTAGAATTTTTAGAGTCACCAAAAATTAATGGTGATCTAACAAAGTCGAACTCATATGAGGAAAGTTGAAACAATGAACAATAACGATACACAACTCGAAGTTTTTCCGAACGGTGAACACGGTGAAATAACATGATTGATGAATGATTATAATCGAGTGAAAATACACTGAGTGACAATTACAGACTGATAATTACTGAATGAAAATGAATGAATTACAACCGGGTATTACACGCTATACCTAGGAATTACCGCACGCTAACTAAACCTAGTATAAAAATTGGGTCAGCCGCCTTCTTCGTCATTTTTCTTCCCATTTCTCATTTCCGACGAGAGCACGCAATAGAGGCAATCCTGAGGAGATTTGGAACAACTTTTCATCATCCATCACCATCTTTAGTTGGATAACAAGGATTTTACAACATCTAATCCGTTCCTTCTCTCCGGATCAAGGTAAATTCCTTATAACCTTAGTTTGAGTAATTTTTGGGGGTTTTCTTAGATCTGTCCGATTTATCCATTTTGAAGCTTGAAATATTTGAGATTATGATATATCCACCCCGTACCCACATTTCCCTTACGACTATATGAATGATTTTGTGTATTACTTGAAGTGGATAGGGTTTGGATGATTTCCAACCTCTATGGGAATACTTTGAAGATTTATGAATCGTAAAAGGGGGGTTTCAGGAGTCTTCCTTGAGAATTGAGTATTGATAATTGATTATCGTATTTCCTTATGAATCGTTTAGGCCCGGAAGTGCGTTTTTGGACCTCTCGAGCTTGAACACCGTTTTCACCTCGGTTCTAATGTCTCAAAGGCAAGTATATGTTTATGATTGTATGTTCTCGACTTTGAAAGTGAGGTATATGAATTGTGAAATTGTTTATATTCATTCTGGGACGGACTGACGGGTCCTTAGAGGGTTCTGTTGCCTTTGGTGCGGTTCCACGAATATTTTGGGTTAACCACTCTGGGAGGGTCCGATGGGGCCTCGGAGGGTTCTGTTGCCTTTGCTGTGGTTCCATGGTTAATCATGTATGTATTGAAATGAAGTGCTATGAGATTTAGTTATTCCGGAATACTAGTCTTGAGTTTGATGAAATGATGATTATATTTACTTTATTGTCGAGAAGTATTGTGTTTCATATTCGATATACTTGTACTAGCTATTCGACGGCTAACCCCTTTTGGGGGAAATAACTTTCATGTATTTCAGGATCCAGGAGAGGAGAAAGGCGGGTACCGGGTCGGCACGAAAATGATGGGCAAGAGTGATGTTGTGTCTTGTCTCTGCTTGTATTTTGTACTTTATCCATCCGGTATTGTTATTTTTGGTATGGTTGTGAACACTCGAGTAGTGCTTCAGATGCAATTGATGTTTTGGCATGTGTTGCCTTGGGTTTTTAATTCCCGATGTATTGTATTCCTGTCGAATTGATTATTACCTTGGTGTCATTTCTAGCATCTTCTTATGCATTATGTTTAGACCTTATCGGTCGAAGTTCATGGTTCCACGTGTGTATAGCCTTGTGGGTCCCACGGAGGGTCTCACGGCGCTGTAATATACCCTGAATAAGTCGGGGGTGTTACAGAATATGGTATCAGAGCTTAGGTTTATGGATACCTAGGTTGTCGGTCATTTTGGGTCGAAATTGAGTTATCGTTCGAAGATAGTATCACAATATTGCCATCATCTCGGTGCGACCGGTACCAGTAAGTCCTTTTACTCTTATTGCATTTTTCGTAATCGCTTCGCTTTTGATTTGGTATTCTTAGGAATCGGTCACCTCGATGACGGGGGATTTGAATTGTGCCTACGTATTTTGTATATCCTTCAGAATGTCTGCTGACAGGGGTCGAGGTAGAGACCGTGGTCGTGGACGCAGACGAGGGCGTGGCGCAGCCGCTTCCCTCAGTTCCATTGTGGGGTCATCTACCCCTAGTTAATCTAACTCGGTGCATCCTGATACGGAAAGTCAACATGACCAGTCGACCGGTCAAGGGAATAATGTAGATGTTGGTGTTGTGCGGCGATTTATACGCCTCGATGGCGATCGGCATAATGGTCAGGAGCCAGCTAAAAAAGATAGACGTTGGACAAGCACCGAGCGATCGACGTCCAAGGCGATCATTTGTAGGGATCTGGCGATCGCCAATAATATCTGATTGTAGACGATCGTCCCATACCGCATGTGAATCCGACACCCGTCAGAGTCTTCGAAGACTGAATCTCGGACGTAGACCCACGTGCAGATCCGCAAAAGGCGCCATAAGATAAGGCCTTTGACCCCAGTCTGTCACCAACCTCACACCTACCGACAGGCCCGCCGAAAGGTACAAAGTGGGTCCTCCCCAGACAGCGACTCAGGACGCGTGCAGGTTCCCCATTGGCTCGCACAGCTGGCTGCCAGCAGCAGCCTCGGACTTTAAGGGAACAGTCCCATGTGACGGGACGATCGCCCACCTTATTCTAATATAGAAAACGGCGGTCGCCCGCGATCGCCGGAGAGGACCCAACAACCTTTTCTCCTATAAATAGGAGGCCTCCAACAGTGGCTGAAAGAGGAAAAAACGTACAGAGAGAACGGTGGACTCATATTACGAATACATACACATACACAGTAATATTTATTCGCATATACAGAACATCAAAAGCAAGAACTCACAGAAATCAGATCTGGTTCTTCCGGCAATCTTCACGCTCTATAGCTAAGATAACTAGAATCTTTACACTCATTGTACTAGTATTCTAACATTAATATTTGTACTCCAAGGTATTTATATTAATAACATCTCGCAAGAGCATTCAAGCCCGGGACTAACAACCCCGGCGAATCTAATGTTATTTACTTTCCCACGGAAGTGTTATCGCATTTGTTTGTTATTCGACCATTCCAGCAATATCATCTCCGGATAATATTTTGGGTAACAACAATTGGTGCTAGAAGAAGGGGCCCTCTTAACCTTCATTTTTATTCCGACCGTCTCGAAGAACACTCATACTTGAAGAAACACTCACTGTTCTTCAAAGAAAACCTTCAGAAACATGACATCCGCCATGACCTCAAAAAGAGCCACCCTGCGATCTGCCGGACCTCTCATTCTGGCCCAGACCGAATCTAAACCAACATCGGAAGGCGACCACGGTGACGCTAGACTCTCACTCCCGCCCCCGAGGGACAGTCCCAGCCTCTCACTCGATCAGTTCCAGACCGCGGAACAGATCGAGGAGGCTATGGCCATCCTCAGGGAGCGACGGAGGGCATGCGACTCGCCCACCATTACTCCATCTGCCATCCGCCGAGCAGGCAAGCGGAAGCTTAAAGGGCTATATGTCGAGAAATTGTCGGAAAGCCCTGAGCCGCAGGAAAAGGCTCTCATAAGGCGGGATGATTCCATCTTCAGCCGCCTAGGGAGTGATCCCTCATGGTGACCCGGACATTCGGGCCCCAGCCGGGAGACATCGGAGTCTGATTCCGTCACCAGGAGTTCGGCATATGTGACTCCCAGAAGACAAGCCGGCCAATGGGCCCCCACTCACCCAAGAATTGAGCCCGGTGGCAGAGAACTCATCACCTACCATGGGGCCAGAAGATCAGTACATGACCGCCTCGGCTCCCGCTCCGAGAGCCAATCATCGAGCAGTCAGGCTACAGCGATGGCCGCCATGCAGCTCCAGCTCGACGAAATGAAGGCGCTCCTAGAGAGTGGGGAAGGCGCCAAGAGATCGATCGCCGGACCGAGTGAACCGCTCGCGGCCCAAATCAAGCTCGCCCCCGTTCAACCGAAGATCGCTCTCCCTCAAACACCTCTATACGAGGGGAGATCGGATCCTGAGACCCATTTGAGCAAGTTCCGGATTTACATGATCGGATGTGGAGCATCAAACGCGACGAAATGACGAATGTTCCCATTGACATTGGGCGACCTAGACCATAGGTGGTACATCTCACTACCACCTCGCTCGATCAATTGTTTTGAGAAGCTGGCGAACGACTTCACGTCGTATTTCGCCACCAAAGTTGCCCGGCCAGAAGGCCCCCACCGCATGATGAAAATCAGGCAGGGGAAGAACGAGCCCGATGAAGATTACATCGACCGGGTGGATGAAATAGTCCTCACTGGCGAGCCCATTAGCGACGATCTCGCTCTCTACTCAGTCCTGGGAGGATTCTACGTCCATTCGCCCATGTTCAGGCACCTTACGAAGGACATCCCACCGACCTATGCGATCTTCCGTGTCAGGGCCGCTGATTTTCTAGCCAGGCAGAGGATGCTCACCCTGCGCTTAGGTGAGGGATCTGCCGGGGAAGGAAAGGCGCCTACTTACGTCCCGAGAAAGGCAGTCGCCAAGCCCAGAAAGGCGATCACGAAGCCGCCCGGGGAATTTAAAGCTTTTGAGGATGTGGAGGTTCACCTCCTCCGCAACCTCAACCTATCTTCGGCCCAAATTTTCAACGCCATCAAGGGGCGTGAATGGCTTCGCAAACCAAGGCCGGTGAGGGACCACGTTCATCTAGACCGCAGCAAATTTTGTGCCTACCACAAGAGTCCCGGCCACAACAGTAGCCAGTGCCGCGACCTCCTCAGACAACTCGATGCAGCTCTCCAAAGCCCTTTGTTTGTCCTCTAAATCTATCTCCAAAGGTTACATCAGGACCTCTTTCTTTGGTGTATTTGGACAGCATCTTCTTGTTCCCGGTCATGTGCCTTGAGCATCCAGAATCTACAAACCATTCCTCACCTCCAAAGTTTGAATTTGTGAAGATGTGGTTGTAGTCCTTCCACCTTTTCTGCAATCAAACAAGGAGAGATTTAGGTACCCAAATCTGTGTGGGTCCTCTAGGGTTAGTTGGTTTCCTGGAGAATTGATTTCTCCTTGGATTATGAAAATTGTTATTATTATTACCCTTATAAGGTGTGTAAGGTCGAGGTCTGTATCTCCTGTTGGGATTGTATAGTGATAGTGTGGGCCATTTCTAAATCTTGGCTGAGACCATTTATTAAATATTTGAGGTCTCCACATATGTTCATTTTGTAAATTAGGATAACCTTGAGGTTTCCATCTGCCCCTCCCATTTTGAAATCTATTTTTAGGGAGTTGTTCGTAATAGTGGGCATGTTGTCTGGGCTGCTGCTTCTGCCTGGGCCATTGCCTAGTCGCTTGTCTAGGTGGGTGCCTTATGTAACCTAGCTGCAGCCTAGACTTGTGACTTGGCTGTTGCTTATTTTTAAATATCGGTTTGTATGTAGGCTCAGCAGATATACTGAGATAGAATCAAGACCTTCACAAGAACAGTATATCAAGAGCAAACATATTTCTTCAAGCTTACTGCCATTCTTGAGAGAAGAAATATACAAGTGCTCAACCTTGAACAACACATCATTAGCTCAAGTTTAAGAAGTCAAGTTGTTGTTCAAACCCTTGTTCTTACATTTGAAGAAAACCATCGGCCGCGTGTGGACTGAAGAAAGCCTTGCCTTTCCTGAACTGTTTGTGATGGATCTGCATTATAGACTAAGCTTTGGAATTGTGTATGAAGAAGCAAGTCAAGTGATAGCTTTGACCAATCTGTGTGAACGGTTGAAAGCGACAGTCTTTGTATCAATCTATGTGAATGATACAAGGATAGGTTTGATTATAGACACGTAGCGTTTATAATAAACATTTTACTCCTGTGTGGAGGACCAGTGGACGTAGAGGGCTTTACCTCGAACCACTTTCAATATCGTGTGATTTACCTTCTGCAACTCATTGTTTTCATTACTGTGATTATTTTTAAGTATACATTGCATACCCTCTACGCACCAAACTAACAGGAGAAAACCTAGTTGCTGTATTTACAGCAACTTACTTTAACAGACTTCCGCTATGCACTCTTATTTGAAAAACGTATAGCTTGTTGTACTAACACTTTTCCAAGCTGTATTTTATATACTTAGTGGCCAACACATGTCTCAAGATATTGACTTACATAACCAAAACCAAAGACTTTGAAAAAATTCATAACTGCACACTTGACTGTGACAGCTGAGAAAACACAACTGCAAGATGAGAATAGGCAGCTGAAAAATAATTTTGAAAAACTCAACCTAGAATTAACAAAAATCAAATCTGAATTTGAAAAACAAGCTGAAAACAAATTGAAAAACTCAACTGATAATAACACAGCTGGGATTAAAAGGCTAACTGTTTTAAACAGTGAGAAATCAGTTGCACTTGCTCATGTCAAATCTGAGTTTGCTAAACTGACACAGCTAAGTAATACACAAGCTAAAGAAATAACATCCTTAAAGGCATCTATAACCCTAGATGAATTGTGTATGAACAAAAGGCCACTTTATTTAAGATCAGGCCTTGGATATGACCCCAACACTCCCTCTAGTTCAAAAACTAGTTTTGTCAAGGGAGAAACTTATGTCCCGACTGCTGAGCCTATAAACAAACCCGTATTTCAAATAGGCAGCAGCCCAGTCAAAAGTTTAGGCAGCAGCTAAAGTTTACAAGGCAGCCACCTAGACATGAGACTAGGCAATGGCCAAGGCAGAAGCAGCAGCCAAAACATTATTCCTACTATTACCAAAGACTCCCCAAAAGCAAATTCCAAAATGGGAGAGGTAAATGGAAACCTCAAGGTTATCCAGTTTTTCAAAAGGAACAAGTGTGGAGACCCCAAAGATTTGATAAATGGTCTCAGCCAAGATTTAGAAATGGCCCACACCAGAGATTTTATGAGGCATATCCAGTATACAATCCTAACCAATGATATAGACCAAGACACTATGCACATCATAGAAATAGACAATATTTTCATAACCCTAGGAGAAATCGATTCTCTAGAAAGCCCACTAACCCCAAAGGACCCACTCAAATTTGGGTACCTAAATCCTTGCTTGTCTGATTGCAGAAAAGGTGGATGGACTACTACCATGTCACCTCAAGTTCAATAGGAGGAGGTGAAGAATGGTTTGTAGACTCTAGATGCTCAAGGCACATGACAGGGAATAAGAAGGTGCTCTCAAACTACATCAAAGAAAGAGGTCCAGATGTAACCTTTGGAGATAGCTCTCGAGGTCAGACAAAAGGATTTGGGGAGCTGCACAGAGAAAACATAACCATATCTAAAGTACATTATGTCAAAGGACTCAAATACAACCTGTTGAGCATAAGCCAATTATGCGATGAAAAGAACCTAGTAGTCTTCACTATTTGGAAATGCATGGTGATTGATATCCTATCTGGAGAAGTGAAGCTACAAGGATTCATAAGAAGAGACGTCTACATGATAGATTGGAAACAATTGCTGAGAATGGATGGCTATGGCACAAAATATTATGTCACCTAAATTTCAAGGCCATCAACAAAATCAGCTCTCAAAAGTTGGTCAGAGGACTTACAGAAGAAGCATTCAAGAAATCAATCCTCTGTGATGCATGTCATAAAGGAAAGGAAACCATAGCAACTTTCAAACCAGCTTATCCTACCACTCTCACCACCAGAGTCTTAGAACTACTTCATATGGATCTCTTTGGTCCCATCAAGCCAAGGACATTCAGTGGAAGGAAGCATGCCTTAGTAGTAGTAGATGACTACTCCATATATACATGGGTTGTTTTCCTCTATAAAAAGAGTGAAACACTAACAAAGCTTCCTGAGCTGATGAGAAAGATTCAGAGTGAGAAATCCCTCTACATCATCAAGATCAGATCAGACGGAGGTGGAGAATTTCCCAACAAGGCAATCACTGAATATAGTAATCATAATGGAATCCAGAATGAAGTCTATGCTGCAAGAACACCACAGCAAAATGGTGTTGCTGAAAGAAGAAACAGAACCTTGAAGGAAGCATCCAGGTCAATGATTGCTGAAGCTGACCTGCCAAAGAGGTTCTGGACTGAAGCTGTCAACAGAGCATGTCACACTCAGAACAGGAGTATAATAGTAGGAAGACATGGCAAAACTCCATATGAGGTTTGGAATGGCAGCACACCAACTATTGCATACTTTCATATATTTGGTTGTAAGTGTTTCATTCACAACGATGGTAAAACTCAACTGAATGCCTTTGATGCTAAAACTAATGATGGTCTCTTTATGGGATACTCATAAATAAGCAAGGCATACAGAGTACTTAATAAAAGAACATTAGTTGTGGAAGAAACACCTCATGTTGTGTTTGATGAGTCAACTGTTGAGTACATAAAATAGGTAGAATAAATTGAGAAAAAACTCAAATCCGCCACCCTAGAAGAAATTATCATCCATGACACAGGAATGATGGACTCACCTAAAGGCCCAACTACAAATCATCCAGAAGACCCAACTGCAGATCAGTCTGAAGACCCCACTGCAGATTAGACAGGATCTCCAATCGTACTTGTTCCAACTTCAGCTGATAAAGACACACCTGCAGAGCAGACAGGATCCCCATCTGCAGATGACAAGACCGTAGCTGAACCAGATGCGGTTAAAGAAGGCCAGAACCAATCTGATGCATAGAAAGATGAAGTCTATCAAAGCAACTCAACAGGGGGAACAAACCCTGAAGATGATATCCCCAAATGGCTCAGAGATCATCCCATTCAACAAATCATTGGAAATCTAACTGATGGAGTCAAAACCAGACAATCTACAAAACCAGCAGGAATGGCTATGTTCTCATATTTCATGTCTCAAATGGAACCCAAAACAACTGAATAGGCCATGGATGACTACTCATGGATAATTGCAATGCAAGAAGAGCTTAACCAAATGGAGAGGAACAATGTCTGGGAACTAACAGACAGACCAGATCACAAGAAAGTCATAGGCACCAAGTGGGTGTATAAAAACAAATGTGATGAAGATGGAGCTCTTGTTAAGAATAAAGCCAGACTCGTTGCAAAAGGATATGCTCAATGTGAAGGAATAAATTTTGATGAAACATATGCACCTGTAGTAAGACAGAAGCTATCAGACTATTCCTTGCATATGCAGCATTCAAGGATTTTGAAGTCTACCAAATGGATGTGAAGAGCGCTTTTCTCAATGGAGTACTAGAAGAAGAAGTCTATGTGAAGCAACCCCCCAGATTTTTCAAAGGAGACTAAGTATACAAGCTTTTGAAAGCTCTATATGGACTCAAGCAGGCACCAAGAGCATGGTATGAGACACTATCTGTGTTTCTGGAGAAGAATAGATTCAACAAAGGACAGATGGACAAGACCCTGTTTAGAGTGGAACATGAAAACCACATATTTCTTGTTCAAATATATGTGGATGACATCATATTTGGCTCAACCAACCCTGATCTATATGAAAAATTCTCAAGTCTCATGCAAGGAGAATTTGAGATGAGTATGATGGGAAAGCTAAATTTCTTTCTTGGTTTACAAGTCAAACAAGTTGACAATGGAATCTTCATCAACCAAGCAAAGTATATAAGGGACTTATTCAAAAGATTTGGTGTGGATGCAGCTAAATCACTATTAGTTCCCATGAGCACATCCCTACACCTTGATGCAGATGAAAGAGGCATTCCACTGGATCCAACACACTACAGAGGACTAATTGGATTACTTTTATACCTCACTGCAAGCAGACCAAATATTTCATATGCAGTAGGAGTGTGCGCCATATTCCAATCCAAGCCGAAGAAGTCTCACCAGGACGCAGCTAAGAGGATAATCCGATATCTTAAATCTATAATCAATGTTGGATTATGGTATCCCAAGGATGACAACTTCAAGCTCTCAGGATATTCAGATGCAGACTTTACAGGATGCAAGATAGACAGAAAAAGCACCAGTGGAACATGCCAGATCCTAGGAACCAGACTCATATCATGGTTCAGTAAGAAGCAAGTATCTAACTCAATATCCACAACTGAGTCAGAATACCTAGCTGCAGGTAGCTGTTGTGCTCAAATTCTCTGGATCAGACAATAGCTAAGGGACTACAACATCGTGGCAAATGAAGTTCCAATATGGTGTGACAACAACAATGCAATTGCAATAACAAACAATCCAGTTCTGCACTCAAGAACAAAGCACATAGATGTCAAAGATCACTTTATCAGAGACCATGTACTTAACAAGAGAGTAAAAGTGGAAAGAGTCAGCACAGAGTATCAAATTGCTGACATATTCACTAAGCCTTTACCAGAAGAAAGATTTCTAGAACTTAGCAGGAATCTTAGATTACTAGATTGGGAATCTAGTGCTTAGTTGAAAAACAGACGAAGGAAAAGTTATCTGACCCAAAGCATACAAGATTTATCTGACCTGAAGAAAAGTAATCTGACCTGAAGCACACAAGAGACAAGGAAAGTTAATTGATCAGAGCAGACAAGGAAGTCATCTGATCAGACCAGGCGAGGATCCGAAGGACAGACGTGAAAAACTAGCTGATAACAACCACAAGAGACATACCTCACTTGATGCAGAAGACGAAGAAAAGTCCCCTGATCAGAGCACAGACAGAAAAGTCCCCTGATCAGAGCAGAGAAGTCAAACGGTCAACTAGCTAAGTCTCTTATCCCTTGACCGACATATAATTATTTACACATGGACAAAAAACATGATCACACTACCTCCACGACGTCCAATCAACTTCAACCGTCACTCTTTATTTATCTAAATTCGGACCACCGCCTACTTATTTTATCAATAAATTCAAAAATGTCTTTTCAACTGGGTATATAAGACGGCGGAAATCATTACAGAAAAATCTTATCGTCTTCAAGCTCAAGAACCCTAATTTTTCAAAAGCCGAAAAATTACCTGAATATTCACAACACTAAATCGAAATATCTTCTTCGCAGAAATGGACTCAATTACCTATTTCGAGGGAGTCAACCTAAAGCTGGTGAAGGAGCAAATCATCTTTAGTATTGTTGTCGACTTTGAAGGATTACTGCAACTAACAACACGGATGAGATGGTGTATGTAATCCGGATGATGAAGAAGAATGGCATCTACAATTTTCTAGATATTTACCCCAAGCAACTTTTTAAGGAAGCTGTCATCTGCTTCAACAAGGAAGCACAGGTCACAAAGCACTGTATCATGAGCTTGATTTTTGGAGAAGAAACAAACATCACAAACAAACCCTCGCTGATGCTTTCAAAATAAAAAATAGGGGCATCGCAGTTGAAGCACTAAAGCACAATCCGATCGAGACTTGGTAAGGTCAAACTTACGGCGAAGAAAGGTGACCTTAATAAACAATACAAATATATCCTGGACATTAATAAAAAAATCGTCATGGGCATGGCAGGCAGCTATGATCAACTATCATCTGCCAAATATGTTGTGATGGGAGCACTGATACAGTAGAAAATGATTCACTGGCCTGATAATATCTACAGGCAGTTAGTCAAGGAGGTAAACAAGGCAAGTTGGGACGATGAGGATAAGAAATTAGACAAAAACTGGAATATGGAACTCAAATCAGCTAGATCTTGGAGTTTCTTGGAAAAGCTAAGGGAACAGCAGACCCGTTTCACCTCAGCAAGAGACTTGGTCACTTGGACCAAGAAACCCTAAAGAATATTGGGGATAAGAAACAAAAGGCAGCTGAGAAACTCAAAAAAATGACCTATGGAACATCTGAGTACAGAAGACCCTCAGATTCTGAATCAGAGCAGTCAGATGGAGCTGCAGCTGAAGTACCACCTGCACCAAAAACCTCACCTGCAGATGACATTATCCCACCTGCACCTGTCATCACACCCGTAGAAGATTCATATAGTGATGGCACTCCTCTGATCAAGTTTCTCAAGAAAAGGAAGTCATCTGAGAAGCCCCTCTACACTGTATCCTCACCTAAATTATCTCCTAAACGATAGAGAGGACTGGTGGACTATCCCTCAGACACGGAGGAAGGAATGCAAATAATAATATCACCTGCACCCGCAGTGTCTGAAGCTCAACCTGAGCATCCATCTGAGCTGGTAACTGATGTGATTCCCCTCTTAACACTCCCAAGTGTTACTGAAGAAGAGGAGGCTGAAGAAATCATTGAGATTCAAGGTGCTAATTACTCATTCAATCTGAAGGAAAACAATCACTTAGGACTTACCAGAGATCAGTTACAGTTGGTAAGAAAGAAGTTCAGCTATACTCTTTCATTAATAACTATGAAGAATGGGTAGAGATGAAAACACTTACTTTCTCTCAACTGAGAAGTTTTGTTGAGATAAGTACTTGGGATCACCCCACTGCCATCGAACAACTTCTTATGTACTTCTGTCAAGAGACCAATGTAAGGATGTTACTGAAGGAGAACTGGTTCATGATGGACCGGTTCATTTTATAGGTAATGAAAGATGTTTTTGAAGGTAAAAACTTTGGAGAACAAGTTGAAAAGAAATAATAGATGTTGAGAAAAAGGACATAGAAGGAGTTGAAAAGAAGCAAGATATAGAAGGAGTAGAAGAGAAATAAAAAGAATCTGAAGAAGTTGAAGAGGAGGTCAAAGAAAAAGAAACTAAAAAGGAGGAAGAAAGAGAAAGAGAAAAGATTGAAGAAGAAAAAGAGGAGAAAGAAGAAAAGGAGGAGAAAGATGAAGAAAAAAAGGAATAAGAGAAAAGAAAAGATGATGAAGAGGATCATGATCGACAGTCACCTGATCATGCTCCTGGTTTGACAAATCCTGAAGCTGATGAAGCAGATAATCAAGGGGAACAGCCTGAGGAAACTCCCTCCAATAACAAGAAGTCATCTGCAGAGAGAAAGTCCTCTGCAGAGAAAAATAGAAAGTCCCATGCAGATGAGGACTTATCAGATGATAAATAAGGAACTCCTAATAAACCCCCACTTTATCAGAGAGCACCTGATAGGATCTTACCATATGAAAAGTCTACAGCTAGGAAATCAGCACAGGAAAGCTCAGGAGAGAACAATGCTCATCAGATGGCACCTGAAATTGAACTGCCATCAAATATCACTGAGCTGATCAGAAGGATAGAGAAAGAGATTATTGTTGAACTCCTATCAACTGATGTAAAGCCTGAGCTGGTGTCCCTAAATACAAAAATTGACACTCTGATCAACAACAACAACAACATCTAAGCCTTAGTCCCAAAATGATTTGGGGTCGGCTAACATGAATCAAGCTTTGAAACCGTCAATCATCGTTAAGTGTCAAAAATTGACACTCTGATCAAACGAAATAAATCCTCTCCAACACCTTCAATCTCAAGAATGCCTATCGGTTTGTCTGATTTCATGCACAAGATGGAGGAACATCTAGCATTTGTTATTGATGCTGGCAAAAAGGGGGAAGAGAGAAGACAGTGGGAAGCAATGAATGAGGGGGGAAAGTAGAGAAGAAATGAGGAAAAAGCAAGATTTTCCACTCATTCAGGCAGGTAGTTCTAGCCTGAAACGGAAAGAATTAGCTATACCTGAAGACCCACCTGCAGCCAAAAGAAAAAGGACCAAACAAGATTCAGAAGTGAGATACCAATAGGAAGGCAAAAGAACTCCAATATGTTGAAGAATTCATGCCTGCTGAGGCATAACATATGTGGGAAAGTGCAAGAAAGCAATTCATTGAGAAGTATTACCTCTGGGAAATACTTCAAGATAAGGACTACTCCCCACAAGAAACGTTCATCAACTTCATGGAAATGAAATTCCCCAAATTTTGGGAAATTTTGAAGAAATATGCTGCAAAGGATTTCAATGCATATCCCATGATCCCAAGTTTCATACCTGAAGAAGCACCTACACTCATGAATGGAGAACTTGATGAAATTCCTCTTCAGGAAGAGATTAAAGAGGTATGCATTGAAAATAATTTCACATCTCCAGAACAGCAGCAGTTTGCTTCCTTAGTGGTCAAGAAGAAGTATGGATTAGCCCCAGTAACAAAGAGACCAATTGGAGCCAAGCCCTTGAAGTCACTTCCTCCAATGAAGCAGATTAGAGGAAGAGGAAGAGGTAGAGGAGGAAGATGATTTTTATTACTTGTAATTTATTTGTAATTTACAGTTTACATGTAATTTTCGTTTTTACTTGTAATTTTCATTCAGACTCTTCTGAACTGTAATGTAATAACTCTAAAAATTTATAACAGTCACTTAAATGACAACCACTAGTTGTCTCAAACAGACTGAGTTTGATTTTTGTCTTGCACTTATCTTTGTGTAGACTTGTTTCACATTTGAAGGTTTAAGTCTTTCCATCATCAAAATAGGGCGAAATTATTAGGAATACTTGTTAGATTTTGATGATGTCATCTATGTACTTGTGATTTATTCAAATATATACTTTAAGTACTTGGCATTGTAAAGAAGAACAAACTGAGTATTTTCTATGAGCCATTGATATAGGCTAGGAATGATCTGAAGTTAATCAGTTAAAAATCGGCTAAGTATAGAACCGCCTATATATCAGATAAGTTATCAGGCGACCTTTTTACCAGGCGAGTTTTGGTCAACAGAAATATCAGAGAGGTTTGACCAAAACACTTTTTCAATCAAAGATTATACAAGGCAAGATATCTTCAGGCGACTCGACTAAGCCAAAATATCAGACGAGGTGTGGTCAACACAAGTATCAGCTGAAGTTTAATCATCAGATCATAGAACATTCATCATATCAGAGAACATTCATCAGATCATAGAACATTCATCAGATCAGAGAACATCCGTCAGATCAGAGAAGATTTACCCATCAGATCAGAAAACTTCTACAAAGTTATATCAGAGAAGTTTTACATCAGAGAGGGTTGACTGCACATCTGGCAGGTCTGGCCAATAGATATCAGATAAGTTTTTCAAACTAGATATCACCCAAGTTTAAGAAACTCAGTCTACGCCAGCAAGCATTAAAGTCAACAATAATGAAAATTCACATGCAGACGTAAGGAGACAATCCGAAAAGATTCTCAAAAAGTTAGGAATAAAATATTCCTTGAGATCCACTTACTGAAGACTTATGAATATACAAATCAAGAAAAGCGGCGCGACCAAAAGAATTCTTTCAAATGGTTGAAATTGAAAAGAGAATCAAGCCGTGCAACAGAATGATAAGAATAAACAAAGAAGTCCACTCTCCAACGGACGGATTTGCTACAAGATGCAACGGCTATGAAGAAGCTCAAAGATTCGTAATATAAATATCTGAAGATCATAATGAGCAAAGTATGATACGAACAACACAATCAAGCGAACAAATCAATAAAAGTTATCAAAGCAATCTATAGCATGTGAAGATCTAGTTCTAAAGTTCATATACTGAGAAGATCTTAAGTTGGAGAAGACAAACACCCGTCTTTAAAGTTGAGTACGGGGTACTTCTGTGAACGAGGTTTCAAAAGTTTCACGACTGATAATGTAATACCCACGATTTTCGTTCCGGTTATTTTGGATTTTTTTTTCGGATATTTCCCTGTTGTCGAGTTCCGGTATTATTTTCTCGACAACTGATTTTGGCGTCTAAGACCGTAGGTGATGATTTGTCATCCGTTGTTTTCATTTCGGACCGATGATGTTGTCCCCGAGTATTTTGTCGTGTTCGTTCCGTGCGATTTCGGAAAATCGAGTCGTCGAATCATGGTGGTCGGACACGGGCCGGACGGTTGGGGACGGTGGCCGGACGGTCGCAGTAATCGCCGGACGAGTGCGAATCGGCCGGGCGGTTGCGACAGAACCGGCGTAAGCGCACGCTACGGCCGGAAAGTAGCGCACGCTACGGCCAGAGGTAGCGCACGCTATGGCCGGTAGGCTGCGCGCGCTAGTCGACCGAGGCGCATGGGCGAAGGTTACGATCGGGAGATCGGCAGGTAGCGCACGCTACTGCCGGACACTGCGCACGCTACGGCCTGAAGGCTGCGCACGCTACCTGGCCGAGCCAGGAAGTCTCTGGATTATGGCTGGGCCGACAGCGCACGTGTTCAGCACATGATGGCGGGCCCGGCCGAACATTCTCGACCATGACCGCCCGCTAGCGCACGCTAGCCCGGCAGTCTAGCGCACGCTAGACTGCACCAGTATAAATATTACCGAGCAGTCCTGTTTGCACACATTTTTCATTTTCTCCTTTTCTCTTCCGCGGCTGGGTTCTTGGAGGTGACGAAGACATGTTATTATACAACTAATCCACGAAGTTTTGGAGCTCATATCATTGATTAATCACTCCATAACATCCTTCAATCCAGCGAATCAAGGTTAGTTTTCCTAAAATCCTAGTTTTGGGAAAATTGGGGGTTTTGGTTGTTTTCGCCCGTTTGATCCGTGATAACTTATAATTGTGATGGATTGATGATTATTAAGTCATATTATACCAATTTCCTTGTTGATCCATGGTTCGATTGTTAAAGATTCTTCGTTTTGTTGAGTTCCTAATCGGTGCCTTGAAGATGTCCGGTGAAAATCCTTAGAGGGGGGTTTTGGGCGTTCTACGATTATTCTTCCTCGTACCATCGTTGATTATTGACGGTATTATGTTAGGGTCAGGTTCCCTGCGAAGAACTTGAGTCGGAACCCTTCCATTCGCGGTTTTCTGATCGGTAGTGTTACCGTCGTTTTCGCCGGAGAGTTGGGGACGTTCGAGGTTTTCCGGTTGAGCCATGTTCGTCGGAGTGTCCGGCATCGACTATCGAGGCAAGTATCTTGCCCATACATTACGTGTTTTGTGAATATGATGGTTGAAAGTTGACGATACGTGCTAAACGGATTGCTTACAACCATTTTTCTAAAGAATCGGTATATTTACAATTATGGTTTTCTTAAAAGATGAATCTTGCGTTCGAGACTTAATGTGATAATTTGACTATGTGTGTTAGTGTTGAGTATAGGAACTCCCTACCTTCGGATGATGTCATTATGTGTGAATATGTCGTCGGTAATTTGTGGTTAAATCCTTTTGTTATGAATTGTGCGTGGAATCATGTGGTAATCGGTGGTTACATGAGTTGTGTGATACGGGTTGTGTCGTTCGGTGTTGTTGAGATAAGTGTGTTTCTTTGTGGATAGTATAAATTTTGGGTCGTGGGTATGTGTTGGATAATATGGCCATTTTAGCAAAATACCTCGACTATATATATTGTGATTGACTCTTGAGGATTGCGGTTTTGGAAATGTGAATTGATGAGAGTTGTAAGGTTTGTCTCGGGTACTCTCACTCGGGGATTGACTCGACGGGTCACACGGGGACCTGGTGGCTTAGCGGCCGGACCGGGTCGCGAGAGTTACTTCGAGTGGGCATTCTCACCGGGATTGCTCGACGGGGCACACAGGACTTGGTGGCCTTACGGCGTGTCCGTTGGGCTGGACCGGGTCGCGAGAATTGCCAGAGTGTTTGTACTGTTGATTAATTGTGATATGTCCGAGTATCACAATGCTTGTTGCTCGGAGTCGAGACATTATATATCGAGTCTTGGTGTTTGGCTAAAATGGCATAAAAATAATGTGTTATGTGTAATGTATTTTTGGGAAGTGAATTGAAGTGAATGAACGGGTCGTGGACCCCGTGTTGGTGATCGAAATGGTTGGGTCGTGGACCCTGTGTTTTGTGATGGAATGAATTGGGTTGTGAACCCCGTGTTTTGTTAATCGGATTTGCATTTTTGGAAAATGAATATCAGCGTGACCCTAAGTGGCTTTTGAAGAATTAAAAACTTTACTATCGCAAATGTTTTCGAAAACTCCCGAGATTTGAAAATGTTTTCAAAGTGCTTTCTTGTTTTGGTTTTTACTTTCAAGACTTGAACTATTTTAATTATCAAATAGCTCGGGAAGTCTTTTGTTGTATTCTCGGAATGTGTTTTGTATGGCTCGTATTTGCACTTTATACTTGTACTAGCAAAACAGTGGAGTTTTGCTAACCCCCGAGTATTCGGGGGTGGATGTCTGTTTTTGCATCCAGGTACATGCAGGTTTGGGAGCAAAACACAGGATCGGCGCGAAGGATGATGGAAGGCGACGATACTAATCATACGAAGGCCAGTGTTGGATACAATCAGTCCGAGTTTGTGTGTGGTCTTTCTTCTGTCGTACTTTTGGTTTGTGAGTGTATTTTACCCTTGTACGGGTACGAGTCGAGGTGGAAATGTGTATTTTTGACTTGTATGTTAGTGACGAAAGACCAAGTTGGTCTACGGATTTTGTATTTTATCGTGTTGGTATGTAATTTATTGTGAAGTTTTGATGTCTAGCCTGGTGGATCCTCACGGAGAGGGTCTGCGGCGTGTAATATTCCCGGTTTGATTCTGGGGGTGTTACATTTATGGTATCGGAGCTTAGGTTGCGGAAACCTAGGTTGTCGGGTCCAGTCGGGTATTGTCGTGTCTTGTTCTGTCAGATTGTGTCTGTCTAAGTCGTGTCGCGACGCGTCGTCTGTGATGTCAGCCGTGATTAGTATCGAGGTGTAGCCATCATCTTCGTGCGACCTGTGGATGTAAGTCTCCCTACTATATTGTGCCTTGTGATATACGAGCTTGTATGATTTTTGTTATGATGTGGAGTTAAAGGTGATTTGTGAGTATGTGGCCTATGTTGTTTGATTTTCGTATGATGACCTCAAGGTCAAAATTTTTGGAGAAATCCAACTACCGATATTTTATTTTCATTTGATATTATAAGTTTTCAAAACACGATTTTTGAACCCAAGTGAAGTTTACAAAATGTAGACAAGACGTGACTCTCGTTTTCAACTTATCGGTTTTATGGTCATAGTCAAGAAATACGTGATGATGTTCTTGTTGTTCGGCGAGGTTGCCGCTTTAGATTAAAACAGTGATGTGAATGCTAAGTCGTTCGGTATGAGTTAAGACAGCTCTCTTTATTAATAGACGAGATTTTGATTTTGGATGACAGTTGTCCTTTGATGGTTGCTCGCGAAGTGTTATAAGCATGTGAATCGATGGCATTTAGATTCATATGCTGTCGTTGTTCATTTGTAACTATCGGTTTTAGTAATGTCGTATATATGTTATCGTAATCACGTGCTGAATTTGAGCTGATAGCGCACGCTAAGTACAAGGCTACCGCGCGCTAATGTGGCATGAGTAGCGCACGCTAAAGTTGTTGTAACGCGCGCTAATACAGCATGAATAGCGCACGCTAAATAATTGTTGTAGCGTACGTTAGTTAGCTGAGACAGAGGATGTGGAATCGCATTTTTGCCGTTAGGCCTAACTTTCTGCAGTCAGTCGTCTGTGATTGTATCCTATATGCGTTGTCTAGTGATGACAACCGTTTTGTGTGAACGTGTGTTGTGACCTTTCATTCGCACTCAGTGATAATTGATTTTGTTCGGTGAGTCGATAAATTATGTCTGTTGTGTGTGTGTGTTCAAAATGTTTTCCTAAAACTTTCATAAATTTGTGCAAGTTGCGGGAATCAATTTTTGAAATTAATTTGACGTTGCGATTAAGCCGGCGGCTTTGTATGAACTTTGGAAATTGTTTGAAATTGCGAGCCGGCCTAGGATTCTCAAATAAAACCTCGACGGTATTGAAAGAGTTGTTTTAAAATACCTTGAACATTTTGTAAAATGTTACCGTCGTTGATTCTTGTGTAGTGTTGGGAGAACTTTCAGAAATGACTTTAACGTACTATTGTATTTTCAAATAATTCGAGTACATGATTTTCAAAAATCTTTCACATCATAAAATATTTTTTTTTTATCAAAAACCAATACGATTTCTTTTTCAAAAATATATAGTGAAAGATGAAAAATCTCACTCGATGTAAAGTTCAAACTCGGATTTGGAAATGTTAGAGTATGTAGGAATGGTTTGATGATCTTTCATGGTTAACTTGTTGATTGTTAACGGTAATGGTGATGAGTAAAGGCATGATGATTTTGATAAAGCCGGTTACAAGGAATTATTATTTTGGCAAATGATTTCAAATGAGGCGGTTAGAGTATGTTGATTACAAGTTTTGATGAAATAACCCGAGGTAGCAAAAGTACTTTTAAAGTTTATTTTGAATAACATACAAATCCAATGATTTTCAAAAGATTTTCTTTAAAGGGATACCTCGTGGATTTTCTTTGCGAATTGTTATTGGTTACCTTATGTGATATGTCATGCTAAGTTGGTAGTTTAGCATATTTATTTTTGCGAAGTGGTGCAATCGTATTGAGTGAGAATCCGCTTAGTATGCCGAAGGATAGCGGACGCGACCGTGACCGCGGTACAGTTGGTTATGGAGACTAGATGCGGGACCAAGAGGATATGGCCAGGAAGGTTGATATTCAAACACTTCGTTTCGTTGTTTAGGTTTCGGGAATGAAACCTCTTTTAAAGGTGATATGATGTAATGCCCGCATTTTTCTTCTTCTTCTCGTTTCCGTTTTGTTCGACCGTATTGAGGCGATTGTGTTTGTTAATGCTTCTGACCTTGCGTTGTTTCTCTCATTTGTCATTCGAGCGAGTTCTGATATTGTTCCAAATTGATGTACATATCGTTGTGATCTTTCCAAGTTCGGATCGATTTCTTGTGAACCGTGTTCGAAACTAACACCTCGTGCTTCCTACAAGTTATTGATGTCTTGAGTTGAGGTATGTACTTCAAAGGTTATCGTTGTTGTTCGATCATTGCTATTCATTCGTCGTTGTCCAATCATTATCGTTTGACCTCGAAATCGTGATTATTGTACATCTGGGCCATTTTGCGATTTCCATAAGTGTTGGGAAATTGTCTTCGTATTTGATCTTCCAAATCTGTGAGTTATTGGAATTTCATACCTTTCAGCGTTGGGATCGTGACTTGATTTTTGTATTGCTCGGTTTTATCAACCGCAACGATTCATGCTCGTTGCTTTTCGTAAACATTCTTGTGTATTGAATCGGATCGTAGTGGCTTTATACTGCATGGAGTTCTGGTGTGTTGTCGAGAGTCGCCTTGCTTTTGTTTTAAGTTTCGGGACGAAACCTATTTTTAGGGGGGTAGAATGTAATACCCACGATTTTCGTTCCGGTTATTTTGGATTTTTTTTTCGGATATTTCCCGGTTGTCGAGTTCCGGTATTATTTTCTCGACAACTGATTTTGGCGTCTAAGACCGTAGGTGATGATTTGTCATCCGTTGTTTTCATTTCGGACCGATGATGTTGTCCCCGAGTATTTTGTCGTGTTCGTTCCGTGCGATTTCGGAAAATCGAGTCGTCGAATCATGGTGGTCGGACACTGGCCGGACGGTTGGGGACGGTGGCCGGACGGCTGCAGCAATCGCCGGACGAGTGCGAGCAATCGCCGGGCGGTTGCGACAGAACCGGCGTAGCGCACGCTACGCCCCGAAAGTAGCGCACGCTTCGGCCAGAGGCGCGCACGCTATGGCCGCTGGTCGCGCGCGCTAGTCGACCGAGGCGCAGCGGGCGTAAGGTTCTGGATCGGGAGATCGGCAGTAGCGCACGCCATCGGCCGGACATCAAGACGCTTCGGCCGGCAGAGCGCACGCTTCTGGCACGAAGGTTGCGCACGCTTCGGCCGAGCCAGAAGTCTCTCGGATTATGGTCGGGCCGGGCCGCACGTGTTCAGCACATGATGGCGGGCCCGGCCGAACATTCTCGACCATGACCGCCCGCTAGCGCACGCTAGCCCGGCAGTCTAGCGCACGCTAGACTGCACCAGTATAAATATTACCGAGCAGTCCTGTTTGCACTCATTTTTCATTTTCTCCTTTTCTCTTCCGCGGCTGGGTTCTTGGAGGTGACGAAGACATGTTATTATACAACTAATCCACGAAGTTTTGGAGCTCATATCATTGATTAATCACTCCATAACATCCTTCAATCCAGCGAATCAAGGTTAGTTTTCCTAAAATCCTAGTTTTGGGAAAATTGGGGGTTTTGGTTGTTTTCGCCCGTTTGATCCGTGATAACTTATAATTGTGATGGATTGAGGATTATTAAGTCATATTATACCAATTTCCTTGTTGATCCATGGTTCGATTGTTAAAGATTCTTCGTTTTGTTGAGTTCCTAATCGGTGCCTTGAAGATGTCCGGTGAAAATCCTTAGAGGGGGGTTTTGGGCGTTCTACGATTATTCTTCCTCGTACCATCGTTGACTATTGACGGTATTATGTTAGGGTCAGGTTCCTTGCGAAGAACTTGAGTCGGAACCCTTCCGTTCGCAGTTTTCTGATCGGTAGTGTTACCGCTGCCACGGAGAGTTGGGGACGTTCGAGGTTTTCCGGTTGAGCCATGTTCGTCGGAGTGTCCGGCATCGACTATCGAGGCAAGTATCTTGCCCATACATTACGTGTTTTGTGAATATGATGGTTGAAAGTTGACGATACGTGCTAAACGAATTGTTTACAACCATTTTTCTAAAGAATCGGTATATTTACAATTATGGTTTTCTTAAAAGATGAATCTTGCGTTCGAGACTTAATGTGATTATTTGACTATGTGTGTTAGTGTTGAGTATAGGAACTCCCTACCTTCGGATGATGTCATTATGTGTGAATATGTCGTCGGTAATTTGTGGTTAAATCCTTTTGTTATGAATTGTGCGTGGAATCATGTGGTAATCGGTGGTTACATGAGTTGTGTGATACGGGTTGTGTCGTTCGGTGTTGTTGAGATAAGTGTGTTTCTTTGTGGATAGTATAAATTTTGGGTCGTGGGTATGTGTTGGATAATATGGCCATTTTAGCAAAATACCTCGACTATATATATTGTGATTGACTCTTGAGGATTGCGGTTTTAGAAATGTGAATTGATGAGAGTTGTAAGGTTTGTCTCGGGTACTCTCACTCGGGGATTGACTCGACGGGGTCACACGGGGACCTGGTGGCTTAGCGGCTGGACCGGGTCGCGAGAGTTACTTCGAGTGGGCATTCTCACCTGGGGATTGCTCGACGGGGCACACAGGGACTTGGTGGCCTTACGGCGGGACCGGAGGGCTGGACCGGGTCGCGAGAATTGCCAGAGTGTTTGTACTGTTGATTAATTGTGATATGTCCGGAGTATCACAATGCTTGTTGCTCGGAGTCGAGAGACATTATATATCGAGTCTTGGTGTTTGGCTAAAATGGCATAAAAATAATGTGTTATGTGTAATGTATTTTTGGGAAGTGAATTGAAGTGAATGAACGGGTCGTGGACCCTGTGTTGGTGATCGAAATGGTTGGGTCGTGGACCCTGTGTTTTGTGACTGGAATGAATTGGGTTGTGAACCCCGTGTTTTGTTAATCGGATTTGCATTTTTGGAAAATGAATATTGGGGCGGTGACCCTAAGTGGCTTTTGAAGAATTAAAAACTTTACTATCGCAAATGTTTTCGAAAACTCCCGAGATTTGAAAATGTTTTCAAAGTGCTTTCTTGTTTTGGTTTTTACTTTCAAGACTTGAACTATTTTAATTATCAAATAGCTCGGGAAGTCTTTTGTTGTATTCTCGGAATGTGTTTTGTATGGCTCGTATTTGCACTTTATACTTGTACTAGCAAAACAGTGGAGTTTTGCTAACCCCCGAGTATTCGGGGGTGGATGTCTGTTTTTGCATCCAGGTACATGCAGGTTTGGGAGCAAAACACAGGATCGGCGCGAAGGATGATGGAAGGCGACGATACTAATCATACGAAGGCCAGTGTTGGATACAGTCAGTCCGAGTTTGTGTGTGGTCTTTCTTCTGTCGTACTTTTGGTTTGTGAGTGTATTTTACCCTTGTACGGGTACGAGTCGAGGTGGAAATGTGTATTTTTGACTTGTATGTTAGTGACGAAAGACCAAGTTGGTCTACGGATTTTGTATTTTATCGTGTCGGTATGTAATTTATTGTGAAGTTTTGATGTCTAGCCTGGTGGATCCTCACGGAGAGGGTCTGCGGCGTGTAATATTCCCGGTTTGATTCTGGGGGTGTTACAGATAAGGCATCCACGGGTTCTTGATTGGAGGGTGATAGACAGATCGAGAGTTGGAGGCATCCAAGGGTTTTCGATCAAGAGGTGCTAGGCAGTCAAGGGAGTTGAAACGGCCACGGGTTTCCACTGGTTGGAAGCTGTTGTAACAAGAGAAATCATTGTAACATTTATCAGTGATTGACAGTTGTAGTGAATTTATCTCCAACTGGTTTGGAGAGAAGTGGACTAATAGAGGATTACCCCACCTCTGAAACCACTATAAGTGCCTGTGTGTTTTACTGCATTACATCATACCTATCTGCTACATTCATATTTACTGTTCCATTTAATAGTCAACTGTTTTCCGCATTGCTTAGTCTTTACAGTTGACATAAGTCACCTGCAGTCGATATAAGTCACCTGTAGTGTTACCAGCTGTGCTTACGCACTACTCATCTGCAGCTAAGGTTTGTTAGATGCATATTATACAGCTGAAGAAACTCACCTGATTAAGGAAAAGAGTTTAATAAGTCTATTCACCCCCCCAGACTTATTCCTGGCGACTTGTGACCTACAATTCTTGATTATTTCCCTTGAATTATCTTTGTCTTATTGAGCAGATTTATTTTTGGTATAATTTACTTTAATTGGTCTTATCAACTTAATTGGAGTTTTTATATCTTTCGCTAGATCTAGGGTTATAATATATAATCATTATAATTCTAAATCGCAAGTAGCAACAATTGATTTTTATTAATTGGGTAACAAAAAATCAAGATCGCTTGGGTCGAGCTTATGAACTCAATATCTTGTCTATTTCCATCGTTTTGGTTCCTAACGCATCTAACGAACAAGATTTGAAGAGCTTGTCTGAATCCTTCGGTTAGATAGGTTTAATTGAAGAGCTTGTTTTGATTAAATAAACTTAAAAGACGATTGGAGTTAACATAGCCTGTTGTTGACTTCGGAGTTGGAGTTCATTAGGAATTAAAGAAAGATAAAGTGCTGCATTAATTCATAAATCACATTAGAATGCGGATTACCGAACTAAGAATTGGTTATCGGTCACAATCGTTTTCCTTATTAATTTGTACATCCCCTTTTTATTTGCTTACCTGTTACTTTATTTTATCTTGTTTACTTTAAATCATCAACCCCCTAGTATATCTAGTATTATTATTTTTAGTACTATTGTTTATTTAGTATTAATATTTTTATTTCTCAAAAATATTCAACTAAATAAATTTAATTAATTCAACCGTTCCTCGAGGGTTGGACCCTTACTTACCAGAACTAAATATAAGTGAGTCAAGGACTATTTTTTATAAATATTTAATTTTGATGTGTCTCGACAGTGTGGCAAAAATTTTGGCGCCGTTGGGGGAGAGCGGTGCCAAATTAATTTTATTTTTTGAGTTGAATTTTTTTATTATTTAATTTTATTTTTATTTTCTTTCTAAGTAGCATTTTTTAAATTTTTGTAGAAAGCACTTTTAATAGCAGTTTTTTTATTATTAATACAAGCATATTTTCGACACTCGGTCACCCAGTGTCAGTTCTGAAAATTCATAATAATTGTCAGTTGTGCAATAATCCGTTTTGTTTTAGTTTTGCATGAATACAAGGTCACGTTGAGATAAGAACTTGCAGTATTTTCCAGAAATTACCAAATGAGATCGAATTTTCAGGCGAAAAACAAAAGAAAGCAGAGAAGCACTCATGCACTTACCGTTTTCTCTCGAAAACATCACCCAGCGAGTCAAAAAATGAGAGTGAAATCATGGCAATTAACGCTGAAAATACATTGAAGCAATTACCCAACCCGGAGCTACCTCAACAACCACTATGCATCACAATCCCGGTTTTTGTTAACAACAATACCTTTGAATTGAAGTCGGCATTCCATGATTTTGTAACACCCCCAAGATATTCGAGGTATATTACAGTGCCGTGAATCCCTATATGGGACCCACCAAGCTGAACAGTATCATACTCATCGACTCACAGAAACGACAAACTAACACCTCGTCATAAAGACGCAAAACAGAATAATCCACCCGGTTCAACCGGTCAACATAACATCATCCTCCAACACAGTATAATAGGCAACAATACAATCCGGACGAACAAGAACTCTTAAGTACTCGAGTACAACTATTAGTTCAAAAACCACAAAAGATGAAAAGATAAAAAGACACTAAGACGTCACTTATGCACAATCCTCACGCACGGCCATCATCCGTGTACTGGTCCAGCACCCGCTCGTCTCGATGAACCTGACCTGAAATTCATAAAACGAATTTCCCCAAAATGGGTCCCCAGAGCGGTTAGCAATTACGCTAGTACAAGTAACCAAATGAACGACGTACATCTTACATATATAGTATATACATGCAATCAAGAAAACATAGTTCCAAAACACTCATTTCCGGAAATGCCATAATCAAATCACATTTGTAAAAATGCACCACAATTAACCGTGGATCCACCCCTCCGTGGACACCTACCGAGACCCCGTCGGATCTAACCCATAGTGGTTAAAAGCAAGCTCGCGGATCCACCCCTCTGTGGACCCCTACCGAGACCCCGTCGGATCTAACCCATAGTGAGCATACACACACACACAAGTCTCATGCAATACTACTACGTTAAGATTGTAAGTTCATAAGGATACTTGCCTCGATTAATAGACGGTGACACGAACGAAACGGAAGAATCAAGCGCGACCGCGAGGAATCGACGAATGAACCTAACGATTCGAATAACACAATCACAACCACTCCTAAACGATTATGGAAATGGAATACACCCGAAAACCCGCCTACGATTCATGTATATTCGTACAAAAATAACAACGAGGGTGGACCACAACCAAACCCTCTCGATTTGGCAAAACCATGAAAATATACCATGAATCCGTAGGAAAACTAATTATACCAACAAGATTAATCATATTCATCATGAATCCACCAACAAAACGGAACGGATCGGAAGAAAATCCCAAAACCACCAAATCACCCAAAAGTAGGGTTCTAAGAGATTTACCTTGGATTAGGATGAAAGATTCGTGTTGATGTTGATATAATACACCAAGAACTTAGGGAAGATGTTGGATGAGATGATTGGAGGAAGAAATCGCCAAGAATCGCCCGAAATCGCCACAGCCGCAGAAAGGAGGAGGAAATGGAAATAATACGCTCATCTCGGTCAACTCCCTGGTTTATATAACCAGGGAGTGTTAGCGCGCGCTAATCCTCAAGGTTAGCGTGCGCTAACGGGATAAAAATATAGACCAAACAATTAGTGTCCAGTCCAGTAGCCAGACCTCTGGCCGTTAGCGTGCGCTACTCCAAATGTAGCGTGCGCTAATAACCTAGCGGTAGCGCGCGCTATCGACCAATAGCGTGCGCTACCTGGACATCAGTCGAGTCCAGTGACAAACTGTCCAGAACCCACCTGACCCGTTAGCGTGCGCTACCATACAAGCATAGCGTGCGCTAACTGGCACCTGACCGGGTTCAGCAGTAAACTGTCTAGTACTGGACACTCACGCTAGCGCATGCTACCGGGTATCATCAGCGTGCGCTAGCCTCCCGACCTTAGCGTGTGCTAGTCTGCGTAGCGTACGCTAATACGCCAATCCAGAAGGCTGGAAAATAGCACTGCCGCTCCCAGGGCTTGCTCCCTAGCGCGCTGCCATTTAATCACCGTAGCGTGCGCTACTAAGGGGCCCCTAGCGCGCGCTATGCAAAACAGATAGCGTGCGCTAGGTTACGAAATATAAACGGTTCACAACATCGGAATATGAACGAAACATCAAACGGAACACCTCAAAGCGCATCAAAACATAGAATGGATTCACGGCAACTCCGAAACAGCGGTTCCGCACAACAATAACGAGTCTCAGATCAATAGATGACGGGAAAGATACACTGTAAGGTACATGAGGGTCACTACGACCGAGAAATACACCGAAAAGGAAAAATACAAGGGGAAAGAAAAATGCGGATATTACATTCTACCCCTCTAAAAACAAGTTTCGTCCCGAAACTTAAGAAACAAACAACTCAGGGTAAATAGCACGCATGCTATCCTCGGTTTCCCAAGTTGCCTCCTCGACACCGTGTCTCGACCACTGCACCTTGACCAATGGTATGGTCTTATGCCTCAGTCGTTTCTCACGATGCTCCAAAATCTTCAAGGGACACTCTTCGAAAGTAATATCCTTGGCGACATCAATCTCACCATAATCGATGACGTGACTAGGATCCGGGACATATTTCCTCAACTGGGAAACATGAAAAACGCTATGAACATGACTCAAGGCTGGAGGTAATGCCAAACGGTATGCCAACTCACCGACTCGCTCGAGAATCTCAAAGGGTCCAATAAATCTCGGACTCAACTTCCCCTTCTTCCCGAAACGAAAAACTCCCTTCGTCGGCGACACCTTTAGCAAAACGTGGTCTCCCACCTCGAATTCCAAAGGTCGGCGACGGACGTCGGCATACGACTTATGTCGACTCTGGGCAGTCAACATCCGTTCTCGAATTACTTCTATCTTCCACCTCGTCTCTAAAACGACGTCCGGCTCGGTCCCGACTAAATCGGACGTCTCATTCCAACAAATTGGTGATCGACATCGCCGCCCATAAAGTGCCTCATACGGTGCCATCCGAATCGACGTGTGCCAACTGTTGTTGTACGTGAATTCGATCAATGGCAAATGTTCCTCCCAATCGCTACTCCAATCGAGGGCACAAGCACGCAATATATCCTCGAATGTCTGGATAGTGCGTTCCGACTGTCCATCTGACTGGGGATGAAAAGAGGTCCTCAAATGCAAACGGGTACCCAACGCCTTATGCACCGCCTGCCAAAAGTGCGATACGAAACGGCCATCACGATCCGAAACAATAGACTTTGGAGTACCGTGAAGCCTCACAATCTGCGCAATAAACACACGAGCCAACTTCTCTGGACCCTAAGTGTCCTTGATGCCCAGAAAATGTGCCGAATTGGTCAGACGATCAACAATCACCCATACCATATTCATGCCTGACCTCGATCTCGGCAAACTCGTAATGAAATCGATCGATATATCTTCCCATTTCCATTCCGGAACGGGAAGTGACTGCAATAACCCGGCCGGTCGCTGATGCTCGATTTTGACCTGCTGACAAGTCAAACATCTCGCTACAAACTGTGCGACCTCCTCCTTCATATCATTCCACCAGAAATTCCTTCTCAAGTCCTTGTACATCTTACTCGAATCAGGATGAACGGAGTAAGGTGTAGCATGGGCCTCCCGCAAAATACTCTGTCTCAACTCTGAGTCGTTCGGCACACAAAGCCGACTCTGGAATCTCAAAATACTATCCTCGTGAATCACAAACCCAGGAGACTTTCCCTTAAGAACGTTCTCTCGGATTTGAGTAATCATCGGATCCTCTGACTGCTTCAGCTTAATTTCATCGATCAAAGATGACGAAATCTCTAAAGCACAAAGTTGCCCGACAGCTCCAGGCAACAAGACCTCAACATCTAACTCGATCAAAGCCCTCCGAAGCTCAGACTGATATGTAAGGATCTCAAGCATTCGCAACGCCACCGGTTTCTGACTCAAGGCGTCAGCCACGACGTTCGCCTTGCCCGGATGATAAAGGATTTCGAGGTCATAATCCTTAATCAGCTCTAACCACCTCCTCTGCCTCATATTCAACTCCCGCTGAGTAAATATGTATTTCAGACTTTTATGATCGGTAAAAATCTGACATGCAGAGCCGAAAAGATAGTGACGCCAAATCTTGAGCGCAAAAACAACTGCCGCTAACTCCAAATCATGAGTAGGGTAGTTAAGCTCGTACGGCCTCAACTGTCTCGATGCATAAGCAATGGTCTTGTCGTGCTGCATCAATACGCACCCAAGACCCTGACCCGAAGCATCGCTATAAACGGAAAAACCCTCGTTGCCACATGGCAACGCCAAAACCGGGGCTGAAGTCAAACGCTTCTTCAGTTCCTCAAAACTCGACTGCCTCTCGTCATTCCAGCATTTAACTTCTCGGATTCGGAGCAAGCTGCGTATTGGCGAGCCGCTTTAGAAACCTTCGACGAACCTACGATAGTAGCCACTAAACCCAAGAAACCACGGAGCTCCTTCACATTCTTGGCGGTGCCCAATCCAACACCGCCTCAATCTTCATGGATCCACACGAACGCCCTACCGAAATCACGTGACCTAAAAACATCACTTCCTTCAGCCAGAACTCACATTTCGAGAACTTTGCATAGAGTTGCTCGGTCCTCAAAATGTCTAATACTACCCGCAAATGATGGGCATGCTCTTCCTCATTCCTCGAGTAAATAAGAATATCGTCTATGAAGACGACACACTTATCCAAATACTCGATAAAGACTTTGTTCATCAACTGCATGAACACCGCCGGCGCATTAGTTAACCCGAAAGGCATAACTACGAACTCATAATGTCCGTATCTCATCCGAAAAGCTGTTTTCGGCACATCGGACTCTCTCACCCGGAGCTGATAGTACCCCGATTTCAAATCAATCTTCGAGAACACCGCAGCTCCCTGCAACTGATCGAACAAGTCATCAATTCTCGGCAAAGGATACTTGTTCTTGATGGTCACCTTATTTAGTTCGCGATAGTCGATACATAAACGTAGTGAACCATCCTTCTTCCGCACAAACAGGACTGGTGCGCCCCATGGCGAGGCGCTCAGTCGAACATACCCCGACTCAAGAAGCTCACTCAACTGCTTCTTCAACTCGGACATCTCTGATGGTGCCATACGATACGGCGCCTTCGAAATAGGAGCCGCGCCCGGCTCTAACTCTATAGCAAACTCGACCTCACGATCCGGTGGCAATCCCGGTAACTCGTCAGGAAATACATCAGGAAATTCATTAACGATTGGAATCGAAGACAGCTCAACTCCACTACTCTCTGCCTTCAAGGCATAGCACCAATAACCAGTACACCCCTTTCGCAGGAGTCTCATTGCCTTCAAGGCATTAATAACGAACTTCTGGTTTCCCCTCTTTCGCCCCGCGAAAGAGTGCTCGGTGCCGTCCTCGGCTAACATAGTGATGATTCTCGTGCGGTAGTTTATGATCGCACCATGCCGCTCGAGCCAATCATCCCCAAGAATCAAATCTTCACCCTCGATACCCACAACAATAAGATTAGAGGGCCAAGTCTTCTCACAAATAATCACAGAACAGTCTCGAACCTCCTGATCGCCAACGATCCTATCACCGCTAGGAAGCTTAACGATGAAGGGTTCACAAGGCATCAAACAGTTGAGACTCAAACGGCGCACACAATCCCAATATATGAACGAATGCGTAGCACCGGAATCGAAAAGCACACTGACAGGATGAGAAAGAATATGAACAGTACCTATCGCCACAGTAGCTGCTGGGTCATCGGCTTTCCGCATCTCATAAACCCGCGGATGGGCGGAGCCGACACTAGAAGCTCCCCCTCTGGCGGTTTGACCCCGACCTCTCCCTCGACTGGCACTCGGTGGGGACTGAGAAGCAAACGATCCTTGATTCACACTCAGTTCCCTAGGCGCTGGAGTGGAAGTCTGGGCACCCACGATTCTCTCCCTCTCGGCATAGAAAGCCACCTTGTGGCCCGGTTGGCCACAATGATTACATGTCAACAAAGGACTCGGACAATTACGACTGATGTGGCCTGGCTGGCCACAGTTAAAACATTTCACTTCCCGAGAAGGGGCACTGGCAGCCCTGCGGGGAAACCCAGTAGATCGAGCTGGGCCACCACCAGCGGAAAAATTAGCAGACTGGAATTTCTGCTGACCCCCACCTTTGTGGCCCGAAAAATTTCCAGCGGACTTCTGCTTCTTGCTCTCGCGGGCCGCCTCACTCGCCGTCACAGACATATCGTAAGCAAGGGCCCTACTCTGATAATCCTTCAAGGTAGTACAGACGAGCCCCGACATATAGTCCCGAATCGACAACTTCCTCCGCCTGGAGAAATGGAAAATTTTGTCGCTCTCCTCGACAACTTGGGTCTTCACATAACCCAACTCTTTGTTAAAATCAGCAATAGCTTGAGATACGGGGATATCCCGCGGTTGAGCATCATAAAAAGCATGTACCCGAGCCTGTCTGACCGGCCACGGGCAATATTCAGTCTCCATCAATTCTTGAAACTCAGCCCACGAAGCAGCATGATCTTTGGGCCCAACGGCCTCCCACCAGTCCGTAGCGTCCCCTGTGAGAAAGTATTGAGCAATAGGGACTTTACGGTCCTCGGGACAGTTAGTGGCAACGAAGACCTTAGATATCTCCTTGATCCACCCTTCCCAGCCAATCGGGTCTGAAGCTCCCGAAAACTGAGGAAGATGCATCTTGATAACATCTTGGAGCCAACGATCTGCTCCGCCCCGATTAGCGTGGGCCTGACCCGGGTTCTGAACCGCCTGAGCTATCGCCGCCATTTGGTTCACCATTTGCTGCATAACGGCCGCAATACCAAGGTCGGCACGCTCCTGAGAAGAAGCATGGCTATGACGGTCGCCCGATCGCCGGCTCCGAAAGATCGCGACGTGGCCGCCCACCGCCGCCACGTCCTCGGCCGCGTCCACGACCACGTCCACGACCACGGCCTCTTCCAGCATCCATACTGATGTTAAATAAGTAGCAAAAGCCATACGATGGTAAGTACAAGAAAAGAACAATCACAAATCGAGAATCAAAGATGCGATACAAGGGAATAAGGAACAGAGGAAGGAAAACTTACGACACCTTTGGTAGTCTAGGAATCATGGCAGCGTGACGATGATGTGCAAAACAAAACACCACAAGACCCAATAAACCGACAAGCCTAGGTATCCATAAACCTAGTGCTCCGATACCATTTTCTGTAACACCCCCAAGATATTCGAGGTATATTACAGTGCCGTGAATCCCTATATGGGACCCACCAGGCTGAACAGTATCATACTCATTGACTCACAGAAACGACAAACTAACACCTCGTCATAAAGAAGCAAAACAGAATAATCCACCCGGTTCAACCGGTCAACATAACATCATCCTCCAACACAGTATAATAGGCAACAATACAATCCGGACGAACAAGAACTCTTAAGTACTCGAGTACAACTATTAGTTCAAAAACCACAAAAGATGAAAAGATAAAAAGACACTAAGACGTCACTTATGCACAATCCTCACGCACGGCCATCATCCGTGTACTGGTCCAGCGCCCGCTCGTCTCGATGAACCTGACCTGAAATTCATAAAATGAATTTCCCCAAAACGGGTCCCCAGAGGGGTTAGCAATTACGCTAGTACAAGTAACCAAATGAACGACATACATCTTACACATATAGTATATACATGCAATCAAGAAAACATAGTTCCAAAACACTCATTTCCGGAAATGCCATAATCAAATAACATTTGTAAAAATGCACCACAATTAACCGTGGATCCACCCCTCCGTGGACCCCTATCGAGACCCCGTCGGATCTAACCCATAGTGGTTAAAAGCAAGCTCGCGGATCCACCCCTCCGTGGACCCCTACCGAGACCCCGTCGGATCTAACCCATAGTGAGCATACACACACACACAAGTCTCATGCAATACTACTACGTTAGGATTGTAAGTTCATAAGGATACTTGCCTCGATTAATAGACGGTGACACGAACGAAACGGAAGAATCAAGCGCGGCCGCGAGGAATCGACGAATGAACCTAACGATTCGAATAACACAATCACAACCACTCCTAAACGATTATGGAAATGGAATACACCCGAAAACCCGCCTACGATTCATGTATATTCGTACAAAAATAACAACGAGGGTGGACCACAACCAAACCCTCTCGATTTCGCAAATCCATGAAAATATACCATGAATCCGTAGGAAAACTAATTATACCAACAAGATTAATCATATTCATCATGAATCCACCAACAAAACGGAACGGATCGGAAGAAAATCCCAAAACCACCAAATCACCCAAAAGTAGGGTTCTAAGAGATTTACCTTGGATTAGGATGAAAGATTCGTGTTGATGTTGATATAATACACCAAGAACTTAGGGAAGATGTTGGATGAGATGATTGGAGGAAGAAATCGCCAAGAATCGCCCGAAATCGCCACAGCCGCGGAAAGGAGGAGGAAATGGAAATAATACGCTCATCTCGGTCAACTCCCTGGTTTATATAACCAGGGAGTGTTAGCTCGCGCTAATCCTCAAGGTTAGCGTGCGCTAACGGGATAAAAATATAGACCAAACAGTTAGTGTCCAGTCCAGTAGCCAGACCTCTGGCCGTTAGCGTGCGCTACTCCAAATGTAGCGTGCGCTAATAACCTATCGGTAGCGCGCGCTATCGACCAATAGCGTGCGCTACCTGGACATCAGTCGAGTCCAGTGACAAACTGTCCAGAACCCACCTGACCCGTTAGCGTGCGCTACCATACAAGCATAGCGTGCGCTAATCGCACTGACCGGTTCAAAGAAATCTGCCTAGTATCGACACTCACGCTAGCGCATGCTACCGGTATCATCGGCGTGCGCTAGCCTCCCGGCCTTAGTGTGCGCTAGTCTGCGTGGCGACGCTAATACGCCAATCCGTAAGGTGGAAAATAGACCGCCGCTCCCGTGGCTTGCTCCTAGCGCGCGCTGAATCGGTCGTGGCGTGCGCTACTAAGGCCCCTAGCGCGCTATGCGAATGAGATAGCGTGCGCTAGGTTACGAAATATAAACGGTTCACAACATCGGAATATGAACGAAACATCAAACGGAACACCTCAAAGCGCATCAAAACATAGAATGGATCCACGGCAACCCCGAAACAGCGGTTCCGCACAACAATAACGAGTCTCAGATCAATAGATGACGGGAAAGATACACTGTAAGGTACATGAGGGTCACTACGACCGAGAAATACACCGAAAAGGAAAAATACAAGGGGAAAGAAAAATGCGGATATTACAGATTTTCCAGGAGAGGTTCCGCACAAGCATCTTAAGGAATTCCATGTGGTTTGTTCAAGCATGAAGCCCAATGGTGTCACCGAAGAACAAATCAAGCTTAGAGCCTTTCCATTTTCATTAAAAGATTCGGCTAAGGATTGGTTATTCTACTTACCGTCGTCCACTATCACGACATGGAACGAAATGGAGATCTTGTTTTTGCAGAAATATTTTCCAGCCTCTCGTGCAGCCAATCTAAGGAAGGAAATCTGTGGTGCGAGACAAACGATGGGAGAGAGGATGCATGAATATTGGGAGAGATTAAAACAATTGGTGGCACGCTGCCCACAACATCAAATCAGTGAGCAGCTCTTGATACAATACTTTTACGAAGGACTGACTCCGACGGACCGTAGTACCATAGACGTAGCTAGCGGGGGAGCTTTGGTTGATAAGACACCAGCAGCAGCAAGGGCCCTTATCTCGAACATGGCCGCCAACTCGCAGCAATTTGTTTATCGTGACAATCCCATAAAAAAGTGAAGGAGGTACATGACTCGTCTATTGAGGATAAGCTAACAGAATTAATCTCATTTGTCAGAAAACTTGCTGTAAGAAATTTACAGGTCATACCGTGCCGAATTTGCCAAACTACGGAGCACACTACCGAGCACTGCAAGGTACTACTAGATGAGATCGAGGCACATGCCAATGCGATCGGTACTGAAAATTTTTATGAAAGGAAATATGATCCATACTCCAAGACATACAATCCGGGATGGAGATATCACCCCAATTTCAAGTGGAAAGCGCAGCAAGAGGAACCTCCACAAAATAAGAGCCAATTTTACAGGCAACCATCGGAAAGTTCGAGTCCCTCACTCGAAGAGATGACGAAGGCCCTCACTTCAAACACGATGCAGTTTCAGCAGAACATGAGTTGATTTCAGCAAGACACTCAATCGAGCATTAAAATCATTCAAAATCAAATAAGTCAACTTGCTACTTTGGTGAGTCGATTGGAGAGCCAGAACAGTGGAAAATTACCCTCCCAATCGAAGGCAAATCCTAGGAACGTGAGTGCCATCACCTTGAGAAGTGGTAAACAGGTGGAGAACCCCCAGAAAACTGAGGAAAATCTGAACGGTGAAGGCGAGAAACAGAAATCTGCTATCCAGACCGACACTGAATCACCCAGTGTCAAACAGGCACCCAGTGATGAACTGCCGGCAGCAAAGTAATAACGTCTAATTCTTCTCATATTGGCGCTGCGAGCGTACCTTTTCCTTCCAGGATAAAGAAGGCTGTAACGGACAACAAGGAGAAACAAATCTTGGATGTGTTAAGAAAAGTGGAGATCAACATTACGTTAATTGAGGCGATTCAACAAATTCCAAAATACGCTAATTTCCTCATAGATTTGTGCACCAATAAACGTAAGTTCAAAGAAACTGGATAGGTACTCCTGGGAGAAAATGTGTTAGCCATTTTCCAAAGAGAGTTACCACCTAAACGCGATGATCCAGGTATGTTCGTCATCCTTTGTCAAATAGGTAATTTTCGATTTGAGCAAAGCTATGTTAGACTTAGAAAAATAAATTTGGGACCCTTAAAAGAAACTTGGATAATAATTCAATTAGATGATCGTAGTCATGTATATCCCGAGAGAGTTATTGAAGATGTCCTTGTTCAAGTTAAAGAGCTCATTTTTTCAGCCGATTTCTATGTTTTAGATATGCAAGGTGACTCATCAAAATTCCCATTAAGCACTCCAAGTAAGCCTGGTGTGGTACAAAAATGTGAGGCAACAGTCAAATACTTATTGAGACCTAGACCAAAACCTCCTTGGTGCATTCGTTAAAAAGGGGAGTTATAGTCGAGCCAACGACTTAAAATAAAGGCACTAGCTGGGAGGCAACCTAGTATTTATTTATTTTATTTTTATCTTTAAGTTGTAGAACCAAATCAAATTTTCATTTCTTTCTTTATGTTTTACGTAGGTAGCAGAGGGTCTTGGATATGGTGGGTCAACAACAATGGACTTTGAATCAAGTTTTGGAGAGTTCGACTATTGTGCAGAGAAAATAACACTGGGAGGCCCATGCCGAGAATCTGTCTTAGTGTGAGAAATTATAAGAAAGCCTACTTTCTCTCCAAGACTAACACACCGCACTAACCCGGTGAACTCTTTTTCTTTTTCGTACTTCATTTGTGGCTTATGTTTTAATACTTTTTGTGTTGTCGCTAAATTATCACCCCCCCCCCCCACTTTGATTTAGATTTGTAATAATAGTTCTTTAGTTAATTGCGAATAGTTGGTGAGAAGTGTAATAGTATTTAATATCATTTGCTCGTTATAAATATTTGGTTGGAACTAGCTCAATGTGTGGTTCGTAGATTTTGCCTTTCTGTGCAAATTATTTGGTTTTGTGTTAGCTTTTAGTGGGATATTTCTGTGAATTAGAGACATGAACATTGCAACACTATTAGAAGAGCCAGGAAGGAAAATTATAATTAAAATTTCGCTTGTGATTTGTACTTGGTCACTACACTCCCTTCTTAAAATTTCATTGGTCGTTGCATTTTTTGACTTACCGCATGCAAGGAGGCGAGTTGAAAAAAAGGGAGAGGTATTGAGCAGCAACAGCTGCCCAATTTTGGGGTCCTGAAATGTTGTGAAAAAGTAACAATGAAAAATAAAGGACTAACCCATTGTTGATGCGTAGCTACCGTCTCACATAAAAAAAATGTTGTGAAAAGAGCTACATGTTAGCAAATAACGGTGTGAAAGCTACCACCTAAAAAAAGTGTTGGTGAAAAGAGCTACACGTTAGGAAATAACGATGTGAAAGCTATCACCTACAAAATATGATGACTTTTGTGGATGGTACGTTCACGTAAGTTCCTATCAATAAACAACCAATTGAAATAATAAGTTTGGGGAGATGACCAAAGTCCTTATCATAAGCTGTGAATTTTTTTAACAATTCTTCTCTTTGTGGAACTGTTTAAAAGGGATGTATTTTTATGTGTGATAATTCTATGTAATTTTCATTAATTGTGTATACAAAGCGTGTTTTTAATTATGCGGAAGAGGTGATTCTTATAGCACTGTTTGAGTTAATGAAGGTTGAATGTTTCAAGCCTTGCAAATCATATTACTACTTGCGTTATTTCTTCGATCCAACTCATTCTAGATTGCTTAAGGAGAAGCAATATTTTAAGTTTGGGAGATTGAGGAACTTGAACTTTTATTTAAAGCGAAGCGGATTTTGGGTTGGTGAATGAAAATTAAGTTAGTATTGAGTTACTTTCAGGAGTTAATTTTTTTTTTTCAATTTTTTTAAATCTTTCGATATTTTTATGCTTGGGGACAAGCATTGGGTTAAGTTTGGGGATATTTGATAGGTAGAAAATATTGAGTAATTTCATGTGCCAATTGCGTAATTTTATTATATTTATTTTAGCACATTATATTATTACCTTTTTTATTTACGGAAGCAATTTACTTCACCAAGTGGTTTTTATTGATTATTTCAGGTATTTAGAGTATTTTTGAAATCAGAAGAGTTATTTGGGCCATCAGACGGGCACCCCATTAGAACGGGACTTAAATCTTGCTGTAGCCGCTAAAACTGGGTCACCCAGTGTAGATTTAATTTCGGGATTTATTTACTTGGGGCCTAAGAAACGAATTAAACACAATCCTAATGACCCATACCAAGGATGGAGGCTGATCACACCTATATAAGGAGGTCAAAGAAGCTTAGAAGGGAGCCACCATCACATCCATCATCACATCCATCATCACATCCATATCACATCTTACACATCTCTCTCCATCTTAATTTTTTCTACATCTAGATCTCCCACCATCGAGCCAACACAAGCAAAAAGGGTAGCACCAAGGCGAATGGAGGAGCATCATCGCAACCGGGCAGAGAAGGAAATTAGATCTACTTCATCGGTTTTATTTCTCTTATTATTTATGAACAATTCTTTATCTTTTCTAGCCACCATGTCCAGCTAAATTCTTAATTCCAGTTCTTAGAGATGTTTGAACCCGTATCAATATTATTTATGTTTTAATCCCGTAGCATATTCTTGATTTGTTTCTCTTGAATTGTCTTTGTGTTATTGAGTATATTTATTTATGATATAATTTACTTTAATTGGTCTGATCAACTTAATTGGGGGTTTTATATCTTTCGCTAGATCTTGGGTTATAATACGTAATCGTTATAATTCTAAATCGCAAGTAGCAACAATTGATTTTTATCAGTTGGGTAACACAAAATCAAGATCCCTGGGTCGAGCTTGTGAACTCAATATCTTGTCTATTTCCATCGTTTTGGTTGCTAATGCATCTAACAAATAAGATTTGAAGTGCTTGTTTTGAATCCTTCGGTTAGATGGGTTTGATTTAAGAGCTTGTTTTGATTAAATAAACTTAAGAAACGATTGGAGTTAACAGAGTCTATTGTTGACTTCGGAGTAGGAGTTCATTAGGAATTAAGGAAAGATAAAGTGCTGCATTAATTCATAAATCAAATTAGAATGGGGGATTACGGAACTAAGAACTGGATTGCAATCACAATCGTTTTCCTTATTAATTTGTACATCCTCTTTTTATTTGCCTACCTGTTACTTTATTTATCTTGTTTACTTTAAATCATCAGGCCCCCCTTTAGTATATCTAGTATTATTATTATTATTTTTAGTACTATTATTATTTAGTATTAAAATTTTTGTTTTTAAAAAATATTCAACTCAATAAGTTCAATTAATTAAACCATTGCTCGTGGGTTCGACCCTTACTTACCAGCACTACTATTTAGTATAAGTGAGTCAAGGACTATTTTTTATAAATATTTAATTTTGACGTGTCTCGACAGCGCGGTCAAAAATTTTGGCGTCGTTGCCAGAGAGCAGTGCGAAATAAATTTTATTTTTTTGAGTTGAATTTTTTTTATTATTTAATTTTATTTTTCTTTTCTTTCGAAGCAGCAGTAACACTGTTCGTACCCGCAAGTAACGAACTCCAGAGGCCTCGTCGGATCCTACCCGAAACGCAACACAGACTATTCGTACCCGCAAGTAACGAACTCCAGAGACCTCATCGGACCCTACCCGGAACACAACACACACTGTTCATACCAGCAAGTAACGAACTCCAGAGGCCTCGTCAGACCCTACTCGGAATGCAACACACATTATTCATACCCGCAAGTAACGAACTCCAGAGGGCTTTTCGGACCCTGCCCGGAACGCAACACACACTGTTTGTACCCGCAAGTAACGAACTCCAGAGGCCTCGTCGGACCCTACACGGAACGCAACACACACAGTTCGTACCCGCAAGTAATGAACTCCAGAGGCCTCGTTGGACCCTACATGGAATGCAACACACAATGTTCGTACCCACATGGAACAAACTCCAGAGGCCTCGTCGGACCCTAACTGGAACGCAACGCACACTATTCGTACCCACAAGTAACGAACTCCAGGGCCTCGTCGGACCCTACCCGGAACGCAACACACAATACACCACGCAAACTGTCATCACAATTCATCATCATGAACAACACACGTTTACACGATCACATCCAAACATTCAACAACACACCATAATATATATTCAAGTTTATAACTCATTCAACCCAAGTTAGAACCGACATAACTTCATAACTCCAGAATAATTCACAACACGTAGACACATACATTCAAGAGTATTATCAAACGCACATAACAACACAATCAACATAATATCACCATGTTGGACATCCAAGAGTACCATTAATACCATATGACATTCATAACAAGAAATTCATACGAATTATGTTTACGAAAGTAAATTAATTATCACAACCCAACGCGTAACCGCCACTCATGAGATACAAATCGTACAAGCAAGACACTTGCCTCGAAAAATCAACACGCAAAATGTCTTTATGAACATGGCTCGACCAAAGTGCCTCAAAACCTACAACCTTCGAAAGAAATAATGATAACACGATCATTACGAGGATTGGAACCTAAAATAATAAAAATTAGAACCAACGACCGAAAGAAACTCATTGAAATATTTAATCGAACATTAAATGTTCATGGTTCCTCAAGGAGCCTAAAATCACGATTCAGATTGAATGAAACGGAAATATGGATATACAATCCATAGGATGTGTTCAACAACATTATATAACACTAATTGATTCATCATAATCGGACTAGAATCGAAATCAAGAACAAACCCCAAAAAGGTCAACTCAAGGAAATCAAGAAAAATACCTCGATCCGACAAAGAACAATGGATTATATGATGTTATAGTCACCTAAGACCATCCAAAACACCTTAGAATGGAGCAAAATTGGCCAAGAATCCGAACCCTAGTCTCACTCGTCCGTCCACCGCGAGAAGAAGGGAAGAAATGGTGAAATAAGGTGAAAAAACGGGACTCTCCCATTTATACCCGCAGAGACGCACGACCGCACAAACGACGGGCCACTGCCCAGCTTCTGCTGTCACGCACGAGCAACTGCTCGTGTGGCTTGCTCGTGCATCCCTGACCTGCGTCAAAGTTCACTGCCCGTGCACTGGGGTGCCGCACGAGCTAGGCACAAGCACCTGCTCGTGTGCTACAAACAAGGGCTAGAGTCGATCCCGATATGGCTCCAAAAGCACCGAGAACATAACCAACTCAAAAGGAAAAGATAGCATGTTCCCACAACACCTTCTAAGAGGTAAAACGAAAATCAGAATATAACATGCCATGTCACACACGCATACACACGATCTGCACGACTTACGCAGTGAAAAGTCGTACCCGACGAACACCACAACACGGTACATTATACCGTACACAACAGAGAGAAAATTTCAAATAATCAACAACGGAACAAAATAACCAGCACAAAATGACAAATAATTCTGGATAATAGGAGACGAAATTCCCAGATATTACATTCTACCCCACTAAAAATAAGTTTCATCTAGAATCTTAAAACAAGAGCATCACAGTGCCACTTAACAAAAGACAAACGTTCAAACATCAGATATGAAACATACTCGTGACCCCGTGATCTACTGTCACGTGTCTCCATAGGTTCAAAACCCACACAGAATTATTCAAACCAAAACATCAGTCATCAAGCACCAAACATTAACATCAAAAATTAGATCTCCGCACGAGATACAATCCACAATATAAAACACAAAATAATATCATTGGGCACCACTGGGCCCTCCAGGAGTAGGAGCGGAACCTCGATCCCCAAACATCTTAGCAACGGTCTCGCAATGCACCGCTTGGTGCTCCACTTGATCACACTCGAAACAGTTAAATGATGGCTCCTTACAGTTGGCACATACGTGACCCTAAACATTACAGTTGAAACATCTCGACGCACCACCGAAAGTCAACGATACTGACTTAGAACCCTTTGATCCTCCGGTCGATGTAAATGGTCCCACAAACAATCGATACGAGGGTTGAGGTTTAGAAACCCAAGTTCCTTTACCTTTCGATGAATCTCTAGAAGTCTTCTGTTTTTTTTTCCATGAACATAGGCTCCATCGACGATAGAGTCATCTCGAACGCTGAATCTCCAACAACATAGACATTCTTTCCATCTACTTGCCTCTGATCATGTGACTGGTCTTACGACCATATGCACTAGGTTGATCGGTGTCGATAATGGACAAGTCACCTCACCACGCTCATGGCGATGATCACGACGACAACCTCGTTTCCTCGACATACCGAACCTACAACAGCTAAGGTACAATGGAACATAACATTGCAAAACAACATACTAAAAATACCAGCTCAATACAACATATCTACGAAAGACAACAAATATTAACACGACAGAAATATCCGGTCCGGATAATTACATAAATACAAGAACTACCACTGCAACAAATGGAACATACAGTCGTAAACGAATCACATGACCATATCAACAGAAAACTCGCGACCATTACAGATACAAACACGGCTGTAACAAACTACACATCATTGTGGTCAACCATTAGTAACATTCTTTTAAAATTCCACGAGGTATTCGTTCAAATGATAATATTTAAAATCTTGAGTTTGTATGATTTTCCGAAATAAATTTGAAAATACTTTTAATACCTTGGCTATTTTACCAAAACTATAAAGCATATATCATAAGCATTTCGTTTTGAAAGCGTTTGCAAAATAATAATTTGGAATATCAAATTTGCTCGAAAACAATATCATCAAATAACCACATCATCCCGTATCACCATCACTATTAACAACGCACAAGGTAATCACATGTTACCACACAACACCATCACAAATAACATCACACGGGATAGTCTGTAATACCCGGTTGTGAATTCATTTATCATCACTCAGTAAATGTCACTCATGATTTTTTTCACTCAATAATACCCATTCATCACTCATGTTCATTCAGTTGTAACCATCGTTCGGTGTACTTTGGAATCACGTATCAGTTGCTTTTCGTCACTCATCACTGTTTGAGATCAATCCGGGATTATTGTCATCATCATCACATTTTGGGTTTCAGTTTAAGAGGTAGCGCACGCTACATATTCTAGTTAGCGCGCGCTAATGAGGTGCAAGTAACGCATGCTATGATTCAGTATTAGCGCACGCTAGCGCGAGTGGGCAGACAGTCCAGAAGGTACTGGGCTGATTTGGGAATTTCGTAGCGCACGCTACGAGTGGTAAGTAGCGTACGCTAATTGTGCTGGTAACGCACGCTAAGTCACATTAGTAGCGCACGCTAACGCGTGCAAGGCAGAGGACAGTAGGTTCTGGACTTCATTATTTGGGTATCAGACATCAGTTAGCGCACGCTAACAATTTGGGATAACGCACGCTATCGGTAAGGTGTTAGCGCACGCTACCAAGTCGTAGCGCACGCTAACGAGGCATTTCAGACCTCACTGGACTGCCCAGTAATCCGCTAGTGCACACTAAATATCAAGTCATAGCGTGCGCTAGGCTGGGACAGTATAAATAGGACAGTTCGGTCCAACCTTCGTCATTTCTTCATTTCTCAACCATTTCGGACGAGCTTGGGCGATTCGGAAAGGTCTTTTCGAGCTGCAATCATCTAGCATCATCTTCAAGCTCCTAAGTTGGATTAATCATCATCTAAATCAGTTCATCACTCCAAATCAAGGTAATGATTCTTGGATCTAGAATTTCGGATCTTGGGTGTTTTGCTTTCGATCTCTTCGTGTTAAGTCGATATTATGTTGGAATATGTTAGATATGGATTATCTATCTTGGATACATGTATTTCTATGGATTCATTGGGGTAATTTTCGGAATTTGTGAATAATCGAGGAATTGTTCAAGAACCCTTACGGGTTGACTTTGGAATTTTGGGGGTTTTCGACCAAATGTTGTTGAAAAATCGATTCAAGTATTCCTATTGGATTATTGATAATACTCATGAGTTTTTGTGGGTTTGAATCATTCATTGGAAGTTGGTTTCAGATGGAATTGAGTTTTGGTTGTAAACGATTGTAGATTGTTTACGACGCGTTTGTTTAAATGCCCCAAAGAGTTTCGGGTATTGTTGTATTTAACTTTTGAATTGGTCGTGATCATGCTTGATTCGTGTATTAAGAGAATTGTTGGTATTTGTGTTGTTTAAGGTTGTTCGAGCGGCCGATAATTTCATTAAGGACGTTGATCGTGGAAGTACCTTCTCGCCTTCGGTTTGAGGCAAGTTTTATACTTGTACTAGTCAATGAGATTAAATGTCATCATATATGTGTATGAATGTGTTGTATCATTCCGAGACTTAGTCTCTTCATGAATTCATTGATATCAAGAGATCGTTCGATACGATACCTTTCGGCAATTATGCCAAATGTTATTATTGTGCGTTAATGGCCGATTCAAGGCATTGTGATACTCGTCATTAATGTCATTGTCGATAGCCGGTTTGCGGTGTCGATGTATCGATTTTTGTTGATATTGATGTCAATCTAAGACATCGTTGAGATCATTGTTATTCCTGTTGGGGTTGTCATTAAAACTGTATTGGCCGATTAAAAGTATCGGCGTATTCATTTCTCATATTCGTCGTCGGTAACCGATTAAAGGTGCTGAGGCATCCTTCATATCATTGTTATCGATTGCCATTCTCAGGCAAATCGAAAGGTTCAATCATTCACTGTATCATTGGTATCGATTGACCTTTCTAAGGCGATCGAGGTATTCATTCATTCATCATGTCATTGTTATCGATTGGCCATTCTCAGGCAAATCGAAGTGTTTAATCATTCATGGTATCATTGTTATCGATTGACCGTCTTAGGAAATCGAGGTATTGAATCATCGCTGCATCATTGTTGTCGGTTGGCCGTTCTAAGGCAATCGAGGTGTTAATTTGGGACTGTCAAGGACGGTGTCTATCCGTGTGTTACTATCATCGTGTTGGCCGACTCAAGGCAGCACACTATCACTCATTGTGATACGGATTCGTGACGTGGCTTCGGCCCTCATTGTGATATGGCTTCGTACCGTGGCTTCGGCCCTCATTGTGATACGGCTTCGTGCCGTGGCTTCGGCCCTCATTGTGATACGGCTTCGTGCCGTGGCTTCGGCCCTCATTGTGATACGGCTTCGTGCCGTGGCTTCGGCCCTCATTGTGATACGGCTTCGTGCCGTGGCTTCGGCCCTCATTGTGATACGGCTTCGTTCCGTGGCTCCGGCCCTCATTGATACAGCTTCGGGCTGTTTGAATTCAGGTGTTTGTGATATTTGTTAATTTCCACTGAACGACTTTCAGGCCTTTTGTAATGTCTTGGTATTTTCATTGGAGCCCTTGGGCATTATGATTCATATTAAGTTCAGTTCTGGTTTGGTTCATGTCGTTTAATTCATTGTGGTATTCTGTGATCATGGTTCGCTGTTGGGCATTTATGTTCTAACCTGTCGAACAGGTATTAATAGTATGTCGTGGGCATAGTATTTCACGAATGCTCGGTTCTTACCTTGTCTTGTGAGCATCTCGTATTATTATCGTCATTGTACCGTTTCATTCTGCCTTTGGGTGCATATCATGTTATACATGTATTTGATGTTCATTATCTGGATGATCGACCCCGTGGGCGGAACATGTTCTTCATGTTTTAGGTGCTTGCGAGGAGAGAGTTGAGACACAGGGTCATGATGATGGCGACGAGGCATTCGAGCGATACTAGTCCGAGTTGTTCATTGTCGGTCAGTCAGTTGGAGTGTACTCCAGTCTTGTCAGTTGTTGTCGTGTTGTATTACCCGAACAAATGTTCGTGGATGTTGTTGTATTTCATTTTGGCCACTTTTGTCGTTGAAATTCCTTATCGGAATATTGTGTCAGATGTCATGGTAGGGACTATGATTTTCCCTTGTTGTGTTATTTAATGTATTTTTAGTCATGTTCGCCTGGTGGATCTCCTGGCGTGGGGTCCACGGCACTGTAATAACCCAATAGGATTTGGGGGTGTTACAGAAATGGTATCAGAGCTCTGGGTTGTGAAATACCCTGAGATGTGAGTTATGTGGTCCTACCGACGCGGTAGTAGTGGGACTGTCAGGTTATGACAATCTAGTCAGTCGGGTTTTGTGAGTCGTAATATTAGTGCGACTGCACGAGTCATTCATTCATCGAGTCGTCGTCAGTGAAGACTAGTATCGCGAGACCTCGAAGCTTCGTATGACCTGTGTAAGGACTCGATTCTCTTTATGTTCATACATTCATCATGTCATTAATTATTCATGCTCTGTTGAAACCTATATGTGATATTAGTGTTATGATTGATTCATGACTAATTGTTTTGGAGCACGTGTGACTTGTGTAAGCATTAAGGATCAACTCATTCATCAGTTAATAATCCTCAATCATCATTTCAATCTCACCACTCAGTCGATATCATTCATCACTCAATCAATATCATTACTCAGATAATTCATTCATCACTCAGTTAATTCATTCATCACTCAATCAGTATCATCACTCAGATAATTCATTCATCACTCAGTTAATTCATTCATCACTCAATCAATATCATCACTCAGATAATTCATTCATCACTCAGTTAATTCATTCATCACTCAATCAATATCATCACTCAGATAATTCATTCATCACTCAGTTAATTCATTCATCACTCAATCAATATCATCACTCAGATAATTCATTCATCACTCAGTTAATTCATTCATCACTCAATCAATATCATCACTCAGATAATTCATTCATCACTCAGTTAATTCATTCATCACTCAATCAATATCATTACTCAGTAATTCATTCATCACTCAGTCAATCTCATTGTTCAGTTAATTCATTAATCATTCAGCCCATCTCACGGTTCAGTTGTTGATCTTGAGGATCGAATTTTCAACCTTGTTAACTTGTTCAAGGTAATCATTTCAGGAATTTCATCAGGTAATCATATTACCTCATTTGATGTCTCATACGATCTTATCATACTCCGACGTAATGTCGACGATCATTTCATTAAATCATTAATGCATTAATTGTGTTAGATTGTGTATGCTCATTATTGTCACTCTGTAACGTAATCATAACGCGATATTCATGCGGAATCTATAATCATCATGTGACTTTCCTACTTCAGTATGGATAGAGCTGTCAGAGGGCGCAGGGGAAGAGGCCGCGGTGCGGACCGGAACCCGGGCTCTCGTGCGCATGCCCACACGAACGCGAGGGATATCATTAATTCATCAAATAGCGAGGCTACTCATTCATCCGCAGATAATCATTCACTGTCAGGGAGTCGTACCCGGGAGGCATCTCACTCGGAAGGTGTTCGGGTTGACCCATACATATTTATGCAGGGCATGATGGCCCAGATGACTCAGATGACGCGGATAGTGGAGACCATGCAGACCTCGATGGTTCGTGACCCACCGCAACAGGGATGTCAGGTGCCATTTCATGGACAGACTGGAGGAGTGAATCAGATTGTTGGTGATATCTCTCGTCAGATGCCGCCTACTTTTGAGGGTTCGTCGGAACCAGCTGATATCGTTCATTGGCTCGAGCATTTTGATAAACTCTTCGACATGGTTCAGTGTCCGGAAGAGAGTAAAGTGGCAGTAGCGTCTTATTACTTGAGTAAGGGCACTTATTCGTGGTGGCTTTCTGTGAAACCCATCGATCGTGATTGTATTTGGAGTGAGTTCAAGACTCTCATGTTAGAGAGGTATTACCCGGCTCCACTTCGTGAAGCCAAGTTGTCAGAAGTTTTGAACCCCGAATCTGTCAAGGACGAGGGTGTTATTGTCATTGCTGAGAAGTTTCAGGGACTACTTCAGTTTGCTTCGTCAGTTATCCGTACTGAGGCGGATAAGATCAAATATTTTAGCAAGAGGCTAAATCCAGCTTGAGGATGCGCTTGTTCAATCACAATTGTAATTCACTTAGTGAGTTCATCGGGAAGGCTCTTGGAGCAGAGCTTTTGATCAAGGAGCTTACTCGAAGCATCCTCCGCTTCTTGGGTGAGAGGACTAGAATGCCGCCTGCCTGCAGGGACATCGGGCTCCGACGTCCAAGGGGTCGTTTTCTAGTCGTCTTCGTGCTGGGGTAACATCTTCCTCTCAGGCATTGAGTTCGACTGTCATTTGCTTTAACTGTGATTCAGCAGGTCACGTTAGTACCCGGTGTACGGTGCCAGCTATTGTTTATTTTCTCAGGTGGGAGACAGGACACCGCAGTAAATACCGCAGGTTTCTAGCGCCAGTAAATCTCAAGAGAGCTCAAGGGCCTCGAGAGACTTCGTTACTCCATCCCGTGCATCATCCAAGGGACCCTATCAGGCCTCGAGGGCTAGAGGTAAGGACATTCATCACCGGTTTGAACAAGTTAATTCTTATTCGTTAGTAGTATAATCATTCATTTCGTTGTCATTCATTCATTCATATAATTCATTCATCATACATCAATCATGTTGAGACTTGGCATCATGAAACTAATCATTCAATTCATGAGGAACAACGGTTCCAATAATTTCACTTGAACTATCACTCATGACGTTATTAATTCACCTTGGTGAGTCATTCTTAATCCTGGTCGGATTATAGTCATTTATCATTCATCATTCATTTTAGTCACTTTCATTCTCGTGACCTTCTGAGATCATATTTAGCGGCGAGTTGATCTTCGGATATACCTTAAATCGTTGAGATAGAGGAGATCGATGATATGGGAGGATATCGATGTCGGGTACATTTGAGATGTAACCTTGTTTTTGGATGACTGTGTAAATCTATCCGTAATAATGTATCGTGGATCATGGATCATTTATTGTTGATCCATCTTATTATGATCATATTCGAGAATCTTGAGATTTGGGTCATTTGTTGGGAGTTCATCCCTTCGGCGTTGTGCTCAAGATTTCGTGATAATTTGGGAAATCGTTCATTGTGATTCGAGACGTCAAGTCTTGGGGACTTGGGCGTGCGATTGTTTTGGTCCCGAGGACTATTTGGGCATTATTGTTTTCAGATCATGATGGATAGTTCATATCCCGAGTTATTTACCCTTAGTTTCGAGGACGAAACCCTTTTTAAGGGGGGGAGTATGTAATACCCGGTTGTGAATTCATTTATCATCACTCAGTAAATGTCACTCATGATTTTTTTCACTCAATAATACCCATTCATCACTCATGTTCATTCAGTTGTAACCATCGTTCGGTGTACTTTGGAATCACGTATCAGTTGCTTTTCGTCACTCATCACTGTTTGAGATCAATCCGGGATTATTGTCATCATCATCACATTTTGGGTTTCAGTTTAAGAGGTAGCGCACGCTACATATTCTAGTTAGCGCGCGCTAATGAGGTGCAAGTAACGCACGCTATGATTCAGTATTAGCGCACGCTAGCGCGAGTGGGCGCATGTACCCGTAAGGTACTGGGCTGATTTGGGAATTTCGTAGCGCACGCTACGAGTGGTAAGTAGCGTACGCTAATTGTGCTGGTAACGCACGCTAAGTCACATTAGTAGCGCACGCTAACGCGTGCAAGGCACAGGACAGTAGGTTCTGGACTTCATTATTTGGGTATCAAACATCAGTTAGCGCACGCTAACAATTTGGGATAACGCACGCTATCGGTAAGGTGTTAGCGCACGCTACCAAGTCGTAGCGCACGCTAACGAGGCATTTCAGACCTCACTGGACTGCCCAGTAATCCGCTAGCGCACGCTAAATATCAAGTCATAGCGTGCGCTAGGCTGGGACAGTATAAATAGGACAGTTCGGTCCAACCTTCGTCATTTCTTCATTTCTCAACCATTTCGGACGAGCTTGGGCGATTCGGAAAGGTCTTTCCGAGCTGCAATCATCTAGCATCATCTTCAAGCTCCTAAGTTGGATTAATCATCATCTAAATCAGTTCATCACTCCAAATCAAGGTAATGATTCTTGGATCTAGAATTTCGGATCTTGGGTGTTTTGCTTTCGATCTCTTCGTGTTAAGTCGATATTATGTTGGAATATGTTAGATATAGATTATCTATCTTGGATACATGTATTTCTATAGATTCATTGGGGTAATTTTAGGAATTTGTGAATAATCGAGGAATTGTTCAAGAACCCTTACGGGTTGACTTTGGAATTTTGGGGGTTTTCGAGCAAATGTTGTTGAAAAATCGATTCAAGTATTCCTATTGGATTATTGATAATACTCATGAGTTTTTGTGGGTTTGAACCATTCATTGGAAGTTGGTTTCAGATGGAATTGAGTTTTGGTTGTAAACGATTGTAGATTGTTTACGACGCGTTTGTTTAAATGCCCCAAAGAGTTTCGGGTATTGTTGTATTTGACTTTTGAATTGGTCGTGATCATGCTTGATTCGTGTATTAATAGAATTGTTGGTATTTGTGTTGTTTAAGGTTGTTCGAGCGGCCGATAATTTCATTAAGGACGTTGATCGTGGAAGTACCTTCTCGCCTTCGGTTTGAGGCAAGTTTTATACTTGTACTAGTCAATGAGATTAAATGTCATCATATATGTGTATGAATGTGTTGTATCATTCCGAGACTTAGTCTCTTCATGAATTCATTGATATCAAGAGATCGTTCGATACGATACCTTTCGGCAATTATGCCAAATGTTATTATTGTGTGTTAATGGCCGATTCAAGGCATTGTGATACTCGTCATTAATGTCATTATCGATAGCCGGTTTGCGGTGTCGATGTATCGATTTTTGTTGATATTGATGTCAATCTAAGACATCGTTGAGATCATTGTTATTCCTGTTGGGGTTGTCATTAAAACTGTATTGGCCGATTAAAAGTATCGGCGTATTCATTTCTCATATTCGCTGCTTCAGAACCGATTAAAGGTGCCGAGGCATCCTTCATATCATTGTTATCGATTGGCCATTCTCAGGCAAATCGAAAGGTTCAATCATTCACTGTATCATTGGTATCGATTGACCTTTCTAAGGCGATCGAGGTATTCATTCATTCATCATGTCATTGTTATCGATTGGCCGTTCTCAGGCAAATCGAAGTGTTTAATCATTCATGGTATCATTGTTATCGATTGACCGTCTTAGGAAATCGAGGTATTGAATCATCCGCTGCATCATTGTTGTCGGTTGGCCGTTCTAAGGCAATCGAGGTGTTAATTTGGGACTGTCAAGGACAGTGTCTATCCGTGTGTTACTATCATCGTGTTGGCCGACTCAAGGCAGCACACTATCACTCATTGTGATACGGCTTCGTGCCGTGGCTTCGGCCCTCATTGTGATACGGCTTCGTGCCGTGGCTTAGGCCCTCATTGTGATACGGCTTCGTGCCGTGGCTTCGGCCCTCATTGTGATACGGCTTCGTGCCGTGGCTTCGGCCCTCATTGTGATACGGCTTCGTGCCGTGGCTTCGGCCCTCATTGTGATACGGCTTCGCGGGTCTGCCCTCATTGATACAGCTTCGGGCTGTTTTGAATTCAGGTGTTTGTGATATTTGTTAATTTCCGCTGAACGACTTTCAGGCCTTTTGTAATGTCTTGGTATTTTCATTGGAGCCCTTGGGCATTATGATTCATATTAAGTTCAGTTCTGGTTTGGTTCATGTCGTTTAATTCATTGTGGTATTCTGTGATCATGGTTCGCCGTTGGGCATTTATGTTCTAACCTGTCGAACAGGTATTAATAGTATGTCGTGGGCATAGTATTTCACGAATGCTCGGTTCTTACCTTGTCTTGTGAGCATCTCGTATTATTATCGTCATTGTACCGTTTCATTCTGCCTTTGGGTGCATATCATGTTATACATGTATTTGATGTTCATTATCTGGATGACTGACCCCGTGGGGGCGGAACATGTTCTTCATGTTTTAGGTGCTTGCGAGGAGAGAGTTGAGACACAGGGGCATGATGATGGCGACGAGGCATTCGAGCGATACTAGTCCGAGTTGTTCATTGTCGGTCAGTCAGTTGGAGTGTACTCCAGTCTTGTTAGTTGTTGTCGTGTTGTATTACCCGAACAAATGTTCGTGGATGTTGTTGTATTTCATTTTGGCCACTTTTGTCGTTGAAATTCCTTATCGGAATATTGTGTCAGATGTCATGGTAGGGACTATGACTTTCCCTTGTTGTGTTATTTAATGTATTTTTAGTCATGTTCGCCTGGTGGATCTCCTGGCGTGGGGTCCACGGCACTGTAATAACCCAATAGGATTTGGGGGTGTTACATAGTCCACGACCATGCCCCTTACCATCGACCCCCATAGGTTCCGTCGAACCATCCCCGGGTGGGAAACCACTCATACCCGTACTGATCATTTCCACGGATCCACAACCACGTCGGAATAACATCATAGAAGCTACAAGCAAATAAAACCATGCGATCACAACATTTAGGTATACAACTGAAATTCTTTAACAAGAATGGCAACATGACAAGTATATCAAAGCAATTTGGCCTCACACGTAATCGCTTTACTCCCAACTCTAGCCTATCGCCTTAAGCGATAAATCCATATAAAACACACATTATAACTACGATTAGCGTGTGTTAACTAACTCAATTTATAAAATTTTACAAGTGTGAATTTTTAAACTTAAACCGAGTAAGATTTTTCATCTTTCACTATTTATTTTTGAAAATGAAAATCACCCTTTTTGTTTTGAAATACAAAAGTTTTATGATATGAAAGATTTTTAAAACGTATACTCGAGTCATTTAAAATAAAACTAATATGTTAAGAATCATTTCCAATAATCCTCTCAAACACGACAAAAGATCCACGACGGTAACATTTTACAAAATGACCATGGTACTTCAAAACATATCTTTCAAATACCGTCACAAGGTTTCATCCGTAATACAAGGTCGGCTCACCAAAATTTCAAACCACTTTTCAAAATCCACACTAAGCCGCCATTTAACCGCGCTGTCAAAATATTTGTGAAAATTGATTTTGCATAAATAAACTCAAGTCTATGAAATTTTCAGAAACCATTTACCAACACGCACACGCAGTGGGTAAAAATACCAATAAAGCACATTTGCGGTAAGTGACCACAATTAACCAAAAGTATTCGACTGCCAAACATATGTTTATCCGATATTCAAAATTACTAGTTTTAACAACACAACTTCATAACACCAAATTCAAACAAAAGTCGACATAACCTATCTCGATTCTCAACGAACTCTTCCACCGACACACTTTCTAAAACACATCAACCTTCAGCAATTCACAACACGATACATCACTCAGAATTTAATGCATCAGTATATCCCAATCGTTACATATGTAATATACCACAAGTATCAATCCAGTTTCCATCTCACAAAACGCACATAACAGAGTCATTAAACACAAGATATAAAAGAGAAGACTTACATCCATAGATCGCACGAAGATGACGGTCGCCCACGATACTAATCTCAACCAACAGCACAGACGACATGATGTGACAACACACAATTCAACTTGTCACCTGACGACTCAAATGACACGACAAAATATGACTCAACTCGACCCGACAGCCTAGGTTTTTACAACCTAAAGCTCTGATACCATAAATGTAACAACCCCAAAAATTTACGAGGAATATCACGCGTCGTAGACCCTTTTGTCAAGGATATACCACGCTAATCACTACAAGACAACAAATGTTTAACCGACTGGGGTCAAACTACACACTAGCACAGACCGATAAGGTCAAATAATTAAAATACACTGACCGATGAGGTCACACGACTAAATCTATCCAAGTAAAGCTCCTTGTAGTACATACCCACACAGGGGTCAAAATACAATACAACAGAAAACTGAACATAACTCAATAGTACCACGACATCATGCTGAACTCTCTAAATCTTGATTAGTATCGCGGTCCATCATCTTCCATGCCGATCCTGTGACTGCTCCCATGAACTAAGCATAACTGAAATGCATGAAACGCATTTCCCCCATTAAAGGGGTTAGCAAATCGAATTTACCAGTACAAGTATCATAACCACGAAATGTAGCAAGCAAACAACAATCACGAATCAGATAAAGACAACCATCTAATAGTTATTCCCGAGAGGTTTTGGTGTTTTAGAAAACAAAGCACTTGAAGCATTTGAAAATAGAATCATCATCTCGGGAATTTTAGAAATACAAAGCCTTTTAGGACTTCAAGTCCAATAAAACCTTTTTGAAATCGATTAGGTCTCGGCCCAAAATCATATTCCGTAAAACATCCATTAGGGTCTCAGCCCGTCTCCTTTCAAACCACAATGCACGGAATCCATCACAGGGTCCTTGACTCAAACGCAACACACACTATTCGTACCTGCAAGTAACGAACTCAAGATGCCTCGTCGGAACCTACCCGGAACACAACACACACAATTCGTACCCGCAAATAACGAATTCCATAGGTCTCGTCAGACCCTACCTGGAACATAACACACACTGTTCGTACTCACAAGTAACGAACTCTAGAGGCCTCATCGAACCCTACCAGAAATGCAACACACAATGTTCGTACCCACAAGTAACGAACTCCAGAGGCCTCGTCGGGCCTTACTCGAAACAGAACACACATTGTTCGTACCCACAAGTAACAAACTCCAGAGGCCTCATCGGACCCTACCCGGCATGCAACACACACTATTCATACCCGTAAGTAATGAACTCCAGAGGCCTCGTCGGACCCTATCCGGAATGCAATACACAATGTTCGTACCCGCAGGTAACAAATGCCAGAGGCCTCGTCGGACCCTACCCGGAATGCAACACACACTGTTCGTACCCGAAAGTAAGGAACTCCAGAGGCCTCATCGGACCTTACCTGGAACGCAACACACATTACACCACGCACACTATCATCACAATTCATCATGACAACACACGTTTACACGATCATATCCAAACATTCAACAACACACTATAATACATATTCAACCCAAGTGTTAGAACCGACATAACTTCATAACTCATGAATAATTCACAACACGTAGAAAAACACATTCAAGAGTATTATAACTAACGACCAAAAGAAACTCATTGAAATATTTAATCAAACATTAAATTTGCATGGTTCCCCAAGAAGCCTAAAATCACGATTCAGATTAAATGAAACCGAAATATGGATATACAATCCATAGGATGTGTTCAACAACATCATATAACACTAATTGATTCATCATAATTGGACTAAAATCGAAATCAAGAACAAACCCCAAAAAGGTCAACTCAAGGAAATCAAGAAAAATACCTCGATCCGACGAAGAACAATAGATTATATGATGTTATAATCACCTAAGACCCTCCAAAACACCTTGGAATGGAGCAAAATTGGCCAAGAATCCGAACTCTAGTCTCACTTGTCCATCTACTGTGAGAAGAAAGGAATAAATGGTGAAATGAGGTGAAAAACGGTATTGTACCATTTATACCCGTAGAGACGCACGACCACACACACGACCAAATGCTCGTGCATTTGGTCGTGTGCTGGGACACTCACCAGCTTCTGCTGTCACGCACGAGCAGCATGAACGAGCAACTGGTAATGTGGCTTGCTCATGCATTCCTGACCTACGCTAAAGTTCACTGCCCGAGCACTATGGTGTCGCGAGAGCACCTGCTCATGTGTCTTGCTCATGTGCTACAAACAAGGGCTAGAATCGAGCCTGATATGGCTCCGAAAGCACCCAGAACGTAACTGACTCAAAAGGGAAAGATAGCATGTGACCACAACACCTTCTAAGAGGTAGAACGACAATCAGAATATAACATGCCGTGTCACACATGCATGCACACGATCTGCATGACTTATGCAATGACAAGCCATACCCGAAGAACACCACAATGCGGTACATTATACCAAACATAAAAGAGATAAAATTCCAAATAATCATCAATGGAACAAAATAATCGGCACAAAATGACAAATAATTATGGATAATAGGCGACAAAGTTCCCAGGTCTTACATTCAACGGGCATTCGCGTATTGATTTCTGAGGAAAGTGTTCTTGTCTATACGATTTATATCATGTGAATTGAAGTTGTAGAATATATTTGTGATGGTTTGTGCATTTTTGTTTATTGTGCCTTATGTGAATTGTCGTAGTTTTTATGTGGTTATGTGAAGTTAGTGTTGGTTCGTTTCTTGTCATAGAAACATGTCGATTAAGATGTGGTGTTGGTTTGATAATACACTTAGATGTGTATTACAGTATTTTGAGGATCATTGTGTTGCTTGAGAATCATCGCCCATATTTATGTGTTGATAGTCCGCAAGTGTGTAAATAGTGAACCTGGATAGTGTGGTTGTTATGGGATTGGTACCAGCTGTATCGATGGATACTGATGTTAGTTGGATTGATTGTAATTGTGTTATTCTTTGGTCGTGAGTATGTGTTGGATAAAATGGCTATTTCTATCAAGTTCTTGACTATATATATTGTGATTAACGATTGAGACATGTGGTTTTGTAAAATATAAGTGTGTGTGTGTGTGTTATTTTTGTTCCACCTGGGGATGGTACGATGGAACCTATAGGGGTCGATGCTAAGGGGCACGGCGGCAGAAGTGGTTTTCCACCTGGGGACGGTTTGATGGGACCTCTGGGGGCCGATGCTAAGGGGCACCGCCGTGGGTTACCAAGTGTCCTTTTTTGTGATAATGATATATGATATATCCAGAATATCAATGCTTTGTTTCGATGTTGAGACGTATATAATATAGGGTTTTGGTACTTGGCTAGAATCGCACCAGAATAAGTGTTGTATATAATTTGTCTCTTGGTTGTGATGTTTAGGTATTGGGACGTGGATCTTGTGATTGTTTACGTGCATTGCGGTTTGAAAGGAATTGGGCTGGGACCCTAATGATTGTGTAAAGGACATTTTACGGAAAATAATTTTGGGCCGAGACCCAGTCGATTTGAAATGGTTTTATAACTAAGGATGTGAGGTCTAAAAAAGTTTTCCACTTTATAAAATTCTTGTAATGTGGAACAGAATTTCGGCTGAGGACCTAATATCTCAAAAAGGCTTTACAACTTTAGACTTGAAGTCCTAAAAGGCCTTTTCATTTTCTAAAATGCCCGGGGTGATGATTCATATTTAAAGACTTGAGTATGTTTTCTAAACTGTAAATCCTCTCGGAAATTTCTCTTAAAGTTTGTGGTTGTTGACTATGATTGATAACTATGTGGCATATTTTGTATGACTACGACTGATATTTGCTTGGTATATTTTGTATGATTTGAATAATTGCACTAGCAAATTCGAATTGATAACCCCTTAAATGGGGGAAATGCGTTTCATGAATTTCAGGTATGCTTACTTCGTTGGAGCAATCACAGGGACGGCATGAAAAAAGACGAGTCGCAATACTACTCAAGAGTCAAGAGTTCAGTCTAATGTCGTTGTACTATTTGAGTTATATTCAGTCTTTCGCTGTATTGTATTTTGACCCCTGTATGGTTATATATTGTAAGAATTTTTGTTTCGGTTTGATTGAGTTGTGTGACTTTACCGGTCCATGTATTTTGAATATTTGACCTTGTCGGTCTGTGTCGTTACATAGTTTGACCCCGGCCGGTCAAACACTTATCATCTTGTAGTGATTAGCTTGGTACATCCTTGTCCAAAGGGTCTACGGCGTGTGATAGTCCCTGTGGATTTTTGGGGGTGTTACAAAAATAATGTGAAAACATACGCAAAAGCTGGAGGAGATCTTCGAACTTAAAAGTTGAGATGCAATTTTGTGATTGATATTGTAATCTCAAAGTTTAAATGGACGAGCGACTTCCTGCTAATAGCGTGTTAAGAATATATAGAGTATTCTAGATAGATATATATAAGATATTAAGGAAAGATGAAGATGAAAGACTTGTATTGCTTCAAGTGAGTTTACAAGTACAAGTTTGAGGCCTATTTATAGGTATAGTATATGAAAGTTACAAGGTACTTGAAAGGCCAAAAATCTATAATTACAAAAAATGTGAAAGACCAAGAGTAAGGATCTAGGACATCCATTCATAAAATATATAATTTATTGAAAATATATTTACAACCATACCAATGTTTGGATTTCATATTAATATATTTGTGTATCACACGTGGAAGGTGGAAACAGTTATTGAACAAATTATCTTTTTTTGAAGTAATTAATTTAATTGTTGAAACTAGAGGTGGTCATGGGCCGGGTTGGAGCGGGCCCGGGCCGGACTGAGATTAGGAAGCCCAGGACCGGCCCATATTTGTGGCGGACTGGTCCTGGGCTGGGCGGATGCGGTCCACTGCCCACCCGCCCCCGATCTGTCGTGGGCCGGTCTGGGCCAGCCCAGGTCCGGGCCAGATATTAAAAAAATTGTTTTGAATTTAAAAATATGTTAATATTAAATTAAAAATCAATTTGAAAAAATCTGTTTTGAATTTTTAAAATAAATTTTATTAATATTAATTAAAAAATCAATTTAAATGTTTTGAATTAAAAATTTGTAAAAATAAGTTAAAAACGGTTTCAATCTGTTTAAGAACATTCATTTTAAATTTTTAAGATATGTTAACATTAAATTAAATGGGGAAAAAGGGAAAAAATAGGCTTGGACTTAATTTGTAAAAATTATATTATTTTTTGAAATTTAGTCTAATTTTTAAACTAAGTTGCCTGAATCAAAGTCCAAGTAGTTCTTTTTACTTACCTCTTTATTTGCCTGGAACTTAAAGGTAGGATGATGTGCTCAATCGTCGTGTTGGCCACTCGCTGAAGCTTCCGATTCGAATGAAGAATCCATCATCATCCACATATCATCATCCTCGTTCTATTCGTCTTCTTCTTCCTTCCGTCCTTGTTGATGTTGTTCTGCTTGTTCCCAATATTTTTTACAAACCAAAATCTTCACAACGTCGGGCGATAAAGATGTCCGTTTATTTGTTATAACTCTTCTACCTACACTAAAAGCAGACTCCGAAGCAATTGTAGAGGCTGGAACGACAAAGAGATCCCTTGCAATTCTAGCCAATATAGGATATTGTTCTTCACGTAATTTCCATGACTTAAAGGCAATTCATCAAGAGAACATATTTCGCAAATCCGTCAACTAATTTTTGTTGATTGTAAAGGAAGGGCATACCTCCACCGGGCGCTTTTGAGAAATATCCAGATAGTTTAGATTGATCATCCGAACATTCCTGATTATGACTATCCTTAGTCATACCGTGGTTATTTGTGAAATGACGAGCTAGTGTTCCGGTTCCGGTACCAATCTTCCACAGAAAAGTCGTAGTTTTTTCTTATTTTTGCATACAAGACAAATTATTTTACAATACATTGGTACGGTACCGAGAGTCCTCTCATAAAATGCCCAAATCCATGATTTTTTATTCTTACTTAAAGCTTCAGCCATAGGTTCGGATGGAGGTGGCATGGTAGTATAGTCTTGAGAGAGACTGGGAACTAATAACAATTTAGAATAATAAGTACTAAATAAGTAAACTCAGTAAGCATAAAAAAATAATACAAAGTAGAAATAGTAAACTTACCAAAATACAAGTTGGTATCATTATCGCTTGGTCCTTCATGATGAATGTTTCTTGATCCGTCCGACATAGTAATTTTTTAATAAAGATAGATTTAGATTAATCTAATTATACAAAGTTACTTAACAAAAAATAATAATACAAGTTATGAAAACTTGAGAATTGTGAAAACTTGAGAGTTGTGATAACTTGAGAATTAAGAAGAGGGAATAGAGTTGTTGGTGCGGAGAATTGATTAAGAGAGTGGGGGTATTTATAAGATGATTTTCCCCAAAAAAAAAAATTAGCCGTCGGGCAACAGCTAGTGCACCCGCCAATCGGTTGGTGCCACATGGCATGGGTCCCGGCCCAACCCCATTCAAATTTGAATGGTGGGCTAGGATGGGCTTGGGGTGGTCTTGGGGTCGGCCGGCGGGTGGGCTGGTGGCCGAGTTGCGGGTTGGCTGGGGGTCGGGCTGCTGATGGGTTGGGCCTGGGCCTGGGCAGGGGAGTTTAGGACCGGGACCTCCCGGGTGTCCGGGGGGCTGGGCTCGATCTGGGTAGGCTAGCCGAGCGGCCGCGGCCTAAAACCCGGCGGGCCAAGACTGGCCGGCCACCACTGGCCACCTCTAGTTTAAACATTGTCATTTTCGTATTATCTTCAAATCCCCAATTTGACGGTAAAATCGTTCCAAATCAAGACCATTTTTCTCCATAGTATCTTTTCTCTTTTTCTGCTTCTCTTTTCCCCACCTTCTGGTTTCTATCTATTGAGAGATTTCACATTTCTATGCAGTCTCACTCTCGCGATCGAAGACACGCTCCACATAATTCCTCAGTTGTGGGGATCGATAGTGGTCTAAAACAGCAAAGATAATGGAGGCAATGACGGACACCAACAGATGTAGTAGTGTTGGGGGTGGATGGCTATCTAGATTCAGTTTCTGTTTGGGTTTCAGGCTGGGGACAGCGGGTCTGCTGGGTCTCGGGTTGGATTGGGGTATAGAGCTGGTTGGACGAGGCTTTTAGGTGGAGGTGGGTTTGGTCGAGGACCGAGTGACGGCGGTTTAATGTTGGTTGAATTGCACATAAGCTTGTATTAGGTCATTGGATATATTTTTGTGGATGTATATTTATGTTATACAAATAAATTGATATTTTGTGTGAATTGTATTTGTGTACATAAATTTGTATATATGTTTGGATGTATGGTGGTCACATATAAATTATGTTTTTTCTGGAAAATTAGGTAACAAGAGTAGGTTTTGAAGTTGAACGTGGATATTATTTCAAAATCATGCTCAATATTTGTGTTTATTGAGTTTTGTTAATGTATTTTATATTTGAACTTGGTTGTATTATTTTGAAATGTGTGTTATTATGTAGCGGGTACTAAATGATACTATATGATTATTTACTCGATTAGAAGATGATGGAACTGAGAGGTCATATTCTTTTAGTCATTGGATAATACTACTAGAGCTTCACAGTAAAATATTTCGATTTTTCGTGCGGTTATTGTAATTGGATATTAGATGAACCATGAATGGAACCTTATTAATTTCTATGGTTGCTTTTTTCGGTTACAATTTATATGGTTACTTTTATATTAGGTTCACGAGAATAAATCTTTGATCAACCATTTATAAAACAATGGATACTATTATTTTGCAAATAAGTAATTAATAAATTTTTGAAAGTATCCAAATATGTGTTCATTATTTTTAATTAGTCACATAATTAAACTACTGCTAACAAATACTCATATGATTGTAGTTGGTATTGCATAATCAACTCAATATTTATTAATAAGAGATATGCACAATTTTATAACTCTATTTTTATTGTAAAATGAAAATAATAAGAAGAAGAAGAATTGGAATTCAAATATAATATTTAAGTAATTCAATAACACTTAATGTGGATATGTAGTATTAGTAATCAAACTATTAAAAATAATTTTTCTAAAAATTAGGAATAACCGAAAAAGGAAATAAAAATGAAGGAGAGAGAGAACGGTGAGGGAATAAAAGAAAAAAAATAGTGGATTACTAAATACCGCCCCTAATTACTAACTACCGCCCCCAAAAATTATAATGTTATCATTTTAATAAATTCCCACTCTCTCTCTCTCTCTACCTCACTATTCTCTCACTACTCTCTCCCTCTCGCCGCCGCTTCACCGCTGCACAACAATATCGGACAAAGGAAAAATACCCGTACATGATCTGTACCTTTTCCTGCCCCATGCGTCCACAAAATCTGCCTAAACCATGGGCGGGCGTCTGAATTTTACGCCTGGTCAAGGTGTAGGCGTCTAGGTCAGACGCCTCGCCTAAGGTTGGTGCCGGATCGTCCGACCCCCATTCAGTGGTGGGGGTGAAATCGTTGGACGCCTGCCCATGATTTAGGCGGAATCTGCAGAAGCCTCTCCATGGTCCAGGCGTCCAGAATTTCCACATGTGCCATGGTACAAGCGTCCAGAGTTTCGTATGTACCATGGTGGAGGCGAAAATCCTGGGCGACTGTACCATGGCACAGGCTTTTTTCCACCTGCGCCATGTTGGTGCAGGCGAAAATCCTGGATGCCTGTCCCATGACGCAGGTGTTTTTTCAGATGCCCGCATCATTTCCACTGAAGAAATTACCTCAGGAGGCATCGATAGTGCATTTTCATCCATTTCCGCGGTTGTGGGATGGTGGCCAAATGTATTGGTGATGATAGTTTGAATGTTTGATTGTTTTGAGCGGAAGTAATAAAATGAGAGGGTTTAAAAAATATCAAGTAAATATGAATAGGAAAAAAGTGTAGTTTTCAAGGACGGTGAATAGTAATTGAGGGCGGTATTTAGCAACACCCGGAAAATTGAACCAACATGGAGAAAAATGGGGAAAGAAAGAAAGGAGAGAAGAGAATAGGGAGGAAAAAAAGAGAGAAAATGGAAGGAGCGTGAGAATATGAGAATATGGAGGGAGACGGTGGCTGATTTTTAGGGATGGAATGGTTGAGGGTTCTTCTTTTATTGTAGGAACTATTGTATATCCCGTCGAAACTCGACGGGTAATCGCTTTATATTGTAATTTACAAGTAAAAATTAAAAATAATTTAATACTTTGCTAGGGTTCAGCCACCTGCAATCGTACCACAGCAGAACACACCAATAAATAGAAATAGTGAGGATGTGATTCGGTCATCCGAAATCATTTAGAATTTATGTACTTATACTCATCCTAAACCCGCTTGAAAGATAATTTTAATACTTATTACAGTTCAAAACTGATATTATGACATATGAAACAATGAAAGTATGGTACAAATATCCAGACCTGTTTAAAATCTTTATACACATATTCATCACAAACTCGATTAAAGAATAATTTTATTACCCGTTTATATCCTAGACCCTATATAATATCCGCTAATTACTCAACGTACTTAAATTTATATAACTTGAATAACTAAACATAGGTTGCTATAATAATTAAGTAATCCATCTCAATGAAAACACAAACATTGTAAAGTAAATGTTAAGAATAAATATTATAAATGACAAAAGATTAAAAGTTAAATTCCTATTATAATTTTGGAATTATACAATCTTCAAAAACCCTTTACATCCAAGATTTTAGATAAATAAGAATCAAAAAAATAAAAAACATCATGTAGGAGAGAGTTAACATGGTACTCCGAATCCATATTGCTATTAGATACTTTATATATTTATTTGTAAATGAAGAGAATCGAAATTATTAAAAAAAACATAAAAATAGAAAAATAATATTTATGCATATCTAAATTAGATATTAAAATATAATATGTAAGGGCCAATGAGGTTTAATTAATAATTTGTGAAATTTAATTTTCTAATAAGAATAAAATAATTCATTTGGCCAACTCAATAGATGACCAAATTCAAGTGGTAGTGTAAAATAATTATGGGTAAAATACATATTTATTTTAAATATTTATATAGTTATTCAATGAGTGGAGTGTCATTGAAAATCAAGATGGGTTAGAAGATTTAAATAAATAAGAATCGATAAAATAAAAAATACCACATATGAGAGAGTTAACGTGGTGCTTCGGATGCGTACGGTATATATATAATACTTACTTTTTTAATCAAATTTATTGATGCAAAAAACTCGTCAATTATACTTATTAGTTAGGTTCAGCCATTCGGAGTTCCTCATAGCGGCAGAACACAACGAAAAAACGAAAAGGTGAGGCAAACATTTAGCCACTCGAAGCCGTTTATAATTTATAACCATACTCGTCCGAAATGTGACTTAAAGGTGAATTTACTACGCGTCTTCATCCCAAACTCATATAGTGATACCCAAACAATATAGCTATGGTTCAGCCATCTGAAACCCATTTAGATATTATATACCTATACCCGTCTCAAACTCGATTAAAAAATAATTTTAGTACATATTTCCCTCGCAAATATATATAGTTATTTGCACTAATTGCCCAAATAATTTTTGATATTATTAATATTGGTCAAACTAAAATTTTCAATTAAAATAAAACTACTAAATAAAACAGATGTGAGATTCAAATTTTAGACAAATAAATTAATGTGAATTTAATAATTAATCAAATTAAATATTTACTGAAAGTTTTAACTATTTATTTGTCCAACCTAATAATTGGCCAAATTAAACACAATGAAAATAAAATTGTTCAACTTGTGTGTAAAATATAACTATGGATTTGAAAAATACACATTAAATTTTAAGTATTTGTTTAGATTTCTCATTGGTGAAATTCTATTTTAAAAAATTAATGTAGGATTCAAGACACTGAAATCTAATTATTTAGGTTGTCTATCGATTAAGTACCATTTTAAATTAATATGTGATTCAAGATTTTAGATAAATAGGAATAAAAAGTTAAGAGAATGCCACATAGAAGAGAGAGTTCATGTGGTGTTTCAAACTCCTATTATATATTTTCAATTATTATAAAACTACTAAATAAAATAGATGTGAGATTCAAATTTTAGGTAAACGAAATTAATGTAAATTTAATAATTGACCCAATTAAATTTTCACTGAAAATTTAAACTATTTATTTGTCCGATTTAATAATTGGCCAAATTAAACACAATAAAAATAAAATTTTTAAGTTTCTGTGTAGAATAACTATTTGTGTATAACTCCATTGATGGAGTTCTATTTTAAATCGATGTGGGATTCAAGACATTAGATTCTATTTCTTTAGGTTGTCTCTCGATTAAGTAACATTTTAAATTGATGTGAGATTCAAGATTTTCAATAAATAGGAATTTAAAAGTAAGAGAATGCCACATAGAAGAGAGAATTAATTTAGTGCTTCGAATCTGTAACCCTATTATTTATAGAATATATATATATATATATATTCTATACGTGTGCATCATGTTATTTGTGTATATATTTTTATTTTATGTGCTGAGAAAATTACACATGATCTCCCTAATAAACACTTTTCATTCATTCAGATCTTTAACTTTTTAACAAAAATAAATTGGTCTAATTTAATAACAAATTGATTCATTTTTTCGACCATTCTATAATTGATTTGAGCATTTTCTTTTACTTTTTGAACCATTATGTTATTGCTGAAAAATTAGAGACCTGATGTTATTACGAAATTTATCAAGGGGATCAAATGAAATTTGCCCCAAAATTTATTTATTCAAAAATCGATCTTACATTATGAGCGTAGGAATTCAGTACAACGTAGTTTTTAGACTAATAGATGGGATTTCTACAGCTAAAATAGGAATCAACCATACACCCTCAGACACACCATCTAAACTTAATCAAGAATCATCCTTCGAAAGTACACCAAAAAATTGAAGGAGAATTCATCAATAGTCCAAACTTGAACATCTCAATTCCTGGAACAATGAAGCTTTTGGAGATATATCATTGCAACCATCTGTAAGGATATTACCTAAAGAAGGCAAGTAGAAATTCATATTTAACTATAATGCAGAAATATAGTATTGATTGTGCTTTGTTCGGATTTTATTACCTTTTTATATTTGTGTCTAGATAATATTACTTGAATATGACATCATCCATTAGCACTTGTACGCATAAATATGAGATTATTTGTATGTGCATGCATGAAATATCAAGGAAATAAAAAATATTTTGTTAACTGCTGGAGCACACATTGATTCCATTCAATTTTTGCTGAAAAAATGTCGAGTCTGATTGTAGCCCAATATACTTCCAACCCTTCTATTCGGCAATCTCGCAAGCATCTACTGTCGCAAAGAGTTCACCAGCTGCCAAAAAATTTGTAAAACAGATCCCAATCATACCCCGCCCATCAACCCCCACAAGCTGTCGAAGAGCACTACCGTTTATGTTGATACCAATCATATCCATGAGCCGACATAAAAGAGTACGAAGTTGTTTGAGGCCGAGTTCGCGTTGTGGACGTCTACTGCGTGAGACTAACATGATAACCAATTACACAAGCCAGAACTCAAATTGTGTGTCAAAGAAGAGGCCCAAAAATGATAGAAGGGGTACAGTTTCCATCCTCACGACTCGCAATGCAAGGAGAGCAAGCCAAATATCAAATACCAATGAGCTATATTAGTTAATTTTAAATCACATACTATTATAGTTGCTTAAAAAAAGTCCATACTTGTTATGATTGCAACTGACGACTAGGCCAAATGGCAAATGCCACTGACACCCAAACACTGGCCAGCACTAGCAACAGCGGGAGGACAGCAGCGATAACCAATATTTATTTATTTTATTTTTTGCAATTAATGGCATAATGGACAATTTAAACTCTATTTTTTTAATTAAATGCAAGTATTTAGACTATATGGGATTAAACGGTAAATAAAATTTTAGTAAAAAACTACATTTATGAACGTACTGTTTTTATTAGTTGCAAGGTAAAATACACAAATTAAGCTTTTGTTATTATTCTCCGAATATATCCTTACTAATTAGTTGAGAATAAATATAAGAATGAGTCTTCTCTATTAGTATAAAATTATTTTTTGGAAGTACCCTCTTCAGAAATGAAACGGATAAAGTATTAAAATATACTTTTTAATTTTCTATGTTGTATATTGTTCTTAAATGAAAGTTTCAAGACACCTTTAAAACCATTTTCACCTTGATATAAAGAATTGAAATTTGTACAGACCTCAACTATCAGAGTTAGGAGGCCGAACAAAGAGGAACCAAACCTAACAATTAAGAGTAGAAAATTATACAACGCAACGGAAACACCAAAACCAACTAATCGTGCAATTTACCGCAATGCTAATACTAAAACATTATATACACACTAATTACTGCGAATCATCATTCATATGTGTCTCATCTTAATAACCGGATGCCAGACAGAGTCAGACATAAATTTATATATCTTTAAACCCTTTTTCCATGCTAGTTGCTACTCGTCGCCAAAATCATCTTCCAGCAACAAACCAATGCACCCCAACACTATCGTCCTCCAAAATTCAACCTGTCATACTGAGCCTGTTACCTAATTCACTACCACCCCCTTCGCCCCACTTACCGGAAGGCACGTACCAGAACACGGTGCATTCGCGTATTGGATCTCCATATCCGGCAACCCCAAATATGTAGGCTTTCTCCATATCCAGTGGACTAGACTTGGAGAAGGAAGACAACAGCGGGAGGAAAAAGAAAACCGTGTGACTAAGGGCCCAATTACTTTTTCTTTCTTTTCCATTTTTTAAAAGTAATGCAAACAACAGCTTAATTTCCAAAACAGATCAGTTTATTTTTGTACCTTTTTATTTAACTATTTCCTTTTTTTTTTAACTTATTCCTTTTATATATTATGGTTTATCTTCATATATTGATATGATTACAAGGAAATATATATAATTATAACATGATTATAATTGATCAAATATATATAATAAAAAAATATAAAAAATAAAATACTAGCGTACTGTGAAGAATGAATTCGTATACCGCATCCAAAAAAAGCTTCCCGACTAAGCCTACCCCCAACGTACCGCGTTCCGGTATATGTAGCGTACCACGACCCGGTACGTGTTCCGCGTACTCAAACGTACCGCGAACCAGGTAACATTGTACTGAGCTCTTCAGTCTCTGGTACAATGGGAAGAGATGAGGAGAACATGGCATGCAACCAAATGAGCAAAGAGAGACTTTTAATAGCATCAAGAAGCAACTGCCATTTCCAATTCAGTTTACTCGACTGTGGTGCCAGCAAGCAAAGGGATTTTCTGAAACTCATTCCTCAGTTGCCCACAGGCTGCCCTTGCATCCAGTCCCCGTGTTTGACGTATACTGACAGTAACTTTACGAGATTCTAGAGCTGCAGAAAATGCAAGAACCTGTGTGCGGAAAACAATCCCATCTATATCAGCTACCTGCATCAGCAATTTATACTTATGTAGCTGAAGGACGTACTGATTTCTTAGAGGGTCGCTGATACTCAGAACTTTCTACAGGATTGAAAGGTATTAGGTTAACATGGTAACCAGGACCCCATTCATGAATAAGTTCTGCCAGTTCTATTGCATGCTCTACAGTATCATTTACTCCAGCTGGCAAGGAAGACGGAAGGAGCACACAGATCAGATTATATGTTATCTTCAATACATCACTTTACAAAAATGAAGATTTAAAAAAGCGAAAAAGAAAAGAAGAGTGAAAGTACCCAATAGTGTGTACTCAAAGGATACTCGTCTACCAGTTTCAAGGAAGTAGTGCTTGCAGTCCTTCATGATTGCATCCAAAGGATACGACTTTGCACTTGGCACAATCTTTTCCCTAAGTTTCTGATTTGGAGCATGTAAACTGGGGTGGGAAGTTGGACCACACAAAAAGAGGATAAGAATGTCAACAACTTGAGCACTGCTGAAACAGTGTTGATAGGGCACAATTTGTGGAAGTAAACCAAGCGCAGTCATCATTCTAAATCCTCATAAACAGTGAACATTGTGGAAATTAGCTTGTCGAAACCTGATAGCCAACGTGGACTGAAGTTTGTAAGAAGCCAATTTCTTGATGGTGTTTGGAACTCCAACTGTCGAAATGGTTATCATCCTTTGCCCAATTTGAATATCCTTGAAACCATAAAGGATAAATTTAGGCATTGGAAGTGTTCAGATCTTCCATCAAACAATACAATTTAACTTCAGTGTAACATCAATGTGTGCTTTAAATTATTGGTGTAACACCAATATTTTCTTGAAGCAAGCACAAGTATAGATACAAGAATGCATGACAAGATTACGAGCACAAGACCAAAGTGAGAAAATATCCAGACTGATTAAAGGTTCCACGTGTCACGAAAATTTTGATGCTTAAAAAGTGAATAACTTCAGTGATTTCATGCCCCTTCTTACATTTACAACTGAAAGTAAAGTAGGACAAGATACCTGCACATGAAGCTTGAATTTAGCTTGGTTCCGAAACTACAAAATGGATCACCTGAACCTCAACATCAAGCACCATATTCCAAGAATCGATATAGCAACATCCTTTTTTGTATTAATTATTGTATCAACTTTCATGAATTCTCCCCTTTTTTAGATTTCATCATAAATTTTCGGCATATAATTGTAGTCCGCAACAGACCTATTTTCCATAAAGGAAAAGTGTATAAAGCTTCTCTTACAATTGTTTGCACTCAGCTAAACTCAAGAAATCCCTAAAATTTCACTCATTCATCATTAGCAACTAGATTAGAAAAAGTAATCTGCTAACTGAATAATGATTAAGGATGACAGGTGTCCATGGTTTTATCACCATTTTGCTTCGACTGAGGTTTCATACTGAAGCTTTTTGGCTTCCCAACACATCATCTTAAAGAACTAGGTGAGAGCATCTGCATGTCCTCCGATAGGCAACAGCAATAATTTGAAATGATTCCATGGAATAAAAGACTGATATAGTTATAAAAAGATCTCCACTGAAGTTTAGGGGTAAAAACATTTTGCTATACATTATATGGCGTATTTGGCATTTCTAGAGGTAAACCATTTGATGATGATGAACTTTGCCATCCATAAATTTTGTACTCTTGTCTTCTGGCATACCCCATCACAAGTGTGACATGTCTCTTGTGTGTGCATATTTGTTGGTCAATTACAGATTGCTTGGTGTGCTCAAGTTCAACCTAATGTTGTCATGCAGAAAAGTCAAAATGACTCTTTTGCCCACATAAAATCTATGTTCCTCCTCCTTTTCCATTTTGTATTACCAGTGTCTTAAAAACATAGGTATGTGCTCTGGGAATAATAGCATCTCCCAACCACTTCAAAAAAGGCAAAACGTAGGGAAATTTTTCAAAATAATAAGAGAAAAAGGATGTGATTCGTTATCTTGGAAAGCAACATTAATATCTACCACACAAGTCATTACACTACAAGAAAAAAAAAGGAGGATGAATTCCGTGGCCATAGAACTAGACTAATCCTTCACAGTACGCTTAAACCCACTTTACCTGGTTCAAGCAACGGTGTGCTTCAAGAACTTCTTTCATGTTCAACATTGGCTCTCCCATTCCCATAAACACTACATTCGTAACTCTACGCTTGAAGATCTCTTCAATAGCCAACACCTGAGCAGTTAAGATATCAGACAGAGCATAGTCGTACAGATGTTCATAAACCTAAAGCTCAAAGAACTCCCAAGTGCCAAACAGCAACAATGTCAATTATGGAAGACAATGCCAGTAATGACATAGAGTCCAAGTTGTCGCAAATACTGCCAAGAGGTATACTACTACAATACTACAGAGTCCTAGATGTTAGATAATGATGCTTGGGATTGACGAAAGTGTGTAAAACTGCTTATGTAGCTGGAATTCAATGCATAAAAGCAGGGTATTTGTAGAAATGAGTGGTTTAGTTTTGATGCATCGTTGTAAGATAGAATACATAATTGAATTATCTTTTTAATAGGATTGTATATTTATAAATCTAGTGTTAGAGCCTAAAGCTAACTAATTTTCATTTGACGCATTTATTCTTAGCAATTAATATTATTATTTGCTAAAACATTTCTATAAAGGTGTCAATTACGTCTGTAAAAGTTGATATTTGTGAAGCAAAACCCCATGGTAACCATTTATGAAGCTTCATCGCCCATATTAAATAGAATGATATAGTTACTGTATTTGAGTTAAAATTTTGAACATGCACATTGAAGGAACATGGGGTATGATAAGATTACTCAAAACAACCTTGGTGCCAAGATTTCTTAGGAAGTAAAGCCAAACGGATAGAAAATTCTAAAAAAAGTTGTAATTTAAATTCTCATAATCTGACGCTCTCCTGAAAAAGTGACATACTAGTCAATTTATGCTAGTTCAAGTATCATTACCAAGATAATGATTAACACTTATATTTGACTCATACATATCAATTAGACTTGAGTGACTCTTAGCATCTCAGAATGATTCACTTGACTGCTCATTTGACTGACTCTTCATTTTTCACACATTTGACTACCCCATTTAATACATGGTACAAAATAATCTGCGTCCCACACATTGTTGATAGAATATAAAAGATGCTCTACCAAACCTGCATATGACAATTCGGGATATGATGAATGGGAGGTTAATGATACTTCTAGTCACGTCTTTGCTCATCAACCCATGACCGACAACCTCATGTCAGTTTTGGGCTTTTAAATTGGCGAATAATATTTTGGGTGCAGTCAAGCTTATTTTGAATTTCCATGATCTTTCTTTATAAGAACTGATGAAGAAGCTCGTCCTTCCAATCACATGAAGGTTCCGCCTCTTGCAGATATGTACATTAAGTTGAACTCAATGTTATGAAAATTGATTATCAAATAAACAATACGACATGTCTAACTAATATTGAGAAATAAATTATGTGCACTACTGGGTACTGAATCTATATGTTTCTTGCAGGCCTTGACTACAACTTCAATCAAGTTAACAGTCATGTTTTGGCACCCTCTCCTTCACCATGTCAACAAAAAGCCTAATGACAAGTTTTTCATGAAGTGCAGCAACCCCGGACAATGGATTGCCAAAGTTGTAGTCAAGTTAATGGTCACATTCTGGCTCCCTGTACCATTCAGGAAAAAGTCTATTCACAAGTTTTTCATGAAGTGCAGCGACACCTGACAATGGAAACAAAAGATCAAAACCATGCAGCAACTACTGATGCAGACCAACACAATCTTACAGAAACAAAACTTACGGACCTGTTCAAATGACCATTGGACCAATGCTAGAAAGCAGGGATTCGCCCCTCACCCCGCGTACTGCGTAGGGGATACGTAGGGGTGCGGGGGTGCGGCGGGGGTGCGGCGGGGTGCGTACGGGGTGCACCAGGTGGCGTATCCCCGTATTGCTTTCTAATATTTTTTTGTTACATCTAAAATCATAAATATACATATATATATTTTAAAATATTTTTATATATGCCGTATCCCCCCCACCCGAACCCCCATATTTTCAAATTTAGCGAATCCCCGTATCCCCGTACTACACACCCGCACCCGCACCCCCGCACCCGTGCTTCTTAGGACCTATGACAGGAGGAAGAATCAAAAGTTTTAAACAATCTAGTGGCGCAGTGCAGGGAAAATGCCATGAAGGATAATAAAATTGGGGGGATCCAACAACACCAAATGGGCTTTCCTCATACAAGTACTCGAACCATTTCAAACGTGACATTTTATACTGTTCAAATTGTGTTGACTAAATCTCAAGTGTCATAACTTGGCAGATGTGTGTTCACTTTATTATTCAAGTTGTACTTTTTATAATCTCGAGTTTGTATTTGATTGGTTAAAAGGTCGTCTGTAAGGGACCTAAATTTATAAGGCGTTAAAGCGTGTCAAAACAAACAAACGAAATAACACATGGGGCAGGGCAATTAACATGCGCAAGAACCTCCGCAAACGTACGGAACTTACTTACATAGGCAACCTCGCATACCAACCAACATATGTAAAGAAGGACAAGTAAATTACATGAAGCTTGCTGGACTAAACTGATCAAGGCTTACGCAAGTAACTAAAAAAGCTAACATATGTAAACCATCTAAAAACATTATGTGTATTATAAGGAGCACAAGTTATGTAATGTATAGACCAGAGGTTTTGGAAGAACATCAGTATAGTTAGCATAGGGAGATCTTGTGTTTACGTACGTAAACGACTTGATTAACTTATATGAACCTTAAAATTAAGGAGCGGTCACTACATCAGGCAACTTTTTCAGCATCGTTAATTTTGGCGGCTCCTAAGGCATATCTTCTACAAGATCTTATCCTATTATTTATTTTTTTTATATTATTAGGGATTGAATGGTTCTATACTCTACCTTATATGATTTGTGCCTATAAAATGGACCATTTCCTCACATTGTAGTGGTATCCTGAAATACATTGATATCATATCGTGTGTGTTTCTCTAATTCTCCAAGTACTTTCATAAAGCTTAAAGATTTTACAGTAACTGTACTGATGGCTATCACAAAGATGACTAGTCGTCGACTAGTCACAAGTCGAGATTCTAGAAATATTCGATCAACGACTTGTGGGTTTGGACCACTGTTATCACGTCGTCGACTAGTCGACCAGTCGCCCAAATTGAAGCAGTCGACCACGACTTGTACAGTAAGTCGACCAGAGGTTTTTACCCATGACCCGACCTGTTACCAGCTGCTGAAACCTACCCGACCCAGTCCTTTTTAAAGAGTATTAAGCCTTAAAAACCCTAAAAACACGACTCGTCCAAGTCCAAGTCGCGACTGCTGCCTCCCAAATCAAAGAATCAGTCGTTTTCTTCCACATCTGGTCGTTTTCTTCGAAGCCCAGTGATCTCCATCTCCTTCTTCATATACATATACATATATACATATACATACATATATATATATAGATATATAATCGTATTATATATATAGATATATAATCGTATTATATATATATATATATATATATATATATATATATGTATGTATGTATGTATATATTGTATATTCGTATTATATATATAATCGTCTTATAAATATATTTGCATTATATATGTACTGTAACTACTGTTATTGTATATATATGTATGTTATTGATGATGAGGATGTGGAAGATGATTATGGTGTGTCATGACATGGAGATAGATGACTTTGCTTGAGTTTATACTCATACTTATTATGATTTATGGATATTTGTCATGGATATTTATTGAATTTGAACTTATTATTATGTTTAATTTGAACTTATATCATTATGTTTAATTATGTCATATACCCATATATTAAAATGAACATGTATAAAATACACTTGGCGACTAGTCACGACTTGTCGACTAGTCTTTACGAAGGTACTCGGGCGACTGAGCTCGACTTGCCGACTTAATAACCTTGGTTTGGACGCTGATGGGTTTGATCCGGAACTCGACTCGAAAAATCAGATCTGAAATTTAAAAAAATTATGGGTTAAACACATAAAACTTGCGCATATTCCATCGTTCTTTCAAAAACACTCGATAGGAGAACCCAGGTTGCGACTCAGGATGTTCTCCGGACGTCTTATCCGTCCAGCGACTCTACTCTATTCTTCATAGGTCGTCTCTCTCTCCCCTCTACTCTCATAACCCTAGATCTTACTAAAAACAGAATTATTTCTATTACTTCTCATTTAAACTATGAAATTGATGTGTGTTTAGTTACATTACATATTATATCTAATAATATATGAATATGAAAGACTTGTCGACTTGTTACGACTAGTTGGGCAACGTGTCGACTAGTCTTCTTGAGGGTACTCAAGCAACTTGGTTGTACTTGGCGTCGTGACAACCATGGTTGTACTAGTTATCCTTGTGTGGGGGTTATAACTATCAAAGCCTGTTTGGTTCAATCGTGGGTGCCATCACCTTTCTTTTTTATGTTTCTTATGTTTTTATTTATCGAGTTTGATCGAGTTCACTTCACCATAAGAAGTTGGGTTCATATGTGTTGGTAATCAAAGCAAAGGTTCATAAGATGGCCTATTCTATTATCTTCTTGTCAAGTTCATTAGAAGTAAATATATTCGTGATCGGTTCAAGCGTCCTGTAAAATATCTAAAGCTAGTGTTCGGTTCACCCGTCCTATATAAATTATCTAAAGCTAGTGCATGGTTCACATTGTATAGTTCACTTTCATTTTGTTAAGGCTTTTGTAGCTATACAAGTCAATTTGTTCATAGAATTCTCGTCGGATTTTGATAAGTGCAAAACCACAACTGCATCCTCAGCGACCGGAAACCACAAGGAAAGAATTATTCAACAGCAGAAGCAATGTTTTGAAAGGTGCGAGGCGAGTTTGAGGCATTTTGGCCGGACGAGGGGAGGTGTAAGCCTCGATTAAAATAAAAAAATCCTTAAAATCGCACCAGAATATTGTAATATTTATAGAGATTACTAAAAGAGCAAAGAAATATTAATTAGATTACTAAAATATAATAATATTCATTTGTAAACCTCAATTTTATTTGATTTTTCTCTAATGAAAATCATAAAATAAAATAAATTAGGTTATTTGTTTAATAAAATGAATGGCATTATCAACCAAAATTCTGACTAAAATCTGATATGTAATTATTTTTTGTTAATTTTTAAAATATTAAATACCATGTAATTAATAACAAATTTTTTCTGCTTTAATTTTTTAAAGAAAAAGAAATCAACTCCAAATCTTAAACGCCCAACAATAATAACTCCATAGATATTCAATACAATTAAGAATTTAAATGTAGTTAAGGTGAGTTAGGTCATTAACATTTAAATAAAACCTTTTTTTTTTTTGTCTTTCTCACAACCACATGGACACATCGATGCTGCCTCTCAACCCGCCGCGCTCTCACTTCTCAACTCGCGGCTCTTTCTAATGAGGTCTGTTCTTTTTTTAAGAAGAAAAGGAACGACATTGTTCTCACCTCGAGCGCCTCAAACGCAACGCTTCGAAGCGTGTGTTTCTTCCGCGCCTCGGTCGCCCGAGGCGTTCGCCTCAGATTTGAGCTGTTTTACAATGCCCCAAGGCATTTCTGGCCCGCCTCTCCTCGAACGTTTTTTAAAACATTGAGCAGAAGACCTACCGAGGATACATCTCATATTTGTTGTCGGCTCCACATGAAGGAAAAGTGTAAATACTTCCTAGAGATGAGTTCCTAAGACGTTACCATTGTGACTAAGGGAATTTAATAATACTAATGCATCCACGATGCGAACGCATTTAATGCAAAAGAAGATTGCATTTAATACGCCGCAGATTGAGATGTTAAAAAGCAATTAATGAAAGCTAAGGATTTCAAGACCACATATAATGCTGGGACAAGACGAATTACTTTAATTCGAATTCAGAAATCATCAATCATGAGCTGTCAACATGTCACCAACCAGCAAACGAATACTTTAAAGACTTCCACAGCACACTAATTTTCAAAAAGAGCGTACAACTTATTCACCCACCCTCTAAACTGTTCCTTACGTATATTGTAACAACACAATTGAAACATATGAGAGAACTCATCAGCAAAACATCAAGTACCAACAATCTACAAAATGGGCTGGAAATGACCAAAACTCATCCGAGTGAACTCGTTAAATATGCATTGACACTGCTAAAATTCGTCCTCATATTACTTCAGCATATGGCTTTAACCAGTGGCTAGTGCACTTTGTTCACTTAGAGGACTTAAACTTACACAATACCAACAACATGACACTTGAAATTGCACCCCATCAAAATGCAGGATAATATCATAAAGAAGTCAGACCAAACCACACAATCAAAAAAAATCAAAATCTATGCAGTTTAGTTCCTTTTTACCTTGGTATTTGAGATGAATGACTGAAAGAACAGAACATCACACATGCATGTAAATGAATTTCCTCACAAAAGGGATAATGACTCATGAGAGGAGCTAGAGTCTCTGCGTTATTTCAATGTTGAGCTCAGTGAACAAACACGCAAGAACATACTACATGGTACAAGTGCAGTACATAAATAGCTTTATCATGTTGCAGCCTACTATTCTCTATGTAAAAGGAAAGAAGCGTCAAGTTGTGAAGGTGGGGGATCCTAGAACCACTAACCACAAAAAGGTTGAGTATAAAATAAGAAGAAACAATCTAGGATACTAGAGAAGTTTAAGGTACTTAAAACTACAATCTTCAAGAATAACTTTAGGAGCAGACGTAAACAAACCTGTTCAACAATTTCATGCCTCCTAAGGTTCCTCGAAAAACCTCCCTTGCCAGTGGCACAAAAGGAACAACGTAATGGACAACCCACCTGGTCAATCAAGGTGGAATAGAGACTAACAAGCACAATCCTTGAGAGAGAAAACTATCATGAAGACAATTTATTTGCATGAGAAGCTACCTGTGATGAGACACATGCAGTCAGTCGGGGTGTACCTTTGTCGTCAACGGGTATGCCAACAGTTTCCACCAACCTGTTATCCTCCAGCTTTAATAGCAACTGAAAATGCATGATCAATAGAGAATATTGGCACAGATGGTGGTTACAGTCGCAGAAACATACAAAGCAGAAATTATCTGTCAATATCAACACTGAAACATTTATTTGGAAAAAAATTGTTTCCATACAAGAGACTTGAAGTTCAGAAACTTGTAACAACATAAGAAGCAGCGTTTATTTGTATTTAATTGTAAAGGATCGCGGTCTGCCTACAAGATGTAAGAAGATCCGGATAATCATTAAGATGCTTGTTTACGTATCTACTGTGTCAATTGCAAATGAAATGGAAGCAGGGATGACAATTACGACTTGGAAAAAGGTGGAAGAGAGAAAGAGAGAGCGAGAGAGAGGTTGCAGTCACCCCAGTACATCAATTTCAATCAAAGGGACGTGGCACATTTTACCATATATTTAGGCTTTAGAGTGTGATTTTCAGATGGAACAAAAGCTGCTTCAGTTCAGAGTGATTGATCACGGAACTACCATCGGAATTCTTGCAGAACACAAGCGAAAAGCCATTTGCTGGATATCAGTCTGGAATGCATGCACTGGATGAGATATATTTATCCGTACTCTCAGGTTATACAGTGTCAAATTAGCATAGCGGAAGTAACTTCATCTTGTTTGTTCATGGTGTCGGTTCAGCATAGAACACGAGTGCGCTTTTATGGATAATTCTAAAATCTACCAGAGCAAACGAAATCCTAAGCACAATATCATTTTCCCAGTAGAGAAGATAAAACACATATTGGAATCTAAGAATAGATCTTCAGATAAGAAATGTTGTGTTGTTGAAGGTCTGATGAAACCAGCAAGGGCTTGGAGGGACTCACTTTAGCACAAAACTAATGCAGATGATGTTCTTAATGGTGAAAGAACGATAGATTGGATCAGAGAATGTTTTGAATCGACAAGATGTGATCAATTATGGCATGATATCCAATGAGCTATGCGAAGGTTCCTTGAGCATCTGATTTTTATATCTCCAGTATCTAAGGTTTGTAAACTCCGGAACTTGTCCATCTATTTTTCAATTCTAATGTTCTTTAACATGAAGGTACATTTTGTTTTGAAGATTTGACTAGAGGTTTCACTAAAACAATCACTTACTTTTGATGCTTCTTTAACAAAATTAATACTCCCCTTGTCCCACTTGAAGAGGGTAATTCGTTTAGAGTGCAAATTTTTGGTTTTAGTCATTTTAATGGAGGTACAATTCGTTTTAAACCATCATTTGCACTCACTTAAAAAAAATCAAACAACTAATATCGTAATTTATATAACTAAAAACTTTAATATTAAAGAATATTACATAAATTTTGATTAGATATTAAGATTTTATTTTGAAAGTACCTCTTCAAGTGGGACAAAAATCATATTTTGAAATTAGCCTCTTCAAGTGGGATGGAGGGAGAAGCAATTATTGCTTGTGGAAAACTCGGCATCACTTTCATGCCTTCCTCATTCCAATCAAACTAATCAAAGTTGACTTTCCACTTAGCTTCTGCTATCATTATGATCCCACCTCAACGTTGAATTCCCTTAGTGACTGAAGAACTCTAAGGCCTTGTTTACTTTTTACTTTTTACTTAATCAGCTTGATGCTTAATCAGGTTAACCGATCAGCTATATTTTGCTGTTTACTTTCTACTTAATGATCTTAATAATGTCTTTTTCATTAAGCAACTTTTGGGGTGTCCTTACCATTAAGACAGAAATACTTCCCAATATACCAAAATTACCCTCTTTAATAATAAAAGAATTGAATTTATATTATATACATATATAATATATATTATAATATAAATTAAAATATATATTAGTTTATATTATATAAATTGATTTTTTTTATATTGACTATTAAAAAAATTAATATAACTATATATAATAAAATATAACTTAATATATTTATAAAAATATTGTCTGATTATTTACATATACCTAAAAATTATAATATGATTTATGAATATATATTATAATATAAATTAAAATATATATAATGTTATATTATATAAATTGATTTTTTTATATTGACTATTAAAAAAAATAATATAACTATATATTAAAATATAACTTAATATATTTATAAAAATATTGTCTGATTATTTAAATATATCTGAAAATTATAATATAATTTATGAATATATATTATAATATAAACTAAAATATATATTATGTTATATTATTTAAATTGATTTTTTATATTGACTATTAAAAAATTAATATAACTATATATATTAAAATATAACTTAATGTATTTATAAAAATATTGTCTGATTATTTAAATATATCTGAAAATTATAATATGATTTATAAATATATATTATAATATAAATTAAAATATATATTATGTTATATTATTTAAATTGATTTTTTTATATTGACTATTAAAAAATTAATATAACTATATATATTAAAATATAACTTAATATATTTATAAAATATTGTCTGATTATTTAAATATACCTGAAAATTATAATATGATATATGAACATATATATATATATATTATAATATAAATTAAAATATATATTAGTTTATATTATATAAATTGATTTTTTTTTATATTGACTATTAAAAAATTAATATAACTATATATAATAAAATATAACTTAATATATTTATAAAAATATTGTCTGATTATTTACATATACCTAAAAATTAAAATATAATTTATGAATATATATTATAATATATATTAAAATATATATTATGTTATATTATATAAATTGATTTTTTTATATTGACTATTAAAAAAATAATATAACTATATATTAAAATATAACTTAATATATTTATAAAAATATTGTCTGATTATTTAAAGATATCTGAAAATTATAATATAATTTATGAATATATTATAATATAAATTAAAATATATATTATGTTATATTATTTAAATTGATTTTTTATATTGACTATTAAAAAAATAATATAACTATATATATTAAAATATAACTTAATGTATTTATAAAAATATTGTCTGATTATTTAAATATATCTGAAAATTATAATATGATTTATGAATATATATTATAATATAAATTAAAATATATATTATGTTATATTATTTAAATTGATTTTTTTATATTGACTATTAAAAAATTAATATAACTATATATATTAAAATATAACTTAATATATTTATAAAATATTGTCTGATTATTTAAATATACCTGAAAATTATAATATGATTTATGAATATATATTATAATATAAATTAAAATAAATATTATGTCATGTAATTTAAATTGATTATATAAACTAAAATGCTCAATCCGTCCTTTATCAAAAAGGACTTAATTCATATTGAGGGGTAAAATGGTCATTTCTGTCATTCAGATAGTTCATTCAGAAAAGAAAGAAACAACAGGATATTTTTTCAAATCAGACAGACAGATTAATCCATTCAGGTATTAATGAAAAAAAAAGTAAACAGCCCCTAAGAGAGAAGAGAGAGGAAGAAGTTGGGAGAAATAATGATGGGAAGTGAAGGGAGGAAGGATGAAGAGGGGGAAGTGAAACCAAAACCGGAAGTGAGATTGTGAAGTGCCCCAACACCCCCCCCCCTTTTTTTTTAATTCACAGTTTTTTCATTGTTTTTTCCATTTTTTTTGTTTTTTAATCTTTTACTATAACTTATTTTGTATTTTTCGTATTTTTGTATTTTTAATGTTTTCTTTTTTATCTTTCTATTGTACGAATTTTGGGCGAAAAAGAATATCTTCATTATTGTCTAACATTTTAGGTTTTAATTATATTTTTCTCCGTATTAGTTTATTATGTTAACTAGAAAGTTTATTTCATTAAATATGAAACTTAAAATTAATGAGAATATGGAAGTGAATAAATGAAATATTGAGTTAGTGGACTATGGGGTCTATAATGATATAAGCAAAAACTAAAGATGAGGAAATATGTATTATTGTGGGCAGAAGTGGGAGGAAGTGAAGATGGTGATGTGTTTGCAATGATGTCAGTAAAAATAAAAATGGGGAAGTGAACTTGTCACTTTACGATAATGCTTGTTTCTCTAAACAAGACGTACCGAACATCATGCTTGTGCTGTTATCCGGCATGTATCAAATCGCCTATCATTTTGAAGGATACAACAACACAACATCTAAACCTTTGTCTCAAAATAATTTGGGGTCGGCTAACATGAATCAAACTTTGAAACCGTCAATGATCGTTACATAAATAACATAAAAGGGAAAAAAGTAGAGAAAAAAAAAGAGAATGAATGTTAACAAAAAAATAAAAAAAAATAAAAAATCCTGAAAAATAAATTAAAAGATAACATGAAATAAAAGAAAATAGGAATTAAAAAAAATCAGCTTCCATCCACCACCCGTATTCTTTCTCGCCACATTTGCCTCTCCATCGCCATACTTTCTCCAATTCCAAGAAACCGCATATCATTTTCAATCATCTTTATCCAAGTTTTCTTGGTCTTCCTCTACCTTTCACAATATTACTTGTTACCCAACTTTCTAGCCTCCTCACTGGGGCATCAACAGGTCTTCTTCTCACATGAACATGATCGATTCTCCTTCATCTTGTCTTCTATAGACGCAACGCTTGCCTTCTCTCTAATCACCTCATTTCTGAGCCGATCCATTTTTGTATGACCACACATCCATCGTAGCATACGCATCTCCGCCACATTATAAGAATTACCATGTGAAGTCAAACCAATAAACAATAAACAACAACATCAGCAACATCTAAGCCTTAGTCCCAAAATGATTTGAGGTCGGCTAACATGAATCAAACTTTGAAACCGTCAATGATCGTTACAACATAAAAGGAAAAAAAAAAAAAAGAGGGAACAAAGTAGAGAAAAAAAAAAAGAGAATGAATGTTAACAAAAAAAGAGAAAAAAAAGGAAAAATCCTGAAAAATAAATTAAAAGATAACATGAAATAAAAGAAAATAGGATACAAAAACAGAATCAGATTCCATCCATCATCCATATTCTTTCCCGCCACATTTGCCTCTCCATCGCCATACTTTCTCCAATTCCAAGAAACCGCATATCATTTTCAATCATCTTTATCCAAGTTTTCTTGGTTCTTCTTCTACTTTTCACAATATTACTTGTTCCCCAACTTTCTAGCCTCCTCACTGGGGCATCAACAGGTTTTCTTCTCACATGACCAAACCATCGTAATCGATTCTCCATAATCTTGTCTTCTATAGACGCAACTCTTACCTTCTCTCTAATCACCTCATTTCTGAGCCGATCCTTTTTTTGTATGACCACACATCCATCGTAGCATACGCATCTCCACCACATCATCTTTTGAACGTGACACTGTTTGACAGCCCAACACTCGGTGCCATATAACGGTGCAGGCCTAATTCCCGTGCGGTAAAATTTACCCTTTAATCTACGAGGCATGTCAGGATCACAGTATAAAACCCCTGTGGCACTCTTCCACTTCAACCACCCTGCCTTTATTCTGTGAGCCACATCTCCATCTAGCTCTCCATCCTTTTGGATAATAGATCCAAGATACCGAAAGAAAGTGAATCCATGAACAACTTTCCCATCAAATGTGATCATCACCGCCTCTCTATCACTGTTTTCGCTAAACCTACACTCCATATATTCAGTCTTACTTCTGCTCAGCCTAAAGTCTCGAGCTTCCAAAGTATCCCTACAAAGTTCCAATTTCAGTTGCACTCCAACCTTCGTTTCATCAATCAATACAATATCATCTGCGAACATCATACACCACGGAAAGTCATTTTGAATTTCTCTTGTCAATTCGTCCATGACTATGGCAAAGAGAAAAGGACTAAGAGCACAGAGAGAAAGAGACAAGAGATACACAGAGAGAGAGAGTCATAGAACAACCAGATTGGTTTTTCTTCCTAAAAGACTAAAAATATTGAGTTCAATGTCAGGTCTGTTGCGAAGTGCATTGACAAATGAGCGAAGAAAGCCTTTGATGGTAAAATTTCTTGTACTTTATTTATGTCTGTTCTAAAATTTTGTGTTTTTCCCAAAATTTAGCTAACTAGAAGAATTTTTTTTATTACAAGTCAATCAACCAAAAGTGAGACCTAAACCAATTTTTCTAATCGTATTATTTTAATTTCTTCATTTTTTTTCTAATTTTTTTTAGTAGCATAAATGAAATTAAGTACACAGCATCTGTAGATTCACCTTAACTGTACCATCAAAAGAAGTGACCACCTTATGAATCAGCGACCGACCAACATTCCATCCCGCTTCCTGCAGTTCAATTCTGAATGCCAATGGCACTTCTCTCTCACACAGAGAGACAGACAAATCACAAAAAAATGAAAACTAAAGAATAGACAAGAAAACAAGAAATTCAATGTCTTGCCAAACTAAATTTATTTAGTTCATTAAGAAGAAATAGTTGAAAGAAAAGAGAAAAAACTCCTCACCCTGACTAAATTCCTGAATTTCTTTAACCTTCCTTTTGTACAATAAATGATGCAGTTGTTTGCCTCTATACTTTTGCTGCCACAAAAATTAAAATTAAAATAATTACTATCAAAAAGTCCAAAAAATAAAAAACAGCTAATCATCTGTGGTTGAAACATACCTGACCAAATTTAATGGCAACTTGTTGGAGATCCAGCTCGGACATCCCAAGGAGCACGCAAGAGTCTTTTTTATTCTTGGGGATAGAAGGTAGGGAAACTGTAGAGGTGATGCCCGCGCTGCTTCCGCAGGCGATGACTGATGAAGCGCGCAACTGTAGGGCACGAGAGAGGGGTGCGTGGCGTAATAAGGCCATTGTCGTCGTTCTGTGAGATGCTGGATATTGGAATAATGTGGGAGGGTAGGACGATATGATAATGGTAAAACCACTTGGCTTCTGGCTTCGAGACCCGTGTGGGTTGGATTCGGGAAGGTTTTCATGTTCTCTTTCACTAGTTCTTTCACCCGTGCGTTGCACGGGAAGTTATATTTATCAAATTATAAATAAATAAAATATTAGAACAAAAAAAATAAAAATTCTATAATAATTTCAACATCCAATCCCCTGCTTTTTTAATGAAAATTACAATTTGTTAGCAATGAAAAAAAATCAAATAATGGCTATCAATTTACCATCATTCATATCGTCTCCACAAATTTAACTAATATTTCCAACTGACAAGACATAATAAGCTGATTCACTGTGACTTCTTCAAAAAGAACAACGCATACAAACGATAAGACTCCAAACGACATCAAAATCCATCAATGCACACTGAATATTAAAATAATTCAAACCTATTAAATCACAATTATATTTAAAAAGAGCAAGCGTTCAAAGATAAACGAATGTACCGTCGAATATTGAGTTGTATTAAAGATTATTAAAAACTTCTTTATAAACAACATTTGTGGTCATGTTTGCAGGCTTTCCCGCATCATCACATACCACAAACTTCAAGCCTTTCCTATTCGTGACCCTAGAAACAGCCACATATAATTGTCCATGTGTAAAGACCGGCCTCCGCAGAAAAACCCCAACATTACTAAGAGTCTGTCCTTGACTTTTATTGATGGTCATTGCATAACAAACATTCAAAGGAAACCTGTCTCCTTTGAAAAGTAAACTGAGCCTTACGTCGATGGAGTGAGGCTCAATCTAGGAATTAGAAACTCCTTTCCCGCACTAATTCCGTTCAACACTCTTGCCTCTATAATGTGCTCGCCAAGTCTAGTAATAATAAGACGAGTACCATTACATAATCCAGACGAGTGGTCTATATTGCGCATTAACATTACTCTAACACCGTCTTTAGATTCAATATGTGGCTTGGGACACCAGAGGCAGAAATACTATTTAAAAATTCAGGAGTATGAATATCTCGGAGAAGTTCACTATCGCAATCATCAGATCTACATGTAGAATCTGAGCTATAATAAGTTTTTAACTCAGACTGGTTCATGCCAATCATGTATTCATTCACCATACGTACGTCCTCAAGTGTAGGAGCAAGTATCGCTCTTCCATTTAAGTAAGTAGGAGAACGACATTCGCTTAAAAGTTAGTGGCGTGCTACTCACAATAGCTTTAACCGGATTCGTGAAATTAAGTATCAGCATATCTTCTGGTATTTCAACAGAAATCTCGCCATCATTTGGCCCTCCTATTACTCCATCACCAATGCTCAAAATCCACTCAGAAAAATTTCTATGAGCCACTACTACAAAACTGTGAAAAGAAACCCCCTAAAATTGGCCTAAGAAACCCCTTTAGAGGGGGTCTTTAGCTCAGCGGTGTCTTAGATTAAGAGACCCCTTTTTTTTGGGGGTTTGTTTGCTCAACTTAAGAAATCCCTTTTTAAAAAAGTGATTTCTTAGTTACTTCAAATTATTTAAGAACAAAGATTAAAGGAACCCTTTTTTCTAAAAAGGGGTTTCTTTGTTTGATTAAAGAAACCATTTTTGGGGAAAAGAGGTTTCTTATATTGTATCTTAGAGACCACTTTTTAAAAAGGGGGTCTCTTTCTTTGAGTTTTTTATATATAATTGAATTAAGCTATTTTTGTTGTAATATACATAATTAAATACATCTATTTTTTCCTGTTATATTATTTTCATTTAAATAATAAAAATGTATTATTTCTTACTTTTTCCCAAGAAAAATAAAATAAATAATTAAATAATTTAATTATTAAAAATATTAAAAATATTAAATATAATTGAATTCAACTTTTTTGGTGACGTGCATTATTTTTTTGCTTCTGCCATTCATTTTTTGTTGCTAGCTAGCTACATCCAAAACACAAAAGCTAATTAAATAATTTGCACCACAACAAAATATAAACCAAGCAACAACAAAACATAAAAATAATTAAATACAACAAAACATTAAAAATGCTTGCAACAACAGATTAGTAACAGGAACAACACATAAAAACATAAAAATAAACCAACAAAACATTAAATGCTGCAACAACAAAACATAAAAATCCCGTTTAAGACTACATCATCATGACTACTACGGCTTCAACCGATGACATTCAAGTCATTGGATCGGATATAGGTGGAATTCACAAGATAAATAACAACTAACTAAAACATTAGGCAAGAACCCACATAACATCCGCAATGTAAAACACCCACATAACAGTAGGAAGTTGAATACGCCAAGAATCACTAAATAAAGAAAAAGATAAACCCACATAACAGTAGGAAGTTTAATACATTCTATGAAGAAAAAAACAAGAAAAAACTTCACCCAATTTTAGGCCGGCTACTTGCGTCCTGATGCAGAACTATAAGGCAAAAGAAGCTTCTTTGGGCAACTTAAGAAGCAATCAGGAGGAAGAAGACGGTGTCTCGGGCTTGCCATTGTTGAGCTTTTCTCTTCCATGGAGCTAAAAGTGCAGATCGGAAACAATTGCAAGGATTCATCGATTCGAAATTCGCTATGGATCGACTACGACAGTCAAATGACTATGGATAGGCAACAACAACAAATTGGCGACAAACATAAACCAAGCAAACGACAAAAATGTCGCAAACGCCGCAAAAATGCCGCAAACGCCGCACCACAATGCCGCAAACACAATGCAAATGCCGCAAACACAATGCAAATGCCGCAAACACAATGCAAACACCGTAGAGCAAGAAGAATGTAAATGTAAATCTTTTCTTAAATGCCGCAAACACAATGCAAATGCCGCAAAAAATTTCTTAAATAACATGTCAGAAAATGCCGCAAACACCGCACATATTCACACACCAAAGAATGCATTTAGCAAAGAAGAATACATGTCTGCAAAACGCCGCACCAAAGTATAGACGAGCAGAAGAACACGCCGCAAAAATGCCGCAAACAATGCACATATTGTTCACGCATCAAAGAACAACAACACGCCGCAAACACACAAAACCACAACACCCGCACAAAGCACCGAACACGCACACACAACAAGAGGGCATTGGCACCACCGCACCACACTATCGCCAAGCAACACACAACACCAATTTTGCACTCCTATCCACATCAATATTTATTTATTTTTACCGTAGCTAATAACAACGACAACGACAACAACAACAATAATAATAATAATCAAACAAGAAGCTTGCTTTATTAATATTGCTCAAAGTTCTAAGTCATAATACTCAAATCAATACAAAGGCAAAGAGTCTACATTGGTTGAAGAGTCTAACTTAAAAGTTCCAACTCTATTAAAAAAGTTCCAAAATGAGATGGTATATGTTGAGCATTATATAAATTCATTACAATACATCAACAAATTCCATTCATACCATCATCCAATTCCTCATCAGCCACTTGTTTATGCTCATTCACATATTCAATCCACATGTCTCTTAACTTGTCAATCTTTACTTGAGGAAAGGAAGTATTAGCACCACCGAAGTACTATAAAAACATCATAAACAACATATTATCAGAACATCATATGTTCAAAATATGATAATACAAAAAGGATTTCATATAGTAAATTTAATGTAAACAATACCTTATCAGAATCACTTGTCGTCTTTTTTGTATTGTCTCAAGCATGAAGCGACAAACATAGTATCCACAATCCTTGGAATTTTGGGGTTGACGAGGGCACTACGTACATTTGGGAAAGAACAAAAAACTGTTGTCAACACATTAATTCATTGAATGATTATCTCATGCGAATACAACACTATGAATTGATATATGGCATTAGAACAAAACAGTAATTGTATAACACAAATTAAGTTCATATTACAACACTATGAATTGATATATGGCATTATAACAATAAACAGTTGTCAACAAAAAACAAAGTGAATACAACACTATGAATTGATATATGGCATTAGAACAAAACTTATCATTGCTACTACTATGAAACAAATTAAGTTCATATTATAACCAAAGAAAGCATACCTGTGTCTTTATCCACTTAATTCCTGGATTATTCTTATCAAATTTCTTGACATCGGTCCGATACTTTTGGCTGAACTTTGTGATTCCCCTATTGTGTTAGAATTAATAATCAAATGCGGGCAATCAATAAAACTTCACCAATATTTTCAGATTTCAAATTCACACTTCCGTTTTGCTACATAACAAAGCATCTCATATTGCATAATATAAATAAATGATGGCTAAGAGAAAATAAAGATGCATACTCATTGATGATCTGTTGAACGTATTCATGGATATTCTTTTCCACTCCACTGGATCAAGCCAAAACACAACTCCATTCCAGGACTAATGGATGCAAGCATCCAATGATAACTATAGAAAAATAATTAATAATAAAAATAATATTAGCATTATTCTCATTTTAAGGTGAAATTGATGTTTTCTATGCACTTACTTCTCATAATACGGAGCAAAAAAAAGTCGATTAGCATTTTTCCTTCATTTTGTCCAAAATACGTGCTAAATAGTCGATCGCTCTTCTTTGTCCTCCATTGATGTTAAAGGGGATAAGTAATGAGAATCACAAAATCCATACATCTTAGATACACAATATTCTTCACATTTTTCGCTCAAGTAACTTGCACAATAGTAGAAACCATTAAATTAAAAAAATAACTGATTAATGAAAAATCATGAATTTTTGTTATTTACTTCATGAAGATGGATATATGTTTAGCTTCAACTTCTTTTTGAAAGCACCAAGCATACATATCTTCGTGATCAATGCTAATTTTTTGCTCACGACCGTACACACTTGCTGGGATTGTTATCGATATGTGTTGATCTTTTGTTTCCATCCTTGCAGCTTGAACTTTGAATTTTCGCAACAAACTAGTTGTCAACTTATCAAGATCTTCCATCGTAATCACATACTTATGAGTTGTTGATGCTTGTGATGATGGTGTTTGTGGGGATGGGGTAGTGAAGGACTTCGTTGGTTGTTTGTCAGCCTTAATAGTGACGAAATAAGAACAAATTATTATATAGAATGTGAAAATCTCATAAAAGATCATTTTGGTAAGAAAATGAACAACAAATCTAGAACTTACAAACAATAGAGATTACCTGATTCATTGGAAAAATTAAGTGCCTTGGCCAAGGAGCAAAACTACTCTTGGCTTGACTAACATATTTGAATTCTTGGGTAGGAGATGGCAAAAGTGTCGTTGGCATCATCACTTCTAGAACCATTACCCTGAGGAGATCATTCGTAATCTGAACATTGTGTACTTTAGTTACTTTCTCCCCATTCCTTATCTCCACTTTTCCAGTGGCAACAATATGTACATTTTTGTCACTTTGAATCGCTAAAGAACACTCACTCCAACCCTAATCAAAAATCATATGCATGCAGTTAATCATATCATAGGAAGCAAATTATTGTAATGTACATAATAAAGATAATTAACATTTAACAAGAACTTCATACCTCAGGAAAACTATATTCAGTAGCCTCAGGCCTTATCCAATCACTACTAATGGGCTCATTAATTGTCTGAAAATTATGTTCTCTATTATCTTCTTTAGTCGTGGATATCTCGGGCCAAGCAACATGGTAAGGCTCGTGCTCTTTCTCAACATGTGTATTGACTACATTCTCTTGACCAATAAAACTATTCAACCGACCACCATTCAACTCTCCGCCACTTGATCTAGGTTGTTGAAACTACCCAATCCCGGAGATCGATAAAACCACCAAGTGGGGCATTTACTGTACACTACCACCTAATCCAAAGACCACTCAACCCCCGACCATTAGAAGTACTAGGTTGGGAACCACCCGGTCCTGTCCACTAAGTAGATTAATAAAACTACCAAGTTGGGCATTTCCACAACCTTGGCCACCAAAGCCATTGCAAGCCGCCATGAATCGTCTCATATGCTCCGGTTGAAACCACTAGAGCATGACATAACGTAGGACATCAACAAATTTTGATTGTTTTTCATATTTTCCAACTCTTTTCCAAAGTAACCACTTTCGCCGCAACATGGTAGGAGGCGTTGGTCGATGTAACCAAAGTATACCCTTTTGTTACACTGAGCCAATTGACACGACGACCACCATAATCTGGTTTTTGTATTGCTTTTGCTAAGATGTCATCCCGACTTGAGGTGATTATTTCACCTCTTTCATTTTGAGCTTCCAATGTTTTCTACAATAAAAACAGAAACTTATTACAGTGAGCAAAATGTAACATTAAAACCGGAAAACCAATAACCGGAAAAACCGGACTGAAAAACAAAAATAAAAACCGAACCAAATATGATCGGTCCAGTTTTCGGTTTTAGTCCTTTACGGACCGGACCGGACTGAAAAACCGAGTTGACTAAGTCAATTAGTAAAAACACGCCTTTTGCACTGATGCATTCTACATTAAACCTGACTTCTCCCATTTCTAATATTTCATTCGGTCAAATGAAACCCTAAAGTTCAGAAAATCATTTCTAACCTCTTACCCAAGGAGTTTTTTTTGTTTTGCCCAAATAAACCGAAAACCCCGAATCGGATCGACCCTTCCGTTCATCCGATTTTCACCGACGAGTCAAAAATAAAAACCGGATCAAATCAATTGAAAAAATACAGCTTTTCGCTTATGTACAAAATCGGACCGAATAGACCGATTCCCACCCCTAGCTCTAAGCGTCTTTGTATTAATGGATTTATAATGTGTGGTCCTTCATTTTCCAATTTTTGGTTCATCCAAATTTCGTTATTCACTTTCGCTTTACAATTTAAAGGCAACTCTCATAACAAAGCCGAGCAAAGCTACCTTTGTTTTAGGAAGTTTTAATGAGTTTATAAGCTATTTTAAATAGCTTTATGTACTCTTGAATTATGTTTGGTAAATTTTGTGAGTCACTTTATAATTATTGTGCTCTTCCGACACATAAAATCACATTCTAATGAATTTTTATATAATTAAAATATTACCATAACATGTCGAATATAACAAGTAATTTCAATTGAATACATAAAAGGGAAAATATATATGTTCATTATTTAGTAATTATGACTATAATTCTTAATTATGAACTGGATGGTATAGGTAGGAAAGGTTTAATATGGTGTAGGTACTTACAATAGCTTCAGCAATTTGATGATCAATAGGATTACCAAAACCATCCGCCATCTTTTTCGTGGAATGAGCTTTAAGCCAAACTAAATGCCGAGGCACTGTGCAACATGAACCCCTTGCTTTGAAAGTTCTTTTGCACGACATGATGCAACAATATATTAGAAGCTAATGTTGATCCAAATTCATTCAATCATAGCATCTAAAAATCAAACTATTAAAACATACAATTTCTTCTTCATAATATTGGTATCCCCGTCGGCCTCCTCGATAGCTCGAATTCTTTTTTAATGACCTTTCTCGATTCTTCTCACTTAATTCCTTTACATTTGTTAACACTATTAATCAATATACACTATTATAAAACATATACACATCATGACGAATTTAGTGAAAGAATATATACCTTAAACTGTAAGTTATCATATGCACTTAAGAATTTTTTCCAATCGTCTAGTTGTATCCAAGGATATTTCCATGGTGATTTTTCCCTTAACACCTTAGTGCCTTTGCATACTTTATACATCCAGTACTTTCTCAGCCTAGTCTTAAAAGCCCTCCATCGAATGCATGCTCGTGTTAAAACCCATTTTTTATGAGTTTGTGGTACTGTGAATCCTTTCTGCATATTTCATTCTTGTTAGTAATTCATATAAACAAGCACTTGTACAAAAGTTAAGTACAAGTATGAAACTGATTTTAGTACTTACCGCAATGAAATCAAACACTTCATCCTTGGTTACCTTCGGAACATTAGTCCACCTCCTATAGGTGATGTTTACACGTTCACGAGCAATTACACCAATGTATGAAGAAAACAAGGTGCGGTTATCCCCACGTGGAATTTTATAGATTGGATCCCATTCCGTAACAACTTTACCATCATTCGGATTGCCTTTCCAACAATTGCAAGCACGGTCGACCTCTCTCGCTTCACGTTTATCTTCTTCGACATCGATGCTCCATCTTCGGATCGGAGTTAGCATCGCCCATAGAGTGGCTACCATGGTTTTGAAGAACATGTTTTTTCGTTCTAGCCATTAACCTGCAAAAATTTGGACTTCAGATGCCATATAAATTGAAAATATAAATGCATTTCATAATATAACATCAATTTTGGAAAATATAAATGCATTTCATAATATAACATCAATTTTGTAATGATGTTTCATTATACATTTCATATGATAATTGACTTTTTTCGATTAAAACTTTGATGATTTTCGAATATAACATCAATTTTCTAATGATGTTTCAGTTATACCTTTGATATAATAAATGACTATTTTCGGTTAAAACTTTGACAACTTTTTTTTTTTGGCGGATTTGGGTTTTTTCCTAACTTCCGTTAACTCACTTCGTTAGTAAATTACATGTTTGGTCCTTGAGTTTGTATAGTAATTTCATGCACCATCCACCATCCACCACCACCTCCTGCCACCTTTACCACCATCCACCACTACCACCTAACTCCACCACACCACCCACCTCCACCACCACCAACTATTTCCACCACCACCACAACAACCACCGTCAGCCGCCATAACCACCTACCTCCACCACCAATACTAACTGCTGCCAAGTGCCACGACTAACTCAAAAAAACGTATTGAGCTAGTACCATAAAATCTTTTCCATCTTCATATGTAATAATCTTTTTTTACATTTTATATACAGAAAATAGAAAATCAAATTTGCAAGCTGTAAATTAACTCAAATCTACTCAGCTTCTTCTTCCAACTTTATAGTCATCATCTATTACTTGCCACACCTCCACCTCAATTCAGTTTCTTAGTACTAAGTATTCTTAGTGTAATTGAAAGGTTTGTCAATGATCAATTTCTATTTTTAAGCTCAATTCAGTTTAAGTTAAATTTAGTTGAAAATTTCAAATTACATCAATGTTGTTAACAGTGGTTGTTTAGAGTTATAACAGCTTTTATAAGCTCATTATAAATGTTCCATCAGCTCATATAAGTATTTAAATCAGTTTAGATAAGAAAAAAACAAAAATCATCAAAAATACAAGAAAATAAAAATAAAAATAAAAAGCCAAAAGAATGAAGACAAGAGATTGAAATAGAGTTGAAAAGGGATGGATATGGGTTAGTGAACCTGTGGGGGTTCTATAGGATAAGTCCTTGTCCTTAGCTTTGAAAATCAAATTATCAATTTCTTAAAGGGGTGTTTGGTTCAGTGAATCTCACTGAGCCACTGTGAGTTTTTACCCGACGACGCTTTTGCGACTTTCCGTCATTCTTGTCCTTTTAGACCCATATCCCTTCATCGTGATCATTTCTTATATAGATAGAGGAATCTCCATTATCATCATACTCTATTTGACTCCTCTTGTAACAACACTCCTTATCTTCCATACTATCATCTTCATGATCCTCAATTGCATATCGAGATGATGGTGATATAACTATTGACCTTCTCTTATCAGAAGGGTCGATCACATAGAACACTTGCTTTGCCTGGCTAGCTAATATGAAAGGATCTTCCTTATGACCTTGTTTGTGAAGATTGACCACTATAGCCCCCGAGTCCTCAAAGAAAACACCATTACTATTGTCAACCCATTTGCATCCAAAAAGAGGAATAGTAAAACCAATGTAATGCAACTCGCAAATCTCTTCAATGACACCATAATATCGCATTTTACAAAACACGGGCTTCTTATCTTTAAGACTAGAAAATGCATAGCTACGGCTTCCAAAGTTACCCCACTATTTTGCATAGTACTTTTTCATCTTGATTCTTCGTAGAATGTGTGGCCATTAATGGCAAACCCGGAGTAAAAGGTGGCAGAAATTAGGCCCATATGCTAAGCTCTTGACCCGATCCAAACGTAATGTGATGAAGCTTCAAGTTCGCTCATAACTTGTTCTTTGAACCAAGCATAAAATGTATGGCTATGCTCATTTGCTATCGACTTCTCAAGCGCCTTGTGATTGTACTTCTTCCTCAAGAAATCCATATGTCTTTCGACATACGGTGCAACTTCATCCTCATTGTGAAGAATATATGTGTGAGCCATCATCCACTTCTCCGTCGACAAGTCGGCTTGTTTATGGCCAATGGTCCCCTTCCCATCCATTCTATCCTCATGACGTGATACAGAAGTCCTATCATCTTCACATTTCCTAAATATTCACTACAAAGTGAAATAGCACACTCATATTGGACCCGCTCTGCTATACAACCTTCGGGACGATAAGCATTCTTCACATACCCTCAGACGTTTTATTTTGCCTTTCGAAAGGCCATTGAGATCTCAAATACACCGCCCACAATATCTTATCTCTCTCACCAAATGCAAAGTCAAATGAATCATGACATCAAAAATGATGGTGGAAAGTACATTTCCAGTTGACACAAAATAATGATAATTTCATCCTCTAAATCATCTAGAGCTTTAGGATTAATGACTTTGCTGTAGATTGCATTGAAAAAAACAAAGTCTAATAATCACATTTCTAACATTTTTAGGTAAAATGCCACGAATAGCCACGGGCAACAAATGTTGCATCAGAATATGATAATCATGAGATTTAAGACCCATAAGCTTCAAGTGTTCCATTGACACAAGGCTACTGATATTTGAAGAATAACCCTCTGGTACTTTGACTCCAGCCAAACATTCACAAAATTGGACTTTCTCCTTTTTTGATAATGTATAAGCAGCAGGTGGTAAGTATTTTCGAGGCCCATTCTTGTGAACAGCATGGAGTTCGGGTCTAATCCCCATTTCTAGTAAATCACCGGATTTAGGGACATCTTTTGACTTCCCAGGGATATTTAGAAATGTACCAATAAGACTTTCACATACATTCTTCTCGATATGCATAACATCCAAAGAATGCCTAACAAATAAGAATCTCCAATAAGGCAAATCCCATAAATGAGAGCACTTCTTGTAACCTTGTTTAGGAAGGTGATTTTTCTTTTCTTTTTCCATAAGTAATCTGGATATTTTTCACCTTTTCATACACCTCCTCACTTGTAAAAACCTTTGGACGACTTTCAAACATTTGTTCCCCATTAAAGGCTTTCTTATATTTACGATAATGATGTTCACATGGCAAAAACACGATGCCCATAAAAAGCATTCTTTCCGTAACACGATAACCACTTTCCCTTGAAACCATCTTCACACAACGGACAAGCAGTCTGTCCATAAACCGTATACCCTGACAGATTACCATATGCCGGAAAATCCTGTATGGTGCGTAACAACATTGCTTTTAAATTGAACATTTCTTTGCGATGAGCATCATAAACCTCTACACCTTCATACCACAAAAGCTTTAAATCATCAATAAGCGGATCCAGTACACGCAAATGTCATTTCCAGTGTTTGGCCCAGAAATTAACAATGTCAACATCATGTACTTGCTTTTCATGCACAGAGAAGGAGATAAATTATAAGTGACCAAAATAATCGCCAAGTACTATAAGTGCTACTAAGGTTGCTAAATGGGTTCATGCCATCGATTGACAATGCAAGGCGTAAATTACGTTCATCTTTACCGAACTCAGAAAAAATCCATCTATAAACCGCCATTGGGGTGAATCACCGGTGTCTAAGGTACCCATCCTTTTTCGACCATTATGATGCCATGTCAACTTCTCTCGCATCCCCCAGGTTTGAATACAATCTTCTAAACCTTGGTATTATTGGGAAATACCATAAAACCTTAGCCGACACTTTTGTATTTTTCTTGTATCGAGAGGTATTGCACATAGATGACCTTGTTAATGACTCATATTCATTACGATAAAGTATGCAATCATTAGGACAAGCATGGATCTTTTCATAACGCAAGCTCATTGTCGTGCACAATATCTTTTGGACTCATAAGTACTTTTCTAAGCATATTGTCATCCTGGGAGCATGTCTCCCAAGAACTCAAGTAACGCAAGAAACTCGTATCACCAACCATGACCACCTTCAAATTATACAACTTAAGTACACCGACAATCTTGTATATTTATTGCAACCAAGATACAAAGGCATTTCGAATCATTTAACAAGGATTGAGCAATGGAAGGATTTCCAATTAAGTTATCTTCACCACACGTAACATATCCTCCAACCTATCACCCTCATACGTAGCATAACCTTCATTCTCGCCTCCTTAGAAGTACTCGACGTACTTCCCGTAACTTCTCCATGGAAAATCCAATAAGCGTAAGTTCTATCAAATGCATATCTGTTTAAGTGATTAAGTATTTCATCAACTCTTCTATGCAACAAATTATGACACTTAAAGCAAGGGCAAGGTAACTTATCACGTCCTCTACTATTCCTCACTGCGAAATTAATAAAGTCAGTCACTCCGGCCTTATATTTTGGATCTCCTGGCTTTGTCGTTGTTATCCAACTCCGATCCATCTCTACGCATACCAAAGCAGACATAAGCATGAAAGACATAAATTTCATATATATGCTCAATCAAGATACAAACAATCTATATACTAAGTATTTATTTATTGTAAAAGTTACTATATAATTAAATTTAGTTATCCTAATGCAAATATAATCAAGCTTATAATTAATGCCAAATACAAAGAAAATTTTAAGAGACTAAGCATATGAAAAGTTCAAATTATACCCAAAATCCTTTATTTAGAAACCGATCTTCTAGTTCAAATTATAAAGCTACTACTTCAATTCAATTTAAGTTAACAACAAATTAAGTGGCAATTGTCAACAAATTATCATAGTGTTCTTTTATTTTGAATAAACATAACTTGACAAGGGTAAAGAGTTGTTTTTGGTTGAATTTTAATATATTGTAATTTGTCCCTAAATTCCAAATTAAAAATCTGAAATGTGGATGAAGCTTATGTCGATGATATAGCATCTATATCTGAAATCACAAATGTACTTAAGGCAATGCCGTCCATTCAAGTATTTGTTTGGCGTAGGGTAAAGTACTTCAAAAAACTTGTATTCCAGTCAGACAGCCGCACAGAGAACCATATTCATCTCTTGGTAAAACCTTTTATCTAAATCAACAGAGATGACATCTCAAGATTTTGTAGTGCCACACAGTTTTCTGATCTTCCTATCATAATTAAGCGAGCACTCACACTCTCAACCACCATAACAATCAGAATTACCATAAAGAATTTAAAGTAACCAAATATTCTTAAGAGCAAAGTGGAATTTTTAATGATTTTATGATCTCGCAATGCATTCATCATTGCAAAATCCCACAAAAATTGAAGACGAGCAATATTTATTCCCTATATTGCAATATCAACTACGATCCTACGAATGGAATTACAAAGGCATCACTTTTAAATCTTTCAAATGGCTTCAAAGGAATTATACTGGAGATTGTCAGGGGAAAAGAAACAGTGCAAGAAGGAGCGTTTTTCTTGCAAGGATCATTTTCTGACTGGAGAAGATGTCACACTAGTTCTAATCTCCAAGCAGAAAATATTGATAAAGTGGCTGGTTTTAATAACTCTTCAAACAGAGATATAAAGATATAGTATAGGCACATTCTCGTGCCATGGTTGAGATCAAAATGTAAATTTAACAATCTTGGTAAGTTAATAAAAGAAGAAACTGGAAACAAGCATATGCCATTGCAGTTGCAAAGTAAAAGTTTGCATTCCCAGTCCCTTGCCAAAATTTACCAAGTCAATAAACCAGATATGTTTATGCTTATATATCTTTTTAGACAGATATGTACCCTCCAAATCCATAAATTGTGCAATACACCAGCCCACATTCACACACACACACACACACACAGAGAGAGAGAGATACAGGCACCAACACACACACACGTACCAGATGAAATTAAAAGAGATGAAAATAATCAATACCGTCGGTATGGCGTAGGATTGCGGCGGATTGCGAAGGTATGCGGCGGTTTGCGGCGGATTGCAGCTTGCACGGTGGTTTTTTTTTTCTGAAGGGCGATTTGGATTGTGCGGGAGAATAGCGCGGGGTGTGGGGGAAGAAAGTAATTAGGGTGGAAGAAATTCTTCCCGCGTATGTTTTTTCCTTTTTTTTTTCTTTTTTTTTTTATTTTCTGCCTTTTTTATTGTAGTTGTAATTTAGTAATTAATAATTTAACTCAAATTAGCATGCTTATTTGGTAATTTTGATTTATTAATTAAAAAATATAAGAAACCTCTCTTCCTAAAAAGTGGTTCCTTAGATCTTAATAAATTTATAGAAATAAATAAGAAATCACTGTTCTTTAGAAGAGGTTTCTTATATACATGTATAAGAGACCCCTTATTTGGGATAAAAGGTTTCTTTTAATAAAAGACCCCTTCCCCGACAAAAGTGATCTCTTATTATTGGTTCCTTTGCCATGATTTGTAGTAGTGAGCATTTGTTTCTTCATCCCCCGGAAGGTTTTGTAGTCTCATGTTTTTGGTGAGCTTTAATACCTGTGCACAACAGATAGAGAGTGTAAAACTAAAAGATAATCTATAATTGAAGTAAGTAAATTGTATATATCCTTGATAATACCAAAAAGAAACATTCCAAGAACAAATAAAACTAATTTTAGTGTTAAATTTCATTGTTCATTTCCTAATAAAAAAATCATATAATTTTCCAAGTTTACTACAATTCTTGACTATTATTTATTTCATAATTTAGTTGTCAAGCCATATCTTATTACGAATTTTATTTTTACGGATGCGATTATTTTAACTAATAAAGCTCTTGAATACTACGAAAAAATAGATTTTATCTAATTATAAATAAAACCCGGATATTTTTTTTTGATGAAAATACATTACAAAAATATATTTTTGTATGAGCATGGATCTGATTTGTAAGAGCATGAAATAAGCTACAAGTTACAGTCATATTAATAAGATGCAACTTACAATCATATTAATAAGCTTCAACTACATATTAGTCATGAAAATAAGCGATTACTTTCAATCATTAGTTGCTTAATTTGCAAAAAAAATCGTATAATTTTCTAAGCCTGTTAAAATTCTCATGGCTATTTTCATTTCAAAGAAGTTATCTCAAGACACATCTTACAAAGAAGTTAATTTTCTTAGCTGTAATTATTATAAGTACAAAAAGCTATAGAATATTACAAAAACTACACTTTGGTTTATATAACTATAATTTAATTAAACATTAGTAATGTTTTGTTGATGACCCACAATAAATATTGTGCATATATTTTAGTATAATATTTATTTATTATATTTATTTATTATAAATTTCTTTATCATAAAAAAATAAAATCAAAATCTTAAGACATGAGAAAATATACCAGGAGATATCAAGTGAACGATCAATACCTTACAATTATCCCACAAGTACGATAGAGTTGAGAGATGCATGGACATAAACTTACAGTACCTTACAGTATATATATATATATATATATATATATATATATATATATATATATATATACTTACAGTATAGATTATTATCATTTTTGAATGGCCCAAGAGAGGACGTTACTTACAGGCTACACTAACCCGTTATATAACTATTTTTTCTAGTGTAAAAAAATAAAATCAAAATCTTAAGACATGAGAAAATATACCAGGAGATATCAAGTGAACGATCAATACCTTACAATTATCCCACAAGTACGATGAGTTGAGAGATGCATGGACTATTTGTTGTCTGGTTCCACCAGGTATAACGGGAAGAATTTGTCTATAGTCTCCTCCAAACACAACTGTCTTGCCACCGAAAGGCTTGTTGACACCATGCGGGTTAGTGTACTTTAAGAGGTCTCGCATTGTAAAGTCTAATGCTTCAAAACAAAATTTATTCATCATGGGAGCTTCATCCCATATTATCAATCGAGTCTTTTCAATGAGCTCGCAAGATGACTTCCTGTTTGATATTACAAGAGGAATCCCTTTCGGGTTCAACGGGATAATAAATCTCGAATGTGCCCTCCCTCCCGGAAGAAGAGTCGCTGCAATGGCGCTAGATGCAACATTGAGAACTATTTCCCCTCGTGACCTTATAGCAGCTGATAGAGTCCTCCACAAAAATGTTTTGCCCGTACCTCCGTGACCATACAAAAAGAAAACACCTCCATGATTTCCATCAACAGCAGTCATTATCGTACTGTACACGCCACGTTGCTCATCTGTCAGATTTGACACCAGCCTGTCATGTTCCTCAGCTAAAGCAACAGTATCGTAGTTTAATTCATCACTTATCAACAAATTATCCGGAGCTGCAAAATAAGTAATATCAGGATATGGCATGGAATCATAATCACGTAGACTCTTTCCCCTTTGTCTGAGCATTTTTTCAATTTCTACCAAAGCATAGTTCTTGACCTGTTCTTCCGTTAGTTGAATATCTACAATTGAATTTGAAATCATCCAAATGAACTTATTAGCATTCAAAGAACTAATGCATGAATTCATAGAATAAAATAAAGAGCTAAAGAGATATATCTTAAAATGAAAAATATCAAGTCGAAATAAAAATAAAATGCATCTTAAATCAAAAATGCATTAGAAAATTAGAAAATGTAAAGACTAAGCTGAAATTCCAACAAACTATCATAAATCAGAAAACTAAAAAATATAAGGACTAAACTGAAATTTCAAGTAAATTAAAATGTGATGTTTCTGAAGCCTTTTGAAAATATTTGAAAAAGATCTTTACAATTATTCATGACTTCCCCAAATAATTGTCACGTCAATCCGATTTATTGCTTAAAATACTTATGACTATTTTTGCCAAACAACAATTGCCAACACTATTATATAGTTAATAAGAATGCTACATCTGAACCATGTTGATTTATAAGCACCATCTAGTGGGGAAAAAGAATAAAATATTGAATATAAGGTATAGAACACCGGGAAAAAGAACCAACTATGATACACCCCACAACTATAATGGTCCATGAAAATATAAATTTTGCGGACTAAGCTGAGATTTTTGAAAATCTTCCAGGACCAATTTCAGGAAACTGTTTCAAACTTAAACAGTAGCACTTCTTCAGTTCTCGTTTCACACTAAGTGTCATAATTTTTGGATTTGCGGATTGTTGGTTACACAATTTAAAAAAAAAATAACTATATCCAAGCATAATATTAAACAGATTTATACAGTAATCTATAATGATTCATGAACATTTGTACATGATTTACGAAAGGCACATGTTTAATAAATTAATTGTGTAGAATAGTAAGTACCTGGATTGTTGAGGTTCCTTTTATAGTTGTTTTCAATATCAGCAGATAGATACTCCCAACATTTTTGCCACAAAGTCTCAGGTCTGTCCAAACAATCAGACACAAGTAAAGTCACGAATAAATTACGTAGTGAATGTTCAGATGCCCAATGACTGGCCTCAACAATACCATCCACATACTCCTTGTCATCGTCCAGTAATCCCCGTGCATAGCATACATCTCTAAAAGTGTCATATACAACACCATCGAATGTTCTTATTGTAATATCCGTGTTTTCTATTTTCGGTAATTTCTATTTTTGGTGTATGTTCGTTTCGGACAACTCGCTTAGCACTGTTTTGGAATTCTGAATCTATTTTGTTCTTGGAGTTTTCCGTCTGGTCGAGTTTCGAGGATGTTTTTGCATAATTTCATTTTGAATTATACCTTGCCGCATGTGCGTTCGATTCTCGTAAAACTTGTTCGTTTCCGTTGTTTCTCGACTCGTATAAGTTTGTATGGTTGAGTTGGTCGTGTTGGAACTTTCGGTTTGTTAATCCGACGTCGTATCGTGAATTCCGGATGTTTGGGGTCATTTTTATAATTCTGGTTTATTTTGGGCATTGTGGTTGTTATTCGTTTATCCTGACCTCCGGACTGTCGGAGCCACGTGTTGATTATGGCAATCATCCCATCGAGGGAAATCTTCGTATACTCGTTAAGTATCTATTCTATCCGGTTGTCGTTGAGCTTTATTTTCTCACAATCGATGTCTCAGAGGTGTTACGGCCGTAAACCCTCATGTTACGGCCGTAATGTTCGAGAGATACGGCCGTAAGTCCTTCACCGTACGGCCGTAAGCCGCCTTCGTTTTTTCCCGCATGAGACTCCGGAGCAACTTACGGGCGTATAATGTACCGATTACGGCCGTAAGAAATGTTACGGCCGTATCTCTTAGATCATACGGCCGTAAGTGCGCTTTCGTCGTTTTGCGGACCTATCCGTAGAACTTGTTACGGCCAGTAAATTCATGTATTTACGGCCGTAATATCCAATTGTTACGGCCGTATGAATGAGGTGTTACGGCCGTAACACCGGTTTATAAACCGGCAGAGTCATTTTTTCCCGTCATTTTCTCATTCCTCTTCTCTTCTTCGCGACGGGCGACTTCCAAGGCAAGGGTTCGTGATTTTCATCCCAACACCGGTTGGAAAGTATAACTTAGCATCATATCATCACCACAACACCAAATCATCTATTGCTCGGCTTGAATCAAGGTATTATCCCTAGAACCCTAGTATGAATTTGGAGAGGGTTTGGTGGTGATCTTGTCTTTTAATCCGATTTAACCGATGTTGTTGTTAGATTTCGATAGTATACTCGTGATTCTTGGTTCCCTTGTTATTGGATGGGATGAAATCCCGCTATTACACCGTTGACCAATTTCAACTCCCTATGCCCTTTTGATGTTCGATGAATTGTCCCAACGGGTAGAACTAGGACGAATTTCTTCGTATTCGTATTGTTGAGATTGGTTGTATATCATTTTGTGTTAGGGACGAGTTTGGGAAGATTGTTCGGATCGGAACCTTTCCTTTCGCCGTTTTCTTCGCGTCGTGTCATCCAAGGCAAGTACATGTATTACATTCCGTTACGTGCATATGATTTTGATGTGAATGATGTAAATGGTGTTATTGAACGAATGTGATTGTTTCTCTTCCACCTGGGGATGGCGTGTGGCCTCTGGGGGCCGATACTAATGGGTACGGCCATGGAAATGGATCAAAAGTGCGTGTGTTGATGTTCTTCCACCGGGACGGTTCGACGGACCTCTGGGGCCGATACTAATGGGTACGGCCGCGAAGTGGTTTCTCACTGGGACGGTCCGACGGACCTCCGGGGACCGATACTAATGGGTACGGTCGCGAGTCACCAAGCGTGGATAATTGTGATGTGGAAAACTTGTTAATATACTGTTTTGGTGTTAATGTGATATTCCGAATTTGACTTTCAAAATGATTTTTCTAACGATTTATTTGCGTTGAATCGTGTATGTATATAACGTTGTGTAATTATGTACTTGCACTAGCTATTCGAATGCTAACCCCTTAAATGGGGGAAATGCGTCTTATGCATTTCAGGTACTGGTCGAGCTGAGGAGCTGGCACGGGATGCGCATGCGAAGGATGGGTTGGCATGATGATGCGGCTCGAGTCTGCATTTTTCTATTTTGTCATTGCATGTGTTGAGTACTGGAGATAGATTGTTTATTCTTAAACATGGTTTAAGTCCCCTGCGTGGGCAACGATTTGGTATTTAACTTATGTCTCATGTACTCCGTTAAAATGTTTTGGCCGAGGCCACGGCCTTATTTATTTTTTGGATGCATCTTTTGAATTATCATTGTGGTTCATGTGTCGTGAGTTAGCCTGGTAGACCTCACGAGGGTTCTACGGCGCGTAATGTCCCATTTGTGAATTGGGATGTTACAATTATGGTATCAGAGCTTAGGTTTTGAATACCTAGGCTGTCGGTGAAATTTGGGTCTGTCAGTTGCATCATTAGAGTCAGTTGTTGAGCCTAATATCATCGTGCTACCGTCCTTTCGTGCGACCCGTGACTGTAAGTCTCCTCGAACTCTTATATCTCTGTAATTCGTTTTCTTGCGCTGTTCGGAATCGTGACTTGTGTTACCAACTTTGTGAATTGTGCTGATCTGGTTCTTTTCTTAATTTCCTTCAGTATGTTGAGAGGTCGTGGTAGACCGGCTAGGGGACGCGGCCGAGGCCGTGGTCGTGGTGCCGATAATGAGGAGGGCTCACTTTCCCGATCCTCTGCGGACTCGCCTCTCACTCGGTGCCGTCGGGTAATAATGCCGACGCCGGCTATCAGACTACAGCCAGCTTGGTAGCCCAACTTACTCGAGATAGCTCGGGGTGGACGCTGTAATCCGCCCCGACACCGGAGGAGGAGGCTAGTAAGTGGCTTCAGACGGTGACTAAGATGCACCCACCTCGTTTCTCCGGATCTTCGACTCCTCGGTTGGGAGAATTGGCTCTTTCGGTTGTCCAGACCTTTGATGCCGTAGCTTGTCCCAAGACAGAGGGTACATATTGCCCAGTACCTCCCGGATAAGGAAGTCATGGAATGGTGGGAGGCCGTTGCACCCAGAGACCGTCGGGCCACTTGGGATGAGTTCGGGTCGCTATGGAGGCGTAATATTGTCCGCCGCGCCAAGGAGCGCAGAATTGTGGAGTTCTTCACCGCTACACCTCGGGATGTGCCTATTTCTCGTGCCATCATTTCTTACAATCGTGATTGGGTTTCGTGAGGGACCAAGTGAGAACGGAGGCTGATAAAATCCGTTACTTCAATATGCGCATGAAGCCGCATATTAGACAGAGTATGGCGCCGCTCATGTGTGCCACTTTGAAGGAATACCAAGATCGCGCTCCGCGATCGAGATGGTCATCCTAATCGTAGTCGGTTTGAAGCTAAGAAGCGAAGACTACCGGTGGGTTCTCGGCCGAAAAGGTGGTCGGGCCGAGGTCTCGTCTCGCTCCTACACCCGGGAGGAGGCCGTTTCATCAGCCGGTGGATCTCGTGGTAACTGCTCACCCGATCTGTTGCACCTAGCGGGAGAGTCTGCTTTAATTGCATCGGCCGAGCACGTTGTGAAGGATTGCCCACTTCCGTTAGTTACTTGCTTCACTTGCGATGCATCGCATCGAGCGGCTCATTGTGAGAGGGCCACGTGGCCGCTAGATTTACGACTACCACCGCCGATCGGAGGATCACGGTTCACCAGCTACTCATGATACTCACGGTTCGAGTCCTGGTAGAGCTCCGAGTCAGCCGGATCGCCGCGCAGCGACGAGTTCGGGCTCAATCCATCCCCGATTATATCAGATGAGGCGCACGGAGGAGGCTGACATTCCGGTGGCGTCGGTACCACTCGGATCCTTTCTCATCCAGTTTCGGTGCTTTTTGATTCGGGTGCGACCCATTCCTTTATAGCTTCGGATTGTGTGTGTCGTATTGGTTATGACTGGTTGATTGAGTGTGAGCCGTTTGTGGTGGGTACGTCCAGCCGGGATCGTTTGGTTTGGGAGCGGGATGTTAGTGCTTGCCCAGTGAGGATCGGGAGCCTGGTTCGGCCCTCGAATCTCTTTGTTATAGAAATTAAGTGTTAGGTCTTGATCCTCGGGTTCGATTGGTTGGATCGTCATGGTGCTATCATGAACTATCGGACTCGTACCATCACGATAGTTGCCGAGGACGGCACCGAGCATACTCTCGTACCGTAAGCCTGTAGATCGGGAGTGTGATTAGCGCCTTGAAGGCGATGAAACTTTGAACCAAGGTTGTGTTGGCTACGGTGTTTCGCTCTGCAGCGGAAGATGGTGGGGTTGACATACCGTCGATTCCGGTCGTTAGCGAGTATTCCGATGTATTTCGGATGACTTGCCGGATTACCACCACAACGAGAGGTGGAGTTTCCTATTGACCTTGAGCCGAATGCGGCCCCTATTTCTCGAGCACCGTACCGTATGGCACCGTCGGAGATGCTAGAGTTGAAGAATCAGTTGGGAGAGTTGTTAGATAAGGGGTATATTCGACCGAGCGCATCGCCTTGGGGTGCGCCTGTACTTTTTGTTAAGAAGAAGGATGGGTCGCTTCGTTTATGCATCGACTATCGAGAATTAAACAAGCTAACCATCAAAAATAAATACCCTTTGCCCAGGATTGACGATTTGTTTGATCAGCTTCAGGGGCGACAGTCTTTTCGAAGATTGATTTGCGATCGGGCTACTACCGATTGAGGATTCGGACGTCGATATTCAAAGTCGCCTTTCTGACGAGATATGGCCATTAAGAGTTTGTGGTTATGCCTTTCTGCCAACTAATGCCCCAAAGCAGTTGTTCATGCAGTTGATGAACAAAGTTTTTATTGAGTATCTGGACAAATTCGTAGTCGTTTTTATCGACGATATCCTTATCTATTCACGGAGACGGGAGGAGCACGCCTTACATCTCCGGATTGTTTTAGACACTTTGAGGGCTGAGCAGTTGTACGCGAAGTTCTCTAAGTGTGAGTTTTGGCTTGAGGAAGTGACGTTCCTCGGGCATGTGATTTCAGCAGAGGGAGTTCGGGTAGATCCGCAGAAGATAGAGGCAGTGATGGCTTGGGAGCCGCCTAAGAATGTGAAGGAGGTGAGGAGTTTTCTGGGTCTTGCCGGCTATTACCGTAGATTCGTGGAGGGATTTTCTAAGATCGCTAGCCCACTCACTCAGTTGCTCCAGAAAACTCAGAAGTTCGAGTGGACTGCAGACAGGCAGGACAGTTTTGACGAGTTAAAGAGATGTTTGACTACCGCACCCGTGTTAGCGTTGCCTCAGGGGAACGAGGATTTCGTAGTGTACAGTGATGCTTCGGGCCTTGGTCTAGGATGTGTTTTGATGCAGAGAGACAGAGTGATTGCGTATGCGTCCCGCCAGTTGAAACCTTATGAGGTGAATTACCCCACACACGATTTGGAGTTAGTCATGTCGTTTTCGCCTTGAAGATCCGGAGACATTATCTCTATGGGTCGTGTAAGATTTTTACAGATCACAAGAGTTTGAAGTATATCTTCAGTCAGAAAGAGTTAAATATGAGACAGCGTAGGTGGTTGGAGCTAATTAAAGATTACGACCTCGAGATACTTTACCATCCGGGTAGGGCTAACGTAGTGGCTGATGCGTTGAGCGGTAAGCCGATAACGTTACAGATGTTAGAGGTACTTACACCACAGAGTAGTATCCAGCGGGATCTTATTTGTCAGAATATTGAGGTTTGGGTTCAGAGGATTCAGGCCGCGATTCGTGCATTAGAGATCACTTCGTCCTTGACTGATGATATCAAGGCGAAACAGTATGATGATCCGTGTTTGGTCCAGTTGAGGGAGGATGTGAGGCGGGGGAAAGCCCCTGGATTTGTGGTTCAGGATGATGGAGTTCTGAGATTTCGCGGCAGACTATGTGTACCGAATGATATTGAGCTGAGACAGAAGATCTTGAGTGAAGCTCATACCACACCTTACTCCATACATCCTGGTACGAATAAAATGTACAAGGATGTGAGGAGCAACTACTGGTGGAGTAATTTGAGGACAGACGTTAGCGAGTTTGTGTCGAAGTGTTTGACCTGTCAGCAGGTTAAGATCGAGCATCAGCGACCCGCAGGGTTTTTGCGACCACTTCCTATCCCGGAGTGGAAATGGGAGGATATTTCTATGGATTTCATTACTAATATACCTAGGACTCGGAATGGAATGAACATGATTTGGGTTATTGTCGATCGACTGACCAAATCAGCTCACTTTCTGGGTATTAAGGACACTTGGGGCCCGGAGAGACTGGCGCGAGTATTTATTGCAGAGGTCGTGAGATTGCATGGGACTCCTAAGAGTATTGTTTCGGATCGTGATGGCCGGTTCGTATCACATTTTTGGCAGGCTGTTCATCGAGCTTTGGGTGCGAGTTGAGACTCGGACATCTTATCACCCTCGATCGACGGCGGTCGAGCGGACGATCCAGACGTTAGAGGATATGTTGAGAGCCTGTGCCCTAGAATGGAAGGATGATTGGGAGTCGCACTTGCCGTTGATCGAGTTCACGTACAACAATAGTTGGCACGCCTCGATCAAAATGGCGCCATTTGAGGCGTTGTATGGGAGGAGGTGCAGATCGCCGTTTTGTTGGGACGATGCGTCCGAGCTGATTGGTACCGAGCCCGATATGGTAGTTGAGACGAGAGAGAAGATTACTCTGATTCGTGATAGATTGTTAACGGCCCAGAGTCGGCAGAAGTCTTATGCCGACACGCGTCGCCGGCCGTTGGAGTTTGAGGTGGGAGATCATGTTTTGCTTAAGGTGTCACCGACACGGGGAGTTTACCGCTTAGGAAGGGTAAACTTAGTCCGAGGTTTATTGGGCCGTTTGAGATTTTAGAGAGAGTGGGAGAGCTTGCCTATCGGCTAGGCTTACCGCTGTCCCTGAGCCACGTTCATAACGTATTTCATGTTTCCCAGCTTAGGAGGTACGTATCGGACCCTAGCCATATTATCGATTTTGGAGAGATCGAATTGGGACCCGACCTTACCATCGAGGAGAGGCCGATTCAGATTTTAGAGCATCGGGTGAAGCAACTTCGTCATAAAACCATCCCTCTGGTTAAAGTTCAATGGTCGAGACATGGGTCCGAGGAAGCCACATGGGAGACGGAGGAGAGTATGCAGTCGAGATACCCCGAGTTGTTCGCGTTGTAAGTTTCGGGACGAAACTTATTTTTAGGGGGAGATAATGTAATATCCGTGTTTTCTATTTTCGGTAATTTCTATTTTTGGTGTATGTTCGTTTCGGACAACTCGCTTAGCACTGTTTTGGAATTCTGAATCTATTTTGTTCTTGGAGTTTTCCGTTTTCCGTCTGGTCGAGTTTCGAGGATGTTTTTGCATAATTTCATTTTGAATTATACCTTGCCGCATGTGCGTTCGATTCTCGTAAAACTTGTTCGTTTCCGTTGTTTCTCGACTCGTATAAGTTTGTATGGTTGAGTTGGTCGTGTTGGAACTTTCGGTTTGTTAATCCGACGTCGTATCGTGAATTCCGGATGTTTGGGGTCATTTTTATAATTCTGGTTTATTTTGGGCATTGTGGTTGTTATTCGTTTATCCTGACCTCCGGACTGTCGGAGCCACGTGTTGATTATGGCAATCATCCCATCAGTAGGAAATCTTCGTATACTCGTTAAGTATCTATTCTATCCGGTTGTCGTTGAGCTTTATTTTCTCACAATCGATGTCTCAGAGGTGTTACGGCCGTAAACCCTCATGTTACGGCCGTAATGTTCGAGAGATACGGCCGTAAGTCCTTCACCGTACGGCCGTAAGCCAGCTTCGTTTTTTTTCCCTGCATGAGACTCCAGTAGCAACTTACGGGCGTATAATGTACCGATTACGGCCGTAAGAAATGTTACGGCCGTATCTCTTAGATCATACGGCCGTAAGTGCGCTTCGTTTGCTTTGCCTGCACCTATCCGTAGAACTTGTTACGGCCGTAATGCATGTAATTACGGCCGTAATATCCACTAGTTACGGCCGTATGAATGAGGTGTTACGGCCGTAACACGCCGGTTTATAAACCTGGCAGAGTCATTTTTTCCGTCATTTTCTCATTCCTCTTCTCTTCTTCGCGACGGCGACTTCCAAGGCAAGGGTTCGTCGATTTTCATCCCAACACCGGTTGGAAAGTATAACTTAGCATCATATCATCACCACAACACCAAATCATCTATTGCTCGGCTTCAATCAAGGTATTATCCCTAGAACCCTAGTATGAATTTGGAGAGGGTTTGGTGGTGATCTTGTCTTTAATCCGATTTAACCGATGTTGTTGTTAGATTTCGATAGTATACTCGTGATTCTTGGTTCCCTTGTTATTGGATGGGATGAAATCCCGCTATTACACCGTTGACCAATTTCAACTCCCTATGCCCTTTTGATGTTCGATGAATTGTCCCAACGGGTAGAACTAGGACGAATTTCTTCGTATTCGTATTGTTGAGATTGGTTGTATATCATTTTGTGTTAGGGACGAGTTTGGGAAGATTGTTCGGATCGGAACCTTTCCTTTCGCCGTTTTCTTCACGTCGTGTCATCCAAGGCAAGTACATGTATTACATTCCGTTACGTGCATATGATTTTGATGCGAATGATGTAAATGGTGTTATTGAACGAATGTGATTGTTTCTCTTCCACCTGGGGATGGCGTGTGGCCTCTGGGGGCCGATACTAATGGGTACGGCCATGGAAATGGACTGGGTGCGTGTGTTGATGTTCTTCCACCTGGGGACAGTTCGACGGGACCTCTGGGGGCCGATACTAATGGGTACGGCCGCGGAAGTGGTTTCTCACCTGGGGACGGTCCGACGGGACCTCTGGGGACCGATACTAATGGGTACGGTCGCGAGTCACCAAGCGTGGATAATTGTGATGTGGAAAACTTGTTAATATACTGTTTTGGTGTTAATGTGATATTCCGGAATTTGACTTTCAAAAATGATTTTTCTAACGATTTATTTGCGTTGAATCGTGTATGTATATAACGTTGTGTAATTATGTACTTGCACTAGCTATTCGAATGCTAACCCCTTAAATGGGGGAAATGCGTCTTATGCATTTCAGGTACTGGTCGAGCTGAGGAGCTGGCACGGGATGCGCATGCGAAGGATGGGTTGGCATGATGATGCGGCTCGAGTCTGCATTTTTCTATTTTGTCATTGCATGTGTTGAGTACTGGAGATAGATTGTTTATTCTTAAACATGGTTTAAGTCCCCTGCGTGGGCAACGATTTGGTATTTAACTTATGTCTCATGTACTCCGTTAAAATGTTTTGGCCGAGGCCACGGCCTTATTTATTTTTTGGATGCATCTTTTGAGTTATCATTGTGGTTCATGTGTCGTGAGTTAGCCTGGTAGACCTCACGAGGGTTCTACGGCGTGTAATGTCCCATTTGTGAATTGGGATGTTACACTTATATCCTCGAAACACCTTGGGCCACGAACATGATTTAAAAGTAGTCGTAGATAGAATCTCTCTCCTGTTCCTGGTCGAACAAAGTACAGTCTACCAACACACTTGCGTTGATGTCTTGGAACCCATTCACGTGTTTTTTGCCGCCATGTGAAATAGCTGGGAAATTGTGCATAGGTCAATTCTCTAGCTTCAGGATACCTCTCGTTTGCCTTAAACCATGCAACAAACTTGCTACATTTCACGGTGCACCGCTCGACAACCTGACCAACTTCATCAGATTCGTGGTATACGACAACCTGTTGACCGGGAAGGTGGAAGCTCAAACGTTCAACAGAGACATCTCTATAATGTATTTTAAAACCTAACATCCTCCAAACAGCTTCACAAGCAGACACATAACGACAATCATAATACTGATTAATTTCGTCAACGACAACGTTTGGATTAGTATCAGCACTTTTAGCAAAAGCAACGGTGATTCTATCATTCCCTTTATTTATGTATTTGAATAAGTACTTGATAGATCTATGCTGATTACACCATTCAACATTGATGTGTGCCCCGTATTTCATAAGTAAAAACCGATTATATGGTATTACATATCTACTATCAAGGATTACTCCACTTTTTTCAACTGTCCTCCCATTGTTTCTCCGTCTATACACAGCATAACCTGATTTATCTATATAAGTGTTCTCCACAAACTTCTTTGGAAAAGTTTTGTACACCTTTCTTTGTCCATACAAGGTGAATTCTTGTTTGCGGCACCACGGGACCATGAATCATGAGATCACTAACAACATTATAATACACAAGATCAAGATTCTCGTCTGAATTTCAAAGAGAAATTATTTGATCAATTTTTTCAAGAATGTGTTCTTTTCCTTTCTGCCAGAATAACAAAATATGTGCGTGGGGTAACCCTCTTTTTGGAACTCAATGGTATATATAATCGCAACAAAAGATTAAATGAAGATGACTAATATGTTATTGAACAATTTATAATAATTTGTCAATGAAAACACATAACCATTAGGAATATTTATCATCAAGAATAAACATTACTACAAGAATTATCAAGATATGAACTTGAAAACACCGAAGTAATTCTACCTTATCAAGAACTTATGTTTATATCTCTATTAAATATAATATGACCCCATTATTTATTAGAATTTTCATATTGGTCGTGATAAATTCTACACTTCGTAACTTAGGGTGTACTATTATGAATATATAGTTTTCGTGACCTTTATAAACTATACTTAAGTTTCGAACTTTGTGCGATATATCACACGGGTAAAAATTTTGCAACTTGAAATTACAAATATAAGCGAGCACTGCCCGCATTTTATGTGACCGAATTTTTCCAAAGATAATTATATTAATTATGCTTGAAACTTATTAAATGGCAATAAAATGTTGAAAATTCTTGAACTCATTACGAAAGGTACCGCTTTTGTTTCTCCAAAGATTTGTTTTTCTTGATGTCATTGATGAGCATATCCACTTCATCTTAAAGACTCTACAAATGATATCCGCCGATCGACGGGTTGTAAACCTCTTTGCTTGCGAAGCGGGTTATCTCGGGCCACTTAGGATTGCAGTGAAAGTAATAAACAACTCGAGTATCCACCCATCTACAAATAGCCATCGCATCTTGATAGTTTTGCATCATGTTACGTGCACCACCAAGAAATGTTTCAGTGCAACACTATTAATTTTCCCAGCCTTCACGGATCTGTCTCTCCACGGCCATGTGCATCCCGAAGTCCGCAATACAACTCAGATCTTAACTCTTGTTGATGCGTCCTTATATAAGTCAACCGAGCTGTCTCAATCATGGTATAACCATCGACTAAAAATTGTTGAAATAAACGCCTACATCGCAGAATATACGACGACTCTCTGGCTCTTTCTTGTATCCTATAAGCAAAAAATTGTCTTATACTAACATTCTTTCTTTTCTTGATCGAACGTGATGTAGAGACACGCGTAAGTGGTACGTCTTCCCTATATCCGTCTTGTCCAAATGGAAACAACAAAGGATATTGTAAACCAAGAAAAGATGCATTCAAATGATTCATGCGCTTAAGACAACCACCCTTCGTTTCAACAATAACATCACGTTCCAGTCTATCCTGGATTATATCACCCTTGATGAGGGCCGCAACCTCGTCCTGTTGTGGGAGGTTGTACTGCCTCCCATCCACCCTTCTCCTTCCAATAAGTCTCATTTTGATATCAACACAGTCATTTTCCTTTAACCTATCTCTAGCCATTCTAAATGACTTCGCAAACACGTTATGTTTGTCGAGCATATCCCTCAGATCAGACACAATCTCGGAGTGCAACTCTTTAACTTCGTGGACCTGTGATGCGGAAAAGAGATATTCAAATATTCTACTAACCTTAAGAAAAAACTAAAAAGAAATAATTTGAAAGATTACAGAGAGAATAAAGGACATTTAGTTTTACTAAGAAACATTAAAACTAACATGTCTAAAGGTAAATTTTAAAGTGCATGGACTAATCGAAAGTGTAGATACTAAAAATTGAACAAGAAGGTTTAAATTTTTGTTTATGAATAATATTACGTCAAATATGTATATTGGAAAAAGTATGGTGTGAACAATATAACTTTGAAACTAACTGCTCAAACTTTGAAATGAAAATGATTTTTGGGTCAACATGAGAAAAACAATTGTCTCTAAAATGCAAATCATGAAGTTAGTGCTAAAATTGTTGCGAATCTTCTATATGCAATTTAAGGTTAGTCTTATTTTTGAATGAGCTCGTAATGATATACAAAAGCTCACAACTTAAAAATTTTAATGGACAACATAAAGACTAACCTCACAGCTTCAATTCTACTAACAATCTCTCGTGAGGGTCCTGTATATACATTTGCAAAAATTTGGCCTTCTCGCCATCGCGAGGAAGCAAAGATCCAATGCTATGGTGGTTTTGTCCATTCAACTCGAATATTGGTGGCGATCCACCCCTATTTATTGACTTATCTATTTTTCCACCCATGGAGGTGAAGGAGAACATCGAGTTATACGATCGGATGTTGTCAACAAAGTGTGAACTTCTTCGATCTCCGCCATAAATCAGTCCCGTAAGACTCGTGGTGGTTTTCTCATCATTGGAAGAACCACATTCCCGATTTGCAACACAACGTGTATTTTAGATTGTTTCTTGTTGATTTGCCTTTATTCTTCTCAAGATTCCAAAAATAGCACCACAATACTCGCATGAATATTCGGATCTCCCATGTCATCAAACTCTATAATTAATAGGTGAAACCTCAATACTTGGTGCAAGTAAATTTGAGAAACTAAAAAATAAAATTAATAGTACGTAAAAAGTATTATAAACTGACCGTGAAAGATGACTACATTCAATATCATCGCCTATGACAAAGTGAAAAATATAGTTAGATGAAATACAAAGCGCATATATAAAATATCAGACGTTATATATCATAAGATCAAAAATAAATACCATCCGATATGTAGGAATCCATCTCATCTTCGGTGAGTGGTCCGAATAGTGGTCACATTCTTCGTTTACTTGATTCGAACAAGAAAATATGGAAAATATATCAGTAAGATTACTTAAAATGGAACACAAGTTTGAGTATTAACATTTAGAGACAAAAAGAATAAATGTTAATGGAGCAAACATTGCTATTATATTTTTCATAATGAATACTCACAAAAATCTTGTCCAAGATCATCATTGTCTCCTTCACAGATGAACCCTCTGAAACATCTTCACAAAGGTGGTTCTATTATTAAAAAAGAGATCGAGACAAAAGGTCATATAAAGGAAACATCTACACAAAAATAAACAACTCACATAACGTAAAGTTTAACAAAACATGAAACCAATTACATTTCTTAGAATCACATTTATGGATCATACCATTAGTAGGGTAAACATCTTTTGTTTGAAGACTATTACTTGTACCGGTGGCATAAGATTTTTCACTAAAGACATTGGAATGAGCAGTTGCGCCACGGGCCGATATTGGTCATCATTGAAAACAGAATGATTTTTCTCAAGCCATTTCTTTATTGGTATGTCACCAATATGAGTAATGTTTCTCAATGGCATAGTAGGATTTGCACTATCCAAGATTCATATAAATTCTCAATGCATGAAGTGGTAGATGTGTCAACAACAACACCATTTGTAGAAGCAATGCCATGATGCATATTATTATCTATTGAACCAAATGAGGATCCTTCATTTATCACTCGAGATATCATGTACAAATTTATTAGGGCAAATAGAAAAAAAGTATTATAAATAAATTGAGATATATTTGAAAGACTTATCTGGACAGGTATTCTAGAAAATATAGAGCCAAAAAAACTAATTCTAACACTTACAACCACTAATATTTGAATGCAATGTTTTGGTATTGGTTGTATGAGATCCAACCAATTTGACATTCGACTGTGTGGTGGTAGTAATAAGACAGTCATCCATTTTACGTAATTTATTTTCATCTTGTCCAGTTTGCCTTCCTGCATGAATTATTATCACCGAACAGTTGCAGAAATAATATTATTACTTTTACAAATACAATAAGTAGTAAAAACTCAAATTTCTCTCTATAGATGGCAATTACAATATTTTTATTCACAATTAAAAGCATGTCGTACTTATACCATTGCTCCCACTGTAGATAGTGGAATATGGGTCCTTATGCGCAACCGACCGATATTGGTCGTCATTGAAGACAGAATGGATTTTTCCCAAGCCACTCCTTTATTGGAACACCATCAATATGAGTTATATTCCGTAAATGCATATTTGGATTTGCGCTATCCAAGCTTCATGTATCCGATCGACACGTGAATTAATCAACTTGGTACCAACCGCCGATTGCATTTTTGAATCACAATTAAATTGCAAAATATTTATTTCTAAGGTAATACTACAAGATAACAATATTGACAATTACACAAAATCGAATGCGTATAACCTACCGTTAGTAATATTAGCCAAAGGTGTTCTAATAAATGGCCGCATTGATCCATCTTGAAGACTCACTAAGCCTCTCACGTAAGTTCACTGGTTCATAGATACACGAGGCCTCTTTGAACTTGATATATTAATTTGCTACTGTGTGAAGTATCCATGACAAAAGAAAATATTGACTTGTCTAAGCTAAATACAAAGGGAACATTTTTTTTATATGAAAATATGAATTTCTACCTTTGAGATGTATTGATAAACATTATATTTGAAAAATATAGTATGTCATACAAAAGTTGAAGTTGATAAAATTCATGCATCAAAGAGTCGAACTATCAATAATATATAGTTTTAGGGCTAAAATGAACTTTTAAAAATATAAACCAATTACGCACTGGAATATAAAGTTATAAATGAATCATGGGACCTAATTACATATTTAGATAGATACTTATATTTCATATAAATAATGCACTTGAATACAAAGGTCCATATGTTAAACCTTGGTCCTAAAATGCAAATTCAAAAGGTTAAAATGTAATTTAGAAATTAACAGTTTAAAGTGAAGTATATACGGAAAGTTACAATGGATATCCAAATTGTATAATTCAACCAAATCTTGGACAACACCGTAATTATTTTTAATGAAACTAATGAAAATAATGGCTATAAGAATCAAAACATGTGTTGTATATGTTGTTTTCACATAATTAGAAAGCTACAATTATTTCATATAAGTAATGCACTTGAATACAAAGGTCTATGTTAAACTGCACTTGAATATTAGACCCTAAAATGCAAATTCAAAATTACAAATGCAAATTCATAAGTTACAATTCAACCCAAAAATTAACAGCTCTTCAATTGAAGTATATTTGTTCCTAAACACTTGGATAAGTTGAAGTTGTTGATAAAAATAATGGATCAATGGGTCAACAATATAAACAAATATAGTTTAAGATCTAAACCGAATTTTAAAAATATATACCAATGCACGTGGCATATAAAATTGGAAGTTGAATATTGGGAGCTAAAATAAAATTCCAGAGAGTTAGAAATACAAGAAGTGGCTTATAGTATACTAAAGTTCAAGAGTCGAAGTTTTTATACCATTTTCGTCGCGCGAATATTCCTTTTGGTTTGAAATAATTGTCGACTTCGTTAGTTTTCTCATCTGGATTATAGTCTGCGATGCACGAAATAAAATTTCATCATACTGGGCAAGTAAAATCATACTTTAAATCGTATATATCGACATTATAATGTATTGTGAAATCTAAAAGTGCCAAAACAATCAACCAAAAAAACTCAGATGAAGAATGAGAAGGAACCTGGTTACATTTGCCCACGAAGAGTTGGATGATCCTACCTCTGCAAGTAATGTCAGATTTATTTATATAATGGAAGAAATAATATATATATATATATATGGTAATATTCCTAATATATATATGGTAATATAAGGAAATAATCATACATATTATTTATCAATTCTTATTACGGTAAGAGAATTACAGAATCATAAAATAACTGATACATTCTAATTATAAACCAATAATCCTCCATCAATATTGAATAATAACTGGTGAACAATATTAAACTAATATTTGTGCTTAAAGAATTATGTAGGTGATTTATGGCAGGAAATCATAATCCATGTTTCCATATTTCTGAAATATTTCTGAAATGACTAATGAAATAACACAAAAAAAAAAATGCATATTTTTAGCTTTGAGTACAAACATAAAAAATTAAGAAACTATTTTGTCAAATATAACCCAAAAACAAGAAAATTATATTTTGACCCCTACATCAAAACATTCAATTTCAAGAAATACTATTAATATGTCAAGGAAAAAGCATGTGCAAATTGTAGGACATTTTTAATAATTCTTCAAAAAATTATATTTTGACCCCTAAGCTTTGAAAACATTCAATTTTCACAAAATAGTAACAAACATTAAAAATCATACCAAACAAACCGTCGGTCCACTTTTCAGTAAGAACATCGTCGAACCCATACTGAATCCCAAATTTCCAAAGTTTCAACCTTTTAAGCTGCAACAAAAAAATAAGAAAAAATGCACTTATGAAGTATTTTGACTTATATCCCTAAGAAATATTATTATGTTCATAAGTCTAAGCTCTTACCGGATCTTTGCCATGGAATTTTAATTCATCATGGATATGGGTGATAATTGCACACAAATGGGTCATTAGTCTGATCATAATAAAGATGTACGACTAAATTGAATTAATTAAAACTTCACTGCCGCGCTATGCTTTTTACTCATAAGATGATCTTTCGGGCAACATGAAATGCGCATTTGTCTAATCTATGGCACTGGTGCTTTGAGATTTATCAAAAATCTTTATGTTGTGCACCAATGGGTCAGCAATTACAATAGTATAAAGTTGTAGGACTAAAATGAAGTAAGAAAAAACTTCATATTGAGAGCTAATACTTGAACCTGCTGTATGGTCAAAAAGCAGATTCTAACAAAGTTCTAGGACTACAAATTTCATGTTCAGAATTAGGAATCAACACATTATTATCTATGGAACCACATCATTATCTATTGAACCACATCATCAAAAATATTAGGACTAAACTGAACTAATAAGAACTTAATTCCATTGAGCTTTTTACATGTAAAGCAACGAAACCATATTTGTAACTTGAGTAAAAACAATGAATCCAAACAAAATTAAGAAAATAATATATCATCCAAATCGTTATTAAAAGATGTTCAAAGTACTTAAGCAAACCAAACCATTTTCAAAACATAAACCAATCTACCAAATGAAAGAGATAGGATCACTTTATAATCAAATATTTTTCATAATTTCTCAATCTTCACGCTTTTCAATTTTTTTCGTGGTTGAGCATTGTGTATTTGGACCACCACCATGCCCATCACAATCCTTATCACATTGACGCTTTGAAGATGGAGTAAAAGAAGTCTCGTGATCATCAGGCTCTCCATCAAGTTCTATTGGTGAATCCAAAATCTGAAATCAAATAATGTAAATTTTTATAGTAAAATAATGATACAGATCTTTAATAAATGAGACACAAGAGGAGTTTTATTAATGATAGCATACCACATTAGAATCTGCTTTTTTGGTATTGGGCATCATTATGTGTAGATCAGCCTCTGAATCACTTTGTCGCATGCGAATCCTTTTTAGTATTAATAATATAAAGATAAAGCAATAAGAATGAAACCAAAAAAAGGTATACCTCGAATCGGAATCATGATGCGCTGGCTTATGTAAATTTATGACGATAGGATCACTGCACAAGGCCGATATATTGTACACCCTACCACCTCCACTGCCTTGGTAGCCCGATACCTTGAATATGTATTCTTTCCCCTGGCTCCGCAATATTTCATCAGGGAGATCGGTCGAATTTTTATCCTATTGCATAAACAAAAAATGTATATATCAAATACTTTCGTACAAATGACATCCCATATAATTAATAAGTTTTAAAAAACTTATATTGATCCATCACATAAACCAGGTAAGATACTGAAGATATTTAGTTAAATAAAACTTTCAAGTAAAACGAAAAAATAAGCTTTATATCAGCATAATTAAAACAATGATTTGAAGATGTAATTATTATTGCAGGATCTAACCGATATCCGTGATATAGCTAATTCTGCAGCTGACTTCGAAAAAAGATTGCGGCACAGCTCATCCCACATCATGGCAATCAGTGATGATGTATTATCCCTTATCTCAACCTTTAATCTATATCTCAATGTAGGGCTCGATGTTTTTTATTGCAAGCGGCATTTGTATTCATCAAAGACAAGCCTCAACCTTCTTCAAACAATTAGTATCTGGACAAGCTTGATAAAACCAATTGTCCTTAGAAAGGATACGGTTCAGAATTCCATAAAACCAGATCCTTTCACCTCAGTAAAGAAAAGGAACACGAATGAAAAATATGTTTATGCGCCAGGTAAAATTAATGAAAACTGAAAAATAATAAACTGGAAACTCAAACTCAATCGGTAAAAATAATAATCAGTAATCAAATAGGTTATGTCACATACCGATAATTTATTACCAGAAGCATGTACTGTTAAAAAAAAGTGATATGGAAGAATGAAGAATCATTTTTCATCTCGATGAGTTACACATTGAATAAAACTGGAAACCGAAACCGGAAAAAATTGCAAACCAAAACTGGAATACGTAAAATCATTAAACAAAAATAAAAACCAACAAATCTGTAAACAAAAACAGTAAACCAAAACAGGAAAGTGTAAATCAATAAACAAAACAGGAAAGTGTAAATCAATAAACAAAAATAAAACATAAATAATCATTGCATAGAAAAAGTACATAAAATTGAACAAAACTAAAACATAAACAAAATATGTTTATGCGCTGTAAAATTAATGAAAATCAAAATAATAAACTGGAAACTCAAAATCAATAGATAAAAATAATAATTAATAATCAATATAGGTTATGTTACATACCTATAATTTATTACCCGAAGGGTGTGCAGTTAAAAAAAGTGATATGGAAGTAGCAAATAACAAAAACATATTACTAATCAATATAGGTTATGTTACATACCTCCTTTACCACCAACAACTGTGAAATATCAGATATAATCGGTCCGGGTGAACCTGACCCATTACTTAAATTGGTCGTAGAGCCACTAAATTGCGACGACGCCTCATTAACCGCCATGAAGCTATAAAAACAAACAAAGACATATAGTATTGAGATGAAAGATCTTAAGCTGAATTTTAAAACATTTTGTCAAGGCTAGTACGTCACCTATAACGAAAATCCTCCATCTCAGGTATATGCTCATCTACAAGCATTTTTGTTACGTGGAAAGATGTAGCTAACCCAATGCTTGTATCTGCAATTTAAAAAAAAAATAGATGTAGAGAAATCTACAGGAATATATTTCCACTTCAAAATACCTTGAATTTCATCACAATTACAATACAAAAATATTATACACTTAGTAGAAAAGAACAATGATAGTTAATCCACCTTTTTTCCTAGATATACGACAAAACTGGAGTAGAACAATAACAGCAGAATTCCTTCTCGTATACAAAACACCTTTTGCACAGTCACATATTCTCCCACAATGTAACATGAATGCGCTGGTTCCTATAATTTATTAATAATCAATGATTTAGTATAGCCCACAACTGCATTGAGAGTTCTAATTTAAAGATGATAAGAAAACGGATAAATAAGTTTTGCTAGCACAATTTTCATGTTATAACGGTAAATCAACAACAATACCCAGAGTCGAGCAGATGAAAAGTGAGCATATTAGACCCCGCACTTTCGGAAAAATACACCTTCTCTGTGTGCACCAGTGCCCCAATAAAATCTGCACACATAAATATATAAACATAATAAGTTAATAACACAATCCAATAAATAATAAGTAAAATAAAAATAAGTCACTGCTCTATGTTGCTTAAAAAATAGTTACCAATCAAATCAGTGCCTCATTAGATGAAGGTGTTTGAAGCACTTGTTCAACAGTCTTAAAATGGTAAAGATCCATGGGAAAATCAGGATAATCGGCAGCAACATTTTCGCTGACTATAGTAGTTTCATTGAAGTATAACTTGAAAGCATGTGAGGTTGGCCTCCACCCAGAAGTATTTGGAGTTACATTAAAATTCTTCATCAAATATACTCCATGCTCGACAATAGAATCATTATACTTTTCAATAAGTTCAAATCGATCAATTGTTGCTTGAATACGCATACCCTTACAAATAAAAGCAAAATGAAGTACACATGTTATAATTAACTTGATGATTATAATTTAGTAGTTGTATTACAACACAAATAATTAAGTAAATAGGGATAGGAATATATTTTCGTACAGTTTTATCCTGCAAAACCATGTCAACCGTTCTAGCAACTTCTCGGTTTGTTTCTCGGGGACCCTCCAAAGACGAACAACTCTTAGTGTAAACAGACTTTTGATGACTTCCCGGTGACCTCGGATAGCATAGTATTTTGAGGGGCCATAACTCTATTTGAAAAGTAGAGATAATGAGTTAATGCATAACTCCATGATATGAAGAACAATTTAGTGTAAAACATGCCTCATGACAAAAAAATATTTTGAAGGCATGATAAAAAATAAGAACGAAGAACCATTTTTCATCTCGATGAGTTACACATTAAATAAAACTGGAACCGAAACTAAAAAAATGCCAACCCAAACTGGAAAATTTAAAATCATTAAGTAAAAATAAAAATCAACAAACAATACATAAAATAAGTAAAGAAAATTGAACAAAAGAGTAAACAAAGCGAAAAGTGTAAATCAATAAACCAAAATAAAAGTGACATGTATGAAACACACTTCCTTTTAGATTTTGCAAGACAACGATGCAATTTGGATGAAAATTGCAAAAATGACAAAAATAATTAATACAAAATGGAACAAAATCTATGCACCCATCAAAATAACAAAAATCAGCATTTTTGCACTGAAATTGTGAACTGGATCAACCAAGAGAGATTATGCGTACTTTTTAATTTTTACACTTTGGAAAGTCGAAATTGTGAACAATAATGGAAAAAACCTATGCAAAATTGTGTACAATACGTATGGAGAAATTATGAATTAGGATTGACGAAAAGAACACATGTATATAACCGATCTCAAAACATGGAAATATTTATTGATAATATGTGTAGATTATATTTCGATTTAAAAGGATGTGCTAAAGGAAAAAAATCGTTCGAGAAGGAAGATTACCTTTCAAAGACGCTGAAGATTATCTTTCCATCAATCCACACTGAATGAGAAGCATGAAGAGGCGGTGATGAAGGAATGAAGGGAAAAAAAATTGAGAGGAAGGAAAAAATCGAGGTTGGGAAAAAAAATAAAAAACTGAAAGATTGGGGTTGGGAAAAAATCGGGGTTGGGAAAAGAAAAGGAAAGATGCCTTTTCTAAAGCCGTGAGAGTAGGTAAGAAAGGGTGGATTAATTAATCAATTGTGTGGGTCAGCAACTAAAAGAGTGGGGAGAAGAAGTATGGGCGGGAAAAGCTGAAATAAAAAATATATAAATAAATTAAAAATAATTAATAAATTATGAAAAAACTTTCATGTTATATAGTATAGATTCGGAGAATTTGATTGTACGTCACCAGAACTCCATAAGATATTGATCAATTCATACATATTCCGTGATTTAATTTGGTGATAGTAATGAGAAAGCGGAACTGTTATCCTCAAAAATAGTTAGGTGTAAGTCTACAAACTGAGTTATAAAAAAAGATGAAAACAATAAAAAAAAAAGACAAAGTGTGGTTTGGTCATGTGAGAAGAAGACCTATTGATGCCCCAGTGATGAGGCTAGAAAAGTTGGGGAGCAAGTAATGTTGTGAAAGGTAGAGGAAGACCCAAGAAAACTTGGATAAAGATGATTGAAAATGATATGCGGTTTCTTGGAATTGGAGAAAGTATGGCGATGAAGAGGCAAATGTGGCGGGAAAGAATACGGATGGTGGATGGAGTCTGATTTTTTTTTTTTTAATTCCTATTTTCTTTTATTTCATGTTATCTTTTTTTTTTTTCATTCATTCTCTTTTTTTATTTGCTTTTTTCTCTACTTTTTCCCTCTTTTTTCCCTTTATGTTATTTATGTAACGATTATTGACGGTTTCAAAGTTTGATTCATGTTAGCCGACCCCAAATCATTTTGGGACTAAGGCTTAGATGTTGTTGTTGTTGTTGTTGTCATTTTGGCCCGCTGCGGCCCAAAATTCGGTCCAGCACCAATCTGTTTGATTTACGGGCTGGTTGACCAATTTTAGCCGGGCTCAGGACTGCAATTAGGCTACAGTACAAATTTAAGGGAAAATTACATAAATTATTATATTTTATTTAAATATTACAAAATATTATCAAAAATATTTACATCAATAACAAGGTTTGGGTATTTTACAGTAAGGGATGCATTATATCTTAAAGAGTTAGTTTCATTTTTTTTCTTTCCATATCAAAAACTCAAAATTTGTTGATGTATTAATTCTTGTTTCAATCCATATGCATTTTCTTGTAGTATTCTTCTTACTCCCTTTTGATGATTTTTTTCTTTTTTTGGACGGGATTGAGGGGGACCCACCACCTCTAAGATAGAGAAAAAATCAAGAGATACAAAACAATCTTTACCCGGATCATGACCAAAAATGGGCCGTAGTATGGGTCCTAGAAACTAACACCTACGGCCCGCTAAAAAATACAAAGTGGATTATTGTAATCGTGGGTAAATGTGCAGGCCAATAAGCGAAATCAACTACTATAAAAAATCACAAATGCTATCTAAAGCGAAATAACGGGTAACCGAGCTGACCCATCCGTATGAGGGAGAGAAGAAACGGGATAACAATATCTGTAGTATGTAACACCCTCAAGATATTCGAGGTATATTACAGCGCCGTGAATCCCTATATGGGACCCACCAGGCTGAACAGCATCATACTCATCGACTCACAGAAACAACAACATAACACCACGTCATAAAGACGCAAAACAAAATAATCCACCCGGTTCAACCGGTCAACATAACATCATCATCCAACACAAACATAATAGGCAACAATACAATCTGGATGGACAGGAACTCTTAAGTACTCGAGTACAACTATTAGTTCAAATCCCACAAAAGATGAAAAGATAAAAAGACACTAAGACGTCACTCGTGCACAATCATCACGCACGGCCATCATCCGTGTACTGGTCCAGCGCCCGCTCGTCTCGATGAACCTGACCTGAAATTCATAAAACGAATTTCCCCAAAACGGGTCCCCAGAGGGGTTAGCAATTACGCTAGTACAAGTAACCAAATGAACGACTTACATCTTACACATATAGTAAATACATGCAATCAAGAAAACATAGTTCCAAATCACTCATTTCCGGAAATGCCATAATCAAATCACATTTGTAAAAATGCACCACAATTAACCGTGGATCCACCCCTCCGTGGACCCCTACCGAGACCCCGTCGGATCTAACTCATAGTGGTTAAAAGCAAGCTCGCGGATCCACCCCTCCGTGGACCCCTACCGAGACCCCGTCGGATCTAACCCATAGTGAGCATACACACACACACAAGTCTCATGCAATACTACTACGTTAAGATTGTAAGTTCATAAGGATACTTGCCTCGATTAATAGACGGTGACACGAACGGAACGGAAGAATCAAGCGCGACCGCGAGGAATCGACGAATGAACCTAACGATTCGAATAACACAATCACAACCACTCCTAAACGATTACGGAAATGGAATACACCCGAAAACCCGCCTACGATTCATGTATATTCGTACAAAAATAACAACGAGGGCGGACCACAACCAAACCCTCTCGATTTCGCAAAACCATGAAAATATACCATGAATCCGTAGGAAAACTTATCATACCAAGAAGATTAATCATATTCATCATGAATCCACCAACAAAACGGAACGGATCGGAAGAAAATCCCAAAACCCCCAAATTATCCAAAAGTAGGGTTCTAAGAGATTTACCGTGGATTAGGATGAAAGATTCGTGTTGATGTTGTTATAATACTCCAAGAACTCAAGAGAGATGTTGGATGAGATGATTGGAGGAAGAAATCGCCAAAGAAATCGCCCCGGAATCGCCTTCGCCGCGGAGAGAGGAAGAAATGAGAATTTATGTTCATCTCGGTCAACTCCCTGGTTTATATAGCCAGGGAGTGTTAGCGCGCGCTAATCCTCAAAGGTTAGCGTGCGCTAACGGGATGAAAATATAGACCAAACAGTTAGTGTCCAGTCCAGTAGCCAGACCTTTGGCCGTTAGCGTGCGCTACTCCAAATGTAGCGTGCGCTAATAACCTATCGGTAGCGCGCGCTATCGACCAATAGCGTGCGCTACCTGGACATCAGTCGAGTCCAGTGACAAACTGTCCAGAACCCACCTGATCCGTTAGCGTGCGCTACCATACAAGCGTAGCGTGCGCTAACTGGCACCTGGCCGTTCGTGAGTAAACCGCCCAAGATCGACACTCACGCTAGCGCACGCTACGGGTATCATCGGCGGCGCTAGCCTCCCGACCTTAGCGTGCGCTAGTCTGCGTAGCGTACGCTAATACGCCAATCCGTAAGGCCGAGAAATAAGACGCCACTCCTGTGGCTTGCTCTAGCGCGCCATTTAATCGGTCGTAGCGTGCGCTACTAAGGGGCCCCTAGCGCGCGCTATGCAGAACAGATAGCGTGCGCTAGGTTACGAAATATAAACGGTTCACAACATCGGATTATGAACGAAACATCAAACGGAACACCTCAAAGCGCATCAAAACATAGAATGGATCCACGGCAACCCCGAAACAGCGGTTCCGCACAACAATAACGAGTCTCAGATCAATAGATGACGGGAAAGATACACTGTAAGGTACATAAGGGTCACTACGACCGATAAATACACCGAAAAGGAAAATACAAGGGGAAAGAAAAATGCAGATATTTCAAAAATCTCGACACAACAAGAATGCGAAAACAGGAATAATCACAATTTGAAAACGATTGGTCTCCGCCAAGACCACACCAAGTTTAGAGCACTGTCGAGTTTTGTGGGATCTGTGACGCTGTGTCTCCTCACCTAAAGCGCATGAGCCGCTCCTTGTCACATGCACGTATCACCGGCGTTCCACTCCACATCGAAAGCCGCACATTGCACGTGCCTCGCACCGGCGTTCACTTCCCGATTGGAGCCGCACATTGCACATGACCACGGCACCGGCGTTCACTCCCTGCCTCGTCGGTCTCGGAAACACCAACAATCCCCAAACCAACACATCACCACGACAGTACTCAGAAAATCACACAGAACCAAAACAACACAGTCCAAAATAGCCAGAAATCCAGATACACAAAAATCACGCAACTACCACACTGGTAGAGCCACATAACACACATGCCCGGTTATCACAAAACCATGGGCTCCGATACCATATTTGTAACACCCCCAAAACCTTACGGGAGTATTACACGCCGTGGGCCCCGCGCCGGAACCCACCAGGCTAAAAACCAATTACAAAAACGCCCCAAAAGGCCGATGACGGTAGTATTTTACAAAACTCACAAAATCATTTGAAAACACCAACTACCGTCAAGATAATCAAGGCCAAAAACTCGGTTAAGGGCATCGGTTTTTGAAATCAAACTCAGTTGGTAAAAATCCGAAAGCCATTTGAAAGAACTCACGCAGCGGATAGAAAAATACAGTCGAAGATACATATACATCAATAATGATATACACAAACAGAATACACGATTCCCCAACAATATGCCATAGCCAGTATCGTCCGGAATCCTCGCTTCACGACCGCTACCATCAAAGTTCTCAATACCTGAAAAACAAGTCCCACAACGGGGTCAGCAATAATGCCCGACAAATAACCACAAGTACATAAACATAAATATTCACATGCCATGCATCATGAGAATAATAACCTCAACGATAACCTTACCACTTCCGGCAATCCAACGATTCTCGTCAAAATCCCAATATCACGATAATACCATAAAAATCCCAGTATCACAACAATACCATATAATACCTCAATACCGAATACTTTCTCGTACATAATCCTCTATGTACGATTACCACAAAACATACCTCTATCCGGACTTCCTTCCGGAATGCATACCACAGACCAAGAATATCCAAAATGACATCAACAATATCCGAATACTACAATCTTCCCAAGATTGTCCAAGTATCTCAACAATCATCAACTGTGCATTCTAATCCTTTTAGAACATCACTGAACATTCGTCAATATGCAATACAACATAAAATACTTATGAAATGCAAATGGAATTACTCATCAAAACATTACAACCGAACAAGTAAACACTTGCCTGGATACCAACATGACAAAACCAACACCGAACTCATCGCCCTCGTCTACGAGCTCTTCATCCAGTCGACGGAATCTCTGACTTTTCACCGCGGCAAAACGATTATACCTATTGGTTAATCAACCTAGAACAATAATCATGTCAATAATCGAACCAACTTGGTAACAATGATCATAACATATTCAATCCGGAATTCAACCTCATATCAAGATTCATCTCATCTAAATCAACCACTATCATCACTATGATTTAGAATACCATATTAAATCGGTTAAACGAATCATCAAATCATCATAGTCATCATATGGCCTCAAGAACATCAAGAACTCTATGATTCCATAATCATAATCAACATATTCAAAGCATATCATTATCTTCCTTCAACATAAACCTCATATATCCTCAAGAATCGCAATAACAACATCATAATCATCTTCATACGAATCATTTATCAACTATAACATCAAAATTCCGAAATGAAAAGGAGAAATATCCAACATACCTCATAGAATATGGATAACACAAGAAATCACTTCAAGAATCAACAATAGTTCCATAACCAAGCTCTAATTCCATGATTCCAAGCTCACAATCATGTTAGAAGTGTTTAGAACACTCTTAGAAGTGAAGAGGGACGAGCTGGGGTGGGAGAAATGAGTTTCCTTTCGTGAACAAATGAAAGACCAGCTCTTAATATATAAACTGCGCATCTCGTTACGTACGTAAGTGTCCTTACTTAACGTACGTAACAACCTTAGCGTACGTAATCCGAATCCATAGCGTACGTAACAAACTCACTGTCTCATTCCGTGAAGTCCATTACGTCGTAACCCATACCATATAACGTCGTAATATACCAATTGACTTGCTACAAGATAATGGTCGTGTTACGTCGTAACACGTCCCCGTATAACGTCGTAACACGTCGTTGACTCACTGTCAACATCCTCCGCCGAAAGTTGCCGACACGTGGTCCCACCTGCCGACCAGGACTCGGTCCTGTCCGATGCCTTCGTTACGTACGTAATACCTTAGCCTTAACGTACGTAACCATGCCAATATTACGTACGTAAGCTCACCTTGTTAACGTACGTAACAATTCCATACTTAGCCAATTTCAGCAATTCCTGTCCAAAGTAACGACATACCAAATACGAACATACGGCAAAATCAATACATATACTCAATTCAATAACATTATCAAACGTTCACAACGTCCTCGAGCATAATTAACCATCCATGATATCCAATATATAAACGAAAAATATATCCGAAAAATCGGGGTATTACATATAGTAAATACATGCAATCAAGAAAACATAGTTCCAAATCACTCATTTCCGGAAATGCCATAATCAAATCACATTTGTAAAAATGCACCACAATTAACCGTGGATCCACCCCTCCGTGCACCCCTACCGAGACCCCGTCGGATCTAACCCATAGTGGTTAAAAGCAAGCTCGCGGATCCACCCCTCCGTGGACCCCTACCGAGACCCCGTCGGATCTAACCCATAGTGAGCATACACACACACACACACAAGTCTCATGCAATACTACTACGTTAAGATTGTAAGTTCATAAGGATACTTGCCTCGATTAATGTAATATCCGCAATTTTCGATTTCCGGTAATTATTTTTTTTTCGGCGGAAGTCTGTTTTGACGACTCTCTCATGTCCGTTTCGTCATTCTGAGAATAATTAATTCTACACTTTTTGACATCCGAGTTCGTTTCGGTGTCGTTTCGTTGAGTTCTGTGCTTTTTAGCGACTTTTCCGCACTTGAGTTCGATTCTTGAGAATCTCGACCGAAAGCTAACTGTTTGAGTTTCCGCAAGTCCGTTTAACTTTGTTAGACGTGTTGTGAACTTCGGTTTGGTTATTCGATCACGTATGGTGATTTTCGGGCATTTGGGCCATTTTCGTAATTTCCCAAAGTTTGGGGTAATTACCTTCCGTTGTCGAATTTCGAGCCTTCGGGTGGTCGGAATTGTGTGTCCTACTAGCTCTTAGATTCGTCTTTGTGAGTACTTCGTAACCGTATCTTCGGTTCGTATTCGTGTTCGGGTTTCGGTGTCGTTTTGTTGAATTCGGGATTACTAAACGACTTTTCTAAGTATGAGTTCGACTTTGTTAGATCATCATTAATTTTTGGTGACTCCGAAAATTATAAATCTTTGCAATATTATAGATCATCGAATTAGCTTTCCAATGGTTCAAAGCGGTGAGTCAATCGAGTCCCGACGAGAGAGTTATGGTCGTTTCGCTTTTGGCCGAGCACTCCCGGGAGCCTTTCTACGATAGGGGGCCGATAGACTCTCTGCCGGCATTCTCGTATGGGTATCGGTTGGGCCTATCGGCCGATAGGCCGGCCGATATGTAAATTTCTTCACCTTCGAACTTCCGGTAGCCTTTCGGTAGATAAGGGGGTCGATAGACCCTCTTTGTCGGCATTTAAATCTGACTATCGGTTTGACTGTCAGTAGATAGGCGGCCGATAGTTCACTGTGTTGCACTATAAATGTGGTTTTGAGCGTGAACAGCTCATTCTTTCCCATTTCCACCGAGTCGCGAGAGAGAGAGTTATAGAGGAGAGAGAGTTCTTCATCCGGGGTCGATTTTCATCATTTCTTTTCGGTTGTGAGGCTCGGATAATCAATCTAACGCGTGTTCTACGGATCTTGACACTTGAATCACTCAAGGTAATATCTCTTGAAACCCTACCTTTTTGGATAATTGGGGATTTTGGGGTTTTGTCCGATTCTTTCCGTTTCGTTGATGGATTAATGATGAATATGATTATTCTTGTTGGTATTCTTAGTTTCCCTACGGATTCATGGTATATATCGAGATTTTTACTAATCGAGAGGGTTTGGTTGTGGTCCGCCTCGTTGTTATTTTTGTGCGAATATACATGAATCGGAGGCGGGTTTCCGGGTGTTTTCCATGTCCGTAATCGTTTAGAAGTGGTTGTGATTGTGCTTTTCGAATCGTTAGGTTCATTTTCGTCGGTTCCTCGCGGTCGTGATTGATTCTTCCGCTCCGCTCGTTGTCGTATTCCTTTTCGTTAGCATCGGGCGTTCGAAGCTTCCCGGTTGAGCCGTATTCGCTCGTGGTTCCGTGCTCGTGGTATCGAGGCAAGTACCTTGTCCATACAATTCTTGTTTTGTGAATATGATAATTGGTGATCGTCTTTATGTGGTTGTTTGATTGTTTGAAATGAGCTTTCAAAAGATTCGGTTTAGCCTTGTTAAAGGCTTGCTTTCAAAACGCGTGTGTTTTGTGAATGGTGTGGTTTGAGAATGATTATGTGAACTCTATGGATATGTTTGGCGTTGATGTTGCACCTGGTATTTGCGTGTGGACGTATATTGTTTCATTTCGGTGCATTGTGGTTTGACGTGGTGTTTTGCTAAGTGTTTGATGCTCTGGGTGAATTGTTTGAATATCCTTGATGTGATATGTTATTTGTGTGAATGTGTGGATACGGTTGAAGGTCTACGGTGACACATGGCACGTGATCATGTGGTCAGGATGCAACAAGTGATTGATCCAACCGTGAGAGCCTGAGATAATCTACGGTGGCACATGGCATGCGATCATGTGGCCAGGATGCAACAAGCGATTGATCCAACCGTGAGATGTGTGTGATTTGTTTCGCTAGCCAGCTCGAGAGGGTCCTTCGAGGCCACGGGTGGGGCGTCGGTGGTGTCGTCCCGGTCCTAGGCGATGCGTGTGCATGATTATGTTTCGTTGATTTTACGTCCGTTGAGGACACGTGATGTTGAGCTCGACCACCTGTAAATTGTTGGTGATTTCCTATTTGCGAAAACAAAACCTTTGAAATGTGACCCTATTGAATTTTGGAAAGAGAAGGATTTTATAATCCTAAATTGCTTTCTATTAAAACTCTCGATGGCATTTTAAAGCTGTTTTGTAAATTGTTTCCCTTATTTGCGATCTTTCGGTTTTGGAAATGTTTACCCAAAACTCTTGCCTCGGGAAGTACTTTTCTTTACGTTTGGATCTTTGAGGATTCTGATTATTATTGTTCTTGGAACTTGTATTGTATGGCTCGTATTTTTGCACTTGTACTTGCACTAGCAAAACGGTGGAGTTTTGCTAACCCCAAGTATTCGGGGTGGATGTCTATTTTGCATTCGGGTTTTGGAGCATAGCACGGTCGGAACGAAGGATGATGAAAGATGAACGATACTAATCACACGAGGTTCCGTTGATGTCGTATTGGTCCATTGTATTTTCTTTTCATTGCGGTATCTTTTCCCGTTGTACGGGAGTTTATTTTATTTTGACCCCTGCGTGGGTATGTGTTTGGGAATGAGTTGTATGTTATTATTGAAAGACCAAGTCGGTCTCTTGAGTCATTTTAGCCTTAAAGGCGATGTTTAGATGTTTGATTTTAGTTATCGGCTGGTAGATCCTCGAGGAGAGGGTCTACGGCGTGTAATATCCACAGTGGATTGGGGTGTTACATAAATGGTATCGAGCTTAGGTTGTGGAAACCTAGGTCAGCCGGGTCGATGGTGTCTATCGAGTTTTTGTCTCGTCGGATTTTATCCGATGAGTCGTGTCGACGCGTCGTGCGAGTTTGTTGGTCGTGATTAGTATCGTGGGCGATCATCATCTTCGTGCGACTGTATGTAAGTCTCCCTTCTTTGTGTTGTGCCTCGTGTGACACGAGCTATTTTATTATTATGAGTTAATTGACGGAATCCTCTTATGGATTTTGATTTCGTGATATGTGATTATTTGACTCCCATTTTTCGTTCATATGAGGAGCAAGTGTTCTTTGTCTTGTGCATGTTTGACTTTATTTCTTTTATCCATTGCGTGAGTTCTTTTGTAATGGCTTTCGGTATTTACCGATCGAGTTTTTATTTTGAAAACCAATTCCTTAACCGAGTTTTTGGCATTACGGCCTTGATCGTTTTGGCGAAATTCTTATGACGGTATTTATTATTTTCTAAATGGCTTCGTGAGTTTTGAAATATTACCGTCATCGGCCTTTGGGCATTTTTTGTAATTGGTTTTTAGCATGGTGGGTTCGGTGCGGGACCCACGGCGCTATATTGTTCCTTGTAATTACTCAAATTTTTGGGCATTCTAGCCCATTGAATTATTTTGAAAACCTTGAGTATCTTAGAAAATTAAAATTCGAGACGTACTTTTAAAACGAATTATTTTCTTGCGGTGTTTTCAAGGCGTTTTCTAATGCCGCAATTCATTTCAAAAATTTTCCGGTTGAGGACCAAAAATATTTTTGAGATATTTTCAAATGCGATTGCTTAGACCCAAGGGTCGAATATTTTTGAAAGTTTTTCACTAAAGGAAAGGTGTCCTCATTTTTGTTCAAACGCTAGATGATTTTCAAAGTCTCGATAATGGTGTTTGTACTACTTTTTGTAAAATGATACTCAAGATCAACCGGTGTTTCCAAAGCTGTCTTCAAAGGTGGTTTTCGTTTTAAAACCTATCATTCTGTTTTGCGGACCGGAAATGCGTGTAGGGTTTTCGAACTTTCGTTACGGTGTTAACCCCGGTGTGATCGAATTGGTGGCATGAACGCCGAGTCGTTGCCACGCATTTGTTGTACTAGCCCTCTGTGAGAGGTGTGAACTGGTGTTCTTGTTATCACCTCGTGGTGATTTGCGTGTTGTCGCACGAGTGTGGGTTGTTAAAGCTTGAGTTGTACATTTGTGTACATGTATGATTGTTTCATGATGGTTGTAATTATGTCTTGGTTATCGTTCGGCCGTTGAGGTCGCCGACGATACCGTCGTCTTGAAGTGTTTGTGTGTATTATTTTACGATGATAATCGTTGTATATGATATGTATTATGATTCCTTGTTGTGCTGAGTTGGCATCTCCGCTATGTTGTTTTGCGACGTTATGCCCCATTGTATCTAGCATTTGTATTTTCGGTATGCCGAGCCGAGGCGTTTCAATCGAGATGTGCCGGGGCATGCACGTGTAAATTGTCTTTCTCGTCGATGACACATTTCAAGTGTGGACTCGAGGGACACCGAATTCAGTTTTGTGAATTGGCTACCGAGACTTTCGGAGTTCGCGCTTCAGCATAGATATCAGAACCGGCTTTGAGAGGCCTTTGAAGCATGTTTCTGTCGATTGCTTGTTGTGTCGTCACCTTGATTTTGCTGTTGTGAGTTGCGGGGGCGACCTTCTTTTATAAGAGGTCGAATGTAGTACCCGTGTTGTTTTTAGACTTCTGTATTTTCTCTTTCTCCAGTCTGTCGATTCGCTCGTGATCGTTGGTACTTTATGAACTTGTTCTATATTTCGGTTTCATCGTCCGAACGAGCTGTGATCTTGTTGTGGGTCGATCTGATTATCGATGTTACTTTTTCGGGTTCAGTTCGATTCTTGTGAACCTTGTTTGGGAGTGACATCATCTGGTTCTACTAGTTCTTTTATTCGAAGTGGATCGGCTTTGGAACTCTTGTGTTTCCGACTCTGTCGACTCATTTATGTTCGTTGACATTTCTGAGCTTGTCCTGCTCCTTGCTTTTGTTGATCGAACGAGTGTGGTGTTATTTCTAATAACTCGTTGTCGTTGTGACTTTTCAATCGCTATTCCCTTTCCTGTGGATCTTCGGCAATGCATGTCTTGTAGTTCTCACCAGATCATCCTGGGAGTTGTTGTTTGAACTTTATCGTTCTTCGTGATTCGAACATGATTCTTCGATTTTTGTTGTCTCGATCGTTTGTTTGTTCGGTTTGTCCTCGTTTCGTGATTGTTGACGCTCGTGCTCCTTCGTAAGTCCCTTCAGTTCGGGAAATTAGTTTCGTTTTCGATCTTCCAGCCCTTAGGCGGTGGGATTTCGTGGTTGTTCAGCGGTTGACTCGCGTTTTGATTGATGTACCGTTGGGTGGGTCAATCATATTGATTTTCGTTCGTTGTGTTTTGTGATTGTCGGATAATTGACTTGGCTATATTATCCATTTGATGACGTTTGTCACTTGTTGGTTTTTATTATATCCCTAACGGCGACGTTGTGTTGGTCGCCGTGGAGCGTGTTTTCACGCTGTATACTCCTTTGCGTTGTTTGTAACATTTCGCCGTTGGGCGTTAGTTACGCATTCTTGTGTATCTCGTTGAGTTTTTCCTGGCGGAATATTTCTTCTCCCTACTTGTTTTAAGTTTCGGGACGAAACTTCTTTTAAGGAGGGTAGAATGTAATATCCGCAATTTTCGATTTCCGGTAATTATTTTTTTTTCGGCGGAAGTCTGTTTTGACGACTCGCTCATGTCCGTTTCGTCATTCTGAGAATAATTAATTCTACACTTTTTGACATCCGAGTTCGTTTCGGTGTCGTTTCGTTGAGTTCTGTGCTTTTTAGCGACTTTTCCGCACTTGAGTTCGATTCTTGAGAATCTCGACCGAAACTGCTGTTTCGAGTTTCCCGCAAGTCCGTTTAACTTTGTTAGACGTGTTGTGAACTTCGGTTTGGTTATTCGATCACGTATGGTGATTTTCGGGCATTTGGGCCATTTTCGTAATTTCCCAAAGTTTGGGGTAATTACCTTCCGTTGTCGAATTTCAAGCCTTCGGGTGGTCGGAATTGTGTGTCCTACTAGCTCTTAGATTCGTCTTTGTGAGTACTTCGTAACCGTATCTTCGGTTCGTATTCGTGTTCGGGTTTCGGTGTCGTTTTGTTGAATTCGGGATTACTAAACGACTTTTCTAAGTATGAGTTCGACTTTGTTAGATCATCATTAATTTTTGGTGACTCCGAAAATTATAAATCTTTGCAATATTATAGATCATCGAATTAGCTTTCCAATGGTTCAAAGCGGTGAGTCAATCGAGTCCGGACGAGAGAGTTATGGTCGTTTGATTTTGGCGAGCACTCCCGGGAGCCTTTCGGCCGATAGGGGGCCGATAGACTCTGCCCGGCATTACGTATGGGTATCGGTTGGGCCTATCGGCCGATAGGCCGGCCGATATGTAAATTTCTTCACCTTCGAACTTCCGGTAGCCTTTCGGCCGATAAGGGGGTCGATAGACCCTACCGTCGGCATTTAAATCTGACTATCAATTTGACTATCGGCCGATAGGCCGGCGATGGGTTCATGTTGCACTATAAATGTGGTTTTGAGCGTGAACAGCTCATTCTTTCCCATTTCCACCGAGTCGCGAGAGAGAGTTATAGAGGGAGAGAGAGTTCTTCATCCGGGGGTCGATTTTCATCATTTCTTTTCGGTTGTGAGGCTCGGATAATCAATCTAACGCGTGTTCTACGGATCTTGACACTTGAATCACTCAAGGTAATATCTCTTGAAACCCTACCTTTTTGGATAATTGGGGATTTTGGGGTTTTGTCCGATTCTTTCCGTTTCGTTGTTGGATTCATGATGAATATGATTATTCTTGTTGGTATTCTTAGTTTCCCTACGGATTCATGGTATATTTCGTGATTTTTACGGAATCGAGAGGGTTTGGTTGTGGTCCGCCCTCGTTGTTATTTTTGTGCGAATATACATGAATCGTAGGCGGGTTTCCGGGTGTATTCCATTTCCGTAATCGTTTAGAAGTGGTTGTGATTGTGCTATTCGAATCGTTAGGTTCATTTTCGCGGTTCCTCGCGGTCGTGCTTGATTCTTCCGTTCCGTTCGTTGTCGTATTCCTTTTCGTTAGCATCGGGCGTTAGAAGCTTCCCGGTTGAGCCGTATTCGTTCGTGGTTCCGTGCTCGTGGTATCGAGGCAAGTACCTTGTCCATACAATTCTTGTTTTGTGAATATGATAATTGGTGATCGTCTTTATGTGGTTGTTTGATTGTTTGAAATGAGCTTTCAAAAGATTCGGTTTAGCCTTGTTAAAGGCTTGCTTTCAAAACGCGTGTGTTTTGTGAATGGTGTGGTTTGAGAATGATTATGTGAACTCTATGGATATGTTTGGCGTTGATGTTGCACACAGTATTTGCGTGTGGACGTATATTGTTTCATTTCGGTGCATTGTGGTTTGACGTGGTGTTTTGCTAAGTGTTTGATGCTCTGGGTGAATTGTTTGAATATCCTTGATGTGATATGTTATTTGTGTGAATGTGTGGATACGGTTGAAGGTCTACGGTGACACATGGCACGTGATCATGTGGTCGATGCAACAAGTGATTGATCCAACCGTGAGAGCTGAGATAATCTACGGTGGCACATGGCATGCGATCATGTGGCGAGGATGCAACAAGCGATTGATCCAACCGTGAGATGTGTGTGATTTGTTTCGCTAGCTCGAGAGGGTCCTTCGAGGCCACGGGTGGGACGTCGGTGGTGTCGTCCCGGTCTAGGCGATGCGTGTGCATGATTATGTTTCGTTGATTTACGTCCGTTGAGGACACGTGATGTTGGGCTCGACCTGTAAATTGTTGGTGATTTCCTATTTGCGAAAACAAAACCTTTGGGGTCAATGACCTATTGAATTTTGGAAAGAGAAGGATTTTATAATCCTAAATTGCTTTCTATTAAAACTCTCGATGGCATTTTAAATCTGTTTTGTAAATTGTTTCCCTTATTAGCGATCTTTCGGTTTTGGAAATGTTTACCCAAAACTCTTGCCTCGGGAAGTACTTTTCTTTACGTTTGGATCTTTGAGGATTCTGATTATTATTGTTCTTGGAACTTGTATTGTATGGCTCGTATTTTTGCACTTGTACTTGCACTAGCAAAAACGGTGGAGTTTGCTAACCCCGAGTATTCGGGGGGTGGATGTCTATTTTTGCATTCAGGTTTTGGAGCATAGCACAGGGTCGGCACGAAGGATGATGAAAGATGAACGATACTAATCACACGAGGTTCCGTTGATGTCGTATTGGTCCAGTTGTATTTTCTTTTCCGCTGCGGTATCTTTTCCCCGTTGTACGGGAGTTTATTTTATTTTGACCCCTGCGTGGGTATGTGTTTGGGAATGAGTTGTATGTTATTATTGAAAGACCAAGTCGGTCTACTGAGTCATTTTAGCCTTAAAGGCGATGTTTAGATGTTTGATTTTAGTTATCAGCCTGGTAGATCCTCGAGGAGAGGGTCTACGGCGTGTAATATCCCTGAGTGGATTGGGGGTGTTACAATTAATAGACGGTGACACGAACGAAACGGAAGAATCAAGCGCGACCGCGAGGAATCGACGAATGAACCTAACGATTCGAATAACACAATCACAACCACTCCTAAACGATTACGGAAATGGAATACACCCGAAAACCCGCCTACGATTCATGTATATTCGTACAAAAATAACAACGAGGGCGGACCACAACCAAACCCTCTCGATTTCGCAAAACCATGAAAATATACCATGAATCCATAGGAAAACTTATCATACCAAGAAGATTAATCATATTCATCATGAATCCACCAACAAAACGGAACGGATCGGAAGAAAATCCCAAAACCCCCAAATTATCCAAAAGTAGGGTTCTAAGAGATTTACCGTGGATTAGGATGAAAGATTCGTGTTGATGTTGTTATAATACTCCAAGAACTCAAGAGAGATGTTGGATGAGATGATTGGAGGAAGAAATCGCCCCGGAATCGCCTTCGCCGCGGAGAGAGGAAGAAATGAGAATTTATGTTCATCTCGGTCAACTCCCTGGTTTATATAGCCAGGGAGTGTCAGCGCGCGCTAATCCTCAAAGGTTAGCGTGCGCTAACGGGATGAAAATAAAGACCAAACAGTTAGTGTCCAGTCCAGTAGCCAGACCTTTGGCCGTTAGCGTGCGCTACTCCAAATGTAGCGTGCGCTAATAACCTATCGGTAGCGCGCGCTATCGACCAATAGCGTGCGCTACCTGGACATCAGTCGAGTCCAGTGACAAACTGTCCAGAACCCACCTGATCCGTTAGCGTGCGCTACCATACAAGCGTAGCGTGCGCTAACTGGCACCTGACCGGGTTCAGTAGTAAACTGTCCAGTACTGGACACTCATGCTAGCGCACGCTACCGGGTATCATCAGTGTGCGCTAGCCTCCCGACCTTAGCGTGCGCTAGTCTGCGTAGCGTACGCTAATACGCCAATCCAGAAGGCTGGAAAAATAGCACTGCCACTCCCAGGGCTTGCTCCCTAGCGCGCGCTACGAATCAGTCGTAGCGTGCGCTACTAAGGGGCCCCTAGCGCGCGCTATGCAGAACAGATAGCGTGCGCTAGGTTACGAAATATAAACGGTTCACAACATCGGATTATGAACGAAACATCAAACGGAACACCTCAAAGCGCATCAAAACATAGAATGGATCCACGGCAACCCCGAAACAGTGGTTCCGCACAACAATAACGAGTCTCAGATCAATAGATGACGGGAAAGATACACTGTAAGGTACATAAGGGTCACTACGACCGATAAATACACCGAAAAGGAAAATACAAGGGGAAAGAAAAATGCGGATATTACATTCTACCCCTCTAAAAACAAGTTTCGTCCCGAAACTTAAGAAACAAACAACTCAGGATGCCTAGCACGCATGCTATCCTTGGTTTCCCAAGTTGCCTCCTCGACACCGTGTCTCGACCACTGCACCTTGACCAAAGGTATGGTCTTATACCTCAGTCGTTTCTCACGATGCTCCAAAATCTTCAAGGGACGCTCTTCGAAAGTAATATCCTCGGCGACATCAATCTCACCATAATCGATGACGTGACTAGGATCCGGGACATATTTCCTCAACTGGGAAACATGAAAAACGCTATGAACATGACTCAAGGCTGGAGGTAACGCCAAACGGTATGCCAACTCACCGACTCGCTCGAGAATCTCAAAGGGTCCAATAAATCTCGGACTCAACTTCCCCTTCTTCCCGAAACGAAAAACACCCTTCGTCGGCGACACCTTTAGCAAAACGTGGTCTCCCACCTCGAATTCCAAAGGTCGGCGACGGACGTCGGCATACGACTTCTGTCGACTCTGGGCAGTCAACATCCGTTCTCGAATTACTTCTATCTTCCGCCTCATCTCTAAGACGACGTCCGGCTCGGTCCCGACTAAGTCGGATGCCTCATTCCAACAAATTGGTGATCGACATCGCCGCCCATAAAGTGCCTCATACGGTGCCATCCGAATCGACGCGTGCCAACTATTGTTGTACGTGAATTCGATCAATGGCAAATGTTCCTCCCAATCGCTACTCCAATCGAGGGCACAAGCACGCAATATATCCTCGAATCTTTGGATAGTGCGTTCCGACTGTCCATCTGACTGGGGATGAAAAGAGGTACTCAAATGCAAACGGGTACCCAACGCCTTATGCACCGCCTGCCAAAAGTGCGATACGAAACGGCCATCACGATCCGAAACAATAGACTTTGGAGTACCGTGAAGCCTCACAATCTGCGCAATAAACACACGATCCAACTTATCTGGACTCCAAGTGTCCTTGACGCCCAGAAAATATGCCGACTTCGTCAGACGATCAACAATCACCCATACCATATTCATGCCCGACCTCGATCTCGGCAAACTCGTAATGAAATCCATCGATATATCTTTCCATTTCCATTCCGGAATGGGAAGTGATCAATAACCCGGTCGATGCTCGATTTTGACACTGACAAGTCAAACATCTCGCTACAAAGCATGCGACCTCCTCCTTCATATCATTCCACCGTAAATTCCTTCTCAAGTCCTTGTACATCTTACTCGAACCGGGATGAACGGAGTAAGGTGTAGCATGGGCCTCATAAAATACTCTGTCTCAACTCGAGTCGTTCGGCACACAAAGCCGACTGGAATCTCAAAATACCATCCTCGTGAATCACAAACCCGGAGACTTTCCCTTAAGAACGTTCTCTCGGATTTGAGTAATCATCGGATCCTCTGATCGCTTGACTTAATTTCATCGATCAAAGACGACGAAATCTCTAAAGCACAAAGTTGCCCGACGGCTCCAGCAATAAGACCTCAACATCTAACTCAATCAAAGCCCTCCGAAGCTCGGGACCGAGATGTAAGGATCTCAAGCATTCGCAACGCCACCGGTTTCCGACTCAAGGCGTCGGCCACGACGTTCGCCTTGCCCGGATGATAAAGGATTTCAAGGTCATAATCCTTAATCGGCTCTAACCACCTCCTCTGCCTCATATTCAACTCCCGCCGAGTAAATATGTATTTCAGACTTTTATGATCGGTAAAAATCGACATGCAGAGCCGAAAAGATAGTGACTCCAAATCTTGAGCGCAAAACAACTGCGCTAACTCCAAATCATGAGTAGGGTAGTTAAGCTCGTCTGACCTCAATCGCTCGATGCATAAGCAATGGTCTTGCCGTCGCATCAATACGCACCAAGACCACGACCGAAGCATCGCTATAAATGGCAAAACCCTCGTTGCCACATGGCAATGCCAAAACCGGGCTGAAGTCAAACGCTTCTTGATTCCTAAAACTCGATCGCTCTCGTCATTCCAGCGAACTTCTCGGATTGAGCAACTGCGTAAGTGGCCGAGCCAGTTTCGAGAAACCCTCGACGAACCTACGATAGTAGCCAGCTAAACCCAAGAAACCACGGAGCTCCTTCACGTTCTTGGGCGGTGCCCAATCCAACACTGCCTCAATCTTCTGCGGATCCACACGAACCCCATCGGCTGAAATCACGTGACCTAAAAACATCACTTCCTTCAGCCAGAACTCACATTTCGAGAACTTTGCATAGAGTTGCTCGGTCCTCAAAATGTCTAAAATTACCCGCAAATGATGGGCATGCTCTTCCTCAATCCTCGAGTAAATAAGAATATCGTCTATGAAGACGACGACACACTTATCCAAATACTCGATAAAGACTTTGTTCATCAACTGCATGAACACCGCCGGCGCATTAGTTAACCCGAAAGGCATAACTACGAACTCATAATGTCCGTATCTCGTCCGAAAAGCTGTTTTCGGCACATCGGACTCTCTCACCCGGAGTTGATAGTACCCCGATTTCAAATCAATTTTCGAGAACACCGCAGCTCCCTGCAACTGATCGAACAAGTCATCAATTCTCGGCAAAGGATACTTGTTCTTGATGGTCACCTTATTTAGTTCGCGATAGTCGATACACAAACGTAGTGAACCATCCTTCTTCTGCACGAACAGGACCGGTGCGCCTCATGGCGAGGCGCTCGGTCGAACATACCATGACTCAAGAAGCTCACTCAACTGCTTCTTCAACTCGGACATCTCTGATGGTGCCATGCGATACGGCGCCTTCGAAATAGGAGCCGCGCCCGGCTCTAACTCTATAGCAAACTCGACCTCACGATCCGGTGGCAATCCCGGTAACTCGTCAGGAAATACGTCAGGAAACTCATTAACGATTGGAATCGAAGACAGTTCAACTCCACTACCCTCTGCCTTCAAGGCATAGCACCAATAACCAGTACACCCCTTTCGCAGGAGTCTCATTGCCTTCAAGGCATTAATAACGAACTTTTGGTTTCCCCTCTTTCGTCCCGCGAAAGAGTGCTCGGTGCCATCCTCAGCTAACATAGTGATGATTCTCGTGCGGTAGTTCATGATCGCACCATGCCGCTCGAGCCAATCATCCCCAAGAATCAAATCTTCACCCTCGATACCCACAACAATAAGATTAGTGGGCCAAGTCTGCTCACAGATAAGCACAGAACAGTCTCGAACCTCCTGATAGCCAACGATCCTATCACCGCTAGGAAGCTTAACGATGAAGGGTTCACAAGGCATCAAACAGTCGAGACTCAAATGGCGCACACAATCCCAAGATATGAACGAATGCGTAGCACCGGAATCGAAAAGCACACTGACAGGATGAGAAAGAATATGAACGGTACCTGTCGCCACAAGAGTCTTGGGTCATCGGCTTTCCGCATCTCATAAACCCGCGGATAGGCGGAGCCGACACTAGAAGCTCCCCCTCTGGCGGTCTGACCCCTACCTCTCCCTCGACTGGCACTCGGTGGGGACTGAGAAGCAAACGATCCTTGATTCACACTCGGTTCCCTAGGCGCTGGAATGGGAGTCCAGGCACCCACGATTCTCTCCCTCTCGGCACAGAAAGCCGCCTTGTGGCCCGGTTGGCCACACTGATTACATGTCAACAAAGGACTCGGGCAATTACGACTGATGTGGCCTGGCTGGCCATAGTTAAAACACTTCACTTCCCGAGAAGGGGCACTGGCAGCCCTACGGGGAAACCCAGTAGATCGAGCTGGGCCACCACCGGCAGAAAAATTAGCAGATTGGAATTTCACGACCCCTACCTTTGTGGCCCGAAAAATCCCCGGACTCGCTTCTTACTCTCGCGGGCCGCCTCACTGCCGTCACGGACATATATCGTAAGCAAGGGCCCTACTGCGTAATATTTCAAGGTAGTACATACGAGCCCCGACATATAGTCCCGAATCGACAACTTCATCCGTCTGGAGAAATGGAAAATTTTATCGCTCTCTCGACAACTTGGGTCTTCACATAACCCAACTCCTTGTTAAAATCGGCAATAGCTTGAGATACGGGATATCCGCGGTTGAGCATCATAAAAGCATGTACCCGAGCACATCTCGGCCACGGGCAATATTGATCTCCATCAATTCTTGAAACTCGGCCCACGGCAAAGATGATATTTGGGCCCAACGGCCTTCCACCAGTCCGTAGCGTCCCCTGTGAGAAAGTATTGGGCAATAGGGACTTTACGGTCCTCAGGACAGTTAGTGGCAACGAAGACCTTAGATATCTCCTTGATCCACCCTTCCCAGCCAATCGGGTCTGAAGCTCCCGAAAACTGAGGAGGATGCATCTTGATAACATCTTGGAGCCAACGATCCGCTCCGCCCCGATTAGCGTGGGCCTGATCCGAGTTCTGAACCGCCTGAGCTATCGCCGCCATTTGGTTCACCATTTGCTGCATAACGGCCGCAATACCAAGGTCGGCACGCTCCTGAGAAGAAGCATGGCTATGACGGTCGCCGGTACTGCCGGCTCCCGAAGACTGCGACGTGGCCGCCCCACCGGCTGCCCCACGTCCTCGGCCGCGTCCACGACCACGTCCACGACCACGGCCCCTTCCAGCATCCATACTGATGTTAAATAAGTAGCAAAAGCCATACGATGGTAAGTACAAGAAAAGAACAATCACAAATCGAGAATCAAAGATGCGATACAAGGGAATAAGGAACAGAGGAAGGAAAAACTTACGGACACTGGTAGTACTGGAATCATGGCAGCGTGACGATGATGTGCAAAACAAAACACCACAAGACCCAATAAACCGACAAGCCTAGGTATCCATAAACCTAGGGCTCCGATACCATTTTCTGTAACACCCTCAAGATATTCGAGGTATATTACAGCGCCGTGAATCCGTATATGGGACCCACCAGGCTGAACAGCATCATACTCATCGACTCACAGAAACAACAACATAACACCACGTCATAAAGACGTAAAACAAAATAATCCACCCGGTTCAACCGGTCAACATAACATGATCATCCAACACAAACATAACAGGCAACAATACAATCTGGATGGACAGGAACTCTTAAGTACTCGAGTACAACTATTAGTTCAAATCCCACAAAAGATGAAAAGATAAAAAGACACTAAGACGTCACTCGTGCACAATCATCACGCACGGCCATCATCCGTATCTTGGTCCAGTAGCGCTCGTCTCGATGAACCTGACCTGAAATTCATAAAACGAATTTCCCCAAAACGGGTCACCAGAGGGGTTAGCAATTACGCTAGTACAAGTAACCAAATGAACGACTTACATCTTACACATATAGTAAATACATGCAATCAAGAAAACATAGTTCCAAATCACTCATTTCCGGAAATTCCATAATCAAATCACATTTGTAAAAATGCAGCACAATTAACCGTGGATCCACCCCTCCGTGGACCCCTACCGAGACCCCGTCGGATCTAACCCATAGTGGTTAAAAGCAAGCTCGCGGATCCACCCCTCTGTGGACCCCTACCGAGACCCCGTCGGATCTAACCCATAGTGAGCATACACACACACACAAGTCTCATGCAATACTACTACGTTAAGATTGTAAGTTCATAAGGATACTTGCCTCGATTAATAGACGGTGACACGAACGGAACGGAAGAATCAAGCGCGACCGCGAGGAATCGACGAATGAACCTAACGATTCGAATAACACAATCACAACCACTCCTAAACGATTACGGAAATGGAATACACCCGAAAACCCGCCTACGATTCATGTATATTCGTACAAAAATAACAACGAGGGCGGACCACAACCAAACCCTCTCGATTTCGCAAAACCATGAAAATATACCATGAATCCGTAGGAAAACTTATCATACCAAGAAGATTAATCATATTCATCATGAATCCACCAACAAAACGGAACGGATCGGAAGAAAATCCCAAAACCCCAAATTATCCAAAAGTAGGGTTCTAAGAGATTTACCGTGGATTAGGATGAAAGATTCGTGTTGATGTTGTTATAATACTCCAAGAACTCAAGAGAGATGTTGGATGAGATGATTGGAGGAAGAAATCGCCAAAGAAATCGCCCCGGAATCGCCTTCGCCGCGGAGAGAGGAAGAAATGAGAATTTATGTTCATCTCGGTCAACTCCCTGGTTTATATAGCCAGGGAGTGTTAGCGCGCGCTAATCCTCAAAGGTTAGCGTGCGCTAACGGATGAAAATATAGACCAAGCGATTAGTGTCGATCCGGAGCGGACCTTTGGCCGTTAGCGTGCGCTACTCCAAATGTAGCGTGCGCTAATAACCTATCGATAGCGCGCGCTATCGACCAATAGCGTGCGCTACTCGACATCGATCGAGTCCGGTGACAAAGCATCCGAGAACCCACCTGATCCGTTAGCGTGCGCTACCATACAAGCGTAGCGTGCGCTAACTGGCACCTGACCGGGTTCAGTAGTAAACTGTCCAGTACTGGACACTCACGCTAGCGCACGCTACCGGGTATCATCAGCGTGCGCTAGCCTCCCGACCTTAGCGTGCGCTAGTCTGCGTAGCGTACGCTAATACACCAATCCGTAAGGTGAAAAAAATAGACCGCCACTCCTGTGGCTTGCTCCCTAGCGCGCGCTACGAATCAGTCGTAGCGTGCGCTACTAAGGGGCCCCTAGCGCGCGCTATGCAGAACAGATAGCGTGCGCTAGGTTACGAAATATAAACGGTTCACAACATCGGATTATGAACGAAACATCAAACGGAACACCTCAAAGCGCATCAAAACATAGAATGGATCCACGGCAACCCCGAAATAGCGGTTCCGCACAACAATAACGAGTCTCAGATCAATAGATGACGGGAAAGATACACTGTAAGGTACATAAGGGTCACTACGACCGATAAATACACCGAAAAGGAAAATACAAGGGGAAAGAAAAATGCGGATATTACATAGTATAGGTGTGGATGCCAAGGGAAGACAAGCCAAGCTCTGAAAGGTAGTCGGTAGGCTTGTTGTCCTCCAGGAAGATGTGTGTGACTCTGAACTGATTATCTCCGAAAATGTGTCGGACACGCATAAGAGTGTTGCGAACCTGCCATGAGCCCCGATGGCCAGATGTAAGCAGGTCCACCACAGCAACAATATCTAGCTCAATCCAAATGTGTTTCTAACGCTGGGAAGCGATAATCAAACCAACAGCAAGCGCCTGAATCTCAGCATCAAAACTGGACGAAGCCTGAAAAGAGCAGTGGAAAGCAGGAAGAAGCTCTCCATGATGATTTCTAATCAGGCCTCCACAACCGTCAATCTGAGCGTCACTGTCGAACGAACCATCCGTGTTTAGCTTGATCCAAGGAGTCTCATGTTGAAGCCAAACAATAGGTACAGGGCGATGTGCCTGAGAGGGAGGAGAGGAAGCTCGCTGAAAGCGGCCAGGAGGCGAGCACCCCACCCAGAACTCCGAAGTGGTAAGCCCCACAGTAGATAGTAATGAAACATATCACTCCACCTGCACAATAATATGACAAGCAAGAAAAGTACAGTCCTTATGCTTTTCACTGTTCCTTTCTGTCCAGATGAACCAAAGGATCAGACAATAACAAAAGTTGCGTGCCTAAAACGTGTGCTATGTGAGGAAAACTCAAAAGCTTAAAGATATTGTCAGTCTATGGTGGGGAGAGATAGTCCACGCGCCAAAATACTCCCACACATCACGAGCTACGTCACTCTCCAAGAAAAGGTAAGGGATGGTCTCGGTATGGGTAGAGGTACAACATGTACAGCATGAGCATCTGGATGCCAGGGATACGCCCCTCGTCTGCAGTATATCATCACTGGAAAGCCGTCGCAATAATAACCGCCAAATGAACACCGATATAGTAGGTGTAAGTAAGGTAATCCAAATTGCGAAAATAAAATTAACCTGATCCCACGCCATGATGTGAGACCCAAAGCGGTAAGTGTCCAACACATGCTATCCATGTCCTCCTCTGTAACATCCCCAGAACCAACCAGGAATATTACAATGCCGTGGGGCCCACGCCGGAACCACAAAGCTAAAAATCATTTTCACAATCATTCCAAACACACATAGAGGCCAAAGACGGTAATATATTTCAAATACTCAAATAGTCTCCAAAAATCTATTTTCCAAATACCGTCATAAAAATTTCATTTGAAAGTACAAGGCAAAAACACCAAATCTCAACAGTTTCAAAAGTACGTTAAGCCACCACTTATACGTACCGACAAAATAATTTAGGGAAAAAGGTTTTACGAAATAAGCCCAAGTTTGCAGAATACCAAAAGGCCATTTTTAAAAGTATACACACATTGGATATAAACATAGTAAAAAATACATTTGCAGCGGAATATAATAACCAGTAAAATACTCGATTCTCAATTACATGTCATAGCCAGTATCACCCGGGAAGCTCATCTCTTCATGACCGCTACTAGCTCGATCTCCGAGTACCTAAAAATAAAGCCCACGATAGGGTCAGCCACAATACTCAATAATGATAACAATCATATCATCATAAATAATTACATACCAATATAATTACAAAGTAAGAATGCTACTGATGTGATCTCACCATCATAACCTTACCAACTCATGGTAATCCATATCAAATCAATCATTACTATAATTGACACCTCGCATTCTCAAATGACGAAATGAAACCAAATCCAAACCTCTATACTATGTCAAAACAATACCAAAATCATCAAACATCATCATAACTCAACTATGGAATAATCTATCCATGCCAAATCCTGTTCGTCGGATCGCACAATCAAATCTTAATCCTGATAAATGATGATCGATCATGATAAAATCAGTAGCACATAATACACCTATAAAGCAACGACACAAAACAATGGCAACCAGTCCCGGAACAACGATGCAAAGTCCGAATGTTTAGACGATCAATAATAATGATCAACCAATAAATCAACCGAGAATATCATCGACATGATAAACTCCAATACGACCAACCAAAGGTGAAAACACAATCGAGAATATCATCAACATGATAAACTCCAATACTACCAACGAAGGATCAATAATAACCGAGAATACCATCACATGGTAAGCTCCAACACGATCAATAAAGGACCAATCGAGAATACCATCAACATGGTAAACTCCAAACAAGATCAACAAAGAACCACAGGGACAGATATACGAGAGAATAAAATTTCCAAAACGTTATATAAATCACATACAGTGGATCTTAGAGAAACAAACCCGACTGTCAAACATACCCCTCGGGCGTATGAACAACCAGTCACAAATCATCGAACATACCCAATCATACATAAAGTATGAACGACCAATCAATATGGCTCAAAATGGACATCACAGTACGCCCGATTCGGAAATGTATCCGTGCATAAGCCACCAACGGGTATCGATCGAATACACATGTGGTCTTATACCTAATCAGTCTCACGAAGTACATGTAACACCCCCGAGTTATTTAGGGTATATTACAGCATCGTGAGACCCTCCGTGGGACCTACAAGGATATACATACGCGAAACCATGAACTTCGACCGATAAGGTCTAAACATGATGCATAAGAAGACGCTAGAAATGACATCAAGGTAATAATCAATTCGAGAGGAATACAATACATCATGAATTAAAAACCCAAGACAACATATGCCAAAACATTAATAGCATCCGAAGAACTACTCGAGTGTTCACAACCATACCAAAAACAACAATACCGGATGGATAAAGTACAAAATACAAGCAGAGACAAGACACAACATCACTCTTGCCCATTATTTTCGTGCCGACCCGGTACCCACCTTTCTCCTCTCATGGATCCTGAAATACATGAAAGGTATTTCCCCCAAAAGGGGTTAGCCGTCGGATAGCTAGTACAAGTATATTGAATATGAAACACAATACTTCTCGACAATAAAGTAAATATAGTCATCATTTCATCAAACTCAAGACTAGTATTCCGGAATAATTAAATCTCATATCACTTCATTTCAATACATACGTGATTAACCATGGAACCGCACCAAAGGCAACAGAACCCTCTGAGGCCCCATCGGACCCCCCAGAGTGGTAACCTAAAATATTCGTGGAACTGCACCAAAGGCAACGGAACCCTCTGAGGACCTGTCGGTCCATCCCAGAGTGAATATAAACAATTTCACAATTCATATACCTCACTTTCAAAGTCGTGAACGTACAATCATAAACATATACTTGCCTTTGAGATATTAGAACCGAAGTGAAAATGGTGTTCAAGCTCAAGAGGTCCAAGAACGCACTTCCGGGCCTAAACAATTCATATGGAAATACACTAATCCATCATCAATACTCAATTCTCAAGGAAGACTCCCGGAATCCCCCTTTTACGATTCATAAATCTTCAAAGTATTCCCATAGAGGTTGGAAATCATACAAACCCTCTCCACTTCAAGTAATACACAAAATCATTCGTATAATCGTAAGGGAAACATGGGTAAGGAGTGGATACATCATAATCTCAAAGATTTGAAGCTTCAAAACGGATAAATCAGACGGATATAAGAAAACCCCCAAAAATTCCTCAAACTAAGGTTCTAAGGAATTTACCTTGATTCGGAGAGAAGGAACAGATTAGATGTTGTAAAATCCTTGTTATCCAACTAAAGATGGTGATGGATGATGAAAAGTTGTTCCAAATCTCCTCAGGATCGCCTCTATTGCGTGCTCTCGTCGGAAATGAGAAATGGGAAGAAAAATGACGAAGAAGGCGGCTGACCCAGTTTTTATACTGGGTTTAGTTAGTGTGCAGTAATTCCCAAGTATAGCGCACGCTAACGGGGTCACCCGGTAGTCCAGTAGCCTCTGACCTATGTCAATAGCGTGCGCTACCAATAGCGTTGTGTGCGCTAACTCCTGCCATGCAGATAATCCGAACTCACTACCCAACCCACTAGCGTGCGCTACATCAGGCACTAGCGCGCGCTACGCAACACCAATAGCGTGCGCTACCTGCTAGTCCAGAGAGCAGAAACCAACCTACTGCCACTGCCAAACCCGAGTAATTAGTGTGCGCTACATCCGATGTTAGTGCGCGTTACCAAGCACAAATAGCGTGCGTTAGCTCACGCCTAGCGTGTGCTAACTGATAGTCCAAATAGTAGAACTCAGCTACTGCCTCTGCCCAACTCGGACCATTAGCATACGCTACTGGCGAAGCTAGCGTGCGTAACTCAAACAGAAACAGGTGCGTTAGCTAACGCCTAGCGTGCGCTATCCTCTTCATTCAATAATGCCGTTGCAAATTCCGATCCATACGAATATCTTCCGAAGGATATGAAACTCTAGAATCAACAACATCTCAATAGGTGCTTACACGAGCAACAAAAAACGAAAGAACGTCAAAGCCAAAATTCATGAAAAACACAGGTATTACATTCTGCCCCTCTAAAAAGAAGTTTCATCCCAAAACTTAAGAAATAAAAAGTTCGAGGTATTCCGCTCGCATCTTCTCTTCCGTCTCCCATGTCGCCTCCTCGACTCCATGTCTCGACCATTGCACTTTAACCAATGGAATGGTTTTGTGCCGAAGTGGTTTCTCTCGACATTCAAGGATCTTCATGTCTCTCTGGAAAGGTAACATCCTCGGCTACATCAATCTCACTATAGTCGATAATATGACTTGGATTCGACACGTACTTTCTCAACTGAGAAACATGAAAAACGCTATGGACATGACTCAAAGCTGGAGGCAACGCCAAGCGATAAGCTAAATCTTCAACCCTGTCCAAAATATCAAACGGTCTGATATACCTCGGACTAAGTTTATCCTTTTTCCCGAAGCGAAAAACTCCTTTTGTCGGCGACACCTTGAGTAGAACATGGTCTCCCACTTTGAATTCTAAGGGTCGACGACAAGTATCGCCATAAGATTTCTGATGGCTCTGGGCAGTCAACAACCGGTCTCTGATAATAGAAATTTCTTCCTTAGTCTCCATCAACATATCCGGCTCCGTTCCGACTAACTCCGAAGCTTCATCCCAACATAATGGCGATCTACACCGCCTACCATAAAGTGCCTCAAATGGTGCCATTTTGATTGAAGCATGCCAACTATTATTGTAGGGAAACTCGATCAACGACAAATGAAGTTCCCAATCATTAATCCAGTCTAGGGCACAAGTTCGCAACATATCCATTAACATATGGACCGTCTGACTGAGGATGAAAAGATGTGCTCAATCTCAACTCGGTGCCTAAGGCATGATGGACTGCTTGCCAAAAATGCGACATGAAACGACCATCTCGATTAGAAACAATGGTTTTAGGGGCACCATGCAATCTCACAATCTCAGCTATAAAGGTTCGGGCCAATCTCTCCGGTCCCCAAGTATCTGTAATACCAAGGAAGTGTGCATACTTGGTTAATCAATCAACGATTACCCAAATCATATTCGTTACAGCTCTAGACCTCGGCATCCCCGTGATAAAATTCATGGAGATATCTTCCCACTTCTACTCGGGAATGGGAAGCGGCTTTAACAACCCCACTGGTCGTTGATGCTTGATCTTGACTTTCTGACACGTCAAACATCGCAATACGAACTTGGTGACGTCTTTCTTCATATTATTCCACCAAAAATTGCGCTTTAAGTATTTTTACATCTTACTCGTTCCTGTATGGATTGCGTAAGGCGTAGCATGGGCTTCCGAAGAATTCTCTGCCTCAACTCCAGATTATTCGGGACACAAAGCCTGCCCTGAAATCTCAAGATACTGTCTTCATGAACGATAAAGCCAGGGGCTTTTCCCTTTATTACATTTCCTTCGGTTGGGAAATTATCGGATCACTCCACTGTTTCCCTTTGATGTCATCAACAAAGGACGAAGTAATTTCAAGGGCGCACAACTGTCCTTGCACTCTTTGAAGCCAAACTTATATACCTTTCGATCAAATCCTGACGAATCTTCGCCTGGGGTGTAAGAACCTAGAGTATTTGAAATGATGCTGACTTGCGGCTCAAAGCATCCGCGACGACATTGGCCTTCCCCGGATGGTAAAGAATTTCCAAATCATAATCCTTAATTAATTCCAACCAACGTCGCTGCCTCATATTCAACTCTTTCCAACTGAAAATGTACTTCAAACTCTTGTGATCGGTATAGATTCGACACGAAGATCTATACAAATAATGCCGTCAAATCTTAAATGCGAAAACAATTGCGGCTAATTCCAAATCATGAGTAGGGTAGTTCATCTTATGCGGCTTCAACTGCCGTGATGCAAAGGCTACCATTTTATCGTGCTGCATAAGCACACATCCAAGCCCTTGTCATGAAGCATCACTATAAACTGCAAATCCTTCATTACCCTATGGTAAAGCTAAAATTGGCGCTGAGGTCAAACGTCTCTTAAGATCATCGAAGCTTTGCTGTCTCTCAGCAGTCCAAACAAACTTTTGTCTTCTGAAGTAATTGCGTAAGCGGCCGAGTGAGCTTCGAGAACCCCTCGACAAACCGATGGTAATACCCAGCAAGACCCAAGAAGCTACGAACTTACTTAACATTATTAGGCGGTGCCCAATCTAGCACTGCCTCGATCTTCTACAGGTCCACACGAACCCCTTTGGCCGAAACCACATGGTCGAGAAACATAACTTCCTTCAGCCAGAACTCACATTTTGAGAACTTTGCATAGAGGTGCTCAGCTATCAAAACATCTAGTATCAAACACAAGTGTCGGGCAAGCTCCTCCTCGTCTCGAGAATAAATCAAGATATTGTCAATAAAGACGACCACACATTTTTCAAGGTATTCAATAAATATCTTGTTCATTAGTTGCATGAATACTGTTGGTGCATTAGTCAGTCCAAAAGGCATGTCCACAAATTCATAATGTCCGTATCTCGTCCGAAATGCATTTTTCGGATGTTAGATTCTTTCACTCGGAGCTGGTAGTAACCTGATCTCAAATAAATTTTTGAGAATGCTGCGACTCCCTACAACTGATAAAATAAATCGTCTATTTGAGGCAATGGATACTTGTTCTTGAAGGTCACTTTATTTAGCTCACGGTAATCAATGCATAAACGTAGTGAACCATCCTTCTTACTCACAAAAAGAACTGGTGCGCCCCAAGGCGAAGCACTCGGTCTAATGTACCCTTTCCCCAATAGTTCTCCCAATTGATTCTTCAATTCTTGCATTTCTAAAGGTGCCATACGATAAGGCGCCTTAGAAATCGGAGCAGCGCCAGGCTCTAAATCCACAGAAAATTCTATCTCTCGATCTGGCCGTAATCCCTGAAGATCGTCTAGAAAAACGTCAAGATACTCATTAACAACTGGAATCGAAGAGAAATCGACTCCATTCCCTTCTGACTTTAAAGCATAACACCAATAGCCCGTGTAACCTTTATTCAAGAGTTTTACGGTCTTCATGGCGCTGATAAGCAACTTAGGTTGACCCGATTTACATCCCATAAATGAGTACTCGGAACCATCTTTAGTCATCATAGTGATAACTTTAGTGCGGTAATTCATAATTGCTTGGTGACTCTCAAGCCAGTCCTCACCGAGGATCAAATCCTCGCCCTCGATATCAACCACAATCAAATTCGATAACCAATCAATACCTGCTATGATCACCAGATAATATCTAATCTCCCAATTCCCCATGATTCTATCCCCACTAGGCAGTTTCACAATAAAAGGATCGCAAGGAGTCATACAATTTATATTCAAACGGCGTACACAATCCAAGGAGATGAAGTAGCACCAGAATCAAAAAGCACACGAACTAGATGAGATAAAATATGAATGGTAACTGAGGCCACCACCGCATCAGGTTCATATGTTCGACGCATCTCGTAGACTCGTAGGTGTGCCGAACTGACGCTAGAATCTCCCTCTCTCACGGTCTGGACCCGTCCCCGGCCTCTGCTATAAACCTGTTGTGACTAGATAACTAATTGTCGCTGATTTACATTCTGATCTCTATGTGTTGGGGCACAAGCCCGCGTATCCAAAGTCTGATCTTGTTCGGGGCAATAAACTGCCCTGTGTCCAATTTGACCACAAGTGTGACATTTCAGAGGTGGGAAGTTACACTCCAGATTGATGAGGCCTGGATGACCACAATTAAAACAGGTCACCGGGCGAGTTGAGGTGCCCAAAGCAAAACGAAAACTCTTCTTCTCTTTAAAAGAACGCGAAGATTGCCAGACAGAATGGTTAGCCGACTGAGGTTTCTGAAAGTTGCCGCCCTTAGAACTAGAAAAATTATCGGTGGTCTTTTGCTTTTTTAGCTCGCTTGTGATGTCATTATGGGAGCACAACATGTCATACGCCAAAGCCCTATCTTGGTATTCTTTCAGAGTAGTGCAAGCAAACCCAGCCATATAACACTGTGAATCCATATTCATTCGCATGTCGAAGTGGTGGATTTTGTCATGCTCACCACGCACCTAGTTCTTCACATGAATCAGCTGTTGGTTGTATTCCACTATCGCCTGAGAGACTGGGATGTTCTGTGGCTTAGCCTCGAAAAATGCTCGGATCCTGCTTTCTTGCACTGGCTAAGGACAATACTCAACCTCCAGTAGATCCTTAAATTCATCCCATGTAGCAGCATGATCTTGCGGCTTAATAGCTTTCCACCAAGTCGCGGCTTCCTTAGTAAGGAAGTACTAAGCGATCGGTACCTTCCTCATTTCCGGACAGTCGACTGCTTCAAACACTTTCTCCAAATCAGATAGCCAACTTTCCCAACCCACTGGGTTGGTAGCACCGCTGAACTGCGGAGGATGCATATGGACCATATTCTGAAGTAAAACGTCTACTGTCGGACTAGGGTTATTTATTTGAACAGCTTGGGCCAGGACAGTCATCTGATTTACCAATTGTTGATGAACATTCGTGACCCAACTGTTGTTACCCAAAATATTACTCGGAGATGATATTGCTGGAATGGTCGAATAACAAACAAATGCGAGAACACTTCCGTGGGAAAGTAAATAACACAAGATTTGTTGGGGTTGTTAGTCCCGGGTTTGAATGCTCTCGCGAGATGTTATTAATATAAATACCTTGGAGTACAAATATTAATGTTAGAATACTATTACAATGAGTGTAAAGATTCTAGTTATCTTAGCTATAGAGCGTGAAGATTGCCGGAAGAACCAGATCTGATTTCTGTGAGTTCTTGCTTTTGATGTTCTGTATATGCGAATAAATATTACTGTGTATGTGTATGTGTTCGTAAGATGAGTCCACCGTTCTCTCTGTACGTTTTTTCCTCTTTCCGCCACTGTTGGAGGCCTCCTATTTATAGGAGAAAAGGTTGATGGGTCCTCTCCGGCGATCGCAGGCGACTGCCGTTTTCTATATTAAAATAAGGTGGGCGATCGTCCCGTCACGTGGGACTGTTCCCTTAAAGTCCGAGGCTGCTGCTGGCAGCCAGCTGTGCGAGCCAATGGGGAACCTGCACGCGTCCTGAGTCGCTGTCTGGGGAGGACCCACTTTGTACCTTTAGGCGGGCCTGTCGGTAGGTGTGAGGTTGGTGACAGGCTGGGGTCAAAGGCCTTATCTTGTGGCACATTTTGCGGATCTGCACGTGGGTCTACGTTCGAGATTCGGTCTTCGAAGACTCTGACGGGTGTCGGATTCACATGCGGTATGGGACGATCGTCTACAATCAGATATTATTGGCGATCGCCAGATGCCTACAGACGATCGCCTTGGACGTCGATCGCTCGGTGCTTGCACAACGTCTGTCTTCTTTAGCTGGCTCCTGACCATTATGCCGATCGCCATCGAGGCATATAAATCGCCGCACAACAATTGCGCCCCAGCTCGCTCCGATGTTGAAAACATGGGGTGAGGTGGCACTGTTGGCGATCACCTGTTTTAGAAGATTGGCTCGTCTGCTTATGACAAGGACGATCGTCGCCTGGACGATCTGATTTCAAATCCGGACGATCTCCTTATGCGCTGGAAATAGCAGGAAATGAAGGCGGGCTCTCGAAACGTTGCAGGGACATGCGTTGCGCTACCGTTGGGGGAGTCCGACGGTTTTGTCAGACTTGTCGCCTGGCGTGCCCTCGAAACGACGCGTACGCGGGTTTCGAGGGCTGCATTTAATGTGTCTCCCCCAACGGTTGCACTCCAGCCCCTGGGATTCCGCCTATTTGCACAGAGGTCCCTGCACTCGCCTATAAAAGGGCTAGGGCCACTTTAGTTCAACCCTTTATGTGCCCTTGCTTTTCAGACGAGACTTTGCCGAATTTCCTCGAAGATTCTTGTGCCGACCGACTTTCCTTCTAGGTAAGAACAAAAATTTTCTCTCCCCCTTTACTCTTAAGAACATGTCTGAAGGAGGATCTAAAACATACGAGGCTGGTAGCTCTTCCGCCGCCGCGGCTTCGCCTGACCGGGAAGAAACCCCCGTGGTTCTTCATATGGAAATGGCCGTCGAGGCCATTCGTGCGGGGATTGCACCCGCGAAGATTGAAGAGCTTTTCAATGAAGCTGACGTGGAGAGGTCGGCGGTGGCGGGGCAGAGGGGCTCGCCGGTGGATGAGGATGAAGCGTTAAGGCTGTACTGGGAGCAGAACAGCGTGTTCGGCCTTGCCTTTTTGGATTTTGCCGGTCTTATGGAGGGGATTGCCGGACCGTGTCCCGAGTTTGACTTCGAAGCATACTCGGCCGCCCACCCCTATGAGCCCGTGAAGTGAACGACATTTCGAGCCGCGGACTGCTCCCTGTGGACCCTCGGTCAGGTTCGGAGTTCAGAGACCAGGAAAGACTTGAGTCGTTGGAGGGGGAAATTCCATATCCCTTCTGATGCCTCGCTGCATGTGCCCTCGGAGAATGAACGTGCCGACCAACCTCCCGAGGGTTTGGTCGCCGTCAACAAAATGATTCTGGAGGCTGGCCTGCGGTTCCCCTTGCCGTTCGCCGTGTCATATTTCCTGATCGCCTGGAATGTGGTGCCGCTCCAGCTGACGCCGAATGCGTGGCTGCAGATCATTAGCACCTTGACACTTTTTGGCGGTCATCGGTTGTTCCGTCTACCTTCTGCGCTGGAAATGAACTATCTCTTCAAACTGACTACGCAGAAGGGATCGGTCGGCGGTTATCACATCCAAGGTCACATGGGTAGGGTGGTCTTTGGGGTGCCGAACAAGGTTCGGGGCGACCTGGCGAAATGGTGCTGGGTCGGCGGAGCGTGGAGGTCGGCGTCGAGTGATAATCCAGAGGAAGAGTTGGAGATCCCCACCAATTTTCGGGAGAGGAGTCTGAGTAAGGGTTTTAACTCTCCCTTTGTTCGGATACATCTTGGACTGATCTAATTTGGTTTCCTTTTTGCAGGTTTCCTCGTTCCAGCGATTGATAAGTGTCAGTTTTGTACACTTATCTATGGTTTGTATCGATAAAATTCACCCATAATTGAGCTAGTCTACTCTTTTTTTTGCTTTTAATTAATTAGTTTTAATAATTTTATTTTTATCGGATGATGATCGGATTAAATAACTGATTTACTCAAGAAATAACATGTTTAATAAATATTTTCTTTGTTGAATTTTGATATATTCATGTTGTAGGGCTTTCCGAGACGAATTCGGCAGTCTTTCCGGATTCAAAATCAGAGTTATATATCAAAAGTTATCATCCAAAGAAGATCTGGGGCAAAAACGCAAAGTCTGAGAAATTATGGGCTGACAATGTAACTATCAAAGCTTCCAGTTAGCAAATTTACGAAGCCACGTTACGGCCGTAACATTCAGGAGTTACGGCCGTAAGTCATCCTTGTTACGGCCGTAACTCCTGAATGTTACGGCCGTAACTCTTGACAGATTGTTATGATTTGTCTAATTGTTTATACTTTTTGTGTATTATTGAGGGGATGACTGGCATTGATCCGATCTAATGTAATAATGCTGGAGTTTTGGAGCTATTAGATGACTTTAGGTGTATAAATAGACCCCTTAGATCCTTCATCATTCATCATTCAACTTATAATTTTCTATTTTTTGTAAACTTTTCTTTTTGTGTGAAGAACACACTTGTGTTCTTGAGTGATTTTTGTAAGTGTGGTATAACATATGTTGTTCAGAGAGTTTATTGCTTCTATCTCCTTTATCTACTAAGGGAGTTAGGACCAATTCTTTCTCTTGATTCAACTAATAATGACCACACAAGCTTGTAATATGTGTAATAAACCCTTCATGGGCTAAGTAATCTTTAGTTGGGATTATAAACAAGGTTAGTCATGTTATTTAAGTTTGTATAAAGATCTATTATGAATTACTTATTATTGTGTGTGATTTTCATTGTTTGAACAATCTTTATTTATTTGGCCAATAAATGACGATATTTATCGTCTTCATATGTTTCGAAAGAAAATATGTTTGATTAGATCAAATGATCTTCACTCTAAGTTGTTCTAGGGGATAGAAATATACCTCTAGTCCTTAGATGATTCTTTGAGTTATTTTCATAAAACCTAATGCTATGTATTGAAGCCAATCAACATAGAAATATAGTGGATTGATTCAATATGTAAGGGGCATTTTATAGTTCGAAAGAGAAACCGTCTTTTTAAGGAAAATCGAATCTACACGACATATTAAGTAAATTCATCTTATGATCTCCTATACATCTTTTATAACTAATGACGAACTAAGTTTGTAATCCCAACTATTTCATTTTATCGTTTAATCAATCTATTATAATTGCAATATTTTTATTTCCTTAAAATATTAGAAGTATTATTGCATTTACTTTACTACTATTAAACCAAACTTTTTAATTGTGTGTTTCACTCATCTTAGTATCTATAAAAATAGACTAATAGTGTATAATTCAAATTATAACAAAACTTCCTTGTGGGATCGATAAACCGGACTCAAAAAGTCCACTTTACTACTTGATACGATATCGTGCACTTGCGATAGTTACACTAAAAACGTGTCAAGTTTTTGGCGCCGTTGCCGGGGAAGTATAAGAGTTATTTTGAAGTATTACATTATTAGGTATTGTTATAAATACAACTTTTTCTTTGTTGTTAATTCTCTTGTCTATGCGAAGGACGTACAATCACGATTTAGTTTCACTAGATCCCGAGATTGAAGCCACATTTAGAAGAAGGCGAAGAGAACAAAAAACAAGCCGTATTTCTTCACCATCAATGGCGGACGAACCAAACCCACCACTCCTCCAAGAAAATGATAACGAAAGAATTCCTCCGGTAGGGGGAATACACAATGCTCAAAACATTCAACATCAACAACATCCTATTGTGCCGGAAATAGATGAAGACAACATGCTCTTTGGGGAATTCATGAACCCCCCATCTTTGAGCGTGCAATCAAGTGTGATCTATCCACCATTTGGAGTGGACAATTTTCAAATTCGCCCCGATGTCATCAATCTCTTCTCCAACAACAACTCATTCTATGGAAGAACCGATGAGAATCCATATCTCCATATTAACCGTTTTGTGGAGATTTATGGAAATTTCAAATATCCAAATGTAAATGACGAGGCGATAAAAATGAGACTTTTCGTGCACACTTTGAAGGACAGAGCAAGAGAGTGGCTAGATACTTTGCCACCACGAAGCATAACAAATTGGCCCGAATTTGTTCAAAAATTCACCACTAAATACTTTCCACCAATAATAGTGGCGAAACTCAAATACGAAATCTCTACATTTCGTCAACAAGATTCGGAGTCATTTCATGAAGCATGGGAGAGATACAAAGATATGCTACGAAAATGTCCTAACCATGGTTTCAATTTGGGAGCACAAGTCAATTACTTCTATTCTGGACTCTTACCTACATGCCGAGCCAATGTCGATTCATCATCAAATGGTTCACTTGGAAACAAAACTATGAGAGAGGCTTATAATCTTTTTGAGGTTATAAGTGAACAAAGTGCAAGATGGCCAGACAGAAATATCCAAAAGAAACCAAATGGCGTTTTTGAAGTGGATTCTTATTCACTTATGTTGGCAAAAATTGAAGCTTTATCAAAGAAAGTCGAGGACATGTCTTTTTCAACTCCTCAATCTGTGAAGACGGTGCAAACTCCACAAGTTTCAGCTCTTTCATGTGAAATTTGTGGAGCAACTCACAACAGCACTATGTGTCCCTTAGCGCAACAGGAGTAGTCATTCCCACCACCAGAACAAGTGGCCTATGCTCAGAATTTCCAAAGGCAAGCGTACAATCCTTACGGGCCAACATACAATCCAGGGTACAAAAATCATCCAAATTTTTCTTATGCAAACAACAACAATGTGTTGAATCCAACGCATCAAGAAAAGAAGCCCGGGTGGGAAGAAGCAATCACGAAGCTAGCCGAACAACAACTGAAGTATCAACAACGCAATGATGCTTCAATTAAAAATCTGGAGACACAACTTGGCCAAATGGCCCAAATACTTTCCGAAAGATCCCATGGAATGTTACCTAGCAATACCGAGATAAATCCAAGGGAGAGTGTCCAGGCTATCACATTAAGAAGTGGAGTGCAATTGCCTGAGATTTCTGTGGAAAATCATCTGACAAAACAAAAAAAATAAACAAAGTCGAGAAACAGAAAAATAATCTGAATCAGGACCTTCATCTCAAAAAGGTCCAGTTGCTGCCAAATCTTATGTTCCACCTATCCCTTTTCCTCAACTGTTGAAGAATCACAAGCTCGATGTGCAATTCGGCAAATTTGTGGAAACTTTCAAAAAGCTACACATCAACATACCTTTTGCCGATGCTCTAGCACAAATGCCAAGCTATGCCAAATTTATGAAAGATATTCTTTCTAACAAACGAAAGCTTGAAGAATATGAAACTATCGTGCTAACAGAGGAATGTAGCGCAATACTACAAAAGAAGTTGCCAGCCAAGCTAAAAGATCCGGTAACTTTTACAATCCCGTGTACAATTGGTGAAGTGAATATTGACGAAGCTCTTTGTGATTTAGGGGCAAGTATCAATTTAATGCCCCTGTCAATTTTTAACAAACTAAACTTGGGAGAAGCAAAAGCAACAACAGTTTCACTGCAATTAGCCGATCGGTCAATCAAATATCCACATGGGATAATAGAAGATGTGCTAATCAAGGTTGATAAATTTATATTTCCTACAAATTTTATCATCCTTGACATGGAGGAAGATCAGGATATTCCTATTATTTTGGGACGGCCATTTCTTGCAACCGGACATGCTCTTATTGACGTCTACGAAGGAAAGCTAATTCTTATAGTGCAAGACGAACATGCCACCTTCAAAGTCCTAAAAACTTTGAATCATCCCTCCACAGATGATTACTGTCTAAAAATTGATGCAATTGATGCCAGAATATGAACAACGTCTTGGGAATCTGACGTTAAAAGACCCAGTTTGCCAATTTATAAGAAAATTGGATGGGAAGCTTCTCCCCGACTCATAGAAGGCGTTTAGGCCGTTTCTGAACGTAAAATCAGAGGAATATGTGAGCCACAATCACAACTACTGTACATACGCGTAAGTATCTTTTATTTTTGTCGTGTGGTGAGATTTTCTGAATAAAAAAATGTGATACGCGATAAATGCTTTCATTATTCTATTGAGTAGTTGAAGCGCAATCAACGCAATCACAAACTTGTTAAACAATTTTTACCTTCTTTTTCTTCTATAAATAATCATTGTGCTTGTTTCTTTCATTCATCCCTCAAACTTGCACTTTTCTCTGTTTCTCTCTAAAAAAATTTCTTTTCAAAAATGGAGTCATCATCTTCAACAAAAAAATTTAGCACAGTCTGCATTTTTAGTGGAGCTAGTAATGGAAAAGAGGCATGCTTTAGTGAAGCAGCCCACAACTTGGGTCGTACCTTAGGAGAAAAATGCATTCATGTAGTTTACGGAGGAGGAAGTCTAGGACTAATGGGACGAGCTGCTGCTTCTGCCTATATGGAAGGAGTAAGAGTGTTGGGAATAATCCCAAAACCTCTGGCTGAAAGTAAAATCACCGGGTCAACTATTGGAGATGAGTTTAGATCTGTAAATATGCAAGATCGCATAACTCACATGAAAAATAATTCTGGCGCCTTTATCACCCTTCCCGGTGGTTTTGGCACCCTTGAAGAACTTTTTCATGTGGTTACCAGAGCCCAGCTAAATGTTCATCAAAAACCAATAGGTGTGCTTAATGTCAATGGTTTCTTTAATGGTTTACTGTCTTTCATCGACTACTCTGCTGAAAAGGGTTTTATTTCCGAGCGTGCTAAACGAATCATAGTCGTTGCAACAACACCAGAAAAACTAATAAAAAAACTCAATGAATTTGTTCCTCAACCAGATCCAGCTCTAGCTAAAATTGTCTCGATGGAAGATTTTACCGTGAGAAAACGAAAAGTGGATTCATTCCTCTCCCTTTGATATCCCATGTCGGACCTCTTTTATTTTTACTTTCTGTCGTGTGTAATAATCGTGGTAAATGGTGGCAGCTTAAGGAGTTTCTTCTTGATCTCTTGACGCGCATCTATTCGCGATTTATGTATTGTTATTTTTTTAACTGTAATTTTTATTGTGTTTTTTTTTTATAAAAGCATTGATGGCAGCGTAAGGCGACTCTTCGGACTTTCTTGATGCGCATCTTAAAAATTGTGTTATACTTCCGAGTATATTTTATTTTCTTTTGTTGTGTGCCTCGTGTATTTATTCTCTTGCAGATTCTAAAAGGCGTTAGCTCAAACATCAACTTTCTTAACAGGGAGTATTCTGCTTTTTCCGCATTGTTTTTTTTATTTTATTTTATTTTTAAAAACTGAGGACAGTTTTATTTTCAAGTTGGGGGTGGTTTGTTTTATTATTTTGGTGTGTTGTAATTTTGGTGTGTTTTGATTTCTTTGGTTATTTGCCTTAATTTTTTTTATTATATATATATATATTTATAGTATTTTGATTTATGAGATTTCTAGATCTGGCCATAACACCAATAAATTAGCTATATACAAGCTTCTAAAATCGTTTTAACCGGTAAAAATTGTATATTCCAAAATTTTTAAGCCTTAATCTCTTTTTCCAAGCCTTGTAATTATCATATAAAATCGAGTCATTCGTTACCTTGAGAAAAGAAGAATCAATCGGTTGATGAAAAATAGAACTGAAATTTACTTAATTTGTGGAGTTTTTGATTTTTCATGCTTAACTAAAAAATGATTTTCTGCAAAAAAATTCTATTCCCTAAAAAAAAAAAGGAGTCATTGGTGAAAAGAGCTACACGTTAGCAAATAACGGTGTGAAAGCTATCACTTAAAAAAATAAATGATGAAAAGGAGAAGTGTTGAGCAAAGAATAATGCCTAATTTTTGAAGTCTTAAATTTTGCGAAAAATAAAGGACTAACCATTGTTGGTGCGTAGCTGCCGTCTCAGAAAAATTGGTGAAAAGAGCTACACGTTAGCAAATAACGGTGTGAAAGCTATCACCTTTTTACGAAAAAAAAAATAATGAGATAGAAATTGTTTTAGTGAAAAGAGCTACACGTTAGCAAATAACGGTGTGAAAGCTATCACTAAAAGGGATGTAGGTTATGAGCAAATTTGAATTATAGAGCGGCTGAATTTCAATACACTCAATTTCGTGAATAATCATGGATATTTGATGACGCCAATGAAATTCTTCTTCATATTGAGTCGAAAAATAAACGAGTGATCAAGAGCAACCATTAAAGGGAGTCGTGTGTATCACGAGTGGGAAAGAAATAATCAACCTTTTGGGGGGAAACCTTACATTTTGGAATTACAATACGAAAACTGTGTTTTAACTTCAAAATCATTTGTAGATTTATTTTGAATCTTGATTCATTTATATCTACTGTATAAGCTGGTTGTTGTGTATTAATGGCATTTTGATCTCCTTTTCTCTTTTTATATTTTAATTTTTGTGTGTATTATTAGTTTTGTGTCTTATTTTTATTTTCATTTTTTGAGTGTGATTAATAAAGAGTCTTGCTCGGGACTAGCAAGAATTGAAGTTTGGGGGTGTGATAAGTGTCAGTTTTGTACACTTATCCATGGTTTGTATCGATAAAATTCACCCATAATTGAGCTAGTCTACTCGTTTTTTGCTTTTAATTAATTAGTTTTAATAATTTTATTTTTATCGGATGATGATCGGATTAAATAACTGATTTACTCAAGAAATAACATGTTTAATAAATATTTTCTTTGTTGAATTTTGATATATTCATGTTGTAGGGCTTTCCGAGACGAATTCGACAGTCTTTCCGGATTCAAAATCAGAGTTATATATCAAAAGTTATCATCCGAAGAAGATCTGGGGCAAAAACGCAAAGTCTGAGAAATTCTGGGCTGAAAACGTAACTATCAAAGCTTCCAGTGAGCAAATTTACGAAGCCACGTTACGGCCGTAACATTCAGGAGTTACGGCCGTAACTCCTGAATGTTACGGCCGTAACTCTTGACAGATTGTTATGATTTGTCTAATTGTTTATACTTTTTGTGTATTATTGAGGGGATGACTGGCATTGATCCAATCTAATGTAATAATGCTGGAGTTTTGGAGCTATTAGATGACTTTAGGTGTATAAATAGACCCCTTAGATCCTTCATCATTCATCATTCAACTTATATTTTTCCATTTTTGTAAACTTTTCTTTTTGTGTGAAGAACACACTTGTGTTCTTGAGTGATTTTTGTAAGTGTGGTATAACATATGTTGTTCAGAGAGTTTATTGCTTCTATCTCCTTTATCTGCTAAGGGAGTTAGGACCAATTCTTTCTCTTGATTCAACTAATAATGACCACACAAGCTTGTAATATGTGTAATAAACCCTTCATGGGCTAAGTAATCTTTAGTTGGGATTATAAACAAGGTTAGTCATGTTATTTAAGTTTGTATAAAGATCTATTATGAATTACTTATTATTGTGTGTGATTTTCATTGTTTGAACAATCTTTATTTATTTGGCCAATAAATGACGATATTTATGGTCTTCATATGTTTCGAAAGAAAATATGTTTGATTAGATCAAATGATCTTCACTCTAAGTTGTTCTAGGGGATAGAAATATACCTCTAGTCCTTAGATGATTCTTTGAGTTATTTTCATAAAACCTAATGCTATGTATTGAAGCCAATCAACATAGAAATATAGTGGATTGATTCAATATGTACGGGGCGTTTTATAGTTCGATAGAGAAACCGTCTTTTTAAGGAAAATCGAATCTACACAACATAATAAGTAAATTCATCTTATGATCTCCTATACATCTTTTATAACTAATGACGAACTAAGTTTGTAATCCCAACTATTTCATTTTATCGTTTAATCAATCTATTATAATTGCAATATTTTTATTTCCTTAAAATATTAGAACTATTATTGCATTTACTTTGCTACTATTAAACCAAACTTTTTAATTGTGTGTTTCACTCATCTTAGTATCTATAAAAATAGACTAATAGTGTATAATTCAAATTATAACAAAACTTCCTTGTGGGATCGATAAACCGGACTCAAAAAGTCCACTTTACTACTTGATACGATATCGTGCACTTGCGATAGTTACACTAAAAACGTGTCAAGTTTTTGGCGCCGTTGCCGGGGAAGTATAAGAGTTATTTTGAAGTATTACATTATTAACTATTGTTATAAATACAACTTTTTCTTTGTTGTTAATTCTCTTGTCTATGCGAAGGACGTACAATCACGATTTAGTTTTACTAGATCCCAAGATTGAAGCCACATTTAGAAGAAGGCGAAGAGAACAAAAAACAAGCCGTATTTCTTCACCATCAATGGCGGACGAACCAAACCCACCACTCCTCCAAGAAAATGATAACGAAAGAATTCCTCCGGTAGGGGGAATACACAATGCTCAAAACATTCAATATCAACAACATCCTATTGTGCCGGAAATAGATGAAGACAACATGCTCTTTGGGGAATTCATGAACCCCCATCTTTGAGCGTGCAATCAAGTGTGATCTATCCACCATTTGGAGTGGACAATTTTCAAATTCGCCCCGATGTCATCAATCTCTTCTCCAACAACAACTCATTCTATGGAAGAATCGATGAGAATCCATATCTCCATATTAACCATTTTGTGGAGATTTGTGGAAATTTCAAATATCCAAATGTAAATGACGAGGCGATAAAAATGAGACTTTTCGTGCACACTTTGAAGGACAGAGCAAGAGAGTGGCTAGATACTTTGCCACCACGAAGCATAACAAATTGGCCCGAATTTGTTCAAAAATTCACCACTAAATAGTTTCCACCAACAAAAGTGGCGAAACTCAAATACAAAATCTCTACATTTCGTCAACAAGATTCGGAGTCATTTCATGAAGCATGGGAGAGATACAAAGATATGCTACGAAAATGTCCTAACCATGGTTTCAATTTGGGAGCACAAGTCAATTACTTCTATTCTGGACTCTTACCTACATGCCGAGCCAATGTCGATTCATCATCAAATGGTTCACTTGGAAACAAAACTATGAGAGAGGCTTATAATCTTTTTGAGGTTATAAGTGAACAAAGTGCAAGATGGCCGATTAAATATCCAAAAGAAACCAAATGGCGTTTTTGAAGTGGATTCTTATTCACTTATGTTGGCAAAAATTGAAGCTTTATCAAAGAAAGTCGAGGACATGTCTTTTTCAACTCCTCAATCTGTGAAGACGGTGCAAACTCCACAAGTTTCAGCTCTTTCATGTGAAATTTGTGGAGCAACTCACAACAAAGACTATGTGTCCCTTAGTGCAACAGAGCGATCATTCCCACCACTGCAACAAGTGGCCTATGCTCGAATTTCCAAAGGCAAGCGTACAATCCTTACGGGCCAACATACAATCCAGGGTACAAAAATCATCCAAAATTTTCTTATGCAAACAACAACAATGTGTTGAATCCAACGCATCAAGAAAAGAAGCCCGGGTGGGAAGAAGCAATCACGAAGCTAGCCGAACAACAACTGAAGTATCAACAACGCAATGATGCTTCAATTAAAAATCTGGAGACACAACTTGGCCAAATGGCCCAAATACTTTCCGAAAGATCCCACGGAATGTTACCTAGCAATACCGAGGTAAATCCAAGGGAGAGTGTCCAGGCTATCACAACAAGAAGTGGAGTGCAATTGCCTGAGATTTCTGTGGAAAATCATCTGACAAAACAAAAAATAAACAAAGTCGAGAAACAGAAAAAGAATCTGAATCAGGACCTTCATCTCAAAAAGGTCCAGTTGCTGCCAAATCTTATGTTCCACCTATCCATTATCCTCAACGGTTGAAGAATCACAAGCTCGATGCGCAATTCGGCAAATTTGTGGAAATTTTCAAAAAGCTACACATCAACATACCTTTTGCCGATGCTCTAGAACAATGCCAAGCTATGCCAAATTTATGAAAGATATTCTTTCTAACAAACGAAGGCTTGAAGAATATGAAACTATCGTGCTAACAGAGGAATGTAGCGCAATACTACAAAAGAAGTTGCCAGCCAAGCTAAAAGATCCGGGAACTTTTACAATCCCGTGTACAATTGGTGAAGTGAATATTGACAAAGCTCTTTGTGATTTAGGGGCAAGTATCAATTTGATGCCCCTGTCAATTTTCAACAAACTAAACTTGGGAGAAGCAAAAGCAACAACAGTTTCACTGCAATTAGCCGATCGGTCAATCAAATATCCACATGGGATAATAGAAGATGTGCTAATCAAGGTTGATAAATTTATATTTCCTGCAGATTTTATCATCCTTGACATGGAGGAAGATCAGGATATTCCTATTATCTTGGGACGACCATTTCTTGCAACCGGACATGCTCTTATTGACGTCTACGAAGGAAAGCTAATTCTTAGAGTGCAAGACGAACATGCCACCTTCAAAGTCCTAAAAACTTTGAATCATCCCTCCACATATGATTACTGTCTAAAAATTGATGCAATTGATGCCAGAATATGAACAACGTCTTGGGAATCTGACGTTAAAAGACCCAGTTTGCCAATTTATAAGAAAATTGGATGGGAAGCTTATCCCCGACTCATAGAAGGCGTTTAGGCCGTTTCTGAACGTAAAATCAGAAGAAGATGTGAGCCACAATCACAACTACTGTACATATGCGTAAGTATCTTTTATTTTTGTCGTGTGGTGAGATTTTCTGAATAAAAAAATGTGATACGCGATAAATGCTTTCATTATTCTATTGAGTAGTTGAAGCGCAATCAACGCAATCACAAACTTGTTAAACAATTTTTACCTTCTTTTTCTTCTATAAATAATCATTCTGCTTGTTTCTTTCATTCATCCCTCAAACTTGCACTTTTCTCTGTTTCTCACTAAAAAAAATTCTTTTCAAAAATGGAGTCATCATCTTCAACAAAAAAATTTAGCACAGTCTGCATTTTTGGTGGAGCTAGTAATGGAAAAGAGGCATGCTTTAGTGAAGCAGCCCACAACTTGGGTCGTACCTTAGGATAAAAATGCATTGATGTAGTTTACTGAGGAGGAAGTCTAGGACTAATGGGACGAGCTGCTGCTTCTGCCTATATGGAAGGAGTAAGAGTGTTGGGAATAATCCCAAAACCTCTGGCTGAAAGTAAAATCACCGGGTCAACTATTGGAGATGAGTTTAGATATGTAAATATGCAAGATCGCATAACTCACATGATAAATACTTCTGGCACCTTTATCACCCTTCCCGGTGGTTTTGGCACCCTTGAAGAACTTTTTCATGTGGTTACCAGAGCCCAGCTAAATGTTCATCAAAAACCAATAGGTGTGCTTAATGTCAATGGTTTCTTTGATGGTTTACTGTCTTTCATCGTCTACTCTGCTGAAAAGGGTTTTATTTCCGAGCGTGCTAAACGAATCATAGTCGTTGCAACAACACCAAAAGAACTAATCAAAAAACTCAATGAATTTGTTACTCAACCAGATCCAGCTCTAGCTAAAATTGTCTGGATGGAAGATTTTACCGTGAGAAAACGAAAAGTGGATTCATTCCTCTCCCTTTGATATCCCATGCCAGACCTCTTTTATTTTTACTTTCTGTCGTGTGTAATAATCGTGGTAAATGGTGGCAGCTTAAGGAGTTTCTTCTTGATCTCTTGACGCGCATCTATTCGCGATTTATGTATTGTTATTTTTTTAACTGTAATTTTTATTGTGTGTTTTTTTTATAAAAGCATTGATGGTAGCGTAAGGCGACTCTTCGGACTTTCTTGATGCGCATCTTAAAAATTGTGTTATACTTCCGAGTATATTTTATTTTCTTTTGTTGTGTGCCTCGTGTATTTATTCTCTTGCAGATTCTAAAAGGCGTTAGCTCAAACATCAACTTTCTTAACAGGGAGTATTCTGCTTTTTCCGCATTGTTTTTTTTATTTTATTTTATTTTTAAAAACTGAGGACAGTTTTATTTTCAAGTTTGAGGGTGGCTTGTTTTATTATTTTGGTGTGTTGTAATTTTGGTGTGTTTTGATTTCTTTGGTTATTTGCCTTAATTTTTTTTATTATATATATATATATATATATATATATATATTTATAGTATTTTGATTTATGAGATTTCTAGATCTGGCCATAACACCAATAAATTAGCTATATACAAGCTTCTAAAATCGTTTTAACCGGTAAAAATTGTATATTCCAAAATTTTTAAGCCTTAATCTCTTTTCCCAAGCCTTGTAATTATCATATAAAATCGAGTCATTCGTTATCTTGAGAAAAGAAGAATCAATCGGTTGATGAAAAATAGAACTGAAATTTACTTAATTTGTGGAGTTTTTGATTTTTCATGCTTAACTAAAAAATGATTTTCTACAAAAATTCTATTCCCTAAAAAAAAAAGGAGTCATTGGTGAAAAGACCTACACGTTAGCAAATAACAGTGTGAAAGCTATCACTTAAAAAAATAAATGACGAAAAGGAGAAGTGTTGAGCAGCAACAGCTGCCTAATTTTGGAAGTCTTAAATTTTGCGAAAATTAAAGGACTAACCATTGTTGGTGCGTAGCTGCCGTCTCAGAAAAATTGGTGAAAAGAGCTACACGTTAGCAAATAACGGTGTGAAAGCTATCACCTTTTTACGAAAAAAAAAAATAATGAGATAGAAAATGTGTTAGTGAAAAGAGCTACACGTTAGCAAATAACGGTGTGAAAGCTATCACTAAAAGGGATGTAGTTTATGAGCAGATTTGAATTAATTAGCGGCTGAATTTCAATACACTCAATTTCGTGAATAATCATGGATATTTGATGACGCCAATGAAATTCTTCTTCATATTGAGTCGAAAAATAAACGAGTGATCGAGAGCAACCATTAAAGGGAGTCGTGTGTGTAATAATCGTACCTTTTATCGCTTATAATTAGGAATTCAGGAACTTTGTAGTTTGGTTCGTAATTTTTTTCGAACATTGGTATCATGTGTTTGATTCGAATTTGAGCCTGTATGTTGTGTTTCTTGTTAGTATTTCGTTAATATCCGTCATCGTGGAGTCGAACCGCTTGCACCGCTTCTGCAACCCAGGATTAGCGTGCGCTACCTTATATGGGTAGCGTACGCAACGGTAGTTGTAGGCTAACGTGCGCTACTACAAGAGGTTACGCACGCTAACCGGCAGCATGGGGCGGTCCAGAGCACTGACTAGGACTAAAAATTGAGCTAGCGCACGCTAAGGCATCATAGTAGCGCACGCTAGGGAACAGTAGCGCACGCCATCGTTGGTTGTTAGCGCGCTAAGTGACCCGATGACAAGAGGCGGTGAGGTCTGGACTTTAGCGGACCAACAGGTAACGTGCGCTAAGACGGTCGTTGCGTGCGCTAACTCGTCGGTCGTAGCGCACGCTATTCGGTCGTAACGCACGCTACGGTGTGGACGAAGGGTTTCGAACAGGCGTAAGGTTACGGACTTAGATGGACACCGAGATAGCGCGCTAAGGCGGAAGCCGCGCGCTAACTGGCGATACACGCACGCTAACTCGATTGAGTAGCGCACGCTATCGGATGTGGTGCACACCACTCGGCCGGGCGAAGGGTTTGGGTCAGACCTAGGCCGATAGCGCGCGCTATTCGGTAAGCATTAGCGCGCGCTAAGGCGCACTTATATAAATACATGTGTTGCGGTCAACACTTGTCATTTCTCATTTTCTCTCCTCTTCTTGAGCTTCTAGACGACTCTAGGCGGTGTAGGCGAGGTTTTCGTGAGCACGGTTGAAACTCAAATCTTTCCAACTTCAAGTAAAGATCTATCAATCTTACGTCGTCTTCACCAAGGAATCGAGGTAATCCTTCCGTAGAACCCTAACTTTGGGGAAATTTGGGGATTTTGGGGATCTCGTTTCTCCAGCCGTTTTAACTCCAAATCATGATGGATTGTAGTTGAAAATGGTTGTGTAGGTATGATTTCATGATTTCCTCAAGGTTTTGTGGATTGATTCCAAATCCTCTTTTGTAAATCGAGCAAAACCCATTACGCCCTCGTAGTACTCGATTAAATGGTCCTAAGGGTAGAACTTAGGATGGATTTTCGTGTCTCCAACAAATTGTAACGATTAACGCCTCAATGTTTGTTAGGAGCGGGATTCGGAAGATAGTTCGGACCGTAACCTTGTTCGTCGTCTGTTCCTTTGAGAGTAAGAAAGTTCAGGCAAGTACTTTATTGCATTAGTTTATGGCATGCATTTCTGTGATGGTTTAGAGAATGATGAGAGTTGAAAGGTTATTCTCGGGTACTCTCACTCGGGGATTGACTCGACGGGGTCACACGGGGACCTGGTGGCTTAGCGGCTGGACCGGGTCACGAGAGATACTCTGAGTGGACATCCTCACCTGGGGATTGCTCGACGGGGCACACAGGGACTTGGTGGCTTGAGGGCCGGACCGGGTCGCGAGGGTTGTCGGAGTGTTTTTACTGGTGATTGATATTGATATTCCGGAATATCGTAAATTGAACTGTTTTGGGATTTTGAAATGATTTGGAAATGCCTGTGGATTAAAATAATTGTAATACTGTACTTGCACTAGCGGTTGTGGCTAACCCCATTGTTGGGGTGGAATGTTTTGTACATTTCAGGTATTCTCGAGGGACAGGAGCCCCCATGTGGCGCACACGGAGTTGACAAGCACACTGGATGTTAGAGAGCTCGCATCAGTCGTTGTATTGTGATGTTGAGTCAGTTTTATATACTGTATTATGGGTGGTTTTGAGTTGTACTTTGTCGTGTAATGTTTGCGTTCAGTGATGATTTGAAATATACTCTTTTGGCCGCGGCCGAGGCCTAACTTGTGTTTTGTAACCTTTGTTGGACTATTATGTCATGGTTGTTATGTATTGGATTGTGGTTAAATCTTGTGTGTTGTCAGCCTGGCGGGACCCTTGTGTGTCCTGTGGCATGTAATATTCCCGGTTGGATCTGGGGGTGTTACATTTATGGTATCAGAGCCTAGGTTTCGGAAATACCTAGGCCTTTGGACATTCGATTGTCAAGTCATAAGAGTCGTATAAACTGATCGAGCTCAACACCCTGTGATGCTGTCGAGCCGTGTGACCCATGGTGGTAAGACTCCTTAACTCTCTTTGTGCCTTGTCACTTTCATAGTAAGGTAGATTTAAGTTCCTTGATTTATGAACTGTTCTGATAATTTTAATCCTTCTATATCTCAGTATGCTGAGAGGCCGGGGTGGACGTGGCGGACGTGGACGCGGCAGAGGCCGTGGTCGTGGTACCGCTAATGAATCTGGCACACATTCTAATGATGCATCTGATTCGGCATCCCATACGGAGCCGAACACCGCTTCTTTGAACCCGAGCGGTCAGCCAGATCCTACTGTAAGTCAAGAACTGTCGGCTGAAACTAATGTGAATGCCGGCATAGCTGCTATACTCCACAGTAGCGGCACAATTAGTCAAGTTGAATGAATCGGACATCATGATCGACCCACGATGAGAGTAAATGGCTTGGGGGTGATGAAGATGCAACCTCCTCGTTTCTCAAAAGGCCCGATACATTGGGATGGGAAGGATGGTTGTTTCAGTTTGGCAGAATTTTTGACGCCGTTGCGTGCCCCGAAGAAAGACGGGTCCCTATTGTACAGTACTTCCTTGACAAGGAGGCTGCGGATTGGTGGGAAGCTGTGAAACCTACGGATCGTGTGGCCACTTGGGCCGAGTTTAAAGTTGCGATAGAGGAAGAGTATTGCCCTTGGCCTATTAGAGAAAAACGAATTGCAGATTTCTTTACGGCAACACCTCAGGATGTACCTGTCACCGAGGCCATTGTTACGTATAATCAGCAACTCAACCATGTTCGTGAGCAAGTAAGGACCGAAGCGGATAAAATCCGTTACTTTGATTTGAGAATGAAGCCCAAGATTCGTGAGGCTATGGCGGGTTTCAGATGCGTTACGTTGAAGGAATATCAGGATCATGCTTTGGCTATCGAGATGGTCATTTCCGCGTCAAGGTCGGGTACCGAGATGAAGAAGCCAAAGACGACCGGTGGTTTTTCTGGAAGTAAAAGTGGTGGGTTTCACAAATCTCAAGCTTCTCACTCTGCTATCGGGAAATCTCGGCAAAGAAGCCAAGAGTGCTCGAGTTTACGATCGGGGCCGTCTTGCCTTTGGTAGAGGACAATGTTTCAATTGTAATCAAACAGGCCATCGGTGTCGGAATGTCCACTTCCTCCCGTTATTTGTTTCACATGCGGTCAAGTGGTCATCGGGCGGCTCATTGCGAGGTCGCCACCAAAATCGTTAAACAGCAGAGTTCGGCACCAACTCCGAGTGTGAACCCGGACTACATCTAATCACCGCAATGCACTGGGACGTGGAAGAGGTCGAGGTCGGTGGGATAGACAAGCTGCATCGAGTGTGGGTTCGGTGCAGCCAAGAGTGTACCAGATGAGGCGTGCAGACGAATCAGAGGCTCCGGTAGCTGCAGGTATCACGCAAATACTTTCTCAACCTGTATCGGTATTATTTGATTCGGGAGCTACCCATTCGTTCATTGCTCTTGATTGTGTGAAACGTTTGGGTCTTGGGTGTTTGATTGAGTGCGAACCATTCGTAGTAAGCACTCCTAGTGGAGAGCGTTTGATAGGGAATCAAGAGATTAAAAATTGTCTCGTGTATATCGGGAGTCGAGATTGGCCTTCAGACCTCATAGTGGTAGATCTGAAAGGAGAGGATGTAATGCAGGAGATGATTGGTTAAATCGCCATGGTGCTATCATGAACTACAGGACGCGAACTATTTCTATAATAGCGGAAGATGGTGTCGAGCACACTTTCTTGGGTCGTAAACCGGGTAGTTCAGGTGGAGTGATTTCCGCCGTTAAGGCGATAAGATTGTTAAAACAAGATTGTATTGGTTATTGGTGTTACGCCATGAGCACAAATGGCTGTGAAGCCGATTTATTATCCATTCCAGTTGTGAATGAATACCCAGATGTATTTAGGATGACTCCACGGACTACCTCCATCTAGAGAAGTAGAGTTTCCTATTGACCTTGTGCCAAGCGCAGCACCTGTTTCCCGAGCGCCTTATCGTATGGCACCCTCCGAGATGTTAGAACTGAAGAAACAATTGGGCGAGCTTCTGGATAAAGGGTACATCCGACCTAGTGCATCACCTTGGGGTGCGCCGGTCCTTTTCGTTAAGAAGAAGGACGGATCGTTCCGTCTATGCATTGATTATCGGGAATTGAATAAGTTAACTGTTAAGAACAAATATCCTTTACCTCGGATAGACGATTTGTTCGACCAACTTCAGGGTGCCACAGTATTCTCTAAAATTGATTTGCGATCGGGATATTACCAGCTGAGGATTCGGATTTTGACATTCAAGACTCGCCTTCCGTACTCGTGCGGCCATTACGAATTTGTGGTTATGCCATTTGGCACGACCAACGCTCTGCCGTGTTTATGCTTGATGAACAAAGTTTTCATTGACTATCTTGATAAATTTTTGGTCGTTTTCATTGATGATATTCTTGTCTATTCCTAATGAGGAAGATCATGCTAAACATCTCCGAATGGTGTTGAACACTTTGAGAATGGAGAAACTTTACGCTAAATTCTCAAAGTGCGAGTTCGCTTAAAGAGGTGACATTTCTTGGTCACGTAATTTCGATCGATGGAGTTAGAGTTGATCCCCAAAAGATAGCGTCCATTGTTGAGTGGGAACCCCCTAGGAATGTGAAGGAGACCAGAGCTTTCTAGGGCTTGCCGGATACTATCGCAGTTCGTCGAAGGATTTTCAAAAATCGCTCGACCACTTACTCGATTGCTCCGAAATCTCGAAATTGAGTGGACAGACGAGAGGCAAAACAGTTTTGATGAGCTTAAACGACGATTAACTACGGCGCCCGTGTTATCGTTACCTCAGGGCACCGACGATTACGAGGTGTACAGTGATGCTTCAGGACTTGGATTGGGTTGTGTTTTGATGCAAAGAGGTAGAGTGATTTCATATGCGTCCCGACAATTGAAACCATATGAAATGAATTACCCTACCCATGATTTAGAGTTATCGGCGGTTGTATTCGCGTTAAAAATTTGGAGGCATTATCTTTATGGTTCCCCGTGTAAAATCTACACGGATCACAAAAGTCTAAAATATATATTTAGCCAAAAGGAGCTAAATATGAGACAACGTCGATGGTTGGAGCTGATTAAGGATTACGACTGAAATATTATATCATCCAGGAAAAGCTAATGTGGTAGCGGACGCATTAAGTCGGAAAACCGTAGCCCTCCAAATGCTGAGTATGCTTACATCTCAACACGAGATCCGTCGAGACATAATTAGGCAAGATATAGAGATTTGGCTCCAGAAAGTTCAAGGCCAATTATGTACTTTGGAGATCACGTCGTCCTTGATCAACGAAGTCAAGTCGAAGCAATTTGAGGATCCATTACTAGTCCAGCTAAGGAAGGATGTAATGAGAGGTAAAGCTCCAGGATTTATGATTCAGGATGACGGTGTTTTAAAGTTTAGAGGTAGACTTTGTATACCTGCAGACGTCGAACTTAAGCAAACCATATTGAGGGAAGCGCACACTACACCGTATTCTCTTCACCCCGGTACGAGCAAAATGTATAAGGACGTGAAGAATAACTATTGGTGGAGCAATATGAAGAATGATGTTGAAGAGTTCGTTTCGAAATGCTTGACGTGTCAACAAGTCAAGGTTGAACATCAACGGCCCGGTAGGGTTGCTTAAATCACTACCAATCCAAGATTGGAAATGGGAGGATATTAAGATTTATTTTGTCACCAACATGCAGAGCACGCGAACTGGGTTGAACATGATTTGGGTTATTGTCGATCGACTAACCAAGTCGGCTCACTTTCTCGGGAATTAAGGATAATTGGGGGCCCAAAAGACTAGCTCGTGTATTCATCGCGAAATTGTAAGGTTACACGGACTCCTAAGAGCATTATTTCCGATCGAGACGGTAGATTTGTGTCGCACTTTTGGCAATCCGTTCATCGAGCTTTAGGGGCCGGAATCGAGGCTCGATATCGTACCATCCTCAGACTGATGGGCAGTCTGAACGGACAATTCAGACTCTTGAAGACATGCTCCGAGCATGTGCCCTGAATTGGAAGCATGATTGGGAATCGCATTTGCCACTAATCGAATTTGCCTACAATAATAGTTGGCATGCGTCGATTAAGATGGCACCGTTTGAGGCTTTATATGGACGGAAATGTAAGTCACCGTTGTGTTGGGATGATTCCTCTGAACTGATTGGGACGGAGCCGGATATGTTAGTGGAGACCCGGGAAAAGATCTCTTTGATTCGCGAGAGGCTTTTGGCCGCTCAAAGCCGACAGAAGTCATATGCCGATAATCGACGTCGACCGCTAGAGTTTGAAGTCGGCGATCATGTGTTGATAAAAGTATCGCCAACCCGGGGAATTTATCGCTTTGGGAAGAAAGGTAAACTCAGTCCGAGATATGTTGGGCCATTCGAGATTATAGAACGGATTGGCGAACTTGCTTACCGTGTGGGCCTTCCGCCTTCACTGGGTCATGTGCATAATGTATTTCATGTTTCGCAATTGAGGAAATACGTACCGGACCCTAATCATATCATTGATTTTGGGGAGATTGAATTAAATTCCGATGTCACCTTTGAGGAAAAACCAATCCAGATTTTGGAGCGTCGGGTAAAACAACTTAAACGTAAAGTTATTCCCTTGGTCAAAGTACAATGGTCGAGACATGGATCGGAAGAAGCCACGTGGGAGACAGAAGAGCATATGAAGTCTAGATACCCCGAATTATTCACTTCGTAAGTTTCGGGACGAAACTTATTCTTAGGGGAGAGAATGTAATAATCGTACCTTTTATCGCTTATAATTAGGAATTCAGGAACTTTGTAGTTTGGTTCGTAATTTTTTCGAACATTGGTATCATGTGTTTGATTCGAATTTGAGCCTGTATGTTGTGTTTCTTGTTAGTATTTCGTTAATATCCGTCATCGTGGAGTCGAACCGCTTGCACCGCTTCTGCAACCCAGGATTAGCGTGCGCTACCTTATATGGGTAGCGTACGCAACGGTAGTTGTAGGCTAACGTGCGCTACTACAAGAGGTTACGCACGCTAACCGAAGATGGGGCGGTCCAGAGCAATTGGATCGACTAAAAATTGAGCTAGCGCACGCTAAGGCATCATAGTAGCGCACGCTAGGGGAACAGGTAGCGCACGCCACTGTTGGTTGTTAGCGCGCGCTAAGTGACCCGGACAGTAAGGACAGTGAGGTCTGGACTTTAGCCAGACCAACAGGTAACGTGCGCTAAGACGGTCGTTGCGTGCGCTAACTCGTCGGTCGTAGCGCACGCTATTCGGTCGTAACGCACGCTACCGGTGTGGACAGAAGGGTTTCTGAACAGGGCAGAAGGTTCTGGACTTAGACTGGACACCAGATAGCGCGCGCTAAGGCGGAAGCTGCGCGCGCTAACTCGGCGATACAGCGCACGCTAACTCGATTGAGTAGCGCACGCTATCGGATGTGGTGCACACCAGCTCGGCTGGGCAGAAGGGTTTGGGCTGTAGACCTAGGCCGATAGCGCGCGCTATTCGGTAAGCATTAGCGCGCGCTAAGGCGCACTTATATAAATACATGTGTTGCGGTCAACACTTGTCATTTCTCATTTTCTCTCCTCTTCTTCGAGCTTCTAGACGACTCTAGGGCAGTGTAGGCGAGGTTTTCGGCGGAGCACGGTTGAAACTCAAATCTTTCCAACTTCAAGTAAAGATCTATCAATCTTACGTCGTCTTCACCAAGGAATCGAGGTAATCCTTCCGTAGAACCCTAACTTTGGGGAAATTTGGGGATTTTGGGGATCTCGTTTCTCCAGCCGTTTTAACTCCAAATCATGATGGATTGTAGTTGAAAATGGTTGTGTAGGTATGATTTCATGATTTCCTCAAGGTTTTGTGGATTGATTCCAAATCCTCTTTTGTAAATCGAGCAAAACCCATTACGCCCTCGTAGTACTCGATTAAATGGTCCTAAGGGTAGAACTTAGGATGGATTTTCGTGTCTCCAACAAATTGTAACGATTAACGCCTCAATGTTTGTTAGGAGCGGGATTCGGAAGATAGTTCTGACCGTAACCTTGTTCGTAAATGCATTCCTTTGGGAGTAAGAAAGTTCGAGCAAGTACTTTATTGCACTAGTTTATGGCATGCATTTACGTGATGGTTTAGAGAATGATGAGAGTTGAAAGGTTATTCTCGGGTACTCTCACTCGGGATTGACTCGACGGGTCACACGGGGACACAGTGGCTTAGCGGCCGGACCGGGTCACGAGAGATACTCGAGTGGACATCCTCACTGGGATTGCTCGACGGGGCACACAGGGACTTGGTGGCTTGAGGGCCGGACCGGGTCGCGAGGGTTGTCGGAGTGTTTTTACTGGTGATTGATATTGATATTCCGGAATATCGTAAATTGAACTGTTTTGGGATTTTGAAATGATTTGGAAATGACTGTGGATTAAAATAATTGTAATACTGTACTTGCACTAGCGGTTGTGGCTAACCCCATTGTTGGGGTGGAATGTTTTGTACATTTCAGGTATTCTCGAGGGACAGGAGCCCCCATGTGGCGCACACGGAGTCGACAAGCACACTGGATGTTAGAGAGCTCGCATCAGTCGTTGTATTGTGATGTTGAGTCAGTTTTATATACTGTATTATGGGTGGTTTTGAGTTGTACTTTGTTGTGTAATGTTTGCGTTCAGTGATGATTTGAAATATACTCTTTTGGCCGCGGCCGAGGCCTAACTTGTGTTTTGTAACCTTTGTTGGACTATTATGTCATGGTTGTTATGTATTGGATTGTGGTTAAATCTTGTGTGTTGTCAGCCTGGCGGGACCCTTGTGTGTCCTGTGGCGTGTAATATTCCCGGTTGGATCTGGGGGTGTTACAGTGTGTATCACGAGTGGGAAAGAAATAATCAACCTTTTGGGGGGAAACCTTACATTTTGGAATTACAATACGAAAACTGTGTTTTAACTTCAAAATCATTTGTAGATTTATTTTGAATCTTGATTTATTTATATCTACTGTATAAGCTGGTTGTTGTGTATTAATGGCATTTTGATCTCCTTTTCTCTTTTTATATTTTAATTTTTGTGTGTATTATTAGTTTTGTGTCTTATTTTTATTTTCATTTTTTGAGTGTGATTAATAAGAAGTCTTGCTCGGGACTAGCAAGAATTCAAGTTTGGGGGTGTGATAAGTGTCAGTTTTGTACACTTATCCATGGTTTGTATCGATAAAATTCACCCATAATTGAGCTAGTCTACTCGTTTTTTGCTTTTAATTAATTAGTTTTAATAATTTTATTTTTATCGGATGATGATCGGATTAAATAACTGATTTACTCAAGAAATAATATGTTTAATAAATATTTTTTTGTTCAATTTTGATATATTCATGTTGTAGGGCTTTCCGAGACGAATTCGACAGTCTTTCCGGATTCAAAATCAGAGTTATATATCAAAAGTTATCATCCGAAGAAGATCTGGGGCAAAAACGCAAAGTCTGAGAAATTCTGGGCTGAAAACGTAACTATCAAAGCTTCCAGTGAGCAAATTTACGAAGCCACGTTACGGCCGTAACATTCAGGAGTTACGGCCGTAAGTCATCCTTGTTACGGCCGTAACTCCTGAATGTTACGGCCGTAACTCTTGACAGATTGTTATGATTTGTCTAATTGTTTATACTTTTTGTGTATTATTGAGGGGATGACTGGCATTGATCCGATCTAATGTAATAATACTGGAGTTTTGGAGCTATTAGATGACTTTAGGTGTATAAATAGACCCCTTAGATCCTTCATCATTCATCATTCAACTTATAATTTTCCATTTTTTGTAAACTTTTCTTTTTATGTGAAGAACACACTTGTGTTCTTGAGTGATTTTTGTAAGTGTGGTATAACATATGTTGTTCAGAGAGTTTATTGCTTCTATCTCCTTTATCTGCTAAGGGAGTTAGGACCAATTCTTTCTCTTGATTCAACTAATAATGACCACACAAGCTTGTAATATGTGTAATAAACCCTTCATGGGCTAAGTAATCTTTAGTTGGGATTATAAACAAGGTTAGTCATGTTATTTAAGTTTGTATAAAGATCTATTATGAATTACTTATTATTGTGTGTGATTTTCATTGTTTGAACAATCTTTATTTATTTGGCCAATAAATGACGATATTTATGGTCTTCATATGTTTCGAAAGAAAATATGTTTGATTAGATCAAATGATCTTCACTCTAAGTTGTTCTAGGGGATAGAAATATACCTCTAGTCCTTAGATGATTCTTTGAGTTATTTTCATAAAACCTAATGCTATGTATTGAAGCCAATCAACATAGAAATATAGTGGATTGATTCAATATGTAAGGGGTGTTTTATAGTTCGAAAGAGAAACCGTCTTTTTAAGGAAAATCGACTCTACACAACATAATAAGTAAATTCATCTTATGATCTCCTATACATCTTTTATAACTAATGACGAACTAAGTTTGTAATCCCAACTATTTCATTTTATCGTTTAATCAATCTATTATAATTTTAATATTTTTATTTCCTTAAAATATTAGAACTATTATTGCATTTACTTTGCTACTATTAAACCAAACTTTTTAATTGTGTGTTTCACTCATCTTAGTATCTATAAAAATAGACTAATAGTGTATAATTCAAATTATAACAAAACTTCCTTGTGGGATCGATAAACCGGACTCAAAAAGTCTACTTTACTACTTGATACGATATCGTGCACTTGCGATAGTTACACTAAAAACGTGTCAAGTTTTTGGCGCCGTTGCCGGGGAAGTATAAGAGTTATTTTGATGTATTACATTATTAACTATTGTTATAAATACAACTTTTTCTTTGTTGTTAATTCTCTTGTCTATGCGAAGGACGTACAATCACGATTTAGTTTCACTAGATCCCGAGATTGAAGCCACATTTAGAAGAAGGCGAAGAGAACAAAAAACAAGCCGTATTTCTTCACCATCAATGGCGGACGAACCAAACCCACCACTCCTCCAATAAAATGATAACGAAAGAATTCCTCCGGTAGGGGGAATACACAATGCTCAAAACATTCAACATCAACAACATCCTATTGTGCCGGAAATAGATGAAGACAACATGCTCTTTGGGGAATTCATGAACCCCCCATCTTTGAGCATGCAATCAAGTGTGATCTATCCACCATTTGGAGTGGACAATTTTCAAATTCGCCCCGATGTCATCAATCTCTTCTCCAACAACAACTCATTCTATGGAAGAACCGATGAGAATCCATATCTCCATATTAACCGTTTTGTGGAGATTTGTGGAAATTTCAAATATCCAAATGTAAATGACGAGGCAATAAAAATGAGACTTTTCGTGCACACTTTGAAGGACAGAGCAAGAGAGTGGCTAGATACTTTTCCACCACGAAGCATAACAAATTGGCCCGAATTTGTTCAAAAATTCACCACTAAATACTTTCCACCAATAAAAGTGGCGAAACTCAAATATGAAATCTCTACACAACAAGATTCGGAGTCATTTCATGAAGCATGGGAGAGATACAAAGATATGCAACGAAAATGTCCTAACCATGGTTTCAATTTGGGAGCACAAGTCAATTACTTCTATTCTGGACTCTTACCTACATGCCGAGCCAATGTCGATTCATCATCAAATGGTTCACTTGGAAACAAAACTATGAGAGAGGCTTATAATCTTTTTGAGGTTATAAGTGAACAAAGTGCAAGATGGCCAGACAGAAATATCCAAAAGAAACCAAATGGCATTTTTGAAGTGGATTCTTATTCACTTATGTTGGCAAAAATTGAAGCTTTATCAAAGAAAGTCGAGGACATGTCTTTTTCAACTCCTCAATCTGTGAAGACGGTGCAAACTCCACAAGTTTCAGCTCTTTCATGTGAAATTTGTGGAGCAACTCACAACAGCACTATGTGTCCCTTAGCGCAACAGGAGCAGTCATTCCCACCACCAGAACAAGTGGCCTATGCTCAGAATTTCCAAATGCAAGCGTACAATCCTTACGGGCCAACATACAATCGAGGGTACAAAAATCATCCAAATTTTTCTTATGCAAACAACAACAATGTGTTGAATCCAACGCATCAAGAAAAGAAGCCCGAGTGGGAAGAAGCAATCACGAAGCTAGCCGAACAATAGCTGAAGTATCAACAACGCAATGATGCTTCAATTAAAAATCTGGAGACACAACTTGGCCAAATGGCCCAAATACTTTCCGAAAGATCCCACGGAATGTTACCTAGCAATACCGAGGTAAATCCAAGGGAGAGTGTCCAGGCTATCACAACAAGAAGTGGAGTGCAATTGCCTGAGATTTCTGTGGAAAATCATCTGACAAAACAAAAAAATAAACAAAGTCGAGAAACAGAAAAAGAATCTGAATCAGGACCTTCATCTCAAAAAGGTCCAGTTGCTGCCAAATCTTATGTTCTACCTATCCATTTTCCTCAACGGTTGAAAAAAAAAAGCTCGATGCGTAATTCGGCAAATTTGTGGAAATTTTCAAAAAGCTACACATCAACATACCTTTTGCCGATGCTCTAGAACAAATGCCAAGCTATGCCAAATTTATGAAAGATATTCTTTCTTACAAACGAAGGCTTGAAGAATATGAAACTATCGTGCTAACAGAGGAATGTAGCGCAATACTACAAAAGAAGTTGCCAGCCAAGCTAAAAGATCCGGGAACTTTTACAATCCCGTGTACAATTGGTGAAGTGAATATTGACAAAGCTCTTTGTGATTTAGGGGCAAGTATCAATTTGATGCCCCTGTCAATTTTCAACAAACTAAACTTGGGAGAAGCAAAAGCAACAACAGTTTCACTGCAATTAGCCGATCGGTCAATCAAATATCCACATGGGATAATAGAAGATGTGCTAATCAAGGTTGATAAATTTATATTTCCTGCAGATTTTATCATCCTTGACATGGAGGAAGATCAGGATATTCCTATTATCTTGGGACGACCATTTCTTGAAACCGGACATGCTCTTATTGACGTCTACGAAGGAAAGCTAATTCTTAGAGTGCAAGACGAACATGCCACCTTCAAAGTCCTAAAAACTTTGAATCATCCCTCCACAGATGATTACTGTCTAAAAATTGATGCAATTGATGCCAGAATATGAACAACGTCTTGGGAATCTGACGTTAAAAGACCCAGTTTGCCAATTTATAAGAAAATTGGATGGGAAGCTTCTCCCGACTCATAGAAGGCGTTTAGGCCGTTTCTGAACGTAAAATCAGAGGAAGATGTGAGACACAATCACAATTACTGTACATACGCGTAAGTATCTTTTATTTTTGTCGTGTGGTGAGATTTTCTGAATAAAAAAATGTGATACGCGATAAATGCTTTTATTATTCTATTGAGTAGTTGAAGCGCAATCAACGCAATCACAAACTTGTTAAACAATTTTTACCTTCTTTTTCTTCTATAAATAATCATTGTGCTTGTTTCTTTCATTCATCCCTCAAACTTGCACTTTTCTCTGTTTTTGTCTAAAAAAATTTCTTTTCAAAAATAGAGTCATCATCTTCAACAAAAAAATTTAGCACAGTCTGCATTTTTGGTGGAGCTAGTAATGGAAAAGTGGCATGCTTTAGTGAAGCAGCCCACAACTTGAGTCGTACCTTAGGAGAAAAATGCATTCATGTAGTTTACGGAGGAGGAAGTCTAGGACTAATGGGACGAGCTGCTGCTTCTGCCTATATGGAAGGAGTAAGAGTGTTGGGAATAATCCCAAAACCTCTGGCTGAAAGTAAAATCACCGGGTCAACTATTGGAGATGAGTTTAGATCTGTAAATATGCAAGATCGCATAACTGTAATACCCGAGATTTCTGATATGTTTTTGGAACTTGTGGTATTGTAATTATCGTACTTTTGTCTGAGTATTATTCTCCGTATTTCATAATCCGATGTTGTCGAGCGTATGATTTCATGATTGTGATTTAAAAATTGTAATTTTGCGCATGTAGTGCATGCTATCGGCTATGTGTAGCGTACGCTAACATGGATCCATAGCGCACGCTACAAAGGAACATTAGCGCACGCTATGCGTGGTCAATTTGATTGAGACGTGTGGTAGGTGAGATCAGGCCGGGGATCTTGGTCGGATTGTGTCGGGATGAACCTGGACGGCTTTCGGGAAAAGCCAAGTCAACGCCTTAGCGCACGCTAGAGGTATGTGCATAGCGCACGCTAAGTGCTGAGTACAGTGAAGTCAGTAGCCGTTAGCGCACGCTACGAGCAGGGACTAGCGCGCGCTAATAAGCATTTCCTATAAATAAGACAACATCCTTTTCGTATTTTCAGTCCTTTCTTTTCCCACATCCGAATTCTTATACTTAGAGTATAACTTCCTACATCCTAAACACTTCATATCAACATCCTAGCTTGTATTGAAGATTGTAGATCATTGAGGATTGGTGTTCGAGCCTTCGACGTTGGATTACTTCGATTTTCTCCTTGTTCTTCACTACTTTGAGGTAGGTGATTCTTCACCAATATTAGTAGTGTTCTAAAGGACGTTTGATCATGTTTTAATAGTCAGTTATTTCGTTCAAAATCGATCATCATGTGTTAGAAGGATATTTTCGACGTTTCGGCACTTATTCATCATATGAACCTTTGAACCTTTTTAGTTTATGGACTCCTAAGCATTTTCAAACCGATTTGTGATCAGTATTTGGAGGTTTTCAAGTTCTTATGCGTTTATATAGAAGGATCATACGTTTTGAGACTTATAACGGATTGAACTCAGGATATCCCTTGAAGATCTAGATGAACTATGGTGTTGTGATGATTATACGTATCTTTGTATCTCATAGTCATTTAGTACGTATAGAACTTTCACAAACCTTATTAGCATGATATGCTCGGGGATGACTTGCTTTATCACCATAGAATTCATGAGTTCATCACCGTTAGATCCAGTTTTCTATCGGTAGCAATCTGCCATGCACGATTAGCGCACGCTAACATACGTAAGTTAACGTGCGCTATCGGGGATAAGTTAATGCACGCTACGTTTAGTACGTAACGTACGTTATGATATCAGCCGAGTCAGTCGGCTGATCAGAGAGAACTGTCAGCCTATGGCTAGCGTACGCTAGGCTTAGACGATAGCGTACGCTAACAGGCAGGCTTAGCGCACGCTACGTAGAGTACGTAGCATACGCTAAGTGGTTCAGGCAGACTGCATATTTTGAGCTTTTGGGCTGTAGACCAAATTGTTAGGTGATCGTTCGACTTGAGATGATTTGTATATCATTTCTTTTGTTAAGGTTCGAGCTTGCTACGTTGATCGAAGGAGGCAGCCTTCGAGTGTGTTGAGATCATTGAAGTGTTTCGTTCTTGCCATCTTCGAAGCAAGTATCGTAATGTGTTAAAATTGATATTTTGAGCATGTTTGTGGTTTATTCATGTTGTTGAACATGGAAATTAATTTGTTGAATTGTCATGATATTCGTTATCTAGTATTTGTATGTTCATGTTGATGAATATAATGATTTGGCATATGTGTATGCATGAGTTGTATTTGTGTATGTTGTACGATCTATGCTGAGGGCGCTGGATCGGATGTCCACCTCGTGTTGGTCCGACGGGATCATCTTGGGATCTAGGCTGAGGGCGCTGGATCATTGGACGGGTTATTTCCACTTCGTGTTGGTCCGACGGGATCATCTTGGGATCTATGCTGAGGGCGCTGGATCATTGGAATACCCCTGCTGTGTTAATGGAATCTTGTGGATTCACATTGTCGGATTCCGTTAGCGGAAGTCCGTGTGGTGTATCTTGTTATGTATTGTTGATGCATATTCGAATTGTTTAATATGATACTTGTACTAGCATCGTTTTGCTAACCCCTTCGGGGGTGGACATTTGTTTTGATGTTCAGGTAGCCGAGGAGCAGGGAAAGCGACCAAGACCGACGTGACGACGAAGGGGTTCAGTGATGTTTGTTGTTGTTGGTGATTTGTTTTCTTGTTTTGATTTCAGTACTCGAGTACGCGTGTCGTATTAATATCATTTCAATATGGTTGTATTAATTACTCGTTGAACCAGTTGAATGGTTTTGTAAACTTGAATTTCCGCAGTATTGATGTCTTATATTTACATTTCTTTTAAATCAGCCTTGTAAATCCTTACTTAAAGGGTTTACGGCGCTGTAATTATTTCGAATATCTCAGGGTGTTACAGAATATGGTACCGGAGCTAAGATTTATGGATATCTTGGCAGTCGAGTTTTAAGTTGGGTCTGTTTACGTTATTGATTTACGAGTTGTTCGTAACATCACTGTTCAGCCAAAAGTCATCATATGGACCGTGGTTGTAAGTCTCCTAATCTCTTATACTACCATTTTACTTAATTACTGTTTTGTGAGTATTGATGGGCTTCATTTCGTAAACTTTGTTCTAGATATTGAGGAATTGTGTTTACAGTATGTTGAGAGGAGGACGTGGACGCGGACACGGTCGTGGACGCGGACGGGGTAACATAAGACAGGAGGATTCCGCAACTACCCCGGAATTATCAGCTAGTCGAACCGATTCCCATTCTGGAGGGCAGCAAGGGTCAGCGAATGACGACGCAAATCCTAACATGCCGGGATTGCTTCAACAGGTGGTGGCACAGATAAACCAGTTCGCCCAGGTAGTCGACCGCATACAGATGGCGATGGGACAGCAGCACCACGAGGATAACCGGGGAGACAGATGGCTTGCTGAGGTGGTCAAATTGCACCCGCCAAAATTTGACGGATCTGCTGAGGCAATTACTTGGGATCACTGGCTCAAGGAGTTAGAGAAGATATTCGCGGGTCTTAACTGTCCCGAGGACCGGAAGGTTCCCATTGCCCAGTATTTTCTGACTCGGGAGGCCTTTGATTGGTGGGAAGCTATTCGACCCGAGAATCATAATGCGGATTGGACGGAATTCAAATTAATGATGGAAGCACAGTATTGTCCTCGTCCAGTTAGAGAGGCAAAGATCCGAGAGTTTTTCTCACCATAGAGTTCGGAAGCATCTGTGACAGATGTAATCAAAACTTTTAATCATCAGCTGACTTCTGTGCGACACTTGGTCAGAACGGAGGCAGAAAAGATTTTTCATTTCGATATGCGGATGAAGCCGGAGATTCAACAGTACATGTCCGGGTTCAAGTGTACTATGTTGCGACAGTATCAAGACAAAGCGCTGGCCTACGACATGAAAGAGGCGGCGGTGGAGAAATCAGTGGAGGCAAAGAAGCAGAAGGTGACCGGCAACTTTTCAGAAAACAAGAGTGGTGGGCCCCGCAAGGGCCAGTCTTCCTTTTATTCGGCTAGAAAACCTCCACATCCTTCTAGAGGTGGAAAGAAGTTCCGGACTACATCAACAGTTCCGGTCGCATCAAAGAAATGCTACAATTGTGGTCGAGCAGGGCATATTCGACGTGACTGCCCCGCATCTTCTGTGACTTGCTACGATTGTGGACAAGAAGGACACCGTGCGGCTTTCTGTGGAGTTGCTACTAGGTCTTTTGGTACTCGCACTCCAGTACGATTCGAAGGAGATAAGTGTGAACCAGACACAACAGAGTGGACTTCCGCAGCAGAACGTTGGGAAGAGAGAGACATCGAGTGCTGGGTCCGTTCCTCCGCGCCTGTACGAGATGAGGAAATCTGACGATCAGAACACTGTTGTTGCATCAGGTACGATTCAAATCCTTTTGCAACCAGTTAGTGTTTTATTCGATTCCGGAGCTACACATTCTTTTGTATCCTTGAACTGTGCAAATCGTTTAAAAATCTCATGCTTATTTGATTGTGAACCATATGTTCTGGGTTTGCCGAGTGGAGAGAGAATTATGGGAACCCTAGAGGCTAGAGATTTTCCAGTGTCTATAGGAGGGAGAGATTGGCCATCGAATCTTATTGTAGTTGACATCTATAGTGACGATTTAATTCTCGGAGACTATTGGCTCAACCGTTATGGAGCTATTCTGAATTACCGAGAGAGAGTCATTTCTATCATTGCTAATGACGGATCTGAACACTTCTTTCGAGGGTGGAGACCGGGAAGCTCGGGAAAATTGATCAAAGCAATGAAAGCCGTGAAATTACTGAAGTAAGGATGTCATGGACTTTGGTGTTATGCCATGAGGAAAGAGGAAGGAGTAGAGCTCTCGTCTATTTCAGTTGTGAATGAGTTCTCAGATGTATTTCCTGACGAACTACCTGGGTTACCTCCGCAGAGAGAAGTGGAATTCACTATCGAATTAGAGCCTGGAGCAGCTCCTATTTCCAGAGCACCATACCACATGGCGCCAACCGAGATGTATAAACTCAAGAAGCAACTTGAGGAATTGTTACAGAAGGGCTATATTCAACCTAGCGTTTCTCCTTGGGGAGCACCCGTTCTCTTTGTCCGGAAGAAAGACGGATCCCTCCGACTGTGTATTGATTACAGGGAACTCAATAAGATGACGATCAAGAATAAGTATCCTATACCTCAGATCGACGACTTGTTTGATCAACTGCAAGGGGCAAGGGTATTCTCGAAGATTGACTTGCGATCAGGATACCATCAGTTGAGGATTAAGGAATCGGATATACCAAAGCCTGCTTTCAGGTCCCGGTACGGGCATTATGAATTCGTAGTGATGCCGTTTGGACTTACCAATGCTCCTGCGGTATTCATGCAATTGATGAATCGGGTATTCTTGGTATACTTGGATAAATTTGTGGTCGTCTTCATTGATGACATCTTGATATATTCGAAGGACGCAGAGGAGCATGCCGAACATTTGCGTGTGGTATTGAGAACCTTGAGGAAGGAACAGCTGTATGCAAAGCTTTCAAAATGCGAGTTTTGGCTCAGGGAGGTAACTTTCCTTGGGCATGTGATATCGGTACCGGAGTTCAGGTGGACCCAAAGAAAGTCGAAGCAATCGTGGAATGGGAAGCCCCTAATAACGTGAAAGAAGTCCGGAGTTTCTTAGGACTTGCTGGATATTATCGCCGCTTTGTAGAGGGATTTTCCAAAATTGCTCATCCGCTCACTCAGATGTTACAGAAAACTCAAAAGTTCAAGTGGGATGAGAAATGCCAGGCTGGTTTTGATGAACTTAAGAAGAGACTGACGACAGCACCTATATTAGCATTACCAGATGGAACTGATGGATTCATGGTGTACAGCGACGCTTCAAATCAGGGTCTGGGATGTGTGTTGATGCAAAGAGATAAGGTGATTGCCTATGCTTCTCGGCAGTTGAAACCATACGAGGTTAATTACCCGACTCATGATCTGGAGCTAGCAGCTGTAGTCTTTGCTTTGAAAATTTGGAGACATTATTTGTACGGCACTCATTGTCAGATCTTTACCGATCATAAGAGCCTCAAGTACATTTTCAGTCAGAAAGAATTAAACATGAGGCAGAGAAGGTGGCTGGAATTGATCAAGGATTACGACTTGGAGATTCTCTATCATCCGGGGAAAGCAAACGTAGTAGCCGATGCATTGAGCCGTAAACCTGTTTCTCTTTGAGTGTTGGAAGCACTTACATCCCAAACCAGTATTCAACGGGAACTGATCCGCGAGGGGATTGAAGTATTGGCACCAGGAATCCAAGGGCAACTTTATGTGATGGAACTGACTTCATCACTAGTCGAGGAGATCAAGTCTAAGCAGTTGAACGATTCTTTGATCCTTCGATTATGTGACGAAGTAAAGAAAGGAAAAGCCCCCGGATTCGTGATACAAGACGATGGAGTTTTGAGATTTCAGAGTCGACTTTGCGTTCCCGATGATGATGATTTGAGATGGACTATTCTGAAGGAAGCTCACAGCGCGCCCTATTCCATTCACCCGGGCAGCAGTAAGATGTATAAGGATTTAAAACAAAACATCTGGTGGGGGAATATGAAGAAGGACGTAGCAGAGTACGTTTCGAGGTGCTTGACTTGTCAGCAAGTTAAGAATGAACATCAGCGACCCGCCGGAATGTTGAAGCCGCTTCCGATCCCTGAATGGAAGTGGGAGGATATCTCGATGGATTTCATCACCAGTATGCCAAGGACTAGAACGGGAATGAACATGATTTGGGTTATAGTTGATCGACTAACCAAGTCGGCTCATTTCCTAGGGATTAAAGATACATGGGGACCCGAGAGATTGGCACGAGTATTTATTGCGGAGATAGTCAGATTGCATGGGACGCCGAAGACCATTATTTCGGATCGAGATGGTCGTTTCGTGTCGCACTTCTGGAAATCAGTTCACAGGGCTCTGGGGACTGAGCTCAACTTTAGCACGGCTTATCATCCCCAAACGGACGGCCATCCAAAGGACTATACAGACAGAGAGGACATGCTTAGAGCCTGTGCTTTTGATTGGTCAACCGATTGGGAAGTTCATTTGCCATTGATTGAATTCACTTACAATAATAGTTGGCATGCTTCTATTAAGATGGCACCATTTGAAGCTTTATGCGGGAGAATATGCCGATCACCCCGTGTTGGGATGATTCTTCGGATTTGATCGGACGGAACCTAATTGATAATTCAGACTCAAGAGAAGATAACTTTGATTCGAGAAAGATTGTTGATCGCCGTAGTCGGCGAAGTCTTATGCAGACGTACGTCGTCGCCCTCTAGAGTTCGACGCTGGAGACCATGTACTATTGAAGGTGTCTCCTACACGAGGGATTTTCCGTTTTGGGAGGAGAGGCAAGCTTAGTCCTAGATATATCGGACCATTCGAGATCCTCGAGAGGGTTGGAGATTTAGCATACAGGTTGTCCTTATCGCCATCGCTGAGTCACGTTCACAATGTGTTTCACGTATCCCAATTGTGGAATTATGTACCGGACCCCAGTCACGTCATTGAATTCGACGAGATCGAGATAGCTAATGATGGCACCTTTGAAGAGAGACCAATCAAGATACTTGAGAGTCGGATCAAACAATTGAGTAATAAACCAATACACTTGGTTAAAGTACAATGGTCGCGACACGGAGTTGAAGAGGCCACTTGGGAAACGGAGGACAGTATGAAGACTAGATATCCGGAGTTGTTTTCATCTTAAGTTTCGGGACGAAACTTCTTTTTAGGGAGGAAGGATGTAATACCCGAGATTTCTGATATGTTTTTGGAACTTGTGATATTGTAATTATTGTACTTTTGTCTGAGTATTATTCTCCGTATTTCATAATCCGATGTTGTCGAGCGTATGATTTCATGATTGTGATTTAAAAATTGTAATTCTGCGCATGTAGCGCACGCTATCGGCTATGTATAGCGTACGCTAACATGGATCCATAGCGCACGCTACAAAGGAACATTAGCACACGTTATGCGTGGTCAATTTGATTGAGACGTGTGGTAGGTGAGATCAGGTAGGGGATCTTGGTCGGATTGTGTCGGGATGAACCTGGATGGCTTTCGGGAAAAGCCAAGTCAACGCCTTAGCGCACGCTACAGGTATGTGCATAGCGCACGCTAAGTGCTGAGTACAGCGAAGTCAGTAGCCGTTAGCGCACGCTACCAGCAGGGACTAGCGCGCGCTAATAACCATTTCCTATAAATAGGACTGCATCCTTTTCGTATTTTCAGTCCTTTCTTTTCCCACATCCGAATTCTTATACTTAGAGTATAACTTCCTACATCCTAAACACTTCATATCAACATCCTAGCTTGTATTGAAGATTGTAGATCATTGAGGATTGGTGTTCGAGCCTTCGACGTTGGATTACTTCGATTTTCTCCTTGTTCTTCACTACTTTGAGGTAGGTGATTCTTCACCAATATTAGTAGTGTTCTAAAGGACGTTTGATCATGTTTTAATAGTCAGTTATTTCGTTCAAAATCGATCATCATGTGTTAGAAGGATATTTTCGACGTTTCGGCACTTATTCATCGTATGAACCTTTGAACCTTTTTAGTTTATGGACTCCTAAGCATTTTCAAACCGATTTGTGATCAGTATTTGGAGGTTTTCAAGTTCTTATGCGTTTATATAGAAGGATCATACGTTTTGAGACTTATAACGGATTGAACTCAGGATATCCCTTGAAGATCTAGATGAACTATGGTGTTGTGATGATTATACGTATCTTTGTATCTCATAGTCATTTAGTACGTATAGAACTTTCACAAACCTTATTAGCATGATATGTTCGGGGATGACTTGCTTTATCACCATAGAATTCATGAGTTCATCACCGTTAGATCCGATTTCTCTCGTGTGTCACGCCATGCACGGTTAGCGCACGCTAACATATGTAAGTTAACGTGCGCTATCGGGGATAAGTTAACGCACGCTACATTTAGTACGTAACGTACGTTATGATATCAGCCGAGTCAGTCGACTGATCAGAGAGAACTGTCAGCCTATGGCTAGCATACGCTAGGCTTAGACGATAGCGTACGCTAACAGGCGGGCTTAGCGCACGTTACGTAGAGTACGTAGCGTACGCTAAGTGGTTCAGGCAGACTGCATATTTTGAGCTTTTGGGCCGTAGACCAAATTGTTAGGCGATCGTTCGACTTGAGATGATTTGTATATCATTTCTTTTGTTAAGGTTCGAGCTTGCTACGTTGATCGAAGGAGGCAGCCTTCGAGTGTGTTGAGATCATTGAAGTGTTTCGTTCTTGCCATCTTCGAAGCAAGTATCGTAATGTGTTAAAATTGATATTTTGAGCATGTTTGTGGTTTATTCATGTTGTTGAACATGGAAATTAATTTGTTGAATTGTCATGATATTCGTTATCTAGTATTTGTATGTTCACGTTGATGAACATAATGATTTGGCATATGTGTATGCATGAGTTGTATTTGTGTACGTTGTACGATCTATGCTGAGGGCGCTGGATCGGATGTCCACCTCGTTTTGGTCCGACGGGATCATCTTGGGATCTAAGTGAGGCTGGATCATTGGGACGGGTTATTTCCACCTCGTGTTGGTCAACGGGATCATCTTGGGATCTATCTTGAGGTCTTTGGATCATTGGAATACCCCTGCTGTGTTAATGGAATCTTGTGGATTCGCATTGTCGGATTCCGGTAGCAGAAGTCCGTGTGGTGTATCTTGTTATGTATTGTTGATGCATATTCGAATTGTTTAATATGATACTTGTACTAGCATCATTTTGCTAACCCCTTCGGGGGTGGACATTTGTTTTGATGTTCAGGTAGCCGAGGAGCAGGAAAGCGACCGTCTGCAGCGTGGACGGCGAAGGGGTTGATGATGTTTGTTGTTGTTGGTGATTTGTTTTCTTGTTTTGATTTCAGTACTCGAGTACGCGTGTCGTATTAATATCATTTCGATATGGTTGTATTAATTACTCGTTGAACCAGTTGAATGGTTTTGTAAACTTGAATTTCCGCAGTATTGATGTCTTATATTTACATTTCTTTTAAATCAGCCTTGTAAATCCTTACTTAAAGGGTTTACGGCGCTGTAATTATTCCGAATATCTCGGGGTGTTACAATAACTCACAGGATAAATAATTCTGGCGCCTTTATCACCCTTCCCGGTGGTTTTGGCACCCTTGAAGAACTTTTTCATGTGGTTACCAGAGCCCAGCTAAATGTTCATCAAAAACCAATAGGTGTGCTTAATGTCAATGGTTTCTTTGATGGTTTACTGTCTTTCATCGACTACTCTGCTGAAAAGGGTTTTATTTCCGAGCGTGCTAAACAAATCATAGTCGTTGCAACAACACCAGAAGAACTAATAAAAAAACTCAATGAATTTGTTCCTCAACCAGATCCAGCTCTAGCTAAAATTGTCTGGATGGAAGATTTTACCGTGAGAAAACGAAAAGTGGATTGATATCCCATGTCGGACCTCTTTTATTTTTACTTTATGTCGTGTGTAATAATCGTGGTAAATGGTGGCAGCTTAAGGAGTTTCTTCTTGATCTCTTGACGCGCATCTATTCGCGATTTATGTATTGTTATTTTTTTAACTGTAATTTTTATTGTGTGTTTTTTTTTATAAAAGCATTGATGGCAGCGTAAGGCGACTCTTCGGACTTTCTTGATGCGCATCTTAAAAATTGTGTTATACTTCCGAGTATATTTATTTTCTTTTGTTGTGTGCCTCGTGTATTTATTCTCTTGCATATTCTAAAAGGCGTTAGCTCAAACATCAACTTTCTTAACAGTGAGTATTCTGCTTTTTTCGCATTGTTTTTTTTTCTATTTTATTTTTAAAAACTGAGGACAGTTTTATTTTCAAGTTTGGGGGTGGTTTGTTTTATTATTTTGGTGTGTTGTAATTTTGGTGTGTTTTGATTTCTTTGGTTATTTGCCTTAATTTTTTTTATTATATATATATATATATTTATTTATTTATAGTATTTTGATTTATGAGATTTCTAGATCTGACCATAACACCAATAAATTAGCTATATACAAGCTTCTAAAATCGTTTTAACCGGTAAAAATTGTATATTCCAAAATTTTTAAGCCTTAATCTCTTTTTCCAAGCCTTGTAATTATCATATAAAATCGAGTCATTCGTTACCTTGAGAAAAGAAGAATCAATCGGTTGATGAAAAATAGAACTGAAATTTACTTAATTTGTGGAGTTTTTGATTTTTCATGCTTAACTAAAAAATGATTTTCTGCAAAAATTCTATTCCCTAAAAAAAAAAAAGGAGTCATTGGTGAAAAGAGCTACACGTTAGCAAATAACGGTGTGAAAGCTATCACTTAAAAAAATAAATGACGAAAAAGAGAAGTGTTGAGCAGCAACAACTGCCTAATTTTGGAAGTCTTAAATTTTGCGAAAAATAAAGGACTAACCATTGTTGGTGCGTAGCTGCCGTCTCAGAAAAATTGGTGAAAAGATCTACACGTTAGCAAATAACGGTGTGAAAGCTATCACCTTTTTACGAAAAAAAAAATAATGAGATAGAAATTGTGTTAGTGAAAAGAGCTACACGTTAGCAAATAACGGTGTGAAAGCTATCACTAAAAGGGATGTAGTTTATGAGCAAATTTGAATTAATTAGCGGCTGAATTTCAATACACTCAATTTCGTGAATAATCATGGATATTTGATGACGCCAATGAAATTCTTCTTCATATTGAGTCGAAAAATAAACGAGTGATCGAGAGCAACCATTAAAGGGAGTCATGTATATCACGAGTGGGAAAGAAATAATCAACCTTTTGGGGGGAAACCTTACATTTTGGAATTACAATACGAAAACCGTGTTTTAACTTCAAAATCATTTGTAGATTTATTTTGAATCTTGATTCATTTATATCTACTGTATAAGCCGGTTGTTGTGTATTAATGGCATTTTGATCTCCTTTTCTCTTTTTATATTTTAATTTTTGTGTGTATTATTAGTTTTGTGTCTTATTTTTATTTTCATTTTTTGAGTGTGATTAATAAAGAGTCTTGCTCGGGACTAGCAAGAATTCAAGTTTGGGGGTGTGATAAGTGTCAGTTTTGTACACTTATCCATGGTTTGTATCGATAAAATTCACCCATAATTGAGCTAGTCTACTCGTTTTTTACTTTTAATTCATTAGTTTTAATAATTTTATTTTTATCGGATGATGATCGGATTAAATAACTGATTTACTCAAGAAATAACATGTTTAATAAATATTTTCTTTGTTTAATTTTGATATATTCATGTTGTAGGGCTTTCCGAGACGAATTCGACAGTCTTTCCGGATTCAAAATCAGAGTTATATTTCAAAAGTTATCATCCGAAGAAGATCTGGGGCAAAAATGCAAAGTCTGAGAAATTCTGGGCTGAAAACGTAACTATCAAAGCTTCTAGTGAGAAAATTTACAAAGCCACGTTACGGCCATAACATTCAGGAGTTACGGCCGTAAGTCATCCTTGTTACGGCCGTAACTCACAGATGTTACTAGTAACTCTTGACAGATTGTTATGATTTGTCTAATTGTTTATACTTTTTGTGTATTATTGAGGGGATGACTGGCATTGATCCGATCTAATGTAATAATGCTGGAGTTTTGGAGCTATTAGATGACTTTAGGTGTATAAATAGACCCCTTAGATCCTTCATCATTCATCATTCAACTTATAATTTTCCATTTTTTGTAAACTTTTCTTTTTGTGTGAAGAACACACTTGTGTTCTTGAGTGATTTTTGTAAGTGTGGTATAACATATGTTGTTCAGAGAGTTTATTGCTTCTATCTCCTTTATACGCTAAGGAGTTAGGACCAATTCTTTCTCTTGATTCAACTAATAATGACCACACAAGCTTGTAATATGTGTAATAAACCCTTCATGGGCTAAGTAATCTTTAGTTGGGATTATAAACAAGGTTAGTCATGTTATTTAAGTTTGTATAAAGATCTATTATGAATTACTTATTATTGTGTGTGATTTTCATTGTTTGAACAATCTTTATTTATTTGGCCAATAAATGACGATATTTATGGTCTTCATATGTTTCGAAAGAAAATATGTTTGATTAGATCAAATGATCTTCACTCTAAGTTGTTCTAGGGGATAGAAACATACCTCTAGTCCTTAGATGATTCTTTTAGTTATTTTCATAAAACCTAATGCTATGTATTGAAGCCAATCAACATAGAAATATAGTGGATTGATTCAATATGTAAGGGGCGTTTTATAGTTCGAAAGAGAAACCGTCTTTTTAAGGAAAATCGAATCTACACAACATAATAAGTAAATTCATCTTATGATCTCCTATACATCTTTTATAACTAATGACGAACAAAGTTTGTAATCCCAACTATTTCATTTTATCGTTTAATCAATCTATTATAATTTCAATATTTTTATTTCCTTAAAATATTAGAACTATTATTGCATTTACTTTGCTACTAATAAACCAAACTTTTTAATCGTGTGTTTCACTCATCTTAGTATCTATAAAAATAGACTAATAGTGTATAATTCAAATTATAACAAAACTTCCTTGTGGGATCGATAAACCGGACTCAAAAAGTCCACTTTACTACTTGATACGATATCGTGCACTTGCGATAGTTACACTAAAAACGTGTCAAGTTTTTGGCGCCGTTACCGGGGAAGTATAAGAGTTATTTTGAAGTATTACATTATTAACTATTGTTATAAATACAATTTTTTCTTTGTTGTTAATTCTCTTGTCTATGCGAAGGACGTACAATCACGATTTAGTTTCACTAGATCCCGAGATTGAAGCCACATTTAGAAGAAGGCGAAGAGAACAAAAAACAAGCCGTATTTCTTCACCATCAATGGCGGACGAACCAAACCCACCACTCCTCCAAGAAAATGATAACGAAAGAATTCCTCCGGTATGGGGAATACACAATGCTCAAAACATTCAACATCAACAACATCCTATTGCGCCGGAAATAGATGAAGACAACATGCTCTTTGGGGAATTCATGAACCCCCCATCTTTGAGCGTGCAATCAAGTGTGATCTATCCACCATTTGGAGTGGACAATTTTCAAATTCGACCCGATGTCATCAATCTCTTCTCCAACAACAACTCATTCTATGGAAGAACCGATGAGAATCCATATCTCCATATTAACCGTTTTGTGGAGATTTGTGGAAATTTCAAATATCCAAATGTAAATGACGAGGCGATAAAAATGAGACTTTTCGTGCACACTTTGAAGGACAGAGCAAGAGAGTGGCTAGATACTTTGCCACCACGAAGCATAACAAATTGGCCCAAATTTGTTCAAAAATTCACCACTAAATACTTTCCACCAATAAAAGTGGCGAAACTCAAATATGAAATCTCTACACAACAAGATTCGGAGTCATTTCATGAAGCATGGGAGAGATACAAAGATATGCTACGAAAATGTCCTAACCATGGTTTCAATTTGGGAGCACAAGTCACTTACTTCTATTCTGGACTCTTACCTACATGCCGAGCCAATGTCGATTCATCATCAAATGGTTCACTTGGAAACAAAACTATGAGAGAGGCTTATAATCTTTTTGAGGTTATAAGTGAACAAAGTGCAAGATGGCCAGACAGAAATATCCAAAAGAAACCAAATGGCGTTTTTGAAGTGGATTCTTATTCACTTATGTTGGCAAAAATTGAAGCTTTATCAAAGAAAGTCGAGGACATGTCTTTTTCAACTCCTCAATCTGTGAAGACGGTGAAAACTCCACAAGTTTCAGCTCTTTCATGTGAAATTTGTAGAGCAACTCACAACAGCACTATGTGTCCCTTAGCGCAACAGGAGCAGTCATTCCCACCACCAGAACAAGTGGCCTATGCTCAGAATTTCCAAAGGCAAGCGTACAATCCTTACGGGCCAACATACAATCCAGGGTACAAAAATCATCCAAATTTTTCTTATGCAAACAACAACAATGTGTTGAATCCAACGCATCAAGAAAAGAAGCCCGGGTGGGAAGAAGCAATCACGAAGCTAGCCGAACAACAGCTGAAGTATCAACAACGCAATGATGCTTCAATTAAAAATCTGGAGACACAACTTGGCCAAATGGCCCAAATACTTTCCGAAAGATCCCACGGAATGTTACCTAGCAATACCGAGGTAAATCCAAGGGAGAGTGTCCAGGCTATCACAACAAGAAGTGGAGTGAAATTGCCTGAGATTTCTGTGGAAAATCATCTGACAAAACAAAAAAATAAACAAAGTCGAGAAACAGAAAAAGAATCTGAATCAGGACCTTCATCTCAAAAAGGTCCAGTTGCTGCCAAATCTTATGTTCCACCTATCCATTTTCCTCAACGGTTGAAGAATCACAAGCTCGATGCGCAATTCGGCAAATTTGTGGAAATTTTCAAAAAGCTACACATCAACATACCTTTTGCCGATGCTCTAGAACAAATGCCAAGCTATGCCAAATTTATGAAAGATATTCTTTCTAACAAACGAAGGCTTGAAGAATATGAAACTATCATGCTAACAGAGGAATGTAGCGCAATACTACAAAAGAAGTTGCCAGCCAAGCTAAAAGATCCGGGAACTTTTACAATCCCGTGTACAATTGGTGAAGTGAATATTGACAAAGCTCGTTGTGATTTAGGGGCAAGTATCAATTTGATGCCCCTATCAATTTTCAACAAACTAAACTTGGGAGAAGCAAAAGCAACAACAGTTTCACTGCAATTAGCCGATCGGTCAATCAAATATCCACATGGGATAATAGAAGATGTTCTAATCAAGGTTGATAAATTTATATTTCCTGCAGATTTTATCATCCTTGACATGGAGGAAGATCAGGATATTCCTATTATCTTGGGACGACCATTTCTTGCAACCGGACATGCTCTTATTGACGTCTACGAAGGAAAGCTAATTCCTAGAGTGCAAGACGAACATGCCACCTTCAAAGTCCTAAAAACTTTGAATCATCCCTCCACAAATGATTACTGTCTAAAAATTGATGCAATTGATGCCAGAATATGAACAACGTCTTGGGAATCTGACGTTAAAAGACCCAGTTTGCCAATTTATAAGAAAATTGGATGGGAAGCTTCTCCCCGACTCATAGAAGGCGTTTAGGCCGTTTCTGAACGTAAAATCAGAGGAAGATGTGAGCCACAATCACAACTACTGTACATACGCGTAAGTATCTTTTATTTTTGTCGTGTGGTGAAATTTTCTGAATAAAAAAATGTGATACGCGATAAATGCTTTTATTGTTCTATTGAGTAGTTGAAGCGCAATCAACGCAATCACAAACTTGTTAAACAATTTTTACCTTCTTTTTCTTCTATAAATAATCATTGTGCTTGTTTCTTTCATTCATCCCTCAAACTTGCACTTTTCTGTGTTTCTCTCTAAAAAAATTTCTTTTCAAAAATGGAGTCATCATCTTCAACAAAAAAATTTAGCACAGTCTGCATTTTTGGTGGAGCTAGTAATGGAAAAGAGGCATGCTTTAGTGAAGCAGCCCACGACTTGGGTCGTACCTTAGGAGAAAAATGCATTCATGTAGTTTACAGAGGAGGAAGTCTAGGACTAATGGGATGAGCTGCTGCTTCTGCCTATATGGAAGGAGTAAGAGTGTTAGGAATAATCCCAAAACCTCTGGCTGAAAGTAAAATCACCGGGTCAACTATTGGAGATGAGTTTAGATCTGTAAATATGCAAGATCGCATAACTCACATGATAAATAATTCTGGCGCCTTTATCACCCTTCCCGGTGGTTTTGGCACCCTTGAAGAACTTTTTCATGTGGTTACCAGAGCCCAGCTAAATGTTCATCAAAAACCAATAGGTGTGCTTAATGTCAATGGTTTCTTTGATGGTTTACTGTCTTTCATCGACTACTCTGCTGAAAAGGGTTTTATTTCCGCGTGCTAAACGAATCATAGTCGTTGCAACAACACGTAAGAACTAATAAAAACTCAATGAATTTGTTCCTCAACAGATCCACTCTAGCTAAAATTGTGCGGATGGAAGATTTTACCGTGAGAAAGCGAAAAGTGGATTCATTCCTCTCCCTTTGATATCCCATGTCGGACCTCTTTTATTTTTAATTTACGCCGTGTGTAATAATCGTGGTAAATGGTGGCGGCTTAAGGAGTTTTTCTTGATCTCTTGACGCGCATCTATTCGCGATTTATGTATTGTTATTTTTAAGCGTAATTTTTATTGTGTTTTTTTATAAAAGCATTGATGGCAGCGTAAGGCGACTCTTCGGACTTTCTTGATGCGCATCTTAAAAATTGTGTTATACTTCCGAGTATATTTTATTTTCTTTTGTTGTGTGCCTCGTGTATTTATTCTCTTGCAGATTCTAAAAGGCGTTAGCTCAAACATCAACTTTCTTAACAGGGAGTATTCTGCTTTTTCCGCATTGTTTTTTTTTTTTTTTTTTAAAAACTGAGGACAGTTTTATTTTCAAGTTTGGGGGTGGTTTGTTTTATTATTTTGGTGTGTTGTAATTTTGGTGTGTTTTGATTTCTTTGGTTATTTGCCTTAATTTTTTTATTATATATATATATTGTAAGACCCGAGATTTCTGTTATGTAATTGGAACTTGTGATATTGTAATGATTGTACTCTTGTCTGAGTACTATTCTCCGTATTTCATAATCCGATGTTGTCGAGCGTATAATTTCGTATATGTGATATAAAGATTGAAATTCTGTGCATGTAGCGCACGCTACAGGCTTCGTGTAGCGTACGCTAACAGGGATTCATAGCGCACGCTACAGGGGATCATTAGCGCACGCTATGCGTGGTCAAAATGATTGAGACGTGCGGTAGGTGAGATATGGCCGGGGGACCCCTGTCGGATCGTGTCGGGATGAACCTGGACGGCTTTCGGGAAAAGCCAAGTCAACGCCTTAGCGCACGCTATAGGCATATGCGTAGCGCACGCTAAATGCTGACTTCAGTTAAGTCAGACAGCCGTTAGCGCACGCTACGAGCAGGGACTAGCGCGCGCTAACAGCCACTTATTATAAATAGGACAGCATCCTATTCGTGATTTCAGTTCTTTCTCCTCCCATAACCCGAACTCTTACACTTATAACATAACTCCCTTCGTCCTAAACACTTCGTATCAACCTCTTAGTTCGAGATTGAAGATCGTATATCATTGGAGATTGGTGTTCAAGCCGTCGGTGTTGGATTGCTTCATTTTCCTCCATGTTCTTCACTACTTTGAGGTAGGTGATTATTCACCGATGTTAGTAATGTTCCTAAGGAAGTTTTAATCATGTGTGGATAGCAAGTATTTCGTTATAATCGGTCATCACATGTTAGAAGAATACTTTTGACGTATCGGCACTATATATCGTATGAACCTTTGAACCATCTTATTATAAGGACTCCTAAGCATGTTCAAATCGATTTATGATCAGTAATCGGATATTACCCAGTTGCTACGTTGTACACGTTGGAATCTTGTGTTTTGGAACGTAAGACGATCGGAACTTAGATTATTTCTTGAAGATCGTAGATGGATTATGATATTGAGATGACTATCCGTATATTTGTATTTCATAATCATAAAACTTCCACAAACCTTATTAGCATGATATGCCCGAGGATAACTTGTATTATCACGGTAGAATTCATGAGTTCTTCACCATTCAACCCGATTTTGGTTTGCGGTATTACGCCATGCAAGATTAGCGCACGCTAACATGTGTGAGTTAACGTGCGCTATCGGGGTTCGATTAACGCCGAAGCGTCGTAGCGTGCGTTATGAGACCGGCCGATCAGGCCGATCCGTGGCTAGCGCACGCTAGTCTTATACGATAGCGTCGCTATGATCGGCTTAGCGCACGTTACGTAGAGTGCGTAGCGCGCGCTAAGCAATCCGCATGACTTGTTTATTTTGAGCTTTTGGCCGTAGGCGAATTGTTAGGCCATTGTTCGACTTGAGATGATTTGTATATCATTCCTTTTGTTAAGGTTCGAGCTTGCTACGTTGATCGAAGGAGGCGACCTTCGAGTGGGTTGAGATCATTGAAGTATATCGTTCTTGCCATCTTCGAGGCAAGTATCGTGATATGTTAATATTGGTATTTTTGGAGCATGCGTATGATTTTTCATGATGTTGAACATGATATTTACTTCGTTGATTTGCCATGGTATTCGTTATATAGTGTTTATATGTTCATGTTGATGAACATAATGATTTGGCATATGTGTATGCATGAGTTGTGTTTGTATACGTTGTACGATCTATGCTGAGGGCGCTGGATCGGATGTCCACCTCGTGTTGGTCCGACGGGATCATCTTGGGATCTAGGCTGAGGGCGCTGGATCATTGGACGGGTTATTTCCACCTCGTGTTGGTCCGACGGGATCATCTTGGGATCTATGCTGAAGGCGCTGGATCATTGGAATACCATGCTGTGTAATGGAATCTTGTAGATTCGCATTGTCGGATTCCGGTAGCGGAAGTCCGTGTGGTGCATCTTGTTATGTATTGTTGATGCATATTCGAATTGTTTAATATGATACTTGTACTAGCATCGTTTTGCTAACCCCTTCGTGGGTGGACATTTGTTTTGATGTTCAGGTAGCCGAGGAGCAGGGAAACGACCACGCGATGCAGCGTGACGAAGGGGTTCGATGATGTTTATTGTTATTGGAGATTTGTTTTCTTGGTTTGGTTTCGTACTCGAGTACGCGTGTCTTATTGATATTAATTCGATATGGTTGTATTAATTACTCGTTGAACCGGTTATGCGTTTTCACAAACTTGAATTTCCGCAGATTGATGTCTTAGATTTACATTCCTTTTTAATTAGCCTTGTAAATCCTTACTTAAAGGGTTTACTGTGTAATTATTCGAATATCTCGGGGTGTTACAGATTATGGTATCGGAGCTAAGATTCATGGATATCTTGGCGATCGGGTTTTAGTTGGGTGCATTTACGTTATTTGATTTACGGGTCGTTTGTAACATCCTTTCACCAAGTCGTCATGTGGACCGTGGTTGTAAGTCTCTTAATCTCTTATACTACCGTTTTACTTAATTCTTGTTTTGTGAGTATTGACGGACTTTATTTCGAAAAATTTTGTTCGGATATTGAGAAATTGCGTTTACGGTATGTTGAGAGGAGGACGTGGGCCGGGCCTTGGTCGTGGACGCGACGTGGTAACATGAGACTTGAGGATTCCGCAACTACCCCGAAATATCGGCTAGCCGAACCGATTCCCATTCGGAGGCGGCAAGGATCAGCGAATGATGACGCAAATCCTAACATGCGGGAGTGCTTCAACAGTGGTGGCGCGAGATAAACCGATTCGCTCAAGTCGTTGATCGCATGCGAGATGGCGATGGGACGGCACCACGAGGATAGCACCGGGAGACAGATGGCTTGCCGAGGTGGTTAAATTGCACCCGCCAAAATTTGACGGATCTCCGAGGCACTTACTTGGGATCACCGGCTCAAGGAGTTGGAGAAGATATTCGCGAGTCTTAAGCTGTCCCAGAGGACCGGAAGGTTCCCATTGCCCAGTATTTTCCGACCGGGAGGCCTTTGATTGGTGGGAGGCTATTCGACCGAGGATCATAATGCGGATTGGGACGGAATTCAAACTAATGATGGAAGCACGTATTGTCCTCGTCCCTTAGAGAGGCAAAGATCCGAGAGTTTTCTCACCACGAGTTCGGAGGCATCTGTGATGGATGTAATTAAAACTTTTAATCATCGGTGACTTGTGTGCGACACTTGGTGAACGGAGGCGAAAAGATTTTTCATTTTGATATGCGGATGAAGCGGAGATTCAGCGGTACATGTCGGATTCGAGTGTACTACGTTGCGGCAGTATCAAGACAAAGCGGCCTACGACATGAAAGAGGCGGCGGTGGAGAAATCGGTAGAGGCAAAGAAGCGAAGGTGACCGTGGCTTTGCGAGAAAACAAGAGTGGTGGGGCCCGCAAGGGCCAGTCTTCCTTTTATTCGGCTAGGAAACCTCCACATCCTTCTAAAGGCGGAAAGAAGTTCCGGACAACATCAGCAGTTTCGGACGCATCAAGGAAATGCTACAATTGTGGTCGAGCAGGGCATATTCGACGTGATTGCCCCGCATCTTCTGTGACTTGTTACGATTGTGGGCAAGAAGGGCACCGTGCGGCCTTCTGTGGAGCCGCTACAAGATCTTTTGGTACTCGCACTCCAGCGCCAGTTCCGAAGGAAACAAGTGTGAACCAGACGCAGCAGAGTGGATTTCAGCAACGTTGGGAAGAGAGAGATGGGTCCGTTCCTCCGCGCCTATATGAAATGAGGAGATCTGACGATCAGAACACTGCTGTTGCATCAGGTACGATTCAGATCCTTTTGCAACCAGTTAGTGTTTTATTCGATTGCGGAGCTACACATTCTTTTGTATCATTGAACTGTGTAAATCGTTTAAAAATCTCGTGCTTAATTGATTGTGAACCGTATGTTGTGGGATTGCCGAGTGGAGAGAGAATTGTGGGAACCGTAGAGGCTAGAGATTTTCCAGTATCTATAGGAGGGAGAGATTGGCCGTCGAATCTCATTGTTGTTGACATCTACGGTGACGATTTAATTCTCGGAGACGATTGGCTCCACCGTTATGGAGCTATCCTGAATTACCGAGAGAGAGTCATTTCTATCATTGCTCATAACGGGTCTGAACAATTATTCCAAGGATGGAGACCGGGAAGCTCGGGAAAATTGATCAAAGCAATGAAAGCCGTAAAATTGCTGAAACAGGGATGTCATGGACTTTGGTGTTATGCCATGAGGAAAGAGGAAGGAGTAGAGCTCTCGTCTATTTCAGTTGTGAATGAGTTCTCAGATGTATTTCCTGACGAGCTACCAGGGTTACCTCCGCAAAGAGAAGTGGAATTCACCATCAAATTAGAGCCTGGAGCAGCCCCTATTTCCAGGGCACCATACCGCATGGCGCCAACCGAGATGTATGAACTCAAGAAGCAACTGGAGGAATTGTTACAGAAGGGCTATATTCAACCTAGCGTTTCTCCTTGGGGAGCGCCCGTTCTCTTTGTCCGAAGAAAGACGGATCCCTCCGATGTGTATTGATTACAGGAGCTTAACAAAATGACGATCAAGAATAAGTATCCTATACCTCGGATCGGCGACTTGTTTGATCAAGCTGCGAGGGCAAGGGTATTCTCGAAGATTGACTTGTGATCGGGATACCATCGATTGAGAATTAAGGAATCGGATATACCAAATCGCTTTGAGATCGATGCAGGCATTATGAATTTGTAGTGATGCCATTTGGACTTACCAATGCTCCTGCGGTATTCATGCAATTGATGAATCGGGTATTCTTGGAGTACTTGGATAAGTTTGTGGTCGTTTTCATTGACGACATCTTGATATATTCGAGGGACGCAGAGGAACATGCTGAACATTTACGTGTGGTTTTGAGCATCTTGAGAAAGGAACAGCTGTATGCTAAGCTTTCTAAATGCGAATTCTGGCCTAAGGAAGTAACCTTCCTCGGGCATGTGATATCATCCGACGGAGTTCAGGTGGACCCGAAGAAATTCGAAGCAATCTTGGAGTGGGAAGCTCCTAAAAACGTGAAAGAAGTCCGAAGCTTCTTAGGACTTGCTGGATATTATCGCCGCTTTGTAGAGGGATTTTCCAAAATTGCTCGTCCGCTCACTCAGCTGTTACAAAAAACTCAAAAGTTCACGTGGAATGAGAAATGCCAGGCTGGTTTTGACGAACTTAAGAGGAGACTAACGACAGCACCTATATTAGCACTGCCAGAGGGAACTGATGGATTCATGGTATACAGCGACGCTTCAAATCAGGGTTTGGGTTGTGTGTTGATGCAGAAGGATAAAGTGATTGCTTATGCTTCTCGGCAATTGAAACCGTAGGAAGTTAATTATCCAACTCATGATCTGGAGCTAGCAGCTGTGGTCTTTGCCTTGAAAATTTGGCGACATTATTTGTACGGCACTCATTGTCAGATCTTTACAGATCATAAGAGCCTCAAATACATTTTCAGTCAGAAAGAATTAAACATGAGGCGTAGAAGGTGGTGGAATTGATCAAGGATTACGACTTGGAGGTTCTCTATCATCAGGAAAGCAAATGTAGTAGCCGATGCTTTAAGCCGAAAACCCGTTTCTCTTGAGTGTTGGAAGCACTTACATCCCAAACCGGTATTCAACGGAACCGATCCGCGAGGATTGAAGTATGGGCACCGGGAATCCAAGGACAACTTTATGTGATGGGCCGACTTCATCACTAGTCGAGGATCAAGTCTAAGCGGTTGGACGATTCTCGATCCTTCGATTATGTGATGAAGTAAAGAAAGGAAAAGCCCGAGATTCGTGATACAAGATGATGGAGTTACGAGATTTGAGTCGACTTTGCGTTCCCGATGATGATGATTTGAGATGGACTATTACGAAGGAAGCTCACGGCGCCCTATTCTATTCACCGAGCGTGATAAGATGTATAAGGATTTAAAACAAAATTTACGGTGGGGAATATGAAGAAGGGCGTGGCAGTACGTTTCGAAGTGCTTGACTTGTCAGCAAGTTAAGATCGAACATCAGCGACCTTCCGGAATGTTAAGGCCGCTTCCGATCCCTGAATGGAAGTGGGAGAACATCTCGATGGATTTCATCACCAGTATGCCAAGGACTAGAACGGGAATGAACATGATTTGGATTATAGTTGATCGACTAACCAAGTCGGCTCATTTCCTAGGGATCAAAGATACATGGGGACCCGAAAGATTGGCGCGAGTATTTATTGCGGAGATAGTCAGATTGCATGGGACGCCGAAGACCATTATCTCGGATCGAGATGGTCGTTTCGTGTCGCACTTCTGGAAAGCAGTTCACAAGGCTTTGGGGACTGAGCTCAACTTTAGCACAGATTATCATCCCCAAACAGACGGTCAGTCCGAAAGAACTATTCAAACTGTAGAAGACATGCTTAGAGCCTGTGCTTTAGATTGGTCAACTGATTGGGAAGTTCATTTGCCATTAGTTGAATTCACCTACAATAATAGTTGGCATGCTTCAATTAAGATGGCACCATTTGAAGCTTTGTACGGGAGAAGATGCCGATCACCCTCGAGTTGGGATGATTCTTCGGATTTGATCGGGACGGAACCGGAATTGATTATTCAGACTCAAGAGAAGATAGCTTTGATTCGAGAGAGACTGTTGACTGCCCAGAGTCGACATAAGTCTTATGCCGATGTACGTCGTCGCCCTCTAGAGTTCGACGCTGGGGACCACGTACTATTGAAGGTGTCTCCTACACGAGGGATTTTCCGTTTTGGGAGAAGAGGCAAGCTTAGTCCGAGATATATCGGACCATTTGAGATCCTAGAGAGAGTTGGGGATTTAGCATACAGGTTGGCCTTACCGCCATCGCTGAGTCATGTTCACAATGTATTTCACGTATCCCAACTGCGGAAATATGTACCGGACCCCAGTCACGTCATTGATTTCGACGAGATCGAGATAGCTAATGATGGCACCTTCGAAGAGAGACCAATCAAGATACTTGAGAGCCGGATCAAACAATTGAGGAATAAACCAATACATTTGGTTAAAGTACAATGGTCACGACATGGAGTCGAAGAGGCCACTTGGGAAACGGAGGACGGTATGAAGGCTACATATCCGGAGTTGTTTTCATCCTAAGTTTCGGGACGAAACTTCTTTTTAGAGAGGAAGGATGTAATACCCGAGATTTCTGTTATGTAATTGGAACTTGTGATATTGTAATGATTGTACTCTTGTCTGAGTACTATTCTCCGTATTTCATAATCCGATGTTGTCGAGCGTATAATTTCGTATATGTGATATAAAGATTGAAATTCTGTGCATGTAGCGCACGTTACAGGCTTCGCGTAGCGTACGCTAACAGGGATTCATAGCGCACGCTACAGGGGATCATTAGCGCACGCTATGCGTGGTCAAAATGATTGAGACGTGCGGTAGGTGAGATCTGGCCGGGGGACCCCTGTCGGATCGTGTCGGGATGAACCTGGACGGCTTTCGGGAAAAGCCAAGTCAACGCCTTAGCACACGCTATAGGCATATGCGTAGCGCACGCTAAGTGCTGACTTCAGTTAAGTCAGACAGCCGTTAGCGCACGCTACGAGCAGGGACTAGCGCACGCTAACAGCCACTTATTATAAATAGGACAGCATCCTATTCGTGATTTCAGTTCTTTCTCCTCCCATAACCCGAACTCTTACACTTAGAACATAACTCCCTTCGTCCTAAACACTTCGTATCAACCTCCTAGTTCGAGATTGAAGATCGTATATCATTGGAGATTGGTGTTCAAGCCGTCGGTGTTGGATTGCTTCATTTTCCTCCGTGTTCTTCACTACTTTGAGGTAGGTGATTCTTCACCGATGTTAGTAATGTTCCTAAGGAAGTTTGAATCATGTGTGGATAGCAAGTATTTCGTTATAATCGGTCATCACATGTTAGAAGAATACTTTTGACGTATCGGCACTATATATCGTATGAACCTTTAAACCATCTTATTATAAGGACTCCTAAGCATGTTCAAATCGATTTATGATCAGTAATCGGATATTACCCAGTTGCTATGTTGTACACGTTGGAATCTTGTGTTTTGGAATGTAAGACGATCGGAACTTAGATTATTTCTTGAAGATCGTAGATGGATTATGATATTGAGATGACTATCCGTATATTTGTATTTCATAATCATAAAACTTCCACAAACCTTATTAGCATGATATGCCCGAGGATAACTTGTATTATCACGGTAGAATTCATGAGTTCTTCACCATTCAACCCAGTTTTCGGTTTGCAGTATTCTGCCATGCAAGATTAGCGCACGCTAACATGTGTGAGTTAACGTGCGCTATCGGGGTTCGATTAACGCACGCAGCGTCGTAGCGTCGTTATGAGACCATCCGAGTCGATCGCCCGATCCGTGGCTAGCGACGTTAGTCTTATACGATAGCGTCGCTAAGCGTCCGGCTTAGCGCCGTTACGTAGAGTACGTGGCGCTAAGCAATCAGATGACTTTTTTATTTTGAGCTTTCGTAGTAGGCAATTGTTAGGCCATTGTTCGACTTGAGATGATTTGTATATCATTCCTTTTGTTAAGGTTCGAGCTTGCTACGTTGATCGAAGGAGGCGACCTTCGAGTGGGTTGAGATCATTGAAGTATATCGTTCTTGCCATCTTCGAGGCAAGTATCGTGATATGTTAATATTGGTATTTTTGGAGCATGCGTATGATTTTTCATGATGTTGAACATGATATTTACTTCGTTGATTTGCCATGGTATTCGTTATATAGTGTTTATATGTTCATGTTGATGAACATAATGATTTGGCATATGTGTATGCATGAGTTGTGTTTGTATACGTTGTACGATCTATGCTGAGGGCGCTGGATCGGATGTCCACCTCGTGTTGGTCCGACGGGATCATCTTGGGATCTAGGCTGAGGGCGCTGGATCATTGGATGGGTTATTTCCACCTCGTGTTGGTCACGGGATCATCTTGGGATCTATCTTTGAGAAGCTGGATCATTGGAATACCCATGCTGTGTAATGGAATCTTGTAGATTCGCATTGTCGGATTCCGGTAGTGGAAGTCCGTGTGGTGCATCTTGTTATGTATTGTTGATGCATATTCGAATTGTTTAATATGATACTTGTACTAGCATCGTTTTGCTAACCCCTTCGGGGGTGGACATTTGTTTTGATGTTCAGGTAGCCGAGGAGCAGGAAAGCTGACCACGATGCAGCGTGACGGCGAAGGGGTTCATGATGTTTATTGTTATTGGAGATTTGTTTTCTTGGTTTGGTTTTACGTATCGAGTACGCGTGTCTTATTGATATTAATTCGATATGGTTGTATTAATTACTCGTTGAACCAGTTGTACGTTTTCACAAACTTGAATTTCCGCAGTATTGATGTCTTAGATTTACTTTCCTTTTTAATTAGCCTTGTAAATCCTTACTTAAAGGGTTTACGGCGCTGTAATTATTCCGAATATCTCGGGGTGTTACATATATATATTTATAATATTTTGATTTATGAGATTTCTAGATCTGGCCATAACACCAATAAATTAGCTATATACAAGCTTCTAAAATCGTTTTAACCGGTAAAAATTGTATATTCCAAAATTTTTAAGCCTTAATCTCTTTTTCCAAGCCTTGTAATTATCATATAAAATCGAGTCATTCGTTATCTTGAGAAAAGAAGAATCAATCGGTTGATGAAAAATAAAACTGAAATTTACTTAATTTGTGGAGTTTTTGATTTTTCATGCTTAACTAAAAAATGATTTTCTGCAAAAATTCTATTCCCTAAAAAAAAAAAAAGGAGTCATTGGTGAAAAGAGCTACACGTTAGCAAATAACGGTGTGAAAGCTATCACTTAAAAAAATAAATGACGAAAACGAGAAGTGTTGAGCAGCAACAGCTGCCAAATTTTGGAAGTCTTAAATTTTGCAAAAAATAAAGGACTAACCATTGTTGGTGCGTAGCTGCCGTCTCAGAAAAATTGGTGAAAAGAGCTACACGTTAGCAAATAACGGTGTGAAAGCTATCACCTTTTTACGAAAAAAAATAATGAGATAGAAATTGTGTTAGTGAAAAGAGCTACACGTTAGCAAATAACGGTGTGAAAGCTATCACTAAAAGGGATGTAGTTTATGAGCAGATTTGAATTAATTAGCGGCTGAATTTCAATACACTCAATTTCGTGAATAATCATGGATATTTGATGACGCCAATGAAATTCTTCTTCATATTGAGTCGAAAAATAAACGAGTGATCGAGAGCAACCATTAAAGGGAGTCGTGTGTATCACGAGTGGAAAAGAAATAATCAACCTTTTGGGGGGAAACCTTACATTTTGGAATTATAATACGAAAACCGTGTTTTAATTTCAAAATCATTTGTAGATTTATTTTGAATCTTGATTCATTTATATCTACTGTATAAGCTGGTTGTTGGGTATTAATGGTATTTTGATCTTCTTTTCTCTTTTTATATTTTAATTTTTGTGTGTATTATTAGTTTTGTGTCTTATTTTTATTTTCATTTTTTGAGTGTGATTAATAAAGAGTCTTGCTCGGGACTAGCAAGAATTCAAGTTTGGGGGTGTGATAAGTGTCAGTTTTGTACACTTATCCATGGTTTGTATCGATAAAATTCACCCATAATTGAGCTAGTCTACTCGTTTTTTGCTTTTAATTAATTAGTTTTAATAATTTTATTTTTATCGGATGATGATCGGATTAAATAACTGATTTACTCAAGAAATAACATGTTTAATAAATATTTTCTTTGTTGAATTTTGATATATTCATGTTGTAGGGCTTTCCGAGACGAATTCGACAGTCTTTCCGGATTCAAAATCAGAGTTATATATCAAAAGTTATCATCCGAAGAAGATCTGGGGCAAAAACGCAAAGTCTGAGAAATTCTGGGCTGAAAACGTAACTATCAAAGCTTCTAGTGAGCAAATTTACGAAGACACGTTACGGCCGTAACATTCAGGAGTTACGGCCGTAAGTCATCCTTGTTATGGCCGTAACTCCTGAATGTTACGGCCGTAACTCTTGACAGATTGTTATGATTTGTCTAACTGTTTATACTTTTTGTGTATTATTGAGGGGATGACTGGCATTGATCCGATCTAATGTAATAATGCTGGAGTTTTGGAGCTATTAGATGACTTTAGGTGTATAAATAGACCCCTTAGATCCTTCATCATTCATCATTCAACTTATAATTTTCCATTTTTTGTAAACTTTTTTTTTTGTGTGAAGAACACACTTGTGTTCTTGAGTGATTTTTGTAAGTGTGGTATAACATATGTTGTTCAAAGAGTTTATTGCTTCTATCTCCTTTATCTGCTAAGGGAGTTAGGACCAATTCTTTCTCTTGATTCAACTAATAATGACCACACAAGCTTGTAATATGTGTAATAAACCCTTCATGGGCTAAGTAATCTTTAGTTGGGATTATAAACAAGGCTAGTCATGTTATTTAAGTTTGTATAAAGATCTATTATGAATTACTTATTATTGTGTGTGATTTTCATTGTTTGAACAATCTTTATTTATTTGGCCAATAAATGACGATATTTATGGTCTTCATATGTTTCGAAAGAAAATATGTTTGATTAGATCAAATGATCTTCACTCTAAGTTGTTCTAGGGGATAAAAATATACCTCTAGTGATTTTAAGGGGCGTTTTATAGTTCGAAAGAGAAACCGTCTTTTTAAGGAAAATCGAATCTACACAACATAATAAGTAAATTCATCTTATGATCTCCTATACATCTTTTATAACTAATGACAAACTAAGTTTGTAATCCCAACTATTTCATTTTATCGTTTAATCAATCTATTATAATTTCAATATTTTTATTTCCTTAAAATATTAGAACTATTATTGTATTTACTTTGCTACTATTAAACCAAACTTTTTAATTGTGTGTTTCACTCATCTTAGTATCTATAAAAATAGACTAATAGTGTATAATTCAAATTATAACAAAACTTCCTTGTGTGATCGATAAACCGGACTCAAAAAGTCCACTTTACTACTTGATACGATATCGTGCACTTGCGATAGTTACACTAAAAACGTGTCAAGTTTTTGGCGCCGTTGCCGGGGAAGTATAAGAGTTATTTTGAAGTATTACATTATTAACTATTGTTATAAATACAACTTTTTCTTTGTTGTTAATTCTCTTGTCTATGCGAAGGACGTACAATCACGATTTAGTTTCACTAGATCCCAAGATTGAAGCCATATTTAGAAGAAGGCGAAGAGAACAAAAAACAAGCCGTATTTCTTCACCATCAATGGCGGACGAACCAAACCCACCACTCCTCCAAGAAAATGATAACGAAAGAATTCCTCCGGTAGGGGGAATACACAATGCTCAAAACATTCAACATCAACAACATCCTATTGTCTTTAAATAGATGAAGACAACATGCTCTTTGGGGAATTCATGAACCCCCCATCTTTGAGCATGCAATCAAGTGTGATCTATCCACCATTTGGAGTGGACAATTTTCAAATTCGCCCCGATGTCATCAATCTCTTATCCAACAACAACTCATTCTATGGAAGAACCCATGAAAATCCATATCTCCATATTAACCGTTTTGTGGAGATTTGTGGAAATTTCAAATATCCAAATGTAAATGACGAGGCGATAAAAATGAGACTTTTCGTGCACACTTTGAAGGACAGAGCAAGAGAGTGGCTAGATACTTTGCCACCACGAAGCATAACAACACTTGATTTGAAATTTGTGGAGCAACTCACAACAACACTATGTGTCCCTTAGCGCAACAGGAGCAGTCATTCCCACCACCAGAACAAGTGGCCTATGCTCAGAATTTCCAAAGGCAAGCGTACAATCCTTACGGGCCAACATACAATCCAGGGTACAAAAATCATCCAAATTTTTCTTATGCTCTAATACCCGCAATTTTCGATTTTCGGTAAATTTCTTTTTTCGGCTAGAGTCCGTTTTGATGACTCACTCATGACCGTTTCATTATTCTGAGAGTGATTAATTCTACACTTTTTGACATCCGAGTTCGTTTCGGTGTCGTTTTGTTGAGTTCCGTGCTTTTTAGCGACTTTTCCGCACTTGAGTTCGATTCTTGCGAATCTCGGTCAGCTAACATTTGAGTTTCCCGTAAGTTCGTTTAACTTTGTTATACGTGTTGAGAACTTCAGTTTGGTTATTCGATCACGTATCGTGATTTTCGGGCGTTTTGGGCCATTTTGTAATTTACCCAAAGTTATGGGTATCCGTATCTGTAATTGTTGTCTCGACCCGTTTCTTGGTCGCGTATGATTAATTATTGTATTATGTTTTCATTTCGGGTCGTTGATGCCGTCCGCGAACTTTTCGTCGTGTTCGTTCAGTGCGTTTTCGGAAATCGGGTCGTCGAGCCCTGGTGGTCGGGTACTGGCCGGACGGTTGCGGGACTTGTAATACCCGAGATTTCTGTTATGTAATTGGAACTTGTGATATTGTAATGATTGTACTTTTGTCTGAGTACTATTCTCCGTATTTCATAATCCGATGTTGTCGAGCGTTTAATTTCGTGGTTATGATTTAAAGATTGTAAATCTGCACATGTAGCGCACGCTATCGGCTATGTCTAGCGTGCGCTAACGTGGATTCATAGCGCACGCTACTGAGGGTCATTAGCGCACGCTATGCATGGTCAATTTGATTGGGACATGCGGTAGGTGAAATCTGGCCGGGGGACCCCTGTCGGATCGTGTCGGATGTACCTGGACGGCTTTCGGGAGAAGCCGAGTCAACGCCTTAGCGCACGCTACAGGTATATGCGTAGCGCACGCTAAGTGCTGAGTACAGTTTAGTCAGTGAGCCGTTAGCGCACGCTACGAGCAGGGTCTAGCGCGCGCTAATAGTCATTTCTTATAAATAGGACAGCATCCTATTCGTGATTTCAGTTCTCTCTTCTCCCATTACCCGAATTCTTACACTTAGAACATAACTTCCTTCATCCTAAACACTTCATATCAACATCTTAGTTCGTGACTGAAGATCGTATACCATTGGAGATTGGTGTTCAAGCTTTCGGTGTTGGATTGCTTCATTTTCCTCCGTGTTCTTCACTACCTTGAGGTAGGTGATTCTTCACCAATACTAGTTGTGTTCTAAAGGATGTTGATCATGTTCGTCTAGTCAGTTAGATTCGTTATTAGTCGTTCATCATGTGTTAGAATGATATTTTCGACGTTTCGACACTTATTCATCGTATAATCCATTGAACCTTTTAGTATGTGGATTCCTAAACATGTTATGTATCTTCAGAACCAATCGACCAGTATGTGAAGATTACCTAGTTCGTATGTTTTACGTAAGGTATCATATGTTTTGGGACTTGGAATAATCGGAACTTAGAATATTTCTTGAAGATCTTAGATAAGATATGTTGTTGAGATGATTATCCGTATAAGTTGTACCTCTTGATCATGGAACTTCCACAAAACCTTTTTAGCATGACATGTTTGAGGATGACATGTTGTATCAACATAGAATTCGTGAATTCACCATCTTTCAACCCAGTTTTTCCGGTAGCGATTCGCCATGCAAGGTTAGCGCACGCTAACATATGTGAGTTAACGTGCGCTATCGGGGTTCGATTAGCGCACAATACGTCGTAGCGTCGTTATGTATCGGCCGATTGACTGTCGATTCGTAGCTAGCGCACGCTAGTCTTACGATAAGCGTCGCTAACGGCGGCTTAGCGCCGCGTTACGTAAGTACGTAGCGCCGCTGCGATCGAGCATTGTTTGTTTTGAGCTTTTGGCGTAGACCGAATTGTTAGGACATCGTTCGACTTGAGATGATTTGTATATCATTCCTTTTGTTAAGGTTCGAGCTCGTTACGTTGATCGAAGGAGGCGGCCTTCGAGTGTGTCGAGATCATTGAAGTGTTTCGTCCTTGCCATTTTCGAGGCAAGTATCATATGTCGAGTTCGATTTATCATGTTTGTGGTTTTGTTCATATTGTTGAATATGAGATGTATTTCTGGAAATTCTCGTGATATTCGTTGTTATTGGTTCGTATTGATGAACATATTGAAATGCATATGTGTATGCATAGTTGATTGATTTATGGTATAAATGATCCGAGGGGATCATGAGGATCTATGCTGAGGGCGCTGGATCGAATGTCCACCATGCGTTGGTCCTACGGGATCATCATGGGGATCTATGCTGAGGGCGCTGGATCGTTGGACGGGTTTTCCACCATGTGTTGGTCCGACGGGATCATCATGGGGATCTATGCTGAGGGCGCTGGATCGTTGGATTACCTTGTATTGTGTTGATGGAATCGTGAGGATTCGCATCGTTGGATTCCGGTGGCGGAAGTCCGTTTTGTATGTTTCATGATGCATTGATGATTTATTGTATGATGATACTTGTACTAGCATTGTTTTGCTAACCCCTTCGGGGGTGGACATTGTTTTGATGTTCAGGTAGCCGAGGAGCGGGGAGGCAACCACAGTACCGATAGGACGATGGAATGGCTCAATGATGTGATTGATGTTATTGTTACTGTGATTTGTCTTCTTGGTTCGTTTAGTACTCGAGTACGTCTGTTTTAATAAAGTCAATTCGATATGATTGTATAAGTTAACTCATTTGATCGGTTGAATCAAATCTGTATTTGAACTTCAGTTGTTCGATTGTATTGTTTTTACACTTCTTTTAAAATTAGCCTTCTAAATCCTTATCTAAAGGGTTTACGGCGCTGTAATTATTCTGAATATCTCGGGGTGTTACAGAATATGGTATCGGAGCTAAGATTTATGGATATCTTGGCAGTCGGGTTGGTTGGGTCTGTTTACGTTATTTGATTATTGGTCGTTCGTAACATCACTGCTGAGCCAGCATCGTCGTGTGGACTGTGGTTGTAAGTTTCCTAATCCCGAATACTACTGTTTTATTTAATTCATTTCTTGTAAACATTGATGGATGTACTTTGAGAAAGTTTGTCCTGGATATTGAGTATTTATGTTTACAGTATGTTGAGAGGAAGTCATGGACGCGGACGCGGTCGTGGACGCGGACGTGGAAATGCGAGGCAAGAAGAGTCGGTATCTACCCCAGAGATAGCCGCTAGTCGAACGGATTCCCATTCCGGGGGACAGCAGGGATCGGCAAATAATAATGCAGTTCCTAACGTGCCGGGAGTGCTTCACAGTGGTTGCCAGATAAACCAGGTTTGCTCAAGTTGTGGATCGCATGCGACGGCGATGGGACAACAAAGATAACGTGGAAAATCGAGGAGATAGATGGCTTACGAAGTGATTAAATTGCACCCTCCGAAATTTGACGGTTCTGTAGAGGCGCTTTCTTGGGATCACTGTTGAAGGAATTAGAAAAGATTTTGCGAGGATTAAGCTGTCCCAACGATAGGAAGGTTCCGGTCGCCGGTATCTTTTGGCCGGGAGGCTTTCGGCGGTGGGAGGCCATTCGACCGGAGGAGCACAACGTTGACTGGACGGAATTTAAATTGATGATGGAGGCGCAGATTGTCCTCGCCTGGGCTAGAGAAGCCCGAGTTCGGGAGTTTTTCTCACCACAAAATTCGGAAGCATCTGTGACGGACGTGATTAAGACTTTTAATCACCAGCTGACTTATGTGCGCCATTTGGTCAGGACCGGGGTGGAGAAGATTTTTCACTTTGACATGCGAATGAAGCCGGAAGTTCAGCAGTATATGTCCGGATTTGAATGTACCACCTTGCGACAGTATCAGGACAAGGCGTTGGCCTATGACATGAAGGAGGCAGCAGTAGAGAAATCGACGGAAGCAAAGAAACAGAAGGTGTCTGGCAACTTCATGGAGGATAAGAGTAGTGGGCCTCGCAGGGGTCAGTCCTCTTTTCATTCGTCCAGGAGACCTCCGCATCCTTCTCGAGGTGGAAAGAAGTTCTGGCCAGCACCAACTGTTTCAGACGCAGGAAAGAAGTGTTACAACTGTGGCAAAGCGGGACATGTTCGACGTGATTGTTTCGCGCCTGCTGTAACCTGTTTCGAGTGTGGACAGGAAGGACATCGCGCGACATTTTGTGGGAATGCAACCCGATCTTTTGGTACTCGCACTCCAGCTCCAGTTCCGAAGGAGACGAGTGTGAACCAGACGCAGCAGAGTGGATTTCAGCAGCAGAACGTTGGGAAGAGAGAGACATCCAGTGCTGGGTCCGTTCCTCCGCGCCTGTACGAAATGAGGAAATCTGATGATCAGAACACAGCTGTTGCATCAGGTACGATTCAGATCCTTTTGCAACCAGTTAGTGTCTTGTTCGATTCGGGAGCTACGCATTCTTTTATATCTTTGAACTGTGTTAATCGTTTGAAAATATCGTGCTTGTATAATTGTGAACCTTATGTTGTGGGATTACCGAGCGGAGAGAAAATTGTGGGAACCCTAGAAGCTAGGGATTTCCCAGTATCTATAGAAGGAAGAGAGTGGCCATCGAATCTCATTGTAGTCGACATCTATGGTGACGATTTAATTCTCGGAGATGATTGGCTCAACCGTTATGGAGCTGTTCTGAATTACCGAGAGAGAGTCATTTCCATCATTGCTGATGACGGATCTGAACACTTATTCCGGGGATGGAGACCGGGAAGCTCGGGAAAATTGATCAAAGCAACGAAAGCCGTGAAATTACTGAAGCAGGGATGTCACGGACTTTGGTGCTATGCTATGAGGAAAGAGGAAGGAGTAGAGCTCTCGTCTATTTCAGTTGTGAATGAGTTCTCAGATGTATTTCCTGACGAACTACCAGGGTACCTCCGCAGAGAAGTGGGATTCACTATCGAATTAGAGCCCAGGCGGCTCCTATTTCAGGCACCATACCGCATGGCGCCAACCGAGATGTATGAACTTAAGAAGCAACTGGAGGAATTGTTCTGAAGGGCTATATCCAACCTAGTGTTTCTCCTTGGGAGCGCCGTTCTTTTGCCGGAAGAAAGACGGATCCCTCCGTGTGTATTGATTACGGGAACTCAACAAGATGACAATCAAGAATAAGTATCCTATACCTCGGATCGACGACTTGTTTGATCAAGCGCAAGGGCAAGGGTATTCTCGAAGATTGACTTGCGATCGGGATACCACCGATTGAGAATTAAGGAGTCGGATATACGAAATCGCTTTGAGATCCGATGCAGGCATTATGAATTTGTAGTAATGCCGTTTGGACTTACCAATGCTCCTGCGGTATTCATGCAATTGATGAATCGGGTATTCTTGGAATACTTGGATAAATTTGTGGTCGTCTTCATTGACGACATCTTGATATATTCGAAGGACGCAGAGGAGCATGCCGAACATCTGCGTGTGGTTTTGAGCACCTTGAGGAAGGAACAGTTGTATGCAAAACTTTCAAAATGCGAGTTCTGGATTAAGGAAGTAACCTTCCTTGGGCATGTGATATCAGCCGACGGATTTCAGGTGGACCCGAAGAAAGTCGAAGCAATCTTAGAATGGGAAGCTCCTAAAAACGTGAAAGAAGTCCGAAGCTTCTTAGGACTTGCTGGATATTATCACCGCTTTGTAGAGGGATTTTCCAAAATTGCTCGTCCGCTCACCCAGCTGTTACAGAAAACTCAATAGTTTATATGGAATGAGAAGTGCCAGGCTAGTTTTGACGAACTTAAGAGGAGACTGACGACAGCACCTATATTAGCGCTGCCAGAGGGAACTGATGGATTCATGGTATACAGCGACGCTTCAAATCAGGGTTTGAGTTGTGTGTTGATGCAGAAGGATAAAATGAATGCTTATGCTTCTCGGCAATTGAAACCGTACGAGATTAATTACCCGACTCATGATCTGGAGCTAGCAATTGTGGTCTTTGCCTTGAAAATTTGGCGACATTATTTGTACGGCACTCATTGTCAGATCTTTACAGATCATAAGAGCCTCAAGTACATTTTCAGTCAGAAAGAATTAAACATGAGGCAGAGGAGGTGGCTGGAATTGATCAAGGATTACGACTTGGAGATTCTCTATTATCCGGGGAAAGCAAACGTAGTAGCCGATGCCTTGAGCCGAAAACCTATTTCTCTTCGAGTGTTGGAAGCACTTACGTCCCAAACCAGTATTCAACGAGAACTAATCCGCGAGGGGATTGAAGTATGGGCACCAGGAATCCAAGGGCAACTTTATTTGATGTAACTGACTTCATCACTAGTCGAGGAGATCAAGTCTCAACAATTGAACGATTCTCTGATCCTTCGATTATGTGACGAAGTAAAGAAAGGAAAAGCCCCAGGATTTGTGATACAAGACGATGGAGTTCTGAGATTTCAGAGTCGACTTTGCGTTCCCGAGGATGATGATTTGAGACGGACAATTTTGAAGGAAGCTCATAGCGCGCCCTATTCTATTCACCTAGGCAGTAGTAAGATGTATAAGGATTTAAAGCAAAGCTTCTGGTGGGGGAATATGAAGAAGGACGTAGCGGAGTACGTTTCGAAGTGTTTGACTTGTCAGCAGGTTAAGATTGAACATCAGCGACCTGCCGGAATGTTAAAGCCGCTTCCGATCCCCGAATGGAAGTGGGAGGACATCTCGATGGATTTCATCACCAGTATGCCAAGGACTAGAACGGGAATGAACATGATTTGGGTTGTAGTTGATCGATTAACCAAGTCGGCTCATTTCCTGGGAATTAAAGATACATGGGGACCCGAGAGACTGGCACGAATATTTATTGCGGAGATAGTCAGATTGCACGGGACGCCGAAGACCATTATTTCGGATCGAGATGGTCGTTTCGTGTCACACTTCTGGAAAGCAGTTCATAAGGCTCTGGGGACTGAGCTCAATTTTAGTACGGCTTATCATCCCCAAACGGACGGTCAGTCCGAAAGGACTATTCAAACTGTAGAAGACATGCTTAGAGCTTGTGCTTTGGATTGGTCAACTGATTGGGAAGTTCATTTGCCATTAGATGAGTTCACCTACAATAATAGTTGGCATGCTTCAATTAAGATGGCACCATTTGAAGATTTGTACGGGAGAAGATGCCGATCACCCCTATGTTGGGATGATTCTTCGGATTTGATCGGGACGGAACCAGAATTGATTATTCAGACTCAAGAGAAGATAGCTTTGATTCGAGAGAGACTGTTGACTGCCCAGAGTCGACATAAGCCTTATGCAGATGTACGTCGTCGCCCTCTAGAGTTCGACGCTGGAGACCATGTACTATTGAAGGTGTCTCCTACACGAGGGATTTTCCGTTTTGGGAGGAGAGGCAAGCTTAGTCCGAGATATATCGGACCATTCGAAATCCTCGAGAGAGTTGGAGATTTAGCATACAGGTTGGCCTTACCGCCATCGCTGAGTCACGTTCACAATGTGTTTCACGTATCCCAACTGCGGAAGTATGTACCGGACCCCAGTCACGTCATTGATTTCGACGAGATCGAAATAGCCAATGATGGCACCTTCGAAGAGAGACCAATCAAGATACTTGAGAGCCGGATCAAACAATTGAGGAATAAACCAATACACTTGGTTAAAGTACAATGGTCACGACATGGAGTCGAAGAGACCACTTGGGAAACGGAGGACAGCATGAAGACTAGATATCCAGAGTTGTTTTCATCTTAAGTTTCGGGACGAAACTTCTTTTTAGGGAGGAAGGATGTAATACCCGAGATTTCTGTTATGTAATTGGAACTTCTGATATTGTAATGATTGTACTTTTGTCTGAGTACTATTCTCTGTATTTCATAATCCGATGTTGTCGAGCGTTTAATTTCGTGGTTGTGATTTAAAGATTGTAAATCTGTGCATGTAGCGCACGCTATCGGCTATGTCTAGCGTGCGCTAACGTGGATTCATAGCGCACGCTACTGAGGGTCATTAGCGCACGCTATGCGTGGTCAATTTGATTGGGACGTGCGGTAGGTGAGATCTGGCCGGGGGACCCCTGTCGGATCGTGTCGGATGTACCTGGACGGATTTCGGGAGAAGCCGAGTCAACGCCTTAGCGCACGCTACAGGTATATGCGTAGCGCACGCTAAGTGCTGAGTACAGTTTAGTCAGTGAGCCGTTAGCGCACGCTACAAGCAGGGTCTAGCGCGCGCTAATAGTCATTTCTTATAAATAGGACAGCATCCTATTCGTGATTTCAGTTCTCTCTTCTCCCATTACCCGAATTCTTACACTTAGAACATAACTTCCTTCATCCTAAACACTTCATATCAACATCTTAGTTCGTGACTGAAGATCGTATACCATTGGAGATTGGTGTTCAAGCTTTCGGTGTTGGATTGCTTCATTTTCCTCCGTGTTCTTCACTACCTTGAGGTAGGTGATTCTTCACCAATACTAGTTGTGTTCTAAAGGATGTTGATCATGTTCGTCTAGTCAGTTAGATTCGTTATTAGTCGTTCATCATGTGTTAGAAGAATATTTTCGACGTTTCGACACTTATTCATCGTATAATCCATTGAACCTTTTAGTATGTGGATTCCTAAACATGTTATGTATCTTCAGAACCAATCGACCAGTATGTGAAGATTACCTAGTTCGTATGTTTTACGTAAGGTATCATATGTTTTGGGACTTGGAATAATCGGAACTTAGAATATTTCTTGAATATCTTAGATAAGATATGTTGTTGAGATGATTATCCGTATAAGTTGTACCTCTTGATCATGGAACTTCCACAAAACCTTTTTAGCATGACATGCTTGAGGATGACATGTTGTATCAACATAGAATTCGTGAATTCACCATCTTTCAACCCAGTTTTTCCGGTAGCAGTATTCTGCCATGCAAGGTTAGCGCACGATAACATATGTGAGTTAACGTGCGCTATCGGGGTTCAGTTAGCGCACAATATGTACGTAGCGTACGTTATGTATCAGCCGATTCGAACTGTCAGTTAGTAGCTAGCGCACGCTAGTCTTACACGATAGCGTACGCTAACGGGACGGCTTAGCGCACGTTACGTAGAGTACGTAGCGCACGCTAAGCAGTCCAGGCAGATTGTTTGTTTTGAGCTTTTCGGCCGTAGACCGAATTGTTAGGACATCGTTCGACTTGAGATGATTTGTATATCATTCCTTTTGTTAAGGTTCGAGCTCGTTACGTTGATCGAAGGAGGCGGCCTTCGAGTGTGTCGAGATCATTGAAGTGTTTCGTCCTTGCCATTTTCGAGGCAAGTATCATATGTCGAGTTCGATTTATCATGTTTGTGGTTTTGTTCATATTGTTGAATATGAGATGTATTTCTGAAAATTCTCGTGATATTCGTTGTTATTGGTTCGTATTGATGAACATATTGAAATGCATATGTGTATGCATAGTTGATTGATTTATGGTATAAATGATCCGAGGGGATCATGAGGATCTATGCTGAGGGCGCTGGATCGAATGTCCACCATGCGTTGGTCCTACGGGATCATCATGGGGATGTATGCTGAGGGCGCTGGATCGTTGGACGGGTTTTCGACCATGCATTGGTCCGACGGGATCATCATGGGGATCTATCTTTGAAAGCTGGATCATTTGGATTACCTTGTATTGTGTTGATGGAATCGTGAGGATTCGCATCGTTGGATTCCGGTGGCGGAAATCCGTTTTGTATGTTTCATGATGCATTGATGATTTATTGTATGATGATACTTGTACTAGCATTGTTTTGCTAACCCCTTCGGGGGTGGACATTGTTTTGATGTTCAGGTAGCCGAGGAGCGGGGAGGCAACCACAGTACCGACATGACGATGGAATGGCTCAGTGATGTGATTGATGTTATTGTTACTGTGATTTGTCTTCTTGGTTCGTTCAGTACTCGAGTACGTTTGTTTTAATAAAGTCAATTCGATATGGTTGTATAAGTTAACTCATTTGATCGGTTGAATCAAATCTGTATTTGAACTTCAGTTGTTCGATTGTATTGTTTTTACACTTCTTTTAAAATTAGCCTTGTAAATCCTTATCTAAAGGGTTTACGGCGCTGTAATTATTCCGAATATCTCGGGGTGTTACAGGACTGGCCGGACGATTGCGGGCACCAGCCGGACGGGTGCGGCAGGAACCGGCGTAGCGCACGCTACGGCCGGAAGGCTACGCGCGCTAACCGGCAGGTGTAGCGCACGCTATCGGCTGACCTAACGCACGCTAGCGGGTCTGGACAGTGGAGTCACAGGGGTTCTGAATCGGTCGCTCGGCAGTAGCGCACGCCATCTTGCCGGATCTGCGTCGCTATGGCCGAAAAGGCTGCGCCGACGCTACTGGCGGGCGATCGATCGATGGTCATGGATTGCGGCCTGGGCCGATAGCGCACGCTAGCTCGGCAGCCTAGCGCGCGCTAGTCCGGCCCAGTATAAATGTGACAGAGCAGTCACATTTCATCTCGTTTTTCATTTCCTTCCTTCTCCGTCCGCGGCTGGCGATTCATGGGTGACGAAGCCATGTTGTTTAACAACAAATCCATGAAGTTCTTGAGTTCATAACATCAATCAATCATCCGTTATCATCTTTTGATCCAGCGAATCAAGGTAATCTTCCTTAGAACCCTAATTTCGTGAATTTGGGGGGTTTTGCATTTTTGTCCGATTCGTTCCGTGTTGTTGATTAATTCATGATGGGTATGATTAATCTTGGTAGTATTCTCGTGTTTAACATCATTTAATCCATCGTTCTCCGTCGAATCGAAGTATATTTCTTGATTTCCTTCGAATTGACTTTTTGGGGGATTTGTCCCCGATCTCGTTTTTCATCCGTTTTCGATGGATCGATTATGGTTAAATGATGTTGTTAAACATATTCTATGGATTGTATATCCATATTTCAACTTGGAATTCCATTTTCGTGTTTTGTCGGGACGAATCGTGTTCTTGGCCGTTTTGGGGAAAATACTTGAACATTCGTCGTTCGTTCTTTGAATTCAACGGCCTTGAGTCATGCTATGGAATTCATTTTCATTGTTGTTATTGTCCTCCGTAATTTATTATCGCGAATTGGCATTCGGTGGAGTTGGCGAGTTCGTAGTCGGTTCGTGCCAACCTACTTCGGCCGATTCTCCGCGTTGTGGTTATTCGAGGCAAGTTCCTTGCCCATACTTTTCTTATTTTATGGATATGATAATTAGTGATCGTCTCTATGTGTTTATTTGATCGTTTGAATTGAACTTTCAAGAAATTCGGTTAGCCTTGTTAAAGGCCCTCTCTCAAAACGCATGAGTTTTGTGAATGTTGTGTTCTGTGGATGATTACGTGAACCCTGTAAATTCCCTTGTTGTTGTTGTTGTGCTTTGATAATATATATACATATATTCTGATTTTCGGTGCATTGTTATTTGACAATTGTGTCGTGCCTTGCGTTGTTGCCTTTGGGTGGATTTCTTGGATATGTTTGGTGTGATATGCTAATTTGTGTGCATGTATTTTCGCTCACCTCGGGAGGGTCCGACGGGGCCACGGAGGGAATTCCAATGGTATAGCCCTGGATTCACGAGTGCGGTTGTTTGTTTTGTGAATGTATTTGCTCACCTCGGGAGGGTTCGACGGGTCCACGGAGGGAATTCCAATGGTATAGCCCTGGATTCACGAGTAAAACTTCACGAGTGCGTGTGTATGTTTGGTGAATGTATTTGCTCACCTCGGGAGGGTTCGACGGGGCCACAGAGGGAATTCCAATGGTATAGCTCTGGATTCACGAGTAAAACTTCACGAGTGTGTGTGTATGTTTGGTGAATGTATTTGCTCACCTCGGGAGGGTTCGACGGGGCCACGGAGGGAATTCCAATGGTATAGCCCTGGATTCACGAGTAAAACTTCACGAGTTGGTGTATATGATTTCGAAAACGCATTCTGCTGACCTTGGGAGGGTCCGACGGGGCCACGAAGGGAATCCAATGGTATAGCCCTGGATTCACGGGTTGGTATTGTATTTTTGGTGACCAAGGTTTACGTATCTTGGGCGATTATATTGTTTTGATTTTATGTCCGCCGAGGACACGTGACGTGGATTTTAACCTTGTGAACTGTTGTTGGTTTTCTATTTGCGAAAATAAAACCTTTGGGTTGTGACCCTGTTGATTTTGGAAAGATTATGATTTGAAAATCCTAAATCGTTTTCTATTAAAACTCTCGATGGCATTTTAAACTGTTTTACAAATTGTTTCCCCTTAATTGTGGTCTTTCGCTATCGGAATGTTTTACCCAAACTCTTGCCTCGGGAAGTACTTTTCATTATGTTTGGATCTTTGAGGATTCCTGGTTATTGTTATTCGTGGAATGTGAATAGTATGGCTCGTATTTTTGCACTTGTACTTGCACTAGCGAAACAGTGGAGTTTTGCTAACCCCCGAGTATTCGAGGGGTGGATGTCTATTTTTGTAATATCCTAATTTTTATGGAAGTATGTCATCTGTACATTGAACCCTGTATTATTTTGGGAATGATAATATTGATAATGGAGTATGATAATTATCGTATTTGTATCTTTATACATGAGTGTAGCAACATGTAAATTTTCTCCATGCATATACGTGGTAACGTACGTTAAGAATGTAACTTAACGCACGTAACCTGTTAATGTTAACGTACGCTACGGATGAAGTGTAGCGTACGTAATGCAGTCAATTATTGGGTAGGCCGGCTAGCACATGGGGTACATGGTGGTGGGCTCGACCAAGATACCCGCCAGATTCGCACGGCATGAACCTGGACACTTTTTAAGTCAACGGACTTTAACGTACGTTATGGGCATTAGGTAGCGTACGCAAAATTATATGGGTTACGTACGTAACACGATTAGTGTAGCGTACGTAATGAAGTCCAGAAACAAGACAGTGAACTATTTTGAACGATAACGTACGTTATGAAGAAGTCCTAGCCTACGTAACACTCAGAAAGTTATAAAAGGAGCAGCACCCCATTTCATTTCAGCTCGTTCTTTTGCCTCTAAGCTTCACCATATTCATCCCCAGAAGATTTCCAGCCCCTTTTAACACCTTTAGATCATTTGTTACTGAATCATTGAGATTGTATGATACTACTTGATCATTGAAGACAACTTATATTGGATTTTGGAGTAGAAATCATCACGAGTCGGCGTTGAAGCAACCGGAGTTGGATTTTACTTATAGTCTCAGTATTTTCTTCCTCTTAAGGTATGTTATACTACTTCCAACTTTGAAGTTATGTTGTTAAAGACGATATGATCACACTACCAAGAATAGTAGATCACTTTGACGATATATGCGACCTAGTATCATGTTTAAACTGTGATGATCGCATTATTATGGTTTAGAACACCGTAGTTGAACCTTGTTGTGACAAAGATGAGAATAGTGGATTATAAACCGTATCAAATGTTATCATCATATTGATCGTAGACTTAGTGCCGATTTCCACTTTTACCAAATGGATTTTGAAAAAATCATCATAGTTGTAATCTTACTTGCATAGATGGAATAAGTAGTTCACTTTCAATATAAGCCTGGATTTAATGACGATATTAAATCTAATACATCAACATTAGGCCAACCGAATCTTGCATGGGTATTACAATCAAGATTGAGAATAGTATTACGATGATATTCGTATCCTTGAAATTGAAGATATTAATCCGTAGATCATTCATGAGTATGATATATATTTGAAGGTATATTAGGTTACTCACTAAGGATTTCGTAATACTCCGTCACTTATCGAGACAATCAGCTGCCCAGTGAGAAACTGACATACATGTTTAACGTACGTTAAGATTGCCAATTGATGTACGTTATATTATGTTGTTAACGTACGCTACGTCTGGTACGTAACGTACGTTACACTATCAGGCGAGTCAAGTCGACTGATCAGAGAGGAACTGTCAGTATATGGTTAGTGTACGCTAAACTTCATAGTTTACGTACGCTAACGAGTAAGTCTAACGTACGTTACAGAGGACATGTAACGTACGTTATGTAAGTCAGACAGTTTTCGTTTTGTGGACTTTCAACCGTAATTTGGATGGTTAGATGTTCGTTCGACCTAAGATGAATTCCATGTTATTTCTCTTATTTAAGGTTCGAACTTTGCTACGTGATTGATCGAGAGGGGCGACCTTCAAGTGTTTTGTTTTCGTGGAAGTGTTGTTCTGTCTTCAAATCGAGGCAAGTACTCTAATTAGAATTGTTTATATTATGACAATTATGATGTGATTGTATCGTGTAAATATGTTGTGATTATATGTCCACCATGTGTTGATCCGACGGGAATCATCATGGGAATCTATAGCTGTGTGCGCTAGATCGTTGGACAGGTAGTTCCACCATGTGTTGATCCAATGGGATCATCATGGGAATCTATAGCTGTGTGCGCTGGATCGTTGGAATACCATCAGTATGTCGAAACTGTTATGATATGATATGTGTTGTGAATACTTCTCGTTGGAGAAACTTGTTATGATATAATTGATGATTATATCACTGTTGTATGATTAGTGTACTTGTACTAGCATCGTTGTGCTAACCCCTTCGGGGGTGAACATTTGTGTATGTTCAGGATCCAGGAGAGCGGGGAAACAACCACTGGAGATGCATGACGACGAGGGTGCAGAGTGATGTTCCGGCCGGGTTTTATTGTCTGTTGTTTGTTGGTGATTTCAATAAGTACTCGAGTATGTTGTCAATTTGTGAAATTTAGATTTCGTTGATGTATTAATAACCCTTTATTGGATATTTGTAATCTCGGTATTGAACCAGACTGTTGTAAATTATATCAGTGATTCCTTAAGTTGGTATCTATTATTGTCATTTCATTCTTTAGCCTTGTAAATTCTTATGTAAAGGATTTACGGCGCTGTAATATTCCTGAATATATCGGGGGTGTTACAGAATATGGTATCGGAGCTAAGATTATGGATATCTTGGCCATTGGGTTAAAATAAGGGTCATTTACGTCTTTTGGGGTAACCGGCCGTGAATGACATCACTGTACTGCCTACGTCTTCATGCGAACGGTGGTTGTAAGTTCCTAAACTCTATCTCGTTCTTTACATGTTGTATCTCCTTATGCTTGAACATTAGAACGATGTTGTTTCTTGTATATTGAGTGTTTGTGCTTACAGTATGTTGAGAGGCGGACGTGGACGTGGTCGCGGTCGTGGACGCGGACGAAGGAATGCTGAAAGGGAGGCGTCGCCTTCTAATCAGGCCAGTCATAGCTCAGGCAAGCCGCAACGATCCATCAATAACGAACCGGAACCTGCTGTACCAGAAATCCTTCGTCAAGTGGTGAATCAAATGACTCAGTTCGCTCAGGTCGTGGACCGAATGCAGGAGGCGGTAGGATTTCAGCAGGGAGATGGACAACAAAGGATCCCAGAAATGGGAAATCGAGGTAAGCGATGGTTGCAAGAAGTAGCGAAGATGCAACCACCCAAATTTGACGGCTTTTCCGAGACTCCCACTTGGGATCATTGGTTGAAGGAATTGGAGAAAATTTTTGCTGGAATTAATTGCCCAGGCGATAGGAGAGCTCCTATTGCCCAGTACTTTTTGATAGGGGAAGCATCAGAATGGTGGGAAGCTATCCGACTTGCAGATCATGATGCCGATTGGACGGAATTTAAAATGATGATGGAAGCTCAGTACTGCCCTCGTCCTGTGAGGGAAGCCAAAATTCGGGAGTTTTTCTCCGCTCAGCCATCAGATGAACCCGTATCCCAGACAATTAAGACGTTTAACCAGCAGTTAGCATTCGTTCGACATTTGGTCAGAACAGATGCAGAGATGATGATTCACTTTGAAATGAGGATGAAACCAGAAATCCAGAGGTACATGTCCGGTTTTGAATGTACCACTCTCCGCCAATACCAGGATAAGGCGTTGGCATACGAAATAAAAGAGGCAGCAATGGAGAAGTTTATGGAGTCCAAGAAGCAGAAAGTCTCTGGTACTTTTACAGAGCACAAGAGCAGTGGGCCCCGCAAGGCCCAGTCTTCTTTTCATTCTTTCAAGAAACCTCCGCACCCATCTAAGAGCGGAAAGAATTTCGGAACAATGTCAGCCACGATGAATACAGCTAGTAAGTGCTTTAACTGTGGTCGCCCAGGCCACCTTTGGCGTGATTGTTTGCGCACTCCAGTTACATGTTTTGACTGCGGACAGGAAGGGCACCGTGCGACGTTTTTCAAGGACGCCACCAAATACAATCGAAACCGTTCATCGCAGCCAGTCCAGAAGGAAGCTAGTATCCAACAGACGCAGCAAAGTGTTCAGATGCCTCAAAATTTTGGCCGCGGACGAGGCAGAGGACAATGGGACCGAAAGGGGACATCGAGTGCCGGATCTGTTCCCCCACGTCTGTACGAGATGAGGAGGACAGATGATCAGGATGCTGCTGTCGCATCAGGTACTGTCCAGATCCTTTCCCACCCAGTTAGCGTTTTATTCGATACAGGAGCTACGCATTCTTTTATATCCTTGTCTTGTGTAAATCGTTTGAATATTTCTGGTTTTCATACTTGTGAACCCTATGTTGTTGGTTTACCGAGTGGAGAGAGGATTGTTGGGAACTTAGAGACTAGAGATTTCCCTGTATCATTTGGGGGTAGGGAGTGTCTCTCAAATCTGATTGTGATAGAAATGCAAGGAGACGACCTGATACTCGGAGACAATTGGATTAATCGATATGGAGCTATTGCAAACTACCGAAAGAGGAATATTTCATTGATCGCTGACGATGGCTCCGAAGTACTGTTTGAAGGATGGAAACCAGGGAGCTCAGGAAAGTTGATAAAAGCAATGAAAGCTGTCAAATTGTTGAAGCAGGGCTGTACCGGATACTGGTGCTATGCAATGAAGAAAGAAGACGAAATTGTGGAACTTTCATCCATTCCTGTTGTGAACGAATTTCCAGATGTATTTCCTGACGAGTTATTGGACTACCTCCACGAAGGGATGTAGAATTTACTATTGAGCTGGAACCCAGAGCTACACCAATTTCTAAGGCGCCGTATCATATGGCACCTACCGAGATGTATGAACTGAAAAAGCAGTTGGAGGAATTACTGGACAAAGGCTATATCCAGCCAAGCGTTTCGCCCTGGGGAGCACCTGTTCTTTTTGTCCGGAAGAAGGATGGATCGCTTCGACTGTGTATCGACTATAGAGAGCCGAACAAGATGACGATTAAGAATAAGTATCCGTTGCCACGGATTGATGATCTGTTTGACCAGTTGCAAGGAGCAACAGTGTTTTCTAAAATCGATCTGAGATCAGGATACCATCAGCTGAGGATTAAGGAATCTGATGTTCCAAAGTCAGCATTCAGAACTCGTTATGGACACTATGAGTTTGTAGTGATGCCGTTTGGTCTCACTAATGCGCCTGCTGTATTCATGCAATTGATGAACCGAGTGTTCATCGAATATTTAGATAAATTTGTGGTTGTGTTCATTGATGACATTCTGGTGTATTCTAAGAGCCCGGAAGAGCATGCGCAGCATCTGCGGATTGTATTAGAACTTTTGATAAGCGAGCAATTGTACGCCAAACTTTCTAAGTGTGAATTCTGGCTAAAAGAAGTAATGTTCCTCGGCCATGTGGTATCAGCTGAAGGAGTCCGAGTAGATCCTCAGAAGATTGAAGCGATTTTAGATTGGAAGCCTCCAAAGAACGTGAAAGAAGTCCGAAGTTTCTTAGGACTTGCTGGGTATTATCGTCGGTTCGTGGAAGGATTTTCCAAAATTTCCCGCCCACTTACTCGACTCCTGCAGAAAACTCAAAAGTTTGAGTGGAACGAGTCGTGTCAGACTAGTTTTGATGAATTGAAGAAGAGATTGACGACGGCACCGATTCTATCACTTCCACAGGGAACTGGAGGATTTATAGTTTATAGTGATGCTTCGAACCAAGGACTCGGGTGCGTATTGATGCAGAATGATAAGGTGATTGCTTATGCTTCACGACAACTGAAACCTTATGAAGTGAATTACCCAACACATGATTTGGAGCTAGCGGCAGTAGTTTTTGCTTTGAAGATCTGGAGGCATTATCTGTACGGGACTCACTGTCAGATCTTTACGGATCACAAGAGTCTCAAATACATCTTCAGTCAGAAAGAATTGAACATGCGGCAAAGAAGATGGTTAGAACTGATTAAGGACTATGACTTAGAGATTTTGTATCATCCAGGCAAAGCGAATGTAGTGGCCGATGCACTCGGCCGCAAGCCTGTTTCTATTCGTATCCGGAGACTCTGACCTCCCAACTTAGCCTTCAACGAGAGATGATTCGAGAAGGAATTGAAGTGTGGTTACAGGGAGTCCAAGGACAACTGTGCGTGATGGAAATAACTTCGTCATTAACCAAAGAAATCAAATCTAGACAGGCAGATGATCCTCTGATGATTCAGTTACGTGATGAAGTGATCAAGGGGAAGGCCCCCGGATTCGTAATCCATGATGATGGAGTTTTGAGATTTCAGAACCGACTCTGCGTATCCGATGTCGATGTTCTGAAACAGACAATCATGAAGGAAGCTCACAGTTCGCCCTATTCTATCCACCCGGGCACCAGTAAGATGTATAAGGACTTGAAGCAGAATTTCTGGTGGGGCAACATGAAGAAAGATGTAGCGGACTATGTTTTGAAATGCTTGACTTGTCAGTAGGTTAAGATCGAGCATCAACGGCCTGCCGGAATGTTGAAGCCGCTCCCGATTCCTGAATGGAAGTGGGAGGACATATCAATGGACTTTATCACTTGTATGCCAAGGACCAAGACGGGAATGAACATGATTTGGGTGATAATTGATCGTTTAACCAAATCAGCTCATTTTCTAGGCATTAAGGACACGTGGGGCCAGAGAGGTTGGCGCGAGTATTTATTTCGGAGATAGTTCGATTGCATGGTACGCCGAAAACCATTGTTTCTGATCGAGACGGTCGTTTTGTGTCTCACTTTTGGAAAGCAGTTCATAAGGCCTTGGGAACCGAATTGAACTTCAGCACAGCTTATCACCCACAGACTGATGTACAATCCGAGAGGACTATTCAAACGGTGGAAGATATGCTGAGGGCTTGTGCTTTAGATTGGTCAACTGATTGGGAAGTTCATCTACCGTTGATTGAATTTACCTACAACAACAGTTGGCATGCTTCCATTAAGATGGCACCATTTGAGGCATTATACGGGAGAAGATGAAGGTCGCCCCTATGTTGGGATGATTCATCAGACCTGATCGGGACAGAACCAGAGTTGATCGTACAGACTCGAGAGAAGATAGCCTTGATTCGTGAAAGGTTGTTGACCGCCCATAGTCGCCAGAAATCTTACGCAGACGTACGCCGTCGCCCTTTGGAGTTCAGTACGGGAGACCACGTACTTTTAAAGGTTTCTCCTACTCGGGGAATACTTCGTTTCGGAAGGAAAGGAAAGCTGAGTCCGAGATATATCGGACCATTTGAGATCCTTGAGAGAGTTGGAGAGTTGGCATATAGATTAGCATTGCCGCCGTCATTGAGCCATGTTCATAGCGTGTTCCACGTATCCTAGTTACGGAGATATATACCAGATCCTAGTCATATCATTGATTTCGGCGAGATCGAAGTTGCTCAAGATGGGACGTTTGAAGAAAGACCGGTCAAGATACTCGAGAGTCGAGTTAAACAGTTGAGGAATAAACCCATCGTTTTGGTCAAAGTTCAGTGGTCACGTCATGAAGTGGAAGAAGCCACATGGCAAACGGAAAATAGTATGAAATCCAGATATCCAGAATTATTCTCGTCTTGAGTTTCGGGACGAAACTCCTTTTTAGTAGGAGAGTATGTAATATCCTAATTTTTATGGAAGTATGTCATCTGTACATTGAACCCTGTATTATTTTGGGAATGATAATATTGATAATGGAGTATGATAATTATCGTATTTGTATCTTTATACATGAGTGTAGCAACATGTAAATTTTCTCCATGCATATACGTGGTAACGTACGTTAAGAATGTAACTTAACGCACGTAACCTGTTAATGTTAACGTACGCTACGGATGAAGTGTAGCGTACGTAATGCAGTCAATTATTGGGTAGTCCGGCTAGCACATGGGGTACATGGTGGTGGGCTCGACCAAGATACCCGCCAGATTCGCACGGCATGAACCTGGACACTTTTTAAGTCAACGGACTTTAACGTACGTTATGGGCATTCGGTAGCGTACGCAAAATTATATGGGTTACGTACGTAACACGATTAGTGTAGCATACGTAATGAAGTCCAGAAACAAGACAGTGAACTATTTTGAACGATAACGTACGTTATGAAGAAGTCCTAGCGTACGTAACACTCAGAAAGTTATAAAAGGAGCAGCACCCCATTTCATTTCAGCTCGTTCTTTTGCCTCTAAGCTTCACCATATTCGTCCCCAGAAGATTTCCAGCCCCTTTTAACACCTTTAGATCATTTGTTACTGAATCATTGAGATTGTATGATACTACTTGATCATTGAAGACAACTTATATTGGACTTTGGAGTAGAAATCATCACGAGTCGGCGTTGAAGCAACCGGAGTTGGATTTTACTTATAGTCTCAGTATTTTCTTCCTCTTAAGGTATGTTATACTACTTCCAACTTTGAAGTTATGTTGTTAAAGACGATATGATCACACTACCAAGAATAGTAGATCACTTTGACGATATATGCGACCTAGTATCATGTTTAAACTGTGATGATCGAATTATTGTGGTTTAGAACACCGTAGTTGAACCTTGTTGTGACAAAGATGAGAATAGTGGATTATAAACCGTATCAAATGTTATCGTCATATTGATCGTAGACTTAGTGCCGATTTCCACTTTTACCAAATGGATTTTGGAAAGAATCATCATAGTTGTAATCTTACTTGCATAGATGGAATAAGTAGTTCACTTTCCATATAAGTCTGGATTTAATGACGATATTAAATCTAATACATCAACATTAGGCCAACCGAATCTTGCATGGGTATTACAATCAAGATTGAGAATAGTATTACGATGATATTCGTATCCTTGAAATTGAAGATATTAATCCGTAGATCATTCATGAGTATGATATATATTTGAAGGTATATTAGGTTACTCACTAAGGATTTCGTAATACTCCGTCACTTATCGAGACAATCAGCTGCCCAGTGAGAAACTGACATACATGTTTAACGTACGTTAAGATTGGCAATTAGAAATGATACAATACATTCATACACATATATGATAACATTAATCTCATTGACCAGTACAAGTATAAAACTTGCCTCAAACCGAAGGCGAGCAAGTCCTTCCACGATCAACGTCCTGGCACGAAACGACGAACGGTGCCTCCCGACGATCACGAATGCTCGAACAACCTTGAATGAAAACGATTCATTCAAAAACACAAAATCAATAGAAAACAACGACAAGGACAAAGCATGATTCAAGCACGAATCGATCACACCGCACGAACGAATATCATAGTTCTCAACTATGAATTCCAACATCCTCCAACACCTCGATGATCAATTAACATGATCATTACGTTCTTAACACTTGTGAAATCCATTCAACAAGACTCACTTAAGAACAATTATCATAACAAACATCTCAAAATGATAATATCACCAATATCATCAAATTGATCCTCCTACAATGATAATATTATCAATATTATCATTATCACCCCAAGAACATCATCAACTCAATAATAATGATGTCTGAAGCAAAAATCCTTCCTCAATACATCATGAATTCGGATTAAACAACAAGATTCACTCAACCATTTCCAAATTATGATAATCACCTCCTAAATCATCATAAATCCTTACTAAAATGGTTAAAATCTTTTAAGAACACCACCAACAACAATAATCATCTCAAGGCTATGTTAATCATATAACAATCTTAACATAATCCTTCCTAGACATGATTAAAAACCTCCAAACAATCTAAAACATCAAGAACATAATCCAACTCAAGTAATACTATCATGTTCTTCATCAAAAGTTTATCAAAACCATGAAGAATCATGATATACTCCATTAATCAAACAATACCCGAAGAAAACAACAACAAAAACTTGAAAATCACTTGAAGAACAAGAGATTGAGGGAACTTACCGAAGAAGAACAAGAAGAAGCCTCCAAACACCAAAGGAGCACCAACAAGCTTCCAACTTCAAGCTTCAATCCAAGCTAGGATGATCAAGATCGTGTTGGAAGGTGCTAAACATCAATAACAAGTCCAAACGGACGATTCTAGGGAGAGAAATTGTGTTTTGGTTCGTGAGGAAATGAAATACGAAGCTAACATAAATAGACTGAAAAACTCATTACGTACGTTATACACTATGGTTAACGTACGTAAGAGACATTACATACGCTATGCCATGACATTAACGTACGTAATGAAAAATCCAGAACTAACTGGACTAAAATACGGAGGCCTTAATGTACGTAAACAAGAACTTATTACGTACGTTAACAAGACCAGCATTACGTACGTAGAGCTCACCTCTTAACGTACGTAAGGGCCCGTTGACTGCAATAATGAGATCCGATCGGAAGATGCTCGGGACCCACCGGTCGAAAGTAACCATGAGGAAGGTTCCTGCCACCTACCAAGCATTACGTACGTAACCTTACAGGCATAATGTACGTAATAGCAACACGCTAGCGTACGTAATGCTACATCCGTAGCGTACGCTAAGGCTATGAACTTAGCCAAAAATCCAAACTCTCCAACCAACATTCAAACGACGAAACCAACCCGACGACAAGTATAATATTTCGATCCCGAAATATTCCAATACAATATACATTGTATCAGTCCAAAACAATAACACTTGTACAATTCCAAATGAATATGTACAACTCAACAGTAACACGAAAAAAATTATCCACGGATATTACATACTCCACCCCTTAAAAAGAGTTTCGTCCCCGAAACTCAGGGTGCAAAAACACGGGGTACGAACTATCCATCAAGATCTGAAAACAACATATCCAGGAATACCCCTCAATATGAGAAACTCCGTCTGAGTAATCGGGCCAACCCCACGGGTTCCCGCGTCTCCTCTGCCTGAACACGTCGAAAAACAAGTGATAAAAATACTCAACCAAGTGCGAGATCAATCGAATCATGACTCCTCCGTCAGAGACCAGCCAGGAAGTCGCACCACCCGCAAGACTCGTAACACCGGTGTACACATCCTGAGGGAGCCGCTCATTGTACATGCCTACGACCATCGGTGTACACTTCCCCGTTCTCATCAGCATCGAACGTCCATGCAAACACTGACTCACGCCATGCAAAAATAATGACAACACAAACATAGTCCTCAGGACCATATCAACCGCACGCCCAAGTCCTCACGACTCGGCATCCCGAATTGAGATGAACAATTACCCAGATTATTACAAAATATCGGGTACAACACCAAAAGGAAGGAAAAACACATCACACAACCTCAAATCTCAAGATTCTCAGATACAATCATTACAAGATAGATCAACCATAAATGGTTCGCAACCACAATACTAAAGTACAGACCGAGTCAAACATCAATCCGAAAAATAAAGAAGAAAAAAAAATTAAGGTTACATCTCAAATGTATCCAAAATCAACATCCTCTAGGTCATCGAACTCCTCGATCTGATCGACTCGAGGAAGATCCAAATCTGAGCTCGCCGCTCCTCCTCGAGTGTCCATACCTCTGGCTCCCAAAGCCCGATAGGACCCCTTGGATGAAGTACGGACTGGAGTAACAAAATCTCTCGAGGCCCGTGAGCCCTCTCGAGACCTACTGGTACTAGAACTCCTGTAGTATTTCTGAAGGTGTCCCTGCCTCCCACACAGAAAACAAGCAATAGACCGCACCGAGCACCGAGTACTGCGATGTCCTATTGTATCACAATTAAAGCAAACAACGGTCGAACCCGTCGCCTGAGAAGAAGATGCTTTCCCAGCACGAAGACGACTAGAAGATGACCTCTTGGACGTCGGAGCCCAATGTCCCTCTGAACAAACCTGCATCCTAGTCCTCTCACCGGAAGAAACTGAAGGGTTCTTCCGAGCAAGCTCCTTGATCAAAAGCTCTGCTCCAAGAGCCTTCTCGATAAATTCACCAAGTGAATTGCAATTATGGTTGAACAACTGCATCCTCAACTGCGGGTTCAGCCTCTTGCTAAAATACTTGATCTTATCCGCCTTAGTACGGATAACAGATGAAGCAAACTGAAGGAGTCCCTGAAACTTCTCCGCAATAACAATAACACCCTCGTCCTCGACAGATTCGGGGTTCAAAACCTCTGACAACTTGGCTTCACGAAGTGGAGCCGGATAACACCTCTCTAACATGAGAGTCTTAAACTCACTCCAAGCACAATCACGATTGGTGGGTTTCACGGAAAGCCACCAAGAATAAGCACCTTTACTCAAATAGTAAGCCGCTACTGCCACCTTACTCTCTTCCGGACACTGAACCATGTCGAAGAGTTTATCAAAATGTTCAAGCCAATGAACAATATCAGCTGGTTCCGATGAACCCTCAAAGATAGGCGGCCTCTGACGAGAGATGTTGCCGATAATCTGACTCACTCTCCTGGACTATCCATAAAACGGCACCTGGAGTCCTTGCTGCTGTGTTCCATGAACCATCGAAGTCTGCATGGTTTCCATTATCTGCGTCATTTGAGTCATCTGGGTCATCATTGTAATACCCAGTTGTAATTCAGTCATTATCATTCAATAATTTCATTCGGTGATTGTCACTCAGTGGATTTTTACTCATTTATAATCATTCATCAATCATGTTCATTCACCCGTGTTCACCGTTCGGAGGAACTTCGAGTTGTGTATCATTATTGTCCATTGTTTCAACTTTCCACATATGAGTTCGACTTTGTTAGATCACCATTAACTTTTAGTAACTCCAAAAATTCTGAATCTTTGCAATATTATAGAGCATCTAGTTAGATTTCCAATGGTTCAAACGGTGAGTCAATCGGAGTCCGGACGAGAGAGTTATGGTCGTTTTAGCTCACCCGCTCATTTTTCAGTTTTTGGCCGATCACTGCCGACCGAACTCGGCCGTGTCGTCCGACACGGCCGTGTTGTACTCGTCCGGAAATGCGAAGTCTCGCCACAGACCCGGCCGTGTCGTGCAGCACGGCCAAGTCAAACTCTTCCGGATAAGCGAGCCATCGCGCGGGCCCGACCGTGTTCCAGGACACGGTCGAGTCAATGCCGATGCAGAGTCACCGTCGGACAGTCACTATCGGAAGGCCCCTTCGCGCCGCGGCCGTGTCAAGCGAGGACACGGTCGAGTCCTGCCGGCGATTGCGCGCGCGCAGCCGTGCCGATCGGCACGGCCGTGTCCGGCAGAACCCGATCCCCTATAATTTCGTTTTTGAGCATTTGCTCATTCCTTCCATTTCTTCCACCTTCATACGAGAGAGAGAGAGTCTTGAGGGAGAGATTTCTTCATCAATTATCACTTGAGTGTGGTTTTAATCATTTTCATTCGGTTGTGAAGCTCGGATCATCGATCTATCGCGTGTTCTTCGAATCATAGTGCTTGGATCTTCAAAGGTAACTTTCATCAAACCTCTTGGATTTTCGATTTGTGTTGAGATATGATGTTTCGGATGTTAAAATCACGTTGTATGAAGTGATATACGTATGATTATGGATATGTTCGATTATTCATTGGATTATTGAAGGATTATTCAAGAACACTTTGAATGTTGTGTTGAATTTGGGGGTTTTCGATTAATTATTGTTGAAATCACGATTTTGGATATTCATAATGGATTATTGATCGTATTGGAGATGTTTTGTTGGTTTGAAACACTTCTTGAGGAATTGATGTTGGTATTTTTGAAGTTTGGTTATAAACAATCGAAGTTGGCCCAATGAACTTGGTTTATTCGTATCGACGTTTCGAGTTCGTTATATTCGTGTTTGATTCGTGTATTGAACGGATTGTTGGTAATTGTATTTATTCAAGGTTGTTCGAGCGACCGATATCTCAATTAGGACTTTGTTCGTGGAAGGATAATTATCACCGGTGTTGTGTAAGTTAATTCTTACTCGGTTAAAAGGATATTCATTCCTTTTGTTGTTGATCATTCATAATCATAACTCATTCATCATTGTATTTATCATATTGAGACTTGTAATTGTTGAACAATCACTTCATTAACGGGAACGGCGGTTCCAATCATTCCATTGAAACTATCAATCACTTCATTATTACTCTCATCTCGGTGAGTCATTCTTGACTTTGTCAGATTATTATTTATTCATTGATATTCATTACGGTCATTCTCGTTCATATGACCTTCTGGGTTCATATTGCGTGGCCGGGTGCGGATGTGTGGAATTTTTAGTCGGGCACATGATGGCCATGTATTGGGAGTGATACATTGGACTGTGCACACGGTAACGATTACCTCCGTGAGACTAATTAGGTACAAGGACGGGTGGGTCCGGTCATCCGTCTTGTACACTTACCTGAGAACACTACGGGCGTACTATGATGCTCCTCTTCAGCGTAATTCATAACTAAGGATATTTCATAACTTCAGTTAAATCATGTTTGTGTATTTTCAACCCTTGAGGATTGTTGTTCTGTTTAACTGACCCCGGCTAGGGATTTTGTTTTTCAGGTCATGGCAAGGCAAACGCATGGGAATAGCATGTTGATGTCGAGGAGTCCCAGTGATACTAGTAGGGGGCCCCGATCTTTCAGTTATTCATGTTATTGTCTTTTATTTTCCGCTGCAGACTTTCATTTGGATACTCCGTTTCATTCAGTGTTGTGTATTTTATCTTCATATAAAATACACTAGTATTCGGTATTGTCCTGGTATGTTGTAACTAAACTCCTCATCGGAGTAATTATTGTTGTAATGTGGTTCGGTACTATATTTATCCTGTGTAATTCATTCATTTTCATTTGCTTGGTGGGTCCCAGTTGGGGATCTACGGCACTGTAATATCCGCCTAGTTTGGGGTGTTACAGAGTTGGTATCGGAGAGTGGTTTTGAATACTACCTTCCGAGTCATGTCTCATTTGAAATCATCGTCATCAGACTAGTATCATTGGACTTTCGCGTCACGTGTGACCTGTGCAAATGCCGAGCTAATCGAATAGGAAGAAGCGTAAGATTTCTAACGCCATGGTATAATTTCTGCAATAGTCATTCATTCATCATTCATCATCTAACAATCCTCAAACATCATCATTCATTGTGATTAGGACGATCATGTTAACTCATTAATCACTTAATTCATTTCATTACTCGATTATTGATCGGGACGATCATGTTAATTCATTAATTACTCAATTCATTTCATTACTCGGTTGTCGATCTGGATGATCATATTATTAATCTTGTTAAGTTATTAAAAATAATCATTTCAAGAATTTCATCGATAATCATGTCACTTGATAAATCATTCATATAATCACTAAGTTAGAGCATGTATACTCATTTTCATCATCTCATGACGTAATCATAACGTGATAATCATGCGGGAAATATAATCATTATGCGACCTTCCTACTTCGATATGGAGAGAGTGTCGAGGATGCGGGAAGAGGCGCGGTGCGGCGAAACCCAGAAATAATCACTGGCCGAGAAATCGTGCCCGGACTCGGCTCGATCAAAAGATGTTCGGGTTGATCCACTCATTTTTATGCGAGCCATGATGACCTATGTGCGATTGCTCAATCATCATTGCGCCACTGGCGGATTAATCGAGAGAACTCTCCGTATGAGCCACCGCTAAGGAAAGTCTTGAACAACAACCTTCATCTGTCGGCAAGAAATCAACGGCGTAATCAATCCGAAGGCGGTCGGTCAACCTTCAAGAAGCCTCGTGTGAGTCCTATCGTTTACGGCGACCTCCTACGACGCAAAATCGTGCGGGATCTCGATCCGGCGGCTGTTCGCCATCACTGTTTCAATTGTGGGCAACGGGTCATTACTGACAGAGTGTCCAAACCGTCTATCACGTGCTATAATTGTGGGAATTTTGGGCATAAGGCCCGTTTTTGCCGAAAGGACTCCAAGTCGGCTCCGGCGGCATCTCAGGCCCCGAAGCAACCAGCGTTTCAGAATCAGACTGCTTTGTCAACGTCGTTTAAGACAATGGAAGCAAATAGAGTTGGAGCTCGTATTTGTCAGACGGGAGCGTCCGGTTCGGGGGCCGGCAAGTCCCAGATTCATGTGATGAGGAGGATCGACGATCTGGTGGCCCGAATGATTTCAGGTATACTCGTAATTCTATTTCAACTTGTGTGTACCTTTTGATGCTGGTACACCGCATTCATTCATTTTCGAATCATGCTTGAATAGACTTATTTCGGGATAGTCCTATTGCTTGTGGACCTCATACCATCGGTCTACCTGACGATGGAAGAATTTTCGGAATCATACCGAAGTAAGCTTAGTGACCGCGATTGGTTGGTGGACCTAATCGTGGTGAATTTATCTTAGGACGATGCAATTTTCGGTATTAGTTGGTTTAATCATCTTGATACTATCCTCAGTGTTTGTTAGCGTTTGGTCGCTATCTTTCCGTCGTTGGTTGTCGAATGTGTGCTTCAGGGAAGTAATCCCCGTTGTTCCAGTAGAATTATTATTATGGCGGAAGCAGAGAAATTCCGCAATCGAGCTATTCAATCATTCATTGCACCATTTTCATCGATTGGCCTTTCTAAGGCAATCGAGTCATTCAATCATTCATTGTATCATTTTCATCGATTGACCTTCCTAAGGCAATCGAGTTATTCAATCCTTCATTGCATCATTTTCATCGATTGGCCTTTCTAAGGCAATCGAGCTATTCAATCATTCATTGTAGCATTTTCATCGATTGACCTTCCTAAGGCAATCGAGTTATTTAATCCTTCATTGCATCATTTTCATCGATTGGCCTTTCTAAGGCAATCGAGCTATTCAATCATTCATTGTATCATTTTCATCGATTGGTCTTTCTAAAGCAATCAAGTTATTCAAACATTCATTGTACCATTTTCATCAATTGGCCTTTCTAAGGCAATCGAGATGTTCAATCATTCATTGTGTCACTTTTTATCGATTGACCATTCTAGGGCAATCGAAATGTTCAATCATTTGTGGTATTATTGTCATCGATTGACGATGTATTTCCAGACGAGTTATCTGGTTACCTTCACATAGAGTAGTGGAATTCAGGAGTGAGTTGAAGCCGGTACGTCCCCTTTATCGAAGGCACCGTATCGGATGGCCCCGACCAGAATGCATGAGTTGAAGATTCAACTTGAGGAATAGTTTGAGGAAGGTTATCTCCGACCGATTGCGTCCCCGAGAGGAGCACCAGTGTGATCTGTCAAGGAGAAGGATGGCTCGTCTCGTGTGTGTATTAATTATCAAGAGTTGAACAAGGTGATGATCAAGATTAGTACCCCTTACCCCGTATTGATGATCTTTTAGATCAACTTCAGGGAGCTTCAGTATTTTCCAGGATCGACTTAAAATCTGGATATCACCAGTTGCGGATTCGAGAGTCGGATATCGCGAGGACGGCGTTTCGAACACGCTATGGTCATTATGAGTTCGTAGCTATGCTGTTCGGGCTAACTAATGCACCTGCGGTATTCATGGAGTTAATGAATCGGGTTTTCATCGACTTTTTAGATCAGTTTGTTGTTGTCTTCATCGATGACATTTTGATTTATTCTCATAGCCGAGAGGAACACGAGGTTCATTTTCATCAAGTTCTCGACGTGTTGAGACGAGAGCAACTTTATGGAAAGTTTTCTTAATGTGAGTTCTGGATGTCCGAAGTGACTTTTCTCGGACATGTAATTTCATCAGACGGAGTTCGTGTCGACCCTCAGAAGACGGAGGCTATCCGAGATTGGTTACCTCCGAAGAATGTTAAGGAAATCCGAAGCTTTCTCGGATTAGCCGGTTGTTATCGGCGAATTGTGGAAGGGTTTTCTAAAATCGCTCAATCAATGACGAACCTTTTGCGAAAGGGTAAGAAATACACGTGGTCCGACGTGTGTCAGCGGAGTTTTGAGGAACTCAAGAACCGGTTAATTTCAGCACCTGTTTTTTTCCTTGCCAGAAGGGACGGAAGGATTCGTGGTTTTTAGTAACGCGTCCGGACACGGTCTCGGATGTGTATTAATGCAGGATGGGAAGGTTATTGCCTATGTTTCACGGCAATTGCGACCTTACGAGGTTAATTATCCGACCCACAACCTGGAGCTAGTAGCCGTGGTTTTCGCGTTGGGAATTTGGCGTCATTACCTTTATGGCGTCACCTGTCAGTTATTCACCGATCATAAGAGTTTGAAGTATATATTTAATCAGAAGGAGTTAAACATGCGACAGAGGCGGTTGTGGGAACTAATCGAAGATTATGATATCGGGATCCTGTGCCACCCGGGTAAGGCGAACGTGGTTGCCGATGCCTCGAGTCGTCGTGGCATGAATACGATCTGGGTGATCGAGGACCGCTTAACTAAGTCAGCTCATTTCCTTTGGATTAAGGATACGTGGGGTCCCGAGAGACTTGCCCAGCTGTTCATCAAAGAGATAGTGAGATTGCACGGTACTCTTAAGAGTATCGTTTCTGATCGTGACGGGTGATTCGTGTCTCATTTTGGAAATCAGTTCATCGTGCTTTGGGAACTCAGCTTAATATCATTACTGTTTTTTATCCTCAGTCCGACGGACAATCAGAGAGGACTTTTCAGACATTGGAGGACATATTGAGGGCATGCGTCCTCGATTAGTAGACGATTGGGAAGCCCAATTACTGTTGTTTGAGTCCACGTACAGTTTAGTTGGCATGTTGCGATGAAGGTAGCACCTTACGAGGCCTGGTACGGTCGTCGTTGTCGATCTCCCTTGTGTTGGGACGACCCATCAGAGTCAATCGGCACCGAGCCCGATATACTTATAGCCGCCCGGGAGAAGGTAGCTTTGATCAGGAGTCGTCTGTTGACCGCTCGAGTCGACAAATTATATGCAGATAATCGTCGACCACTAGAGTTCGAGATGGGTGACCACGTTTTGGTCAAGGTATCCCCGAGTCGAGGTATCTTCCGTTTCGGAAAACGGGGGAAATTGAGTCCGAGATTCATTGGATCGTTTGAGATTCTGGATCGAATAGGCGAGTTAGCTTACCGTTTGGCTTTACCTATGGCGTTGAGCCAAATTCATAATGTATTGCACGTCTTGCAATTGCGAAAGTATGTTGACGATCCGGGTCACATACTTCAGTTCGACGAAATCGAGATCACAGATGATCATTGTATGATGAGCGTCCCATACGAGTGTTCGAGCGGCAAATCAAACAGTTGAGGAATAATGCAATTCCTTTGGTCAAGATTCAGTGGTCTAGACACAGAGTCGAAGAGGCTACTTGGGAAACCGAGGATAGTATGCGGGAGAGTTATCCCGAGTTGTTTGACCCTTAGTTTCGGGGATGAAACTCTTTTAAGGGGGGGTGTATGTAATACCCGGTTGTAATTCAGTCATTATCATTCAGTAATTTCATTCGGTGATTGTCACTCAGTGGATTTTCACTCATTTATAATCATTCATCAATCATGTTCATTCACCCGTGTTCACCGTTCGGAGAAACTTCGAGTTGTGTATCGTTATTGTCCATTGTTTCAACTTTCCACATATGAGTTCGACTTTGTTAGATCACCATTAACTTTTGGTAACTCCAAAAATTCTGAATCTTTGCAATATTATAGAGCATCGAGTTAGCTTTCCAATGGTTCAAACGGTGAGTCAATCGGAGTCCGGACGAGAGAGTTATGGTCGTTTTAGCTCACCCGCTCATTTTTCAGCTTTTGGCCGATCACTGCCGACCGAACTCGGCCGTGTCGTCCGACACGGCCCGTGCTGTACTCGTCCGGAAATGCCGAAGTCTCTGCCACGAGGACCCGGCCGTGTCGTGCAGCGCCGAGTCGAACTCTTCCGGATAAGCGAGCCGACTACCCGGGCCGCGGCCGTGTTCCGGGACACGGTCGAGTCAATGCCGGCGATGCAGAGTCAGCTGTCGGACGAGTCACTATCGGAAGGCCCCTTCGCGCGCGGCCGTGTCAAGCGAGGACATGGTCGAGTCCTGCCGTCGATTGCGCGCCGCGGCCGTGCCGTCGGCACGGGCCGTGTCAAACAGACGATCGGCCCCTATAATTTCGTTTTTTGAGCATTTCAGCTCATTCCTTCCATTTCTTCCACCTTCATACGAGAGAGAGAGAGAGAGAGTCTTGAGGGAGAGATTTCTTCATCAATTATCACTTGAGTGTGGTTTTTAATCATTTTCATTCGGTTGTGAAGCTCGGATCATCGATCTATCGCGTGTTCTTCGAATCATAGTGCTTGGATCTTCAAAGGTAACTTTCATCAAACCTCTTGGATTTTCGATTTGTGTTGAGATATGATGTTTCGGATGTTAAAATCACGTTGTATGAAGTGATATACGTATGATTATGGATATGTTCGATTATTCATTGGATTATTGATGGATTATTCAAGAACACTTTGATGTTGTGTTGAATTTGGGGGTTTTCGATTAATTATTGTTGAAATCACGATTTTGGATATTCATAATGGATTATTGATCGTATTAGAGATGTTTTGTTGGTTTGAAACACTTCTTGAGGAATTGATGTTGGTATTTTTGAAGTTTGGTTATAAACAATCGAAGTTGGCCACAAAGTGTTCGATATAATGCCCCAATGAACTTGGTTTATTCGTATCGACGTTTCGAGTTCGTTATATTCGTGTTTGATTCGTGTATTGAACGGATTGTTGGTAATTGTATTTATTCAAGGTTGTTCGAGCGACCGATATCTCAATTAGGACGTTGTTCGTGGATGGATAATTATCACCGGTGTTGTGTAAGTTAATTCTTACTCGGTTAAAAGGATATTCATTCCTTTTGTTGTTTATCATTCATAATCACAACTCATTCATCGTTGTATTAATCATATTGAGACTTGTAATTGTTGAACAATCACTTCATTAACGGGAACGGCGGTTCCAATCATTCCATTGAAACTATCAATCACTTCATTATTACTCTCATCTCGGTGAGTCATTCTTGACTTTGTCAGATTATTATTTATTCATTGATATTCATTACGGTCATTCTCGTTCATATGACCTTCTGGGTTCATATTGCGTGGCCGGGTGCGGATGTGTGGAATTTTTAGTCGGGCACATGATGGCCATGTATTGGGAGTGATACATTGGACTGTGCACACGGTAACGATTACCTCCGTGAGACTAATTAGGTACAAGGACGGGTGGGTCCGGTCATCCGTCTTGTACACTTGCACAGAACACTACGGGCGTACTATGATGCTCCTCTTCAGCGTAATTCATAACTAAGGATATTTCATAACTTCAGTTAAATCATGTTTGTGTATTTTCAACCCTTGAGGATTGTTGTTCTGTTTAACTGACCCCGGCTGGGGATTTTGTTTTTCAGGTCATGGCAAGGCAAACGCATGGGAATAGCATGTTGATGTCGAGGAGTCCCAGTGATACTAGTAGGAGGCCCCGATCTTTCAGTTATTCATGTTATTGTCCTTTATTTTCCGCTGCAGACTTTCATTTGGATACTCCGTTTCATTCAGTATTGTGTATTTTATCTTCATATAAAATACACTAGTATTCGGTATTGTCCTGGTGTGTTGTAACTAAACTCCTCATCGGAGTAATTATTGTTGTAATGTGGTTCGGTACTACATTTATCCTGTGTAATTCATTCATTTTCATTTTCCTGGTGGGTCCCAGTTGGGGATCTACGGCACTGTAATATCCGCCTAGTTTGGGGTGTTACAATCATGCCCCTCATAAGCAAGAAAGGGTCGATGGGTCCACTCTCAACCTGGTCGACTCCTCGAGTATGACGTTCTGAAGGGAGATCGGTCGCATAAGTCACATCTCTGGCAGAATTCTGATCCATATCGGCATCCGTACGCGTAAAAACATGAGGTTCTGGGTTTCGGCCTGCTCTGTAGCCTTTACCCCCTCTGCCACGTCCTCGGATTCCTCTTTCCATACTGAAAGAATAACGTTCGATCATGAACAAAGCTCAAATATGCCTCAACGGCCAATCCACAATGCTAAGTCATTAACCAAACACGAAGATACATACTCAACAGATAAATGGTCACCTCAAACATGCTAATTATAGCCAATACTGAGCCCACATGCTCCAAAACAAATAATCATGAATGAATCGTAACACAAATGTTACCTACAGATTTCAACAAAATATGTATAATCAATGGCATAATGAATGTATGAACATACAAGAGAATCGAGTCCTTACACAGGTCATACGAAGCTTCGAGGTCTTGCGATACTAGTCTTCACTGACGATGACTCGATGAAAGAATGACTCATACAGTCGTTCAACTACCACGACTCACAAAGCCCGATTGTCAGCATTGTCATAACTCGACAGTCCCACTACTACCGTCGGTAGAACCACATAACTCACATATCAGGGTATCTCACAACCCAATGCTCTGATACCATCTTCTGTAACACCCCCAAATCCTATTGGGTCATTACAGCGCCGTGGACCCCACACCAGGAGATCCACCAGGCTAACACGACCAAAAATACAATTAACTGACCAAAAGGGGAATCACAATCCCTACACTGACATCCAACATAATATTCCGATATGGAATTTCAATGACAACAGTGGGCCTACATGGCCAAAATAAGATACAAAAACATCCACGAGCCTTGCTCGGATAATACAAAATGACAAAGACTGAACAAAACTGGAGTACTCCAATTGTCTGACTGACATGAACACCAAAACATCTCGGACTAGTATCGCTCGAATGCCTCGTCGCCACCGTCATGCCCCTGTGTCTCAGCTCTCTCCTCGCAGACACCTAAAACATGAAAACATGTTCCGCCCCCACGGGGTCAGTCATCCAGATAATAATTATCAAATACATGTACAACATGATATGCATCCAAAGGGCAGAATGAATAGTATAGTAATGGTAATACGAGATGCTCACAAACCAAAGTAAGAATCGAGCATTCGTGGAATACTATGCCCACAGCATACGATCAATACCTGCTCAGCAGATTATAACACAAGTGCCCAACGGCGAATCATCAATACAGAACACAACAATACATCACCCGAAGGTAAACCAAGCCAAACACTGAAATAGATACGAATCACAATGCCCGAAGGCTCCAACAGGAATACCGATACATCATAATGGCCTAATGTACCGAAAGCCGTTTATCATCATAATACTGAATGTCACTCACCGAAGTCATCAATCACCACAATGGCCCGAAGCCAAAACAGCCCAAGTCAGTATCAATGAGGGCGAAGCCACGGCAAGCCGTATCACAATGAGATCATCCAATGACCGTGACCTGCTGAATTGCAGTCTTTGAAACCAACCGCGAGGGTTCAAGCCCCAGACTTACCCATAATGAGATCACCCGGACCGTGACTCATCGAATCGTAGGTGTTGGGAAACCAACCGCGAAGGTTCAAGCCCCAAGCTTACCCATAATGAGATCATCAACATGACCGTGACCTACTGAACTGTAGGTGTTGGGAAACCAACCGCGAAGGTTCAAGCCCCAAGCTTACCCATAATGAGATTATTAACATGACCGTGACCTACTGAACTATAGGTGTTGGGAAACCAACCGCGAAGGTTCAAGCCCCAAGCTTACCCATCGAGCACTAGCCGAGACTAGCCTCCAAAACATAATTAATCACAATAGTAACGATCCCAAGATTACCAAATTCACAAGAATAATAGCGTGCTGCCTTGAGTCGGCCAACACGACAACAACAACTCAAGGATGGGCACCGTCCACGGTGGACCCAATTCAAATACCTCGATTACCTTACAACGGTCAATTGATCACAACAACTTAACGGATGGAAACTATCCTTGACCGTCCCAATTCAATACATCTATTACTTTAGAGCGGTTAATCGATAACCAATGATACAACAGATGGGAATTATCTTCGATAATTCCAATTAAATACATCGATTACCTTAGAACGGTCAATCGATGCACAATGATACAACGGATGGGAATTATCTTCGATAATCCCAATTAAATAAATCGATTACCTTAGAATGGTCAATCGATACACAATGATACAACGGATGATAATTATCTTCGATAATCCCAATTAAATGCATTGATTACCTTAGAACGGTCAATCGATACACAATGATACAACGGATGGGAATTATCTTCGATAATCCCAATTAAATACATCGATTACCTTAGAACGGTCAATCGATACACAATGATACAACAGATGGGAATTATCTTCGATAATCCCAATTAAATACATCGATTACCTCATAACGGTCAATCGATACACAATGATACAGTAGAGTGGATGTCCCGGCGTCTTAAACTGACCACCGAAACAGATATAATAAACGAATATATCAAACGCCTCCAGTCGGTCAATGCAACATCATAGTGACAGTTCCAATTCAATAATAACGATTCAACGATGCCTCAGAACGACATTCACGTCAACAATAATAATCGATACATCGATGCCGCGAACCGGCTATCGACAACAAGAATCTCAATGCCTTAAACCGGCCGTTAACGAATAACAATCACATCTGGCATAATCATCGAAGGGTATTGCATCAAACAATTCCCGAATATCAAAAAATCACGAAGAGACTAAGTCTCGAAATGATACAATACATTCATACACATATATGATAACATTAATCTCATTGACCAGTACAAGTATAAAACTTGCCTCAAACTGAAGGCGAGCAAGTCCTTCCACGATCAACGTCCTGGCACGAAACGACGAACGGTGCCTCCCGACGATCACGAATGCTCGAACAACCTTGAATGAAAACGATTCATTCAAAAACACAAAATCAATAGAAAACAACGACAAGGACAAAGCCTTATTCAAGCACGAATCGATCACACCGCACGAACGAATATCATAGTTCTCAACTATGAATTCCAACATCCTCCAACACCTCGATGATCAATTAACATGATCATTACGTTCTTAACACTTGTGAAATCCATTCAACAAGACTCACTTAAGAACAATTATCAAAACAAACATCTCAAAATGATAATATCACCAATATCATCAAATTGATCCTCCTACAATGATAATATTATCAATATTATCATTATCACCCCAAGAACATCATCAACTCAATAATAATGATGTCTGAAGCAAAAATCCTTCCTCAATACATCATGAATTCGGATTAAACAACAAGATTCACTCAACCATTTCCAAATTATGATAATCACCTCCTAAATCATCATAAATCCTTACTAAAATGGTTAAAATCTTTTAAGAACACCACCAACAACAATAATCATCTCAAGGCTATGTTAATCATATAACAATCTTAACATAATCCTTCCTAGACATGATTAAAAACCTCCAAACAATCTAAAACATCAAGAACATAATCCAACTCAAGTAATACTATCATGTTCTTCATCAAAAGTTTATCAAAACCATGAAGAATCATGATATACTCCATTAATCAAACAATACCCGAAGAAAACAACAACAAAACTTGAAAATCACTTGAAGAACAAGAGATTGAGGAACTTACGAAGAAGAACAAGAAGAAGCCTCCAAACACCAAAGGAGCACCAACAAGCTTCCAACTTCAAGCTTCAATCCAAGCTAGGATGATCAAGATCGAGTTGGAAGGTGCTAAACATCAATAACAAGTCCAAACGGACGATTCTAGGGAGAGAAATTGTGTTTTGGTTCGTGAGGAAATGAAATACGAAGCTAACATAAATAGACTGACAAACTCATTACGTACGTTATACACTATGGTTAACGTACGTAAGAGACATTACGTACGATATGCCATGACATTAACGTACGTAATGAAAAATCCAGAACCAACTGGACTAAAATACGGAGGCCTTAACGTACGTAAACAAGAACTTATTACGTACGTTAACAAGACCTGCATTACGTACGTAGAGCTCACCTCTTAACGTACGTAAGGGCCCGTTGACTGCAATAGTGAGATCCGATCGGAAGATGCTCGGGACCCACCGGCCGAAAGTAACCACGAGGAAGGTTCCTGCCACCTCCAAGCATTACGTACGTAACCTTACAAGCATAATGTACGTAATAGCAACACGCTAGCATACGTAATGCTACATCCGTAGCGTACGCTAAGGCTATGAACTTAGCCAAAAATCCAAACTCTCCAACCAACATTCAAACGACGAAACCAACCCGATGACAAGTATAATATTTCGATCCCGAAATATTCCAATACAATATACATTGTATCAGTCCAAAACAATAACACTTGTACAATTCAAAATGAATATCTACAACTCAACAGTAACACGAAAAAAATTATCCCCGGATATTACACGGATTGGGGGTGTTACATAAATGGTATCGGAGCTTAGGTTGAGGAAACCTAGGCTGTCGGGTCAAGTCGTGTTGTTTGAGTCTTGTTTCGTCGGATTTTATCTGACTGAGTCGTGTCGCGACGCGTCGTTTGAGTTTGTTGGTCGTGATTAGTATCGTGGGGAGATCATCATCTTCGTGCGACCTGCGGAAGTAAGTCTCTCTTCTTTGTGTTGTGCCTCGTGTGACACGAGCTATTTTTATGATTATTTGTTAAGTGGTGGAATCCTTATGTGGATTTTGATTTCATGATATGTATTTAGTCGACTCTCGTATTTGATTTATACGAGGAGTGTCATCGCTTGTGATGTCTTTTTATTGTTGTTTTTGTCCGTTGCTGATGATTTTCGAATCGATTTGCACATTTTACAAGTTCTATTGTGGAAGCTTTGTGCTTATACGCGTTCGACTTGTTCACTAGCCAGGGCGGGAGGGTCCTTAGAGGCCTCAAATAAGGTCAGTGGTTTTGTTCTAAATCCTAGGCGGTCTTCGGCTATGGTATTTTATCGTTTATTTCCATTTAAAGACATGTATTGTCTTGATTTTAAACGTTTTGATCCGTGTACTAGGAGTTGTTTTAGTGAACGCTGATATGTGTGAGTTTTGGGCATTCTGGCCTATTGGATTTTTGAAAATCTTGAGTATCTTAGAAAAATAAATTTCGAGACATAATTTTCAAATGAGTTATTTTCTTGTGTTACATCCTAGGTGCCACAATATATTTCAAAAATTTTCTACTTCGAGAACCAAAATGCTTTGAGATATTTTCAATGTTTTAGAAACACTTTTATTTAGACCCGAGGGTCGAATATTCTGAAAGTTTTCGCTAAGAGAAAGTGTCCTCATTTTTATCAAATGCGAAATGGTTCTCCAAAGTCTCGATAATGATGTTTCACGTTTGTACTTTTTGAAAGGTGATGCTCAAGATCAACCGGTGTTCTTCTAAATTATTTTCAAAATGAGGTTTTCGTTTTTTTAAAAAACCTATCCATTCCCGTTTGAGGGCTGGATATTATGTATGATGTTCGCATTGTAATTTTAATATTTGCTCCCGAGTATGATCGAATTGGCAGTGTGAGCGTTGAGTCATTTTCCACACATTTGTTGTGTTAGCCCCCTGTGAGAGGCGGGATGTTGGTGTTAAATGTTGTCGCCTCGTGGTGATTTCTGCGTTGTCGCGCATGTGCGAGCTGTTAGAGCTTGGTTTGGTATGACCGTGTGCATCGGTGATGGTTCCGTTATGTGTCGGTTGTTTAATGTCTTGTTACTTTGCTCTCATTTTTGTGAATTTCGTGGACGAGGTCGGAGGTAATGCCCGTACTATTTTGACTTCTGTATTTTCTCTTTCTCCAGTCTATCGATTCGCTCATGTTCGTTGATACTTTATGAACTTGTTCTGTATTTCGGTTTCATCGTCCGAACGAGCTGCGACCTTGTTGTGGGTCGATCTGGTTATCGCTGTGACTTTTTTTTTCGGGTTCGGTTCGATTCTTGTGAACCTTGTTCGGGAGTGACATCATTTGGTTCTACTAGTTCTTTTATTCGAAGTGGATAGGATTTTGAACTTCTGTATATTCTACTTTGTCGACTCATTTATGTTCGTTGACATTTCTGAGCTTGTCCTGCCCCTTGTTTTTGTTTATCGAACGAGTGTGGTATCATTTCGGAATAACTCGTTTGTCGTTGTGACTTTTGAATCGCTATTCCCTTTCCTGTGGATCTTATGGGAATGCATGTCTTGTTGTTCTCACCAGATCATCCTGGGAATTGTTGTTTGAATTTTATTATCCTTCGTGTTTCAGACATGATTGTTCGATTTTTGTTGTCTCGATCGTTTATTTGTTCGGTTTTTGTTCTCGTTTCGTGATTGTTGAGCATTCAGGCTCCTTCCTAATTCCCTTAAGTTCAGGAAATTAGTCTCGTTTTCGATCTTCCAACCCTTGGGCGGTGGAATTCCGTATTTGTTCAGCGATTGGCTCGCGTTTTGATTGATGTACCGTTGGGTTGGTCAATCGTATTGATTTTCATTTGTTGTGTTTTGTGATTGTTCGGATAATTGACTTGATTGTATTATCCATTTGATGACGCTTGTCACTTGTTGGTTTTATTATATCCCTAACGGCGACGTTGTGTTGGTCGTCGTGGAGCGTGTTTTCACATCGTATATTCCGTTGCGTTGTTTGTAACGTTTCGCCGTTGGGCGTTAGTTACGCGTTTCTTGCGTATCTCGTTGAGTTTTCCTGGCGGGATATTGCTTCTCCCTACTTGTTTTATGTTTCGGGACGAAACTTCTTTTAAGGAGGGTAGAATGTAATATCCGCAATTTTCGATTTTCGGTAAATTTTCTTTTTTCGGTCGGAGTCCGTTTTGACGACTCTCTCATGACCGTTTCGTCATTCTGAGAATGATTAATTCTACACTTTTTGACATCCGAGTTCGTTTCGGTGTCGTTTTGTTCAGTTCCGTGCTTTTTAACGACTTTTCCGCACTTGAGTTCGATTCTTGCGAATCTCGTTCGAAACTGCTGTTTCGAGTTTCCCGTAAGTCCGTTTAACTTTGTTAGACGTGTTGTGAACTTCGGTTTGGTTATTCGATCACGTATCGTGATTTCCGGGCGTTTTGGGCCATTTTGTAATTTCTTGAAAGTTACAGGTATCCGTATCTGTAATTGTTGTCTCGACTCGTTTCTTGGTCGCGTATGATTAATTATTGTATTATGTTTTCATTTCGGGTCGTTGATGTCGTCCGTGAACTTTTCGTCGTGTTCGTTCCGTGCGTTTTCGGAAATCGAGTCGTCGAGCCACAGTGGTCGCATCGGCCGGACGGTTGCGGATCGCCGGACGATTGCGGCACCGGCCGGATAGGTGCGGCAGAACCGGCGTAAGCGCACGCTATCGGAAGGTCGCGGCGCGCTAACCGGCAGTGTAGCGCACACTATCGGCCGCCTAACGACGCTATTGGAGTCCAGCGGTGGGGTTACGAGGTTACGGACTCGGTCGGGATCGGCGGTAGCGCACGCCATCGCTTGGCCGTAGCGCACGCTAACCGGCAGGGGTAGCGCACGCTGTCGGCCGACTAGCGTACGTTACCTGGGCGAACTTTTTAGTCCAGAGGTCACTGGACAGGTCGGCTAGCGCGCGCTGGCTTTCGGCCGTAGCGCACGCTAGCGGGAGTCGGGTCGGCAGGTTTGGTCGGTGGTGCCGGGTCATGCGGGCCCTGGCCGAGGGTACTCGGCCGATACCGGCCGATAGCGCATGCTAGTCCGGGAAGGCTAGCGCACGCTAGTTCCGGCCCAGTATAAATGTGACAGAGCAGTCACATTTTCATTCATTTCTCACTTCCTTCCTCTTCTATCCGCGGCTGGCGATTCGAGAGTGGCGAAGCCATGTTGTTTGACAAAAAATCCACGAAGTTCTTGAGTTCATAACATCAATCAATCATCCGTTATCATCCTTTGATCCAGCGAATCAAGGTAATCTTACCTTAGAACCCTAATTTCGTGAATTTGGGGGTTTTTGCATTTTTGTCCGATTCGTTCCGTGTTGTTGATTAATTCATGATGGGTATGATTAATCTTGGTAGTATTCTTGTGTTTAACATCATTTAATCCATTGTTCTTCGTCGAATCGAAGTATATTTCTTGATTTCCTTCGAATTGACTTTTTGGGGGATTTATTCTCGATCTCGTTTTTCATCTGTTTTTGATGGATCGATTGTGGTTAAATGATGTTGTTAAACACATTCTATGGATTGTATATCCATATTTCAACTTAGAATTCTGTTTTTGTGTTTTGTCGGGACGAATCGTGTTCTTGGCCGTTTTGGGGGAAATCCTTGAACTTTCGTCATTTGTTCTTTGAATTCAGCGGCTTTGGGTCGTACTTTGGAATTCATTTTCGTTGTTATTGTTTTTGTTCGTAGTTCATTGTTGTTGATTGTCATTCGGTGGAGTCGGCAAGTTCGTAGTTGGTTCGTGCCAACCTACTTCAGCCGATTCTCCGCGTTGTGGTTATTCGAGGTAAGTACCTTGCCCATACTTTTCTTATTTTATGGATATGATGATCGGTGATCGTATTGGCGTGTTTGTTTGGTTGTTTGAAATGAAGTTTCAAAAGATTTCGGTTTGGCCTCGTTAAAGGCTCTCTTTCAAAACGCGTGTGTGTTTTGTGAACGGTGTGTTTTGGGAATTGATTATGATTTGGTCATTTTGAACGTTAAAGGCTTTGATGATATCCCTGTTGTTTAAAGTTATGGAATCGTGTATTCCGTGTTTAATCTTGTTATTGTGTTTTGAAGAGTTTGATAACGGCGTCGAGTAAGTGGCCATCTCTAGTAAGTATTCTTGATGAACTTACATTCTTAGCATATTAGTATTGCATGAGTAACGTGTGTGTGTGTGTGCTCACTACGGGTTAGATCCGACGGGGTCTCGGTAGGGGTCCATAAGAGACGTGGATCGACGAGCTTGCTTTTAACCACTACGAGTTAGATCCGATGGGGTCTCGGTAGGGGTCCACAGAGACGTGGATCGACGGTTAATTGTGGTGCATTTTGCAAATGTGATTTGATTATGGCATTTCTGGAAATGAGCGCTTTTGAACGGTTTTCATGATTGCATGCATCGACTAAGTGTGTAAGAGGTAAGTTGTTCGTTTGGCTTACTTGGCTAGGATGGCACTAGAGTATTTTGTTGTTTGTTTTAAATCCTTTATTTGTGGATTTTGATGTTGGGAGACGAACCTTGCAGTCGTTCTTTTGTACTGTGAGTTGATGAGATTTGGGGCTAAAATCCCAATGGTTTTGTAAAAGTCATTTTATGGATTTGGGGCTAAAATCCCAACGGTTTGGTAAATGTCATTTTTCGGAAAGTAAACCTTCGGGGCGGTGACCCCTTTTGTCTTTTAGATTTTGAAAAGTAGGATTTGATAATCCTAAATTGTTTTCTATTAAAACTCTCGATGGCATTCTAAACCGTTTTATAAATTATTTCCATTGATTTATGATATTTCGATTTTGAAAGGTTTTCTCAAACTCTTGCCTCGGGAAGTACTTTTCGTTTCGTTTGGATCTTTGAGGATTCCTGGTTATTGTTATTCGTGGAATGTGAATTGTATGGCTCGTATTTGCACTTTGTTCTTGCACTAGCAAAATAGTGGAGTTTTGCTAACCCCCGAGTATTCGGGGGGTGGATGTCTGTTTTTGCATTCAGGTTTTGGAGCATAACACAGGGTCGGCATGAAGGATGATGAAAGATGATCGATACTAATCACATGGGGTGTTACACTGCTGGTTTTATGTTCTGCTCGCTTTTATTTACCTTAACAATTTTTAGTGGTTTGAGTAGGTTCAAAATACATAACAATTTTTAGTGGTTTGATTAGATTATAGTTTGATGGTTGTTGGTCTGACTTTGTTTAAACTCTCTTTCCTCCGACTTCGCTATTCATTCGGTCGGGTTTGTTTTTTACTGTTGTCTTGAATTGCTCCTTCTGATGCATGTTCTCGGAAATATTTACAATTTAGTCAGCTTTGTGGAGGTCATTTATTTTCTGCTGCTATATCAAAGATTACCTGCTCGCTATCTTTCTTCTTCTATTTTTGAATGAACGTGCAGTATTTATTACTTCGTATTTTGAGTTTATAATCAATTCTTATCAACTATCCTCTACTGTAGGTACTGTCGCAATTATAATTGGTAGCCACCCTCCAAGAATGGTGTCCTTAAGAGGAAAGCAAAAAACGCTCTGTGAATATGCAGTAATAGATGAAATGTATGAAATTGTCGCACTATTTCATGATTACCGTCCTCTCTTTTCTTCATTATTTATAGCCTCTTCTTATATTAATATATATCATACTTGTTACCCTCAGCTACAAACCAAATATTGAAAAATATTACTTCCTTCGCTCCTTGTTGTAGGCTCAAACCCTTCATAATTACTTTCTGGAATGATGCTGCAACAGATGATGTCTACAACCAACTCGATTCTATGAAAGACAGACATGTTATAGCAGCTCTAAACTTCAATGTCACAGATTATCACAGTAATATCGCTGTCCCTTGGCCTCCGCTCACTAAATATCATTATATATACAAAACAATTACCTCACATTTATATTTTCTATTAATCCCTCACCTCTCTCACTTACTTTCAGATATCTCACTTAGCTCCACATCTGCATCTCTTGTCCTCATGAACTCCAAAATCAACCGCGTCCAAGAGCTTCAGAAATGGGGAGTACATATTTCCAAGTACCTATATTGCTGTATACAATTATTATAACAACATATTTTTTGACAGGTATTCCATACATAAAGAGAAAATCGACGACCTTCAACACCAAGGTGATGTTTTCAAGAAAGCACAGGCCAATTTCGGTATTAATTCCCAAGCAATCATATCTGTTCAGGCACTCCTTGCAATCGTACAGGTAAACACTTTCAAATTAATCTCAAACCCACTCACGTCAAATACAGCTGCACCTACTCCGACTCCCCTATCTCTAATATTTTCGTCACCCATTACTACATTTACGAAAATTCATTTATCCTACAGCCATACAGATCCAGCCTGTTCGTCCGAGGTAAACTATCTCGCAGGCGCCAGCATTTTATCTACCCTTGCTGCGAAAAATGTCACCATTTGACAACTACCGAGTACAGTTATCTGTTCGAGTGCCACTCTTGTCAACAAAATAGGACTGCCATTCCAAGCTACAGCACAATACACAATCTCATTCTGCCTCACACTGTCATTGTTTACCCAAATGACTACATTATATTTTCCATGCATCAATAGATTCAGGTTCTCTCTCTTAGTATATGATGATCCTGGCGAAACAGAAGTTACTATTTTTGGCAACGAAGGCGAAGAAATCATGTAAATGTTAGCAAATCACTTTCTTGAGAAGTATTCTGGTGTAAATAACTTCTCTTAACATTATTCCTACTGCTCACAACTAAACTGTTTAAAGTACATTTTATTTGACTCTAAACAACATTAACCTGCAGGATGAAGCTTTAATATTAGACTCTGTTGACTCCAAACTAGCTTAGGTCCAACTGACAGTGAAAATTCAATCAAAGGTATTTAATAAACAGGATGGCACAACTACAATGTCACATACCATGCAAGCCCTGCAATGTCAGCCAATACATTCTCCAACTGTCTGCAACACCGAAACAATCACCTCATCCTCGACAGGTATGTCTAATGTCTGCGTTTTTTGAAGATTGCAGCCTCATCTGCTTGTTTGTCTATCTAATAAAATCTGATTCAGATTTATCGCATTAATAGCCCCTACATAGCAATGGCAGGCGTATAGCCTATGTTTGTTCACATGAGCCACTTTTCCAGGTTATATATTTTCTGCTCACGTTTTAGTTAAGGTAGCATGACATAGATTTCTCTGTGTTTCTGTTGCAAGTTTGGACACTTGGATTGCTTGGTTAAATGGTGAATTTTGTTTTGAATTTTTTTTGAAGGATTGGTTTGATATTTAAGTTCAAATCTGTAAAGTTTTGTGTTCCATATATTGATTCTCAATTAATTAAAAATCTTCGAGTAAAGTGCGCGCAGTAATGTCAAAATTTTCAGATTGGCTGCCCTGTTTTGGGGAGTTATTTTTAAGAAGTTAAATGTCTTATTTCTTATTGGCCAAATGATAAAACTTGTTCTTATAAGTCTTGTCTAGGTCCATACCAAATATTGTATTCATGGGGCTTCTAAATGCTGAGATATGGTTGTTTGAATGAGGTTTACTTGAATAAAATCAGTTATACGTCAGGGCTATTTGGTAATAATGTTTGGTTTTCCTTCGGTTACACACGATATCTCGAATGCCCTGGCCTAACATATTTTCCGTATCAATATCTTTCCGATACATGCCTTTCTTTACAGTCGTACGTTTCTTTCATAGCAGCACATGTTTATTCCATTTTTTTTCAGTGCATTTAGTTTCTCAAACATTTGGCTTTCTATTTCGCTTCGGCCTCTCTCGGTTAGATAAACATTTCACCTCGCTACAAATTTCTCGCTGAAAGTAATCTTGTTCTATTTTTTAATGAGCATGCCTGGATATTCATTTGATGCTTTTTGTCTCAAAGAACGTTAAACATGATTTTCATTATCTTCCAGAGATGCCCTTAAAATCTCCACACCGTCAAAAAACGAAACAAAAACACTCTCACCAACAATCAAAGGTAATTTCTTATCAACATGTTCTGCTCGTATACATTCACTAAATATATATTAACATATATTTCTTATTTCAGAGCATCCTAACCTTGACGCACACATCAATACATCATCTCGCGGACGAACATTGAATGCCAAAAAAGTTGAGTGACTCAACTTTGATGTCTGCCTGTATAATCACACATCCACCAGCCTTAATCCCTGCCTGTATATGATTGAAAATTTTATTTTACTTTCCTGTTGATTTTAGATATTTCCTGACTTGGTTGTATTCTATCTAATAAAATCTGATTCAGATTTATCGCATTAATAGCCCCTACATAGCAATGGCACGCGTATAGCCTATGTTTGTTCACATGAGCCACTTTTCCAGGTTATATATTTTCTGCTCACATTTTAGTTAAGGTAGCATGACACAGATTTCTCTGTGTTTCTGTTGCAAGTTTGGACACTTGGATTGCTTGGTTAAATGGTGAATTTTGTTTTGAATTTTTTTTGAAGGATTGGTTTGATATTCAAGTTCAAATCTGTAAAGTTTTGTGTTCCATATATTGATTCTCAATTTATTAAAAATCTTCGAGTAAAGTGCGCACAGTAATGTCAAAATTTTCAGATTGGCTGCCCTATTTTGGGGAGTTATTTTTAAGAGGTTAAATGTCTTTTTTCTTTTGGCCAAATGATAAAACTTGTTTATATAAGTCTTGTCTAGGTCCATACCAAATATTATATTCATGGGACTTGTAAATGTTGAGATATGGTTGTTTGAATGAGGTTTACTTCAATAAAATCAGTTATACGGCAGAGCTATTTAGTAATATCTTTCGGATACATGTCTCTCTTTACAGTCGTATGTTTCTTTCGTAGCAGCACGTGTTTATTCCATATTTTTTTCAGTGCATTTAGTTTCTCAAACATTTGTATTTCTATTTCGCTTCGGCCTCTCTCGGTTAAATAAACATTTCGCCTCACTACAAATTTCTTGCTGAAAGTAATCTTGTTCTATTTTTTAATGAGCATGCCTGGATATTGATTTGATGCTTTTTGTTTCAAAAAACGTTAAACATGATTTTCATTATCTTCCACAGATGCCCTTAAAATCTCCACACCGCCAAAAAATGAACCAAAAACACTCGCGGATGAACATTGAAAGCCCAAAAAGTTGAGTGACTCAACTTTGATGTCTGCCTGTATAATCACACATCCACCAGCCTTAACCCCTGCCTGTATATGATTGAAGATTTTATTTTACTTTCCTGTTGATTTTAGATATTTCCTGACATGGTTGTGGTTGTTACCAAACTTGGTGACACTACTTGCATTTGCCGAAAAGAATGGTTCCTACATTTTACTTTCGTTTTTTTCGGTGGCTACAAAATATCAAAGATTGACATTTAGCGTGCGATTTGGAGACAATAAGAGATTTGAAAGAGGAACTCAACCAAACAAAGCCATACAATATGTCTACTTAATATAATATTTTCACTTTGTCGTATATGGTATTTGATTGTCCAGTTTCCAAAAAACAAATAATAATAGTGGATACGTAATCTAAAGTACAAATTGCACACACTATGCACATTATACACATCTCATGATTTATTTGTAATTTTCATGCTAAAAGTGTCTTAGGACACTATTCAAGTTTCCCACGGGTTTCATGCTTTATTAATCAGCGATTTAATTTCAATTCCGGCCACTCTTTACCTAACCAAATAAAGTGAGTAAAACATATATTTTAGGAACAAGATCATTAAAAAAGAGCTACCAAAATTTGTGTTGTATTCTCATAACCTAACATAAATTACGATGTATTTTATTTTGTCTAACTAAATAAGTAAATGAATAATATATAGATTTATACTACCAATTTATTTAAAAAATAATATCTAGCCTAACTAACTGACATATAGTATGAAAAAAACCCATATATATTTCAAAATGAATAAATGAATCATATATAGACTTATAATACCAATTTATTTAAAAGTTAACATCTTGCCTAACTAATTAATATATTAGCCGTCGGCTAAACTTGCTGACTTTAGCCGACGACGTCCGACGACCGTCAGCTGTTCTCCGGCTAGTCGTCGGCTAAAGTGTTAGTTTTAGTAGTGATATGTAATTAAAAAACAATATAGATTCGAAAAAATCTCGTTATTCAAATATATGCTATTGCTAAAATTCAAATTATAAATGAATATAAAATAATAAAAAAATTATGTAGCATGAACTAACCAAAATTATTATAGCCATTTCCGAGTAAAAAAGTGCAAATCTAATCAATTAACCCCGATATTCATAGAATTCCAACTTGAATACATACAATGTGGTCTGATTCATACATGGGCAATCCCGTGCATTGCACGGGATTCCCTTCTCCTTCTCCCTCTTCTTCTCCTTCCCCTCTTCCTTCGTTTTGTTTTTTTCCTTTTTTTTTTTGTTCCTTATTCAACGCTGTTCTGCACGGAAGCCACCATGTTTTACCAAAGCAGGAGAAGTAAAGTTGAAGAGGATTTCAGCTGCCAAATTTTGACCACTTTTAGGCGTGGAAATGAAAAAAAAAAAAAAGGCTGGATTTTTGGCAGATTTTGTCCTCAATTTCCCTATAAAAGGGCCTGCTCACATCCGAAGAAAATCATCCATTATCAGCCAAGCATTCCTCAATTACTCCTCCGATTGAGAGATAAAGTGAGAAAAATAGAGAGTATTTTTCTATCTCCTCAAAAGAGCGTGTTCTTGTTTTCTTGTCATTACGAGTTAAATACTTGAGATATTTTTGTATTCCGAGAGATATCTTCTTGAGAGATTGTTTATCCCCTAATTTATTTAGGGAGAATTCTGTAATCCTACTATAGTCATAGTAGAAGTTTTTTGGACTAAGGTCCTCCCGTAGTTTTTCCCGATTTGGGTTTTCCACGTAAAATTCTTGTGTCCTGATTTAATATTTTAATATTCCATTTTTAATTCCATATAGTGGGAAAATATTTATCCTACTTCTGCTGTGCAAGTGTCATTTATTTTGACACTATTTTCTAAAGACGTGTAATTTTTCCCAACAAGTGGTATCGGAGCCATTTGGTTAAGGAAGCGGATTAAAAATGGAGGAATCGTCTTCCCTTGGCGGCATGTTCAAATTGAACGGATCAAATTACTCAATTTGGAAACCAAGCATGTTGGATCTTCTCTACTGTAAGGATCTCTATTTACCCTTACATGGTGATGGTGCCAAACCGAAAGATACAAGTGATGCTGAATGGAAGATCATGCACAGAAAAACTGTTGGCTACATCCGGTGCTTCATTGAACACAGTATTTTCCATCATTTTTCTAATGAGGAAAAAGCCGATGATCTTTGGAAGAAAATCAAATCTATGTTTGAGAGAAAAAATGCCTTAAACAAAGCTTCAATAATCAGAAGAATTGTTCGATTGCGATATGCGGAGGGTGCCAACATGACGGAGCACCTAAATACATATCAAGGTCTTATCAACCAATCCATCAATATTAAGATTTCCATTGATGATGAAGTTGTAGCTTTATTGCTACTGAGTTCGTTGCCAGATAGTTGGGACACTCTTGTGGTCTCAATCAGCAACTCGACTCCAGACGGAGCTCTGACCTTGCAGATGGTCAAAGATTGTCTTCTTAATGAAGAATCCAGAAGAAAAGAACAAGATCGCTCTTTTGAGACATAGGCGATGGTTGCTGAAAATATTGATCGAGGGAGAAGCAAAAATAAAAGCTCTAAATTTACAAGAGATAAATCCAGGGGAAAGTCTAAGCCTAGAAGAGACTTCAAATGCCATTATTGTAGTGGTTTGAACCACTATGAGAAAGACTGTAGAAAGAAGAAAAGGGAACAAAAGCACGAAAATAATGGAAATACACATCAAGACATGACAGCAGTTACGGCTGATGGCGATATCATCATGGTCTGTGATGATACTCTTATGAGTATGTCATGCCAACAAACCGACTGGATCGTAGATTCGGGTGCATCTTATCACATTACACCATATCGTGATATGTTTGTATCCTACACTGGTGGAAGCTTTGGCAAAGTCAGAATGGCCAATCATGGTGTGACTGAAGTGGCTGGTAGAGGAGACATTATTCTGCTTACTGATACTGGATGTAAGCTTATCTTAAAAGATGTACGACATGTTCCTGATATCAGACTCAATATTATTTCCCTTGGCAAGCTCGACGATGATGGTTACATCAATCACTTTGGTGAAGGAAAATGGAAACTCATCAGAGGCTCCCATATTGCAGCAAAAGGTAGAAAAGAAAATTCTCTCTACTTAATGCAAGCAAATCTATCCAATGGAGAGGTGAATACAGTCGTCAAAAACTCCTCCATTGAGTTATGGCATAAGAGGCTCGGACATTTGAGCCAGAAAGGTTTAGAAATTTTGGCAAGAAGGAACCTCCTCCCTGAAGTAAAAGGCATGCACTTGGAAACCTGTGTTGATTGTTTGGCAGGGAAACAACACAGAGTTGCATTCAAAAGCTTCTCTCCCTCAAGAAGAGCTCAGTCTCTTGATTTGGTGCACACAGACCTGTGCTATATGAAAGACAGGACTCTTGGTGGTGCATTGTACTTCGTCACTTTCATTGACGATTTTTCGAGAAAAGTGTGGTGCTTTGCTTTGAAAACAAAAGACCAAATATTAGAGGTCTTTAAGCATTTTCAAACAAAAGTTGAGAGAGAAACTGGAAGGACACTAAAATGTGTTCGTGCAAACAATGGTGGTGAATACCAAGGCCCGTTTGAACAACACTGTAAGAACCATGGTATCAAGCTTGAGAAAAGCGTCCCAAAGACCCCTCAGCATAATGGCGTTGCCGAAAGGATGAACAGGACAATTTGTGAAAGAATTATATGTATATTATCCCATTCAAAATTGCCAAAATCATTTTGGGGTGAAGATATGAGGGAAAAAATAAATTTTAAAAGTTTAGGGCTATTTGGGAATTAAAATAAATTTGAACTTGATTGAAACTTTCTAAATCTATTTTTGATATTTTATAATTTGACCCTGAATCAAGTTTTAAGTATTCTAGATTGACCCCTAAACTTTTGAAAAAATTCTATAAAATTATGTTTTGGCCCAAGTACTTTAATGTTTCTTTAAAAAATGTATAACCTTTTTTGTTTTGATCCAAAATAGGTCAAACGACCTCCAAATGGCTCCTATTTCAAAATATAACTTTCTTATACCCTGATAACATGCGAGGTGTATCATAATTATATTCTCACCCTTAAATCGACTAAATTTGAGAGTAGAGTTCTAATATTTACATAATTTATAACGAAATAAGTATATAATATTATCCATTTTAGGTCGAAGATTTGGTGAATGAGCCACTCCACTTTCTTGTCAATCGAACTTTTCCATTCGTTGGAATACAAGCAAGTACCTTGATCCTGTTTTATGTATTATTTTGAATTTGATGTTGTACTATGATATTTTTGCAAAGAAATAACAATGATTGACAACTTTCTGAAAAGTTGATTTTGAAAAATGAACGTGGTGCCGAGTAAAATCGGGGATTGTCCTGAGGAGGGCTCTGGAGTATGAAATTGATTAATACACTTGGCAGGCCGATTAAAACCGGCTAATGCACATGACGAGGGCTCCGGAGTACGTCATGATGAGCCAGCGTATACTTGGTTGGTTATCCGACCGGGGATTGCCGTGATGAGGGCTTTGGGGTATGAAGTTGAGTAATACTGGTATAACCCCGTAGTTTTTATTGATTGATGATTTACGTATTATTCCGGAACAACAACGTGATATGAATGGACCACTGTGATGTCTTATATTTCTGCATGTTATACATATTCATGTTATCAATGTACTTGCACCGGCCGTTTGCTGACCCCTTCGGGGGTGGATCCATTATTTGTGTATTCAACACTACTAGAAAAAATACTTTCTAAATTGGGTAAAATAGATATTTTAAATCGGTTAAATAACCGTTATAGATCTAGCCGATGTAGAAAGTCTGGACTTTCTACATCGGTTTTCAGAACCGATCTAGAAAGTCTGCTTACTACATCGGTTATTTAACAGATCTAGAATGTCTATTTGAACCGATCTAGATAGTCTGATTTTTTTTCCAAAAAAAATGACCCTAACCCAGCTCGGTCCGACCCGACCACAGCCCGGCCCCAACCCGACCACAACCGGCCCGGCCCCGACCCGACCACAACCGGCCTGGCCCAAGACCCGACCCAAGACCGGACACGACCCAGTCATGAAATATCAATGTATTTCAATTTATTGCCATGAGGATTTGAAACCCTGACCTTGTGGTTGGGGAGTGAAGTCCCAACCAGTAGGCTAAGGTAAGTTGTTTGAGAAACTTGCATTTATATTAAATTTAAATATAATTTCTCGAGTGGATTTTAAATCGGTTCTAAAATAACCGATCTAGAAAGTGCACTTTCTAGATCGGTTCTAAAATAACTGATTTAGAAAGTCTACTTTTTAGATCGGTTCTAAAACAACCGATTTAGAATTTCCACTTTCTAGCTCGGTTCTAAAATAACCGATTTAGAAAATGATCATGCCACTTTATAGATCGATTATTATAGAACCGATCTAAAATGTCCGATGTGAAATGGTATTTTTCTACTAGTGCAGGTACAGAATACCATAGCGACCAGGAGCAGGGAGGGCACGAAAGACGAAGTGCACCAGTGATATATTGCCTCTTGATATCTAGTTGTCAGGGCCGACCCATGTAGTGGGCCAAATGGGCCTCCGCCCAGTGCAGCAACAGCCCAAGGGGCATCACCGGCCGCAGCCCATCTAGTAGTTTTTTTTTAAACCCCTCCTCTCCTCTCGGTCGCTCCCCCCCCCCCCCCCCCTCTCTCTCTCTCACAAATCACAATCACCGACACCACACTACCACACCACTGTCACCACAGGTCCACTGTCCACAGCTAGCCAGACCTCCTCGGTCGCTCTCGGCTCTCGCTCCTCTCTCTCAGTCTCTCTCTCTCAGTGTCTGACTCTCACGCTTACGGCACACACCACAGCCCGGTCGCTCTCTCGCCCAGTCGCCTGACGCCTGCCTGCCCTTCTTCATCTTCCCCAATCGGTCACGCTCACGGCACACACCACAGCCCGGTCGCTCTCTCGCCCAGTCTCCTGACGCCTGCATGCCCCTCTTCATCTTCCCCAATCGTTTTTTTTTTTTTTTAATTTTAGGGTTTGTTTGTGTGTGCTAATTTTCTTTAAGATTGTGCTGAAATTGTTCTTAATTTACTGTTTTTTTGTCTTTCGGTTTCGCATTTCTTCTGAATCTACAGCCCGGTCGCTCTCGCCCGTTTCATCTTCCCCAATCAGCCAGGCCAATCCCCAGGACCCCAGGTGTTGTCTTTCCATTTTTTTCCTTTCAAGTAAATTTTTTATTTTACTTCTTGGTATTATTTCCTAATTTACTTGGCATTAATTGGTATTATTTTCTTATTTGCTTGATATTACTTGGTATTTTTGCTTAGTTGCTTGATTACTTGTTGAAAAATATTTCCTAGATCACAACAATCCAGAGCTCAAAATCGAAAAAGAAAGAAAAAACAACAAGAAATTGCTCAATCTTTACATGGATCATTAAATAGATTTTTTGTTAGACAAGTAAAACCCATTGAAAATGGTAATGACAATATGGAAAATCATCCCCATTAAATAGATTTTTTTTAGACAAGTAAAACCCATTGAAAATCCTAATGACAATATGGAAACTCATGTTGATAAAATAGATTTGAATATTTTTGAGCCGAGTGTTTGGGATGGTATGAGTTCACACATGAAAGATTTGCTTAAACAAAATGGGCCTACACTAGTAGAATAAACATCAAAGGCTTTGGTACATCTCACTTCGGTAATGTATATTAGCAAAGTAAAAACAAACAACAACTTTGTTTTTCAATTTACTGAAGTAAAAAACCCACATAGACTTCAGTAAATGGTACCAAACAAAAAAACAGGAGCTAGTTAGAAATTTTAAGTTACAAAGACTTTGCTAATTTGATAATTACTGAAGTAAAAAGTTTGAAATTTTATTTTTTATCAAAAAAAATTTACAATAGCGAAGTATATGTCTTGAGACCGGGAATTAATATTTTGAGGTTCAATTTTTTTTATTTGGGCTCCAAAAAACACTTAGCAAATATTGGTTTCCATCATTTCCTTCCTCAAATTTTTTACTCTAATTTCTATGATAAAAAATTACTAAAATGAGTAATTTTATCAAAAATATTACCAAAATAACAGTAAGAAAGACTTGAATTGTTTTTATTAAAAAGATTTGGAGTTCAAGCAGGCATTGACCGTCCAGAATATATTTAAAATTGACTCGGAATACATTTTGTACATCACATAGATACATTTATCTCAGTGTTAAAATTGACTGCGGCTAGAAAGATGGAGAGGAAACAAAGTTTTTTCTTGGCGCCTAGTACGCAGTTTATCTCCGGCAAGGTCCCGGAGTAACAATCGCGATCGGAGCGCGTCGCCGATGTCGGGTTTATTTCGGCGGAAGTTCAGTAATACGTGTAACTCTGACTCGTTTATTGTAAGATCTTGTAGCCTGAGGCCTGTGGGTGAGACGCTGACGACTTTAATGGAGGGTCCAGATCCATATGGAGAGGAAGTCGATGAGTCCAAGCATTTCGGTTAGGGTCTTGGGTAGTGGGTCCGAGGACAGCTGACCCGGAACCCGTCGGTCGCTGTTAACGAGAATGGCTACGGCAGCAGCAAGAGGTCTGATTTGAGGCTGCTGCTCAGAGTAATGGGTGCCCCACTTGCTTCAGTGCACGTCAGCACCACTGACCCTCTGCCTCATCTCAGTATAAAGGATACCCCCTTGTACGTATTTTGCTTGCTATATCTGTCTTTTTTTTTTGCATTTGTAATTTATTGATAATCAATTCAATTGGATGCTTTGCATTGGAATTCAGTGAATAGATCTATACACTTGCATTAAAAATAGTTTGAGTTTATATATATTATCGAGTTTAATTCCGACTCGGTTAGTCAGGGCACGCATTTAAGTTTTAAAGATCCGTCCTCCCCTCGGAGAAGGAATGATGTTGAATACTCGGGCTCTTACCAGTTCTCTTCCCTGCAATATTTTATAGGAAACTTCATCTGCACATTACATAATCGAACAGTATATCGCTGCTTCCGGAGGGCAAAACCTCCAAAACTCCATCAAGAACGCATACGCCATGGGAAAGTTGAGGATGTTTGAGATGTTTGAAATGTATATGCTTTTATTAGTCTGCTTTAGCAGCTCTCCTTGGCAAATTACTTATGGGCTACTATTTTCAATTAGATAAAAATCAAGCTGAAAATAATGAGATCAATATGGCAAAACACTTGGATTCTGTGAGCCCAGATTTATATAAAATGTATATCATATTTTTGTAGGAGCATGTTTTTTGTTGCTTCAGCTTAGTAATGGCTCTTCATTCAATTCGTTCTTTCGGAGCAATGCATAAGTGCCCAACTAAGGGGCACACCAACTTCTGTGGGAATGACTAAAACTTTCTAATTTTATGCAGTCAGGGAAGTATGGATGTGAATATTTCGGAAGGAGATTTCTCTTTGTTTGTCCACACTGTGAAATTATGGTATGAAAATTTGACTATGAGTCTGCTTAGTAGAGTCAAAGTTGCAGGCAGGTATGCTAGGTTCCTGGATTATATTGTCTGAGTTAAAATGAAGATAAAAAATATCTTCAGTTCAAGTCTGCGTTTGTCCTAGGCTTTAGAATACCGAAGTTGGACTTTAAATATGAATTCTTGTTTGTTCCAAGATTCAAACTTTAAATCCCCAATCGACTTCTTGCGGATCTTTATATTTGCTACTTATAAAATCAAGTCTCTTTTTTCTTTTTATCTTTAAATAATACTAGTAGATAAAATAATAATACAACATCACCCACTCTACATTACAAAAGTATGGATTCTAATGCATAATATTTTGAAACTGCTCTTTTTCCTTTTTCCTTGTCTAACATATGAAACTATTTATGTTGTCTAGAATTTTTGAAGAAAATCTTTGGCCTTGTATGAGGAAAACCATCCAAATTTTTCAAACACTACAACGGAGTTAAAAGCACGTGTCCAGCAGAGGTGATTTTTGGTATATTATTATGCAAGACTTGAGTTGGCTTCAGTATCTGATCTTTTTTTGCACTTGTCCAGCAGAGGTGATTGTTGGTGTATACATGTGTGGGTATGGGTGGGTCTACAGGAAATACATGAAATTACATCTTGCATCTACTGTTGTGCTTTGGAGATGTTTGAGAATGTATATCATCATCTCCAGGATTGAGTTTGAATACTTGGGCTCTTACCAGTTCTCTTCTCTGCAATATTTTATAGGAAACTTCATCTGCACATTACATAATCGAACAGTATACCGCTGCTTCCGGGGGCAAAAGCTCCAGAACTCCATCAAGAATGCATACGCCATGGGAAAGTTGAAGATGGAAGTTTCTGAGTTTGAAACTGCAACAAAGGTTGTTAAGAACAGGAACACCTATAGAGCTGCGGAGTCCGGTGGATTTATCGTGTGGCAAATGAATCCAGATATGTGGTATGCCGAGCTTCTTGTTGGAGGAAGTAAAGTTCATGTGGGCTGTAATGGCAAGTTAGTTTGGAGGCACACACCATGGCTTGGTGCTCATACTGCAAAGGACCGGTTAGGTCGTTGCGCCGTGCCCATCAGGTTAGGATTTAGAAAATTTATTCCCCCAGTGTAATGCAAAATGAAATTAAAATATTCTATGGAATTTACGAGTCCAAAATCCCCAAATTTGTCTTTGAATAGCAGATATATCTTGCTTATTAGTGTCTATATCTGGTGGATTTAGTACAAAGAGACCAATTAAAATGTTGAATTTTGATAACAGGGACTTGATCCAAGAACCACAGCTAGCATGTTTGTCGATTCTATAAGCAGTATTGGGAAAGTTATTTCTCTCACTTAATGTCATTTTGATATAATAGCGTATTGCCGAAAGCTTGAAACTAGTGAGATTGTAAATTGGGATGAATCGTTCATGGTTGCTAATTTACTTGTTGTTCCTTTATGATCGATCCGATGTTGGTATATTTGGTGTGCAATCCTTTCTTTTGTCGTTCCTTTATGTATATTTTATTTTTATTTATTTATTTTGGCAATAACGTGTTGGCAGCTAGAGTTTTAGTTATTTATTAATTATTTTTTGAGGTGTCAAATGTGTCACAATTTCTGTATCTAGTTGATGGTTGAGATCTGCGTTTGGAGATGGCCTTATATCTGCTTGTCTATGTGAATTTTACATCCTTGAACTCGCTAGGTATGGAAGTTGGACAATTATGTCCATTGTAACAATACAGGACATGCTTGTTCCATTGTGAAACATTCTTCACTGAGTGATAACTGTTGGTGTGCGGTATTACATTCTATAGGCGTCCTTAACTTCAAGAGAAAAACTTGATGGCTTCCAAGAGAATTTTGAAAGAATTGAGGCTGAGGTGGTTCGGGGATAAAACTTTCTGATTCAGCTTCGGGTTGAAGTTGGGATTTAGATTTTACCATTTTTTGTGTTTTTTGGGCTGGAACTTTTTCTGTTGATAAGATGACAACATTGGGAAAAATGATACTGTTAATTGAGTAGAACTTTTGTTATCCTGACTTTGTTATTTTTGATTGTTTGATAATGTTGTAGTATGTGTGTTACGACAGATTATGCTAATATGTTTTAGTTGGTAATATAATTTTGTCTTTCAGGCAAAACCTTGTAATTTTTTTATTGGGGAAGAAGATTTGTTAAACCAGCAACAAAGCGATTATGTGGATTTGTTTGCTTCATGTGCCGATGTTGAATATTTGAAGAAGAAAGTTGATGAGAAGATGATTTCATGAGCAAGAAGTATGATCGTCTGATGAAAACCAATGATATGCTGAAGAGAGACTTTGTCGTTTCGAAGTATATGATCTTTTTAATCCTTTTTGTCCTATTTGTGGTGTTCATGATGAAATAGATAGAATCTTATTACACATTCTTTGTCTTTGTTATGATATGTTTCTGGTTTTGAATTGATTGGAACGCATGTTATTTTTTTTAAGATGGGATGATATGAAATTGTTGGTTCTTATATTATTGAGCTCTTGTGGTTGATGGTTAGTTATAGTTAAATGTAGATTTTGGCAATGAATTTTAAATTGAAATGCGAAATATTAATATATTACTGTAGAAAATACTAATATATATTATACAATAACTGAAGTAAAAAGTTCTTTATTTACTACGCCAATTATAAAATAACCAAAGTTAAAGGCATTCTTTTACTTCACTTACCCCCGCATTTGGATCATAATTAGAAACAAAACCGAGATAGACTTTGGTTATTAGGATATTAGACTTTGCATAAAAAGTAAAGTCTAAAGTATACCTTTTGTAATATCCGCATTTTTCTTTCCCTTGTATTTTTCTTTTTCGGCGTATTTCCCGATAGTAGTGACCCTCGTGTATCTTTCAGTGTATCTTTCCTATTATCTATGGATTTTATTCCCATTATTGTCTTGCGGAACCGCCGTTTCGGGGTTGCCGTGGATCCATTCTACGTTATGATGCCTGTTGAGATGTTCCGTTTGATGTTTCGTTCACATTCCGGTGTTTTTGGACCGTTCATATTTCGTACCTAGCGCACGCTACTCTTTCTGCATAGCGCACGCTAGGGTTCCCTTAGTAGCGCACGCTACGTTTGTTCCGTAGCGCGCGCTAGCGAGTAGCCCTGGGAGTGGCAGTGTTGTTTTTCCAAATTTACGGACGGCGTATTAGCGTACGCTACATATGCTAGCGCACGCTAATGTCGAGAGGCTAGCGCACGCTGATGATGCCGTAGCGTGCGCTAGCGTGAGTGTCCAAGATCTTGGACGGTTTACTACCGAACCCGATCAGTGCCGGTTAGCGCACGCTACGCTTGTATGGTAGCGCACGCTAACGTATCGTGGGTTACGGGCGGTTGCCACCGGACTCGGCTAATGTCCGTAGCGCCGCTATTGGTCGATAGCGCGCTACCGAGAGTTATTAGCGCACGCTACGTTCGAGTAGCGCACGCTAACGCCAAAAGTCCGCTACCGGATCGACGCTAACTAGTTTGGCTCGTAATTTTTCCAGTTAGCGCACGCTAACCTTAAGATTAGCGCACGCTAACACTCCTAGCTATATAAACCAGGGAGTTGGCCGAGATAGTCACAAATTCTCATTTCTCTCCTTCTTAGTGGCCGAGCGACTCCAGAGGCGATTTGAGGCGATTTTCTTCTTCCAATCACTTGAGAGATTCTTTTGCTTGAATTCTTGGTGTAGATTAACATCATCCACTTGTGTTTCTCATCCTAAATCCAAGGTAATCTCTTAGAACCCTACTTTTGGATAATTTGGGGTTTTGGGATTTTCTTCCGATCCGTTTCGTTTTGTCGATGGATTCATGATGAATATGATTAATCTTGTTGGTATTCTTAGTTTCCCTACGGATTCATGGTATATTTCGTGATTTTTACGGAATCGAGAGGTTTGGTTGTGGTCCGCCCTCGTTGTTGTTTATATACGAATATACATGAATCGTAGGCGGGTTTTCGGTGTATTCCAATTCCGTATTCGTTTAGAAATGGTTGTGATTGTATTCTTCGAATCGTTAGGTTCGGTTTCATTGGTTCTAGCGTTCGTCGGTGACTTTCCTTTCGCTCTTCGCGTCGTCATTAATTCAAGGCAAGTATTCTTTTGGAAACCTTTATGCTTAACATGAAATGGTAATGTATATTGTGTGTGCTTTGCTCACCACAGGAGGGTCCGACGGGGCCTCGGGAATCTATGACTTCACTGGATTCATGAGTTTGTTTCGCTAGCCGGCTCGGGAGGGTCCTTAGAGGCCTCGGGTGGGATTCGTGGCTTCGTCCGGTCTGGCGATGCCTGTGCGTGATTTGTTTTATTAAATGGCCTCGGGAGGGTCCTTAGAGGCCTCGGGTGGGATTCGTGGCTTCGTCCCGGTCCTAGGCAGATTAATTGTGACTGTTTGTTTCCGGAAAAGACATGTCTGGTTTTGACTTTTGAAAATGATATTGGTGCATGTACTATGAAATGTGTAAGCGATTGGTTTGCCTTGACTACTTGTACTAGCGTAATTGCTAACCCCTTTGGGGACCCGTTTGGGAAATTCTTGTTATGGATTTCGTGTCATAATTATCCTGGACGGCGAGCAAGGACGATGCGAGGATGTTGGCCAAGGCCGTTGACATGTGCATTTGGGTCGTCTTATTTCCTTTGTCTAATTCGATATGGTTGTTTCCTATATTTCTAAACTTATAGATTGTACTCGCGAGTACTTAGGCTTTTCCTTTCTGGTTGTGTTTGGACTTCGTTGGAGTCACCATATTTGTCGGTTAATGTTTATTATGCCGGTTGTACCGGGCGTGTTGTTTTATGTTCTTGTTGTTAATAATGTTGTCTCCTTGCTAACCGAGACGGTTAGTCGAGAGGTGTTCTCTTGTGTTAGCCTGGTGGATTCCATGTAGGGGTCCACGGCGCTGTAATACACCTCGAATATCTTGGGGGTGTTATAGAAATGGTATCAGAGCTCTAGGTTTATGGATACCTAGGCTTGTTGGTCATTTGGGTCTAGTCGTGTTTTGTTTTGCACATTGTCACGCCGCTGCCAGCATCCCGGTACTTCCAGTGCTCGTAAGTTTTCCTATTCGGCTCTTTTGTTTCTTGCATTGTATTTCTACTTCTGACTCGTAATTGCTTTTCCCCCTTACTCATCATCGATATACTTCTGTTATCTCTCAACATCAGTATGGATGCCGGAGGAAACTGTGGTCGTGGTCCTGGCCGTGGGCGCGGCCGAGGACGTGGGGCAGCCGGTGGGGCGGCCACGTCGCATTCTTCGGGAGCCGGCAGTACCGGTGACCGTCACAGTCATGCTTCTTCTCAGGAGCGCGCCGATCTTGGTATTGCGGCTGTTATGTAGCAAATGGTTAACCAGATGGCGGCTATAGCTCAAGTGCTCCAGAACCCCGATCAGGCCCACGCTAATCGGGGCGGAGCGGATCGCTGGCTTCAGGATGTCATCAAGATGCATCCTCCTCAGTTCTCGGGAGCTTCGGACCCGATCGGCTGGGAAGGGTGGATCAAGGAGATATCCAAAGTCTTCACTGCTACTAATTGTCCCGAGGACCGTAAGGTCCCTATTGCTCAATACTTTCTCACGGGAGATGCTACAGATTGGTGGGAGGCCGTTAGTCCAAAAGATCATGTTGCTTCGTGGGCCGAGTTTCAGGAGTTGATGGAAACTGAGTATTGTCCGTGGCCGGTCAGACAGGCTCGAGTGCATGCTTTCTACGATGCCCAACCTCGGGATATTCCCGTATCCCAAGCCATTGCTGATTTCAATAAAGAGTTGGGTTATGTGAAGACCCAAGTTGTCGCTGAGAGCGACAAAATTTTCCATTTTTCCAGGAGAATGAAACTGCCCATTCGGGACTATATGTCTGGACTTGTATGTACTACCCTGAAGGATTATCAGAGTCGAGCTCTTGCCTACGACATGTCGGTGACAGCCAGTGCGGCGGTTCGGGAGAGTAAGAAGCAGAAATCCGCCGGAAATTTTTCGGGTCACAGAGGTGGAGGCCAGCAGAAGTCTCAGTCTGTGAATATTCCTGGAGGTAATTCGGCTCGTTTCTCTGGGGGCTATCGGGGTACTGCCGGTGCCTCCGTTCGGGATGCCAAATGCTTTAACTGCGGCGAGCCGGGCCATCGGAACCGGGAGTGTCCTCGTCCGCCTCTAACTTGTCATACTTGTGGTCAGTCGGGCCACAAGGCCTTCTTTTGTGAGCGGGAAAGAAAGCTTCCTGGTGCTCAGGCTTCTTTTCCAGCACCTTTGGAGCCAAGTGTGAATCAGGATCGTCTCTGCCCAGCCGCGTATCTACGAGATGAGGAGGGCCGATGACCCAGCAGCTACTGTGGCGACAGGTACCGTTCATATCCATTCTCATCCTGTCAGTGTTCTTTTCGATTCTGGTGCTACACATTCGTTCATATCGCTGGGGTGTGTGCGCCGTTTGAGTCTCGACTGTTTGTCGCCTTGCGAGCCTTTCATCGTTAAACTTCCTAGCGGTGACAGGATCGTTGGCGATCGAGAGGTCCGAGACTGTTCTGTGTTTATTTGTGAGAGAGCCTGGCTCTCTTATCTTATCGTTGTTGATATTGAGGGTGAGGATCTAATTCTCGGGGATGATTGGCTCGAGCGGCATGGCGCAATCATGAACTACCGCACGAGAATCATCACTATGTTAGCCGAGGATCGCACCGAGCACTCGTTCGCGGGGCGAAAGAGGGGAAACCAGAAGTTCGTTATTAATGCCTTGAAGGCGATGAGTCTCCTGCGAAAGGGGTGTACTGGTTATTGGTGCTATGCCTTAAAGACGGAAAATGGTGGAGTCGAGCTTCCGTCGATTCCAGTTGTTAATGAGTTTCCTGATGTTTTTCCTGACGAGTTACCGGGATTGCCACCGGATCGTGAGGTCGAGTTTGCTATAGAGTTAGAGCCGGGCGCGGCTCCTGTTTCGAAGGCGCCGTATCGCATGGCACCTTCAGAGATGTCAGAGTTGAAGAAGCAGTTGAGTGAGCTTCTTGAATCGGGGTATGTTCGACCGAGCGCCTCGCCTTGGGGCGCGCCGGTCCTGTTTGTGCGGAACAAGGATGGTTCACTACGTTTGTGTATCGACTATCGCGAACTAAACAAGGTAACCATCAAGAACAAGTATCCTTTGCCGAGGATTGATGATTTGTTCGATCAGTTACAAGGAGCTGCGGTATTCTCGAAGATTGATTTGAAATCGGGGTACTATCAGCTTCGGGTGAGAGAGTCCGACGTGCCGAAAACAGCTTTTCGGACGAGATACGGACATTATGAATTCGTAGTTATGCCTTTCGGGTTAACTAATGCGCCGGCGGTGTTCATGCAGTTGATGAACAAAGTCTTTATCGAATATTTGGATAAGTGTGTCGTCGTCTTCATTGACGATATTCTTATCTATTCGAGGAACGAGGAAGAGCATGCCCATCATTTGCGGATAGTGTTAGACATTCTGAGGACCGAGCAACTCTATGCGAAGTTCTCGAAATGTGAGTTCTAGCTGAAGGAAGTGATGTTTTTGGGTCACGTGATTTCAGTAGAAGGGGTTCATGTGGACCGCGAGAAAATTGAGGCGGATTGGATTGGGCATCGCCCACAAATGTGAAGGAGGTCCGTAGTTTCTTGGGTTTGGTGGCTACTACCGTAGGTTCGTGAGGTTTCTCAAAACTAGCTCGGCCACTTACTCGATTGCTCCATAAATCAGAAGTTAAATGCGGACCGATGAGAGCGTCGAGTTTCGAGGAGCCGAAGAAGCGTTTGACTTCAGCCCGGTCTTGGCGTTGCTATGTGGCAACGAGGATTCGCCGTTTATAGCGATGCTTGGTCGTGGTCTTGGGTGCGTATTAATGCGGCACGGCAAGACCATTGCCTATGCGTCGAGACGATTAAGGCCGTATGAACTTAACTACCCTACTCACGATTTGGAGTTAGCGGCGGTAGTCTTTGCACTCAAGATTTGGCGTCACTATCTTTTCGGCTCTACATGTCGATTTTTACCGATCATAAAAGTCGAAATACATATTTACTCGGGAGTTGAATATGAGGCGGAGGAGGTGGTTAGAGTGATTAAAGATTATGACCTTGAAATTTTTATCATCCGGCAAGGCGAACGTCGTGGCGACGCCTTGAGTCGGAACCGATTGCGTTGCGAGCTTGAGGTCCTTACGCCTCGATCCCGAGCTTCGGCGGGCTTTGATCGGGTTAGATGTTGAGGTTTTGTTGCACAGGTGTCGGGCAACTTTGTGCTTTAGAGATTTCGTCGTCCTTGATCGATGAAATTAAGTGAAAACAATCGAGAGGACCGATGATTACTCAAATCCGAGAGAACGTCCTTAAAGGAAAGTCTCTGGATTTGTGATTCACGAAGACGGTGTTTTGAGATTCCGAGTCGGCTTTGTGTGCGAGCGATCCGAGTTACGACAGTATTTTGCGTGAAGCCCATTCCACACCTTATTCCGTTCATCTGGTTGAGTAAGATGTACAAGGACACGAGGAGGAACTTCCGTGGAATGATATGAAGGAGGAGGTCGCACGGTTTGTAGCGAGATGTTTGACGTGCGGTGTCAAAATCGAGCATCAACGACCAGTGAGTTATTGCAGTCACTTCCGTTCGAATGGAAATGGGAAGACTTATCGATGGATTTCGTTACGAGTTTGCCAAGATCGAGGTCGGGCATGAACATGGTATGGGTGATTGTTGATCGTCGACCAAGTCGGCACATTTTCTGGCATCAAGGACACTTGGGGCCGGAGAAGTTAGCTCGTGTGTTTATCGCGCAGATTGTGAGACTTCACGGTACTCAAGTCTATTGTTTCGGATCGTGATGGCCGTTTCGTATCGCACTTTTGGCAGGCGGTGCATAAGGCGTTAGGTACCCGTTTGCATTTGAGTACCTCTTTTCACCCCCAGTCAGATGGACAGTCGGAACGCACCATCCAGACATTCGAGGACATGTTGCGTGCTTGTGCCCTCGATTGGAGTAGCGACTGGGGGGAGCATTTGCCATTGATCGAATTCACGTACAACAATAGTTGGCACGCGTCGATTCGGATGGCACCGTATGAGGCACTTTATGGGCGGCGATGTCGATCGCCGATTTGTTGGAATGAGGCGTCCGATTTGGTCGGGACCGAACCGGATGTCGTTTTAGAGACGAGACGGAAGATAGAATTAATTCGAGAACGGATGTTGACTGCCCAGAGTCGACAGAAGTCATATGCCGATGTTCGTCGTCGACCTTTAGAATTCGAGGTGGGGGACCACGTTTTGCTGAAGGTGTCGCCGACGAAGGGAATTTTCCGTTTCGGGAAAAAGGGGAAGTTGAGTCCGAGATTTATTGGACCCTTCGAGATTCTCGAGCGAGTCGGTGGGTTGGCATACCGTTTGGCGTTGCCCCCGGCCCTGAGTCATGTTCATAGCGTTTTTCATGTTTCCCAGCTGAGGAAATACGTCCCGGACCCTAGTCACATCATCGATTATGATGAGATTGACGTCGCCGAGGATATTACTTTTGAGGAGCGCCCTTTGAATATTTTGGAACATCGGGAGAAACGACTGAGGCATAAGACCATCCCTTTGGTCAAGGTGCAGTGGTCGAGGCACGGTGTCGAGGAGGCAACGTGGGAGACCGAGGATAGCATGCGTGCTAGGTACCCGGAGTTGTTTGTTTCTTAAGTTTCGGGATGAAACTTGTTTTTAGAGGGGTAGAATGTAATATCCGCATTTTTCTTTCCCTTGTATTTTTCTTTTTCGGCGTATTTCCCGATAGTAGTGACCCTCGTGTATCTTTCAGTGTATCTTTCCTATTATCTATGGATTTTATTCCCATTATTGTCTTGCGGAACCGCCGTTTCGGGGTTGCCGTGGATCCATTCTACGTTATGATGCCTGTTGAGATGTTCCGTTTGATGTTTCGTTCACATTCCGGTGTTTTTGGACCGTTCATATTTCGTACCTAGCGCACGCTACTCTTTCTGCATAGCGCACGCTAGGGTTCCCTTAGTAGCGCACGTTACATTTGTTCCGTAGCGCGCGCTAGTAGCCACAGGAATGGCGGTGTTGTTTTCGGCCTTACGGACGGCGTATTAGCGTACGCTACATATGCTAGCGCACGATAATGTCGAGAGGGTAGCGCACGCTGATGATGCCCGGTAGCGTGCGGTAGCGTGAGTGTCGATCTTGGGCGGTTACTCATCAACGGTCAGTGCCGGTTAGCGCACGCTACGCTTGTATGGTAGCGCACGCTAACGTATCAGTGGGTTACGGCGGTTTGCCATGGACTCAGCTAATGTCCAGGTAGCGCACGCTATTGGTCGATAGCGCGCGCTACCGAGAGGTTATTAGCGCACGCTACGTTTCGAGTAGCGCACGCTAACGGCCAAAAGTCTGGCTACTGGACTGGACGCTAACTAGTTTGGCCTGTAATTTTCCCCGTTAGCGCACGCTAACCTTAAGGATTAGCGCACGCTAACACTCCCTGGCTATATAAACCAGGGAGTTTACCGAGATAGTCACAAATTCTCATTTCTCTCCTTCTTCCGCGGCCGAGCGACTCCAGAGGCGATTTGAGGCGATTTTCTTCTTCCAATCACTTCAGAGATTCTTTTTGTTGGGAAAAACAAACACCCTGTATCGATTCAGCCGGGATACCCGATCCCTGTATCGATTGTTATTTGTTATTGAGAAGGTTTTGACATATATGCCAAATACAGTAAAGGAAACTGTATCGAGGATTCAAGGATTTATCATGAATCGAAGACCAGCCTCGAATCAGCATAAGTGAAGCTCGTCAGTACAGCAAGAAGACTTGTAATAGATCTAGTATGGAAAACTGTCTCGATGCCCTAAATACAGTCTCCTTCCATACAGTTCACAAAAGGACAAAGAAGAACACAAGTCAAGTCCCGTTGAACAAAGAAGTATTTAAATACTCAAGGATAAAGTATTTAAATATCGATCTTCGAATCTTGAGAATCATGAAATCCGGATCATGTCATATTCCGTTGGAAGGAAATCTTATTCAAACGGACATCTCAACGGATACTTTCTTCGAGGCTATATATATCCTTGAAGACATTGAAGATCGATTACCCAAGTAACACAACTCTCAAAGCTATCAAGTTATCATCGAGCAAACATATCTCCAAAGCATATCGCAAGATAAAAGCGAAAGAGATATACGGTGCTCAAACATCAAGAACACTATCATCGGATCGTGACATTCAAAGTCTTTGTTCTTACGGTTACCTAACCTTTTACCTCTGTAAAAACCGAGCTCTGTGTGAACTCAACAAGTTATTCGACTGTGTGGGACGAATAAGGACGAAGCTTTGGAACTGTGTGTGAAGAAGCTAGTCAAGAAGGAAGCTTTAACCAATCTGTGTGAACGGTTGAAAGCGACATTCTTTGTATCAATCTGTGTGAACGATACAAGGATAGGTTTGTTTATAATTACGTAGTTGTGTACGCAGTAATTATATAATAAACTTTTTACTCCTGTGTGGAGGACCAGTGGACGTAGAGGGGTTTACCTCGAACCACTTAAATTACTGTGTCATTTACCTTCAGCTTTTACTGTTTGAAATTACTGTGATATATTAAGTATACACCTAATACTCTGTTGCTGTATCCACGGCAACTAACTGTATCCAAGACTTCCGCTACGCACTCAGATTTAGATTCCATACAGTTTGTTGTTTAAACTGCTTTTCCAAATTGTATCCAGTATACTTAAGTGGCCAACAAGTGGTATCGGAGCGGTTGATTCTAAAAAGAATCAGTCGTATTTCTTTTTAACCGAATCAGATTCAAATCACTTATTTTCAAAACAGTTTCTTTCATTCCTATATTATCAGTATGGATACTTCTATGATTAACAAAGTCCCTATGTTCTCTATTAATGAATTTGACGACTGGAGAATTAGAATGGAAGCTCATCTTGCAAAGAATGCACGAAGAGATGATCTTTGTTATACAGATGGTCCGATCAAGATCATGAAGGTCAATCCACCGCAAGGATTGAGGGCCAAGCCCATCTTTGAAATGCTCGAGAAGGAACGCGAGCAATGGACAACCGATGAAAGGAAGCGAGCCAATCTAGACAACGTGGCTAAGAACGCGTTATTTGTCACTCTTGACAAAGGCACGTTCTCAAAGGTAAAGAGCCGCAAAAGCGACCCGAAGAAATCAGGATAAACTCAAGTTAATTTGTGAGGAACCGAGCTCTCAAAAGAAAACAAGATTTCAAAACTTACTCAATTTGAATCTTTTGAAATGAAACCAACGGAAACACTTGAGGAACTTGACCTCATTTCTTGGTATTGTTGGTGAACTTGAAGCGTTGGGCAAGATTTACACCCAAAAGGAGAAGAACTTAAAAATTTTCGTATCTCTCCGGCCCGATGGGACATTAAGACCACGGCTATGCGTGTATCATGTAATCTTAATGAAATATCCACTTTTGATCTCTTCTCGACCTTAAAGCTTTTGAGTATGACATTGTGAAGAGAGAAAGTCAAGAATCTCCTTCAAAAGTCACAGCTCTCATTCTTTGTATCGAACAATCGACACGGCATGCCTAGCTCGTCGAAGCCAGTCACAAGAACGCTGACAAGACGACATCCTGTCACAATATGAAATGGAGCTTCTAATGCATAAGTTCAAAAGTTCATTAAACATGCTGAAAGACTCCTACAGCCCAAACCTGTCAACAAGGTAAATGCAGAAACATCATCTCGCGATGCTAACTCGTGCTATAACTGCAGGAAACCAGGCCATTATGCAAACAAATGTCCTCATCCCAAAGTCCAAAGATTGCCTGAGGCCGAGCAACAAGAGCGAGATGAAAGAAGACGTGCTTGGAAAGACAAGCTCAAGGCCCTGATTGGAGAATCAGAAGCCTCCCCCACACCATCCAAATCAGCAGAATGTCTTCAGGTGGTCACTGAAAGTGATTCATCTGACGATGAGTTCGATGATAAAGCATACATGTGCTTTATGGCCAAAGATGTTCCAGAAGGTGAAGACAGCGACGATGAGGTAAGCTCAACCTCAGTTATTCCACCTAATGCATCTCATACTTTCGAAAATATGATGAATGAATTCAAAAACATTCAAAAAGCCCATGAGACTCTAAAAACTGAGAATATACAGCTTCAATTAACAAATCTAGAGCTGAAAGATGAAAATGACTTGCTGAAAATAAACTATGAAAATATGTCTCTTGACTGTGAAACCAGCAAGGTCGATTTTGAAAAACTCATGGAGAGCAATCATCAACTTGCTCATGAACTAAGTACGGTTAAAACCCATAATGAGAGCAAGACAAATGATTTGGTTCTACTACAAACCAAAATTACAACTCTCGAGAAGCGAGAAAATGAACTTGAGACCATTCTGAAGTCTTTTGAAAAATCGTCCAAAAGAATGGAAGAAATCCTGAGCACTGGGCAACATGCTCATGATAAAAGTGGCTTAGGATACAGCTCATGTTCGAATAAAGGTAAAACTAGTACTGTGTTCGTCAAGAGTGTGGAACACATTCCGGAATCGGAAGATACTCCCAGTCCCATAAAGGAACTCCTGTGCAGAAAACCGAAAGCCGCCATTCCGCCTCCTCAACTCTACTATTCGAGACAGTGGAACCAACAACCACTCGAAGGCGTAATCTAAAGCATGCTCCACAAGCATATCATCAAAGCCGTGATCATTCGTAAAGAAGACGGTATCCAACCACCAAAGGCCCGCACAACAAGACCCTCAAGATGCACCTAGGTATTGGATACAGGAGCCCCGTTATCCCTCAAGGACAGATGCCGATTCGGTATCAACAACGGCATTGGGAATCCAATGGAGACCCGTAAGACAAGTGTTAGGCCTAAGAAAATGGCTCCACCTCCTGACGGCACTCGTCTTGGAATAATAATAATAATCCTGAATTTTACATGCATAATAATTATCGTGATTATAACAACTACGGATATGCCCCGTAGATACCGCAATCTTGTCAGAGTACATCCTACAAGAAACCAATTCTTTGTCGGGAAAATCTGGGTACCTAAAGGAACTAACATATATGGACCCAAAAATCAAAGGGGACCTAAATCTACCTAATTTCTTTGTTACAGACATCTTAGAGGAGGATACCGGTACTTCGATAGTGGATGCTCTCGTCACATGACTGAGAGGAGCAAGCTATCCGATTTTGTAGAAGGTCGCGGTCCAAAAGTTCGCTTCGGTGATAAGTCTAAAGGAACAACAATATGGATAGGAAACCAAATTGTCGGGAAATTCAAGGTCACCGATGTCGCATATGTTGAAGGCTTACAGTATAATCTACTTAGTATTAGCATTACGTGATAAACAGTTCTCGGTGAAGTTCTATATAGATCATTGTAGAGTCAAGAACACCTAAACCAAGGAAGTTGTGCTTACAGGAAGCGAGATCGTAATATGTACATTCTTGTTTCGAAGCCTATGAGCTCCTCAATTCCATGTTTTGTTGCCAAAGGCACTGCAGATCTTAGCTGGCTATGGCACAAGAGGATGTCTCACGTCAACTTCAAGACGATCAACAAGCTTTCAAGACAGGGTATGGTAAAAGGTTTGCCAGATGTGTCATTCAAGAAGGACATCGTCTGCGGACCATGCCAGAAAGGCAAGCAAATCAAGTCAACCCTGAAAAGCAAATCCTACCTTTCAACCCAAAGAGTGTTGGAAATGCTACACATGGATCTCTACGGTCCTGTAGACCCAGTAAGTTTGGGAGGTAAGAAATATTGTATGGTTGTTGTTGATGATTATTCCAGGTATGCTTGGACGATCTTTCTTAGCAAGAAGAAGGAAACAACATCAAGGTCAGGAGCTCCTGAGAAAGTTGCAGAATGAAAAAGCATCGAGTATCGTGTGCATTCGTTCCGACAGAGGTACTGAATTTACTAACCGCTTTATAGAGCAATACTGTTCGGAGAATGGCATACAGCACGAATACTCATCTGCCCGAACACCTCAACAAAATGGTGTTGCCGAGCGAAAGAATAGGACGTTGAAAGAGGCAACAAGGACAATGATTGCCGAAAGCAAATTGCCGCAGCGGTTCTGGGGTGAAGCAACCAATACAGCGTGCTACACTCAAAACCGCTGTATCGTCAACAAGCACCACAACAAAACAGCTTACGAGGTATGGAACAACAAAACTCCATTAGTTTCGTATTTTCACATTTTTGGATGCAGGTGTTACGTATTGAACAATGGGAAGGACCAACTTAGAACATTTGATGAAAAATCAGATGAAGGAATATTCGTAGGATACTCCTCCGTCGGAAAGCTTTAATCTTTAATAAAAGGAGGTGACGATCGAGGAATCGATTCATGTAGTGTTCGACGAACCACACCATGACCCTACGGGAGTAGATGATATCACTCAGACATTCATCATCTATCTATCTTGGATCCACCTACACCCATAGAACTGTAGTTGATTTAGAAATCAACCCCGCAGTAAGAATCGATGTGGATGAAGTGACGCTATTCAAGTCAAGTGTACCGAAACTTTCGATACAAGACGGGACCACTGAACTAGAACTCCGACCAAGATGGTTGAGAGATCACCCGCAAGAGCTGATCATTGGAAACATTAATGCAGTGTTTCTACTCGTAGGAGAATACAGTACACAAGGAAATGTACTTTGTGCACAAGAAGAATCTAATGTCAAGTCTCACGGTTTCTGAATGGAAATCTCAATCCGAACTTAGGAGACTCAATATGTGCACTATAGCCGTATTCTTAGCCCGATCCGAACTGTTTCGACCATAGACGCTCTTAACAACTCTCATTGGATAACATCTATGGAAGAAGAGCTTAACGGTTTCGAAAGAAATAATGTATGGTATCTTGTACCCAGACCGACACACCAATCGGTTATAGGAACCAAATGGGTATTTCGAACAAAAAGGATGGAAATGGACTTATCATAAGAAACAAATCCAGACTAGTAGCACAAGGCTATTGTCAGGAAGAAGGAATCGACTATGATGAAACCTTCGCCCCTGTAGCGAGACTAGAAGCCATCAGGATATTTTTAGCCTTTGCCGCCCATAAGAGTTTTATCGTATACCAAATGGACGTCAAGAGTGCTTTCCTGAATGGAGAGCTTTCAGAAGAAGTTTATGTTGAACAACCACCAGGGTTTGCCAACACGGACGGTATCGATCTAGTTTACAGGCTAAGGAAAGCCCTGTACGGACTTAAACAAGCCCCTAGAGCCTGGTACGAAACCTTGTCCCAGTATCTAACCAACAACGGATTTGAGAAAGGTGCTGTCGACAAAACCTTGTTCAAAATACAGGAAGGTGATGACCTTTTAATGGTACAAATCTATGTTGATGATATTATTTTTGGTTCAACTAACCTTGCTCTATGTCAAAGGTTCTCACATCTCATGCAAAGCAAATTTGAAATGAGTATGATGGGGGAACTCAGTTATTTCCTAGGTTTGCAGATAAAGCAGATGCCTACAGGTATATTCATCAACCAGGAGAAATACAGCAAGGAGCTTCTCAACAAATTTGGAATGAACACTTCCAAATCCTCGCCAACCCCCATGAGCACTTCCGTGCAAATTAGTGCTGATGAAGCCGGAAAGCCGTTTGACCAATCACTCTACAGGAAGCTCATTGGTTCGCTCCTGTACCTAACGGCTAGCAGGCCCGATATCCAGTATGCTGTTGGAGTGTGTGCGAGATACCAAGTTGCACCTAAGGAATCACACTTCAATACAGCTAAACGAATCCTGAAATACGTCAAAAGAACAGTCGATGCAGGACTGTGGTATCCTAAGGAAGGCGGATTCGATTTAGTTGGGTACAGCGACTCGGATCTCGGAGGCTGCAAGCTAGATAGGAAGAATACAAGCGGAACTTGTCACTTTCTCGGACCTAGACTCGTATCTTGGTTTAGTAAGAAGCAATTGGCAAATTCTCTTTCCACGGCTGAATCAGAATACTATGTCATTGGTAGGCTTTGTATGCGAATCCTTTGGATGCGGAACAACTGTCAGATTATGGAATCGATGCTAGAGAGACTCAATCATGTGTGATAGCACGAGTGCAATTGCAATCACGCACAATCTGTTTTGCACACGCGCACCAAAAATAACAACATGAAGCATCAATTCATAAGGAAAAATGTCGAGAACAAGGATGTTCGCCTGGAAAAGGTTCATACAGACATCCAGCTGGCCGACATTTTCACCAAGCCTCTCGACACAGCAAGATTCAACATGCTAAGAACAGAATTGGGGATACTGCAGCCAGACTCCCTGTAAGTAAATTTACTGCTTTTACTCAACAATTGAGGGGGAATGCTGTAAGACCCGTGAATACAGTATCCAACATTAATTATCTGTACACTCAGATTCATCAATACAGTACTGTAGCGAACGAAGGCATATGAATCCTACAGCTGATGTGTGCAATAATTAAGGGGGAATACTGTAGGACCCATGAATACAGCATTAATCCAAATATTGCTGTATGGAATTTAAAACCTATTAGTACCTTTTTAAGGGGGAACGCTGTATCGACGCGGAGAACAGCACATACTATAGGATTTCGATTCAGTATACTATATAATATTATTTCCTTTTTAAAATAATTTTTGTCCACGTGCCCTGTTTTACGTCAAATGTCATGTTCATGAAATGCCTTACACGACATCTGGACAACTGAATCTCAAAAGCCGCGATGTTTTTAAATTGTTTATTATTTTTTAAACCGCCGTTTTAGGCATTTAGGGTAATCAACCTATGTCAGAAGTGGGACCCGCTGTATTTTAAAACCTTTTAATGGATTAGCGTACCAGTTACACTAAATCCATCCTGACCATCGATTTCAAAACCGGTTCCCATCCCTTAAAATCTGACCATTCGTACTCTGCAAAACCCTATTTCGCGCCCAGTATAAAAGGATCAGTATGCCATTAGAGACTCTTTACGCTTTACGCAATTACAAGAGATCTCAAGCAAACAACTACATATTTTCTCGCATATTCACCGCAAATTTCTCTTGCTTTCTTCTACCTACGTTTTAAGAAAACATCCATGGCTACTCCATCTTCATCCCCGTTCAAGAAAACCTCGGCATCATTGATGGCGAATCTTCTCTAAACCGGTCATCATCGAGCGTATCATCTACGAAATCAACGACACCGAACCGATGGAGTATATCATTACTCGTCTTGAACAACAAGGACTCTATCGCTTTGGAAGCAAAACCGCCGACAAATACGACGCTCATCTAGTTGAGGAATTCTACCTCAACGCTGCCGTTCGTTTTCTCTCACTATCCCAAGGAGGACATGTTGCTGACATCACCGCAACAGTCCAAGGAGTGCGAGTCTGCATCAATAGCGACTTACTTCAGAAAATCTACAGGCTGCCCGCCGACGGCCTGACCATGGACCAGCTTGAGACATTCGGGTCTCAACAATTGATTACTAAGTTTTATGGACTTTTTACCGGGTCCAAAGTGGTTGATATGGTGACAACCACGTGCCACAAGAAAAATTTTCTTCTTCATTTCGTCTATCTCCACGATTTCTGTTCCAGGATCATTGAAAATCGAACCGGTGCGTTCGAGATGTGCACGAATCTTAGGTTCAGAATGATGGTCGCTATCTTGACCTGTGAAAAGGTCAATTGGTGCCAAATCATTTTGAAACGTCTTCAGGAAGAGGTGTGCAAACCGGCCACCCAAAAGAAATCATTTGGTTTAATGCTAAACTACATTCTGACGAGGTGCGGAGTCCAGCAATCCGCCGATGCCAAGAAAAACAGCTCACGGATATATTTAGGAGGCGTCAAACCCTCTGCCTATAACCAAAGCACAATGCATGCCAATCACCCGAGAACCAGGCACATGCCTATTTCTGACAACCCCAGACGAAACCGTGAAGGTCCCCGATTGGAATCTTCAAAGAAGAAGCGCAAGCGTTCTCACAAAGAAGCACTCTGCGATGAGAAGTCAAGAAGAGACTCGGAGGCTCTCAAAAATCAAAGCCAAACACTCCGAGGATGTGTCGCCCGTGGCGCAACCCACTGATATAGCACCCCGGGGCCCAACCTGCGGAAGAGGTGTCTCCTACGCTTGACGGTAGATCCGAGCCTTTGGCGGCTACGGATTTAGAGACATCTCGCCAACATTCAAGACGTTAGCACGTCGGTGCCCATTCGGAGCCAAAGCTACTTCTCCTCTACGGATTCCACACCGTGCGGGATCAATTTCCTTGAGGCACCATCCCCTGCAAGGAGTCCATCTTAAACAGATCCCATACCTGTCTAATCCTCAAACAGCGTCTCGCACGTGATTCAAAGTCCCTCCCAGACTCAATTATAAATCAAACACTTCTTTCAAGACAAATTGAACGGGCGTACGAAAGATTTCTGCAATGGAAAAGCTTTAGGCTAGCTCCGCATCGACACTGTACATAACCTGAGCGAATGGAGCCACGAAGAGCGATTTGTCTCCGAAGTAACAGACTCAATCAAATTGAGGCCCTGCTACGATGGGACAACGCTTCTTGCAAAGATCTCATTGAAAGCCACCGCCGCACAAATCCGACGCCGAAGAAAAGGAAAAGAGAAGTCGAGGACTCTCCGTTAATCCAAAAGACGACGACCACGACTCGAGGCAGCGGCGACGATGCTCTTCAAGCAGTCCGAGAATGAGCCGAGAAGAGGTCAAGCCCGAGCCGCCTCTCCACCCGGAAAAGACGAAGGGCCATCTACCCAAGCTAATCCACCTTCGCCACAAAGGAGAACATTCCGTAATAGGAGGAATCGGTCCCTCCACTCAAGGAAAATCAAGAAATTTTGGAACAGGCACCGAGCACATTGCGGCCGAAGAAGCCATTCTGCAAGGCAACATGAGGATTCGGTCCCTCCTGCATCCACATCCGCGCAGAACCTTCGCCACAGATGCTTCCGAACCACTGCCGCCATTCCACAAGAAGCTTCTCCGCTCCCGCAACCTTGGAATCCGAGGACGGTAACGAACCCGAGGATGTCCAACTTACTTCACGTCCATCCGTGAATGTAAGGAGGTTGAATCATCAAGACTTCGCCCGGCTGACTCTCCTATCTCTGCGCACGCAAAGAGCGCTGCGAGCTCTTGGCCTTCGATCGTATTTATCAAGATGCGATTAACGCTCTCTCTTAGTAGAAAAGGCACTGAATCGATGCACACCTCTGCGGTTGAAGAAATGACAACTCTTCAACGAAGTATCTCGAGTTGTCGACGCATTCATCATCTTGCGAAGTGTTCAAGCAAGCCTTGAAGATTATGGAGGATAAACAAGCGCAACTGTTGAAGGAGGAAGCTTCAAAGACCGAATTCTGAAGCAAGACACTGTGCAATGATAGAGAACGGCTCTCAACTGCGTGCGCATGACAATTCCATTCAAGAGATGTCGCAAACTCTTTCCTCCCTCGTTGAAAGAATAAACAGATCGAGACCAAACAGACGCCGCTCTTGAAATCCTGCAAAGTCTTGATGAAGCCAAAAAGGGGAAGAAGCACGAGAAGGCCGCAAGGAGAATAAGACTTCAACAGAAAGGGAATTTGAGGCGCTCGAGCGTATCATTCTTGAATTGAACAAGCTAGCACCTCAACCCCAAAGCTTTAGAATTTCGTGCTCCGCACTGAATTCCATGACCCAAATGTCCCTTGGCAAAATCTTGTTCAAAGACCTTCGGAAATACGTCGCCAACCAACCGCAACCCAACCGAAGAAGTTAAGAATCGGAGGAAGAATGAACTGATGAGATATTTTGTCGACTCATCGGGAATCCGCCATCTTCAAAAATTATAAGACATTGGCGGAAGCGGCAGACAAATTTTCAAAGATGCTAGAAGAAGGTAAGCTCCCTCTCCAAATTGAAATGAAATCAAAACATAGAAGAGGAGATCGGGTCACCCATCCATAGGATTGGATACTTGCCTTTGATCGTTCATATGAAGGAAGAGCAATTTACCAGGAACGAGGCAATGATTCACTGCAAAACTGGTGGCGCGGCACCGAGTATGAGCCAGGAAAGAGACCATGGAGGCATGCGGATCAAAGATAAAAAGCTGAAATTTATGTATATTAGTTTTGTTTTTGTAATTTCTATTCAACACAAACTTTGTACTCAATCTTTTCGAATATCAATAAAACAGTTTGTTTGTCTTGAAAGATTACAACTCGTAATCTACTGTGTTAATGTATGATTATTTAACATTGTTTGATAAGAATCTCAAGTTAGATAAACTTGATTGAAAAATTAAGATGTACGAACTAGTCTACGAACAGTTCATAGTTTCAGTTGTAAACTTAGAATACATTGTAAGATTGTGCCTGCGCGCCAATCATAGGCTTAAGTTGTAATAAATCTCAAACTGTATCAAACATGCCTGCGAGCAGTTCATTATTGTAGACTAAGTCACTAAGTCAGACCTATTGACAAGAGACCAAGAAATCTGCCAGAAGTCATCGAAGAAGAATGCTTCATGAGGAAGGTTTTGCATCATCAAGAAGACTCGAAGAGTTTAAATTAAGTCTTGGCAAATTGTCAAAAAGGGGGAAATTGTTGGGAAAAACAAACACCCTGTATCGATTCAGCCGGGATACCCGATCCCTGTATCGATTGTTATTTGTTATTGAGAAGGTTTTGACATATATGCCAAATACAGTAAAGGAAATCAGACGAGGATTCAAGGATTTATCATGAATCGAAGACCACCTCGAATCGGCATAAGTGAAGCTCACAAGATCTGAGAAGAAGACTTGTAATAGATCTAGTATGGAAAACTGTCTCGATGCCCTAAATACGTCTCCTTCCATACGGTTCACAAAAGGACAAAGAAGAACACAAGTCAAGTCCCGTTGAACAAAGAAGTATATAAATACTCAACGATAAAGTATTTAAATACATCGATCTTCGAATCTTGAGAATCCATGAAATCGGATCATGTCATATTCCGTTGGAAGGAAATCTTATTCAAACGGACATCTCAACGGATACTTTCTTGAGGCTATATATATCCTTGAAGACATTGAAGATCGATTACCCAAGTAACACAACTCTCAAAGCTATCAAGTTATCATCGAGCAAACATATCTCCAAAGCATATCGCAAGATAAAACGAAAGAGATATACGGTGCTCAAACATCAAGAACACTATCATCGATCGTGACATTCAAAGTCACTGTTCTTACGGTTACCTAACCTTTTACCTGTGTAAAACCGATCTCTGTGTGAACTCAACAAGTTATTCGACTGTGTGGGACGAATAAGGACGAAGCTTTAGGCTGTGTGTGAAGAAGCTAGTCAAGAAGGAAGCTTTAACCAATCTGTGTGAACGGTTGAAAGCGACATTCTTTGTATCAATCTGTGTGAACGATACAAGGATAGGTTTGTTTATAATTACGTAGTTGTGTACGCAGTAATTATATAATAAACTTTTTACTCCTGTGTGGAGGACCAGTGGACGAAGAGGGGTTTACCTCGAACCACTTAAATTACTGTGTCATTTACCTTCAGCTTTTACTGTTTGAAATTACTGTGATATATTAAGTATACACCTAATACTCTGTTGCTGTATCCACGGCAACTAACTGTATCCAAGACTTCCGCTACGCACTCAGATTTAGATTCCATACAGTTTGTTGTTTAAACTACTTTTCCAAACTATATCCAGTATACTTAAGTGGCCAACACTTTTGCTTGAATTCTTGGTGTAGATTAACATCATCCACTTGTGTTTCTCATCCTAAATCCAAGGTAATCTCTTAGAACCCTACTTTTGGATAATTTGGGGGTTTTGGGATTTTCTTCCGATCCGTTTCGTTTTGTCGATGGATTCATGATGAATATGATTAATCTTGTTGGTATTCTTAGTTTCCCTACGGATTCATGGTATATTTCGTGATTTTTACGGAATCGAGAGGGTTTGGTTGTGGTCCGCCCTCGTTGTTGTTTATATACGAATATACATGAATCGTAGGCGGGTTTTCGGGTGTATTCCAATTCCGTATTCGTTTAGAAATGGTTGTGATTGTATTCTTCGAATCGTTAGGTTCGGTTTCATTGGTTCCTAGCGTTCGTCGGTGACTTTCCTTTCGCTCTTCACGTCGTCATTAATTCAAGGCAAGTATTCTTTTGGAAACCTTTATGCTTAACATGAAATGGTAATGTATATTGTGTGTGCTTTGCTCACCCTGGGAGGGTCCGACGGGGCCTCGGGGGAATCTATGACTTCACTCTGGATTCATGAGTTTGTTTCGCTAGCCAGCTCGGGAGGGTCCTTAGAGGCCTCGGGTGGGATTCGTGGCTTCATCCCGGTACTAGGCGATGCCTGTGCGTGATTTGTTTTATGAAATGGCCAGCTCGGGAGGGTCCTTAGAGGCCTCGGGTGGGATTCGTGGCTTCGTCCCGGTCTGGCGATTAATTGTATTGTTTGTTTAGGAAAAGACATGTCCGGGTTTTGACTTTTGAAAATGATATTGGTGCATGTACTATGAAATGTGTAAGCGATTGGTTTGCCTTGACTACTTGTACTAGCGTAATTGCTAACCCCTTTGGGGACCCGTTTTGGGAAAATTCTTGTTATGGATTTCAGGTCATAATTATCCGGACGGCGAGCAAGGACGATCTGAGGATGTTGGCCAAGGCCGTTGACCTGTGCATTTGGGTCGTCTTATTTCCTTTGTCTAATTCGATATGGTTGTTTCCTATATTTCTAAACTTATAGATTGTACTCGCGAGTACTTAGGCTTTTCCTTTCTGGTTGTGTTTGGACTTCGTTGGAGTCACCATATTTGTCGGTTGATGTTTATTATGCCGGTTGTACCGGGCGTGTTGTTTTATGTTCTTGTTGTTAATAATGTTGTCTCCTTGCTAACCGAGACGGTTAGTCGAGAGGTGTTCTCTTGTGTTAGCCTGGTGGATTCCATGTAGGGGTCCACGGCGCTGTAATACACCTCGAATATCTTGGGGGTGTTACACCTTTTACTACACGAACATAGACTTCGGTAATTATAACGTTTTTACTTCAGATATTATCCGAAGTTTTTGACGTTTATTCTTATAGTGCTATGAGTCAAGAGAGGCTATTGAAGCTATTGAAGTCATATTTGCGGACTACCAATAGTCAAGAGAGGCTTAACGGGTTAGCAATTTTGAGCATCGAAAGTAAGTTTTTAGCGAATATTGACTATGAGAGATTAGTTGAAAATTTTGCTTCACGAAATGCAAAAAGACATCGTTTTAGGTGATATTATGTTTGTTTTGTTTTTCGGGGTTTTGGTATATGTCCCCCCATTGTAACTTTTCTTTTTAATAATAATCGGCGTGGGGATGAGCCGCCTAGCTTGAGTCGGTTCCAAACTCTTTCAAAAAATTGTGTTATTAGTTTCTTAAATTAAGGGCATATTTTTCGCCCTTCCCCCAAGGCATCCAAAATTATTGGACCGACCCTGCTAGTTGTCTTTGTCCTAGTTGTTGTGTCCTCACGAGTACAGTTTGATGTTGTGGTATAGTTGTGATGCCCGCGTGTGGGCCTGAGTTTTTGAGCCTGGTAGCATGTTTACAGGTAATGTTGGAGTTAGTTTGTTATTAAGAAATCCAAGTCATGTTTTGAGTCTGTTCGACCTTGCATGTCGTGGTACTATTATTGTGTTTATTTTTACTTTGTCGGTCGTTCTGAGCCATTGTATTCGTGGGTTTTTACTTTGTGGATCTCCAAAAAGGATCCACGGTGCTATAGTAGTCTGACCCTGGCGGAGTTGTTACCGAGTAATAGAATGTGGCATGAGCGGTAAAAATTCAGGACCTTCGTTATTAAATGGTGTTGACTTTGTTGACAAACTTTAGATGAAATTTACTGTGTACGGAATTGGCAAATTCTTCTATTTTACTGTAACGATGGAAATTTTGGGAAGAACGGCTGGAGATTCTCGTCTTTTACTCAAAACTAAACTTAATATTTGTGTTTGTTTTAAGGGTCCAAATCCACATTCTTTCATCTTTTCTATAACCTTTTAAAAAATTCTGTAAATTCACAATCTTTGACACTCGTTCAAATTTTCCATAATTTTAGTTTAGCCCCAAATTCGGTCTTACGTGGATCCTACGTGGACGCCGGGAGTGTGTCGCCGCCGAAAATTCAAACTGCATCATTTTAAGCTTAGTGTTAATGACGTCAAAATACACAACCTTTGATGCCCCTTTCATTTTTTCCACAATCTTTGGCACTTATTCGATTTTTCCATTAGCAATATCTAAAATATTTTCATTTTTTAGTTTTTTTTGCACAATTTTAAGGACGGCTTTATAATGTAGTTCTAATTTTTTTTGGTATTTTCAAAAAAGAAAAAAATCAGTTTGTAGAGTTCCTCTTTTTTGATTTTTTAACTAGTTAGTTTTCCAATTAGTATATCATGATCTTAAAATAATATACTTCTTAAAAACTGAAAGCTAAGAAAAACCAAAAAAAAAAAAAAAACAGTTGAAATATTGGGAAAAAACTGATTATATTCCATAAGTGCAAATAATTAAGGCAAACATTCTTAGTTTTCTAAAAAGTGGAACTCGTTTTTTTTTTTTTTGGAAAAACCAAAAAAAATTAGAACTACATTATAAAGCCGTCCTTAAAATTGTGCAAAAAAAATTAAAAAATGAAAATATGGTTTAACTTTTTAGATACGGCTACTGGAAAAATCGAACAAGTGCCAAAGATTGTGGAAAAAATGAAAGGGGTATCAAAGGTTATGTATTTTGGCGTCATTAACATTAAGCTTAAAATGATGTAGTTTGAATTTTCGGCGGCGACACACTCCCGGCGTCTACGTAGGATCCACGTAGGACCGAATTTGGGGCTAAATCAAAATTATGGAAAATTCGAACGAGTGCCAAAGGTTGTGGATTTACAGAATTTTTTAAAAGGTTGTGGAAAAAATGAAAATTAGATGAAAGGTTGTGAATTTTGGCGTTATTAACTCTTCTTTTAAAAATAATTCAAAAAGATATTTTTACCCTTCATGTCTTATTTAAATATGTTTATGATATCAACATACAATTTCTATGTTAATTAGTGTGGCTACAAAATTTTACGAGGGATTCTAACATGAAATCAGAATTCAGAGTTCGGATATTTTCAAGAATTTAGAATTCGGCCACTGAAATTTTCTATTCAAGTCGTACGGCTACGAAATTCTACAAGGGGTTCAATATGGACCCGGAATTCATAAAATGTTAAAGAAAAAATCAGAATTGGTCCATAATTTTCCGATTTCCCTCATTTTGACTCCGAAAGTGTTCTGAAAACACATCTTAATCTGTAGACCCATAAAATAAACTCCGAATCTTATAATATTTTAGGCCAGAATATTTACATTTAAAAAAATCATTATTTTTAGTCAAAAAGCAAAAATAATCGGGATTTTCAATTAAGTCTCTAAATTTTCACTCTCCTGCGAAATTGACGATTAGAACTCAATTTCTTTAAATTGGATTATGATGGCAGCAATTTAAACATTTAAATCCTAAGACACAATCATATATCACATCATATTCATATCTAACTTTAAAAATTCTAGAAATTCAAAATATATAATACAACTTTCAATTTGTGCATGACATTCCAATTTATTTATCACAAATACAATTTTAAAACACATTTCTCATTGAGTATCATAACATATCAATACTTTCATTTACTTAGCATATAAACATCAAAAATTCAGAGGCATGCACGTATCATTTGTAAATCTCGAATTTGTAAAGGATATTCCACAAGACACATAATAAGCCTAATTTTCTAAGAAAAATGCATAATTAAATCATGAAACTCGTGGATACTCATAATATAACCATTTTGTTGCACTCATATTACGTACAAAAATAAATTTTCTGAGATATGCATCACTCATTCAATGAAAATTCGAAATTTGTATTTTCATTTAGAAAAATTTGAATAATTTTCCCTATGCTCGAATATTTTTTTGGTTGTCAATCAGTCTTAAAGTAAGATGAGTCGAAATTAGTATCCTCCACTGCCTCCTTCTATGGTCGTCCGAACACCACATACACCTCGAGGGTGACATTTGTTGGTAAAGTTGGAAAATGAAAAGACAATAGAAGTTTGAGTTGAGGAACAAAAGTTAAAATGGATGAAATTGTGGGACTTACCTTTATGTGATTATAACTTGATGGATTGAAGCTTCTAATACACTAAGGTACGTATGCCTAAGCTCCTTTTTCTTTCTCTCCTCTTTCTCTATCTTTTTTCTGCTTTATTTATGTCCCTCGTTTCCCTCTCGCAAGATGCAGATTTGTTTTTGTCAAAACATGATTGAAGTGTTATTGGTGAGTGTACATTCTTGTTGTAGATGCTGTAGAAAATGACAAATGATGTAAAATCGAGACAAGAGTTGGACTCCCTCTCTTCGTAAGACGAAATTGCCCCGCACAGTACACACGGTTGAACGGCAAACGTCCCCAAGATACAACGGTTTTTCGACGAACTCGATACCTTGTACTAGGAATCGAATTCCGGGCGAACTAAAGTGCGCCTACGAAGCGCCCGTTGCGACAAGTGCGACGTGCACGTGCTCGGACTCGAACTCGGACTCGGAAGGTGCTTTGCACCTTCCTCGTAGGATTCGGATTTTAGCCTTAAAAATTAATTAAAGCCAACTAGGGTGCACCATAGTGGAGCACACTTGATTGCTCCTTTATGATGAAAAGTCCTTTATAAATAGCTCAACTTTTCCTTACTTCTCCAATATGGGATGGGATTTCACACCACATTCCCAACTATTAAATAGCTTAACTTTGTGCATTAATTACTCATTCATTTCTTATCGAAATTGAACAAGTAAATACACTAAATTTGTAACACCCCCAATATATTCGGGAATATTACAGCGCCGTAAATCCTTTACATAAGGATTTACAAGGCTGAAGAATTGAACAAGCATAAAAAGGTACTAACGAATGAAAATAACGGAATTACAAGACATCGTTCGACCAAATACGTAACAAGACAATTGTTCAACAACTCAATAATACATCAACATACCCAAATCTTGACTTATGACCTTGTACTCGAGGACTTATTGAAATAACGAATAAACAATGATAAATAAACCTGGTCGACATCACTCTGCACCCTCGTCGTCATACGCCCAGTGGTTGTTTCGCTCTTCCGGATCCCGAACATACACAAATGTTCACTCCCAAGGGGTTAGCACAACGATGCTAGTACAAGTACAATAATCATACAACGTTGATATAATCAACAATTATATCATAACAAGTTTCTCCAACGAGAATATCCACAACACATATCATAACATAACAGCTTCAACATACCGATGGTATTCCAACGATCCACAGACACAACTATAGATTCCCATGATGATCCCGTCGGACCAACACATGGTGGAACTACCGTCCAACGATCCAAAAGACACAATATAGATTCCCATGATGATTCCCGTCGGATCAACACATGGTGGACATATATTCACAACATATTTACACGATACAATCACCTCATAATTGTCATAATATAAACAATTCTAATTTAGAGTACTTGCCTCGGTTCGTTGACAAGAATAAACTTCCACGAATATCAAAATACTCAAGGTCGTCCCCTTCGATCAATCACGTGATAAGCTCGAACCTTAACAAAAGAAATAGTACAGAATTCATTTCGTGCCGCATTTAACGCCTAACAATTCAATAATTACGGTAGGAAGTCCTTAATACGAAATCATGCTCGATGCATTAACGCACGCTACGAATCATATGTAGCGTACGTTAATGCTACTCGTTAGCGTCGCAGATACACCGCCTAGCGACGCTAACCCGGCGTTATCAAGCCGATCACCGATCGACTCGGCCGATGATTTAACGACGCTATGTCCAAAACGTTGCGACGCTAAACGCATTTCGATAGCGCACGTTAAATCTCGTATATTAGCGCACGCTAATAATGCATGGTCGATACTTCACCGATCACCAATCGACTCGATCGATGGTCTAGCGACGTTACGTACCAAACGTAGCGCACGCTAACTAGTACTGATAGCGCACGTTAAAGCGCATAACATAGCGTGCGCTATCTCGCATGGCGCTTTATCACGAGCAAGAACTGCTCTTGCCATGTTCAAACAATGAAATCCTTCGTGATAATTCATGTTACTTCCATGAATACCAAGTTCCTACTCTTATGAATGATCTCCGTGATGATATCAATTTCAAGATGCAAATATACGTATAATCATCATGACACCATAATCCATCTTGATTACAATTCTCATGCAAAGTTGGTGATCTCCGGTTGATGTATTAGATGCTACTATCATTATACATATTCGACTTCATCTTGAGGTGAACTAACAATTCCGACTTATACGAAAGAATATTTCCTAAGATGATTCTTCCTTTAAGTTCTTATAACATCTCTTCCAAATCATGATCACAAAGATAACATAAATCATACGGATTGTTAACTTTAATATTACTCTCATCATTTGAAGTACTAGGATCCCAACTTCAAGGTTCCAACAATAATATCGTATTTGTAGACATTCCAATCTTCTAAACATGATGTTGTTGAATAATTCACTAATGAAATTCAATACCTCGATAATATGATCATCGTATCCATTGGAAAATCAAATCTAAGACTGGTGATAGGTTGAACATACCTTAGAATGCCGAAATCACTGAACCACGAGGTATAATCCGACTCCGTTTGGTTATGTGCCACTCCAAGGTGTTACTTCTCTTCAATGATCACTCACAAGTGATACTCAATCATTCAATGATCACTATTATATGTTCTAAGTGTTTAGAAGGGATATACTTGCTCTCTGGACTCTCAAAGGTGAAGTATAGACGAAGGAAATGAAAGCCAAAGCGGTTGCTGTCCCATTTATAATATTCTGCATTATTGACAAGTTAGCGCACGCTACTAAGCATCCCTTAGCGTGCGCTAATAATGGTTGACTTCAGAGTTTGTCTGGATGCGTCAGCGGGAATCTTATCCGGACCCATGTCCCGGCTGGCGCATGTGTTAGCTGTCCCGCTCAATAATTGAGTTCTTAGCGCACGGAACCCCTACCTTCATAGCGTGCGCTAATAATGGCACGATAGCGCGCGTTAAGATACATTCTTAGCGTGCGCTATCACAAGGTTTCTTGAGCAATTTTGCATGTTTCTATACTTATGCACAATGATATCAATGCACTAAATATCATATTCCAATAATCAAAATCACCAATCCGAAATAATACATGGTTGAATACAGATGAAATACACTGTAATAAATCCGGATATTACATACTCTCCTACTAAAAAGGAGTTTCGTCCCGAAACTCAAGACGAAAATAACTCGGGATATCTAGACTTCATATCAGGTTCTGTTTCCCAAGTGGCTTCTTCCATTCCGTGACGTGACCACTGAACTTTGACCAAAACGATTGACTTGTTCCTCAGTTGCTTGACTCGACTCTCGAGTATCTTGACTGGTCTTTCTTCAAATGTCCCATCCTGCTCGACTTCGATCTCGCCGAAATCAATGATATGAATGGGATCCGTATATATCTCCAGAATCGGGATACGTGGAACACGTTATGAACATGACACAATGACGGCGGCAATGCCAATCATGCCAACTCCCAACTCTCTCGAGGATTTCAAATGGTTCGATATATCTCGGACTCACCTTTCCTTTCTTTCAAACGAAAGATTCCCGAGTAGGAGAAATCTTCAAAAGTACGTGATCTCTAGTATCGAACTCCAATGGACGGCGCGACGTCCGCATAGATTTCTCGCGACTGCAGGCGCTAATGCCTTTCACGAATCAAGGCTATCTTCTCTCGAGTCCGCTCGATCAACTCGTTCTGCTCCGATCAAGTCCGGCGAATCGTCCCAAAGATAGGGCGATCTGCATCTCCTTCCATATAATGCCTCAAACGGTGCCATCTTAATGGAAGCATGCCAACTATTATTGTAGGTAAATTCAATCAACGGTAGATGAACTTCCCAATCGTTTGACCAATCTAAGGCACAGGCCCTTAGCATATCTTCCACCGTTTGTATAGTTCTCTCGATTGTCCGTCGATCGCGGGTGATAAGTCAGATCAAGTTCAATTCGGTCCCCAAGGCCTTATGAACTGCCTTCCAAAAGTGAGACACAAAACGGCCGTCTCGATCAGAAACAATGGTCTTCGGCGTACCATGCAATCGAACTATCTCCGAAATAAAGACTCGTGCCAACCTCTCTGGTCCCCACGTATCCTTAATGCCTAGAAAATGAGCCGATTTGGTTAAACGATCAACTATCACCCAAATCATGTTCATTCCTGTCCTGGTTTTCGGCATATTAGTGATAAAGTCTATTGATATGTCCTCCCACTTCCATTCAGGAATCGGGAGCGGCTTCAACATTCCAGCAGGCCGTTGATGCTCTATCTTAACCTACTGACAAGTCAAGCATTTCGAAACATAGTCCGCTACGTCTTGCTTCATGTTGCCCCACCAGAAATTCTGCTTCAAGTCCTTATACATTTTACTGGTGCCCGGGTGGATAGAATAGGGCGAACTATGAGCTTCCTTCATAATCGTCTGTTTCAGAACATCAACATCGGGAACGCAGAGTCGGTTCTGAAATCTCAAAACTCCATCGTCATGAATTATGAATCCGGGGGCCTTTCCTTTGATCACTTCATCATGTAACCGAACCATCAGAGGATCATCTACCTGTCTAGATTTGATTTCTTCGGTTAAAGATGAAGTTATCTCCATCACGCACAGTTGTCCTTGGACTCTTTGTAACCATACCTCAATTCCTTCACGAATCATCTCTCATTGAAGGCTAAGTTGGGATGTCAGCGTCTCCAGCATCTGAATAGAGACAGGCTTGCGGCTAAGTGCATCGGCCACTACATTTGCTTTGCCTGGATGATATAAAATCTCCAAGTCATAGTCCTTAATCGCCCAACCATCTTCTTTGCCGCATGTTCAACTCTTTTCCGATCAATATGTATTTGAGACTCTTATGATCCGTAAAGATCCGATGTGAGTCCTGCATGCATAATGCCTCCGGATCTTAAGGCAAAACCACCGCCGCTAGCTCCAAATCATGTGTCGGGTAATTCAATTCATAAGGTTTCATTGTCGCGACGCATAAGCGATCACCTTATCATTCTCGCATCAACACGCACCCAAGTCCTTGATTCAAGCATCATCGTAAACTATGAATCCTTCATTCATGCGGAAGTGATAGAATCGGTGCCGTCGTCAATCTCTTCTTTAACTCATCAAAACTAGTCGACACGACTGCTCCACTCAAACTTTTGAGTTTTCTCGCAAAAGTCGAGTAAGTGGGTGGGAAATTTTAGAAAACCCTTCCACGAATCGACGATAATATCCAAAGCAAGTCCTAAGAAGCTTCTGGACCTCTTTCACATTCATTGGAGGCTTCCAATCCAATATTGCTTCGATCTTCGAGGATCTACTCGGACTCCTTTAGCCGACACCACATGGCCGAGGAACATTACTTCCTTTAGCTTAATTCACACTTAGAAAGTTTGGCGTACAATTGCTCGTTTCTCAAAAGTTCCAATACAATCCGCAAATGCCGCGCATGTTCTTCCGACTCTTAGAACACACCAGATGTCGTCAATAAACACGACCACAAATTTGTCCAAAATTCAATGAACACTCTGTTCATCAATTGCATAAATACAAAGAAAGTAGTGAGACCAAACGGCATCACTACAAACTCATAATGCCCGTAGCGAGTTCTCGAACGCCGATTTCGAACATCGACTCCTTAATCCTCGCTGATGGTATCCCGATCTCGATCAATTTTAGAAAATACCGTTGCCCCTTGCACCGTCAAACAGATCATCAATCCGTGGTAACGGATATTTGTTCTTAATCGTCATCCTGCTCGGCTCTCGATAGTCAATACACAAATGGAGCGATCCATCCTTCTTTCGGACAAAAGAACGGCGCTCCTGTGGTGAAACGCTGTCAATATAGCCCTTGTCCAAGAACTCCTCCACCGCTTCTTCAATTCGTACATCTCAAGAGGTGCCATACGATACGGCGCCTTAGAAATTGGTGTCGCTCCGTGTTCCATTTCAATAGTAAATTCTACATCCCTTCGTGGAGGTAGCCTGTAATTCATCATGAAATACATCTGGAAATTCGTTCACAACAGGAATAGATGAAAGTTCCACCATTTCGTCTTCTTTCTTCATTGCATAACACCAGTACCCGGTACAGCCTTGTTTCAACAATCTGACAGCTTTCATCGCTTTGATCAATTTTCCTGAGCTTCCCAGTTTCCATCCTTCGAACAGTACTTCGGAGCCATCATCAGCGATCAGTGAAATATTCCTCCTTCGGTAGTCTACAATTGCTCCATACCGATTAAGCCAATCGTCTCCGAGTATCAGGTCATCTCCTTGCATTTCTATCACGATCAGATTTGAGAGCCACTCTGCCCCCAAATGATACAGGGAAATTTCTAGTTTCTAAATTTCCGACAATTCTCTCTCCACTCGGTAAACCAACAACATAAGGTTCACAAGTATAAAAACCGGAAATATTCAAACGATTTACACAAGACAAAGATATGAAAGAATGTGTAGCTCTCAGATCGAACAAAACGCTTAATCGGCCGGGAAAAGATTTGGGCAAGACTGATGCGACAAAGAGATCACGATCATCCGTCCTCCTCATCTCATACAAACGTGGGGAACAGATCCGCACTCGATGTCCCCTTTCGGTCCCATTGTCCTCGCTCGCCCGTGGCCAAAATTCCGAGGCATCTCGAACACTTTGCCGCGTCGCTGACACCGGCTTCCTTCGAATCGGGCCGTGATGAGCGGGTTCCATTGTACTTAGTGGCGTCCTTACAAAACGCCGCACGGTGCCCTTCCCGTCCGCACTCAAAACATGTAATCGAGTGCGCAAACAATCACGCCAAAGGTGGCACAGGCGACCACGCTAAAGCACTTCCTAGCCGTATCCGTCGTGGTGACATTGTTCCGTAATTCTTTCCGCTCTTAGCCGGGTGCGGAGGTTTCTTGAAAGAAAAGAAGACTGGGCCTTGCGGCCCATCGCTCTTGTGCTCGTAAAAGTACCAGAGACTTTCTGCTTTCTTCAACTCCATAAACTTCTCCAAAGGTCGCTTCTTTTATTTCGTACGCCAACGCCTTATCCTGGTATTGGCGGAGAGTGGTACATTCAAAACCGGACATGTACCTCTGGATTTCTCGGTTTCATCCTCATTTCAAATGAATCATCATCTCCGCATCTGTTACTCACCGGATGTCGAACAAATGCTAATCGCCGTTAAACATCTTAATCGTCTGGGATACGGGTTCATCCGATGGTCGAGCAGAAAAATTCTCAATTTTGGCTTCTCTCACAGACGAGGGCAATACATCGAGCTTCCATCATCATTTTAAATTCTCGCCAATCGGCATCATGATCTCGCAGTTGGATAGCTTCCCACCACTCGGATGCTTCCCTATCGTAAAGTACCGGGCAATAGGAGCTCTCCGTCGTCCGGCAATTAATTCCAAAGAAAATTTTCTCCAGCCCTTCAACCAATGGTCCCAAGTGGGAGTCTCGGAAAAGCCGTCAAATTTGGGTGGTTGCATCTTCGCCACTTCTTGCACCCACCGGTCACCCCGATTTCCCATATCCGGGATCCCTTGCCGTCTCTCCCCGCCGTAGTCCCACCGCCACTTGCATTCGGTCCACGACTCCGCGAACCGAGTCATCTGGTTCACCACTTGACGAAGGATCTCTGTACAAGCAGGATCTCGGTTCATTATTAATAGATTGCCGCGGCTCACGTGAGCTATGATCGGCTCGGTTAGAAGGCGACGCCTCCCTTTCGGCATTTCTTCGTCCGCGTCCACGACCGCGACCACGTCCACGTCCGCCTCTCAACATACTGTAAGCATAAATACTCAATATACAGGAAACAACATCGTTCTAATATTCGAGTATAAAGAGATACAATATGTAAAGAATGAGATAGAGTTTAGGAACTTACAACCACTGTTCGCATGAAGACGTAGGCAGTGCAGTGATGTCATTCATGGCCGGTTACCCCAAAAGACATAAATGACCCCTATTTTAACCCAACGGCCAAGATATCCATAATCTTATCTCTGATACCATATTCTGTAACACCCCCAATATATTCGAGAATATTACAGCGCCGTAAATCCTTTACATAAGGATTTACAAGGCTGACGAATTGAACAAGCATAAAAAGGTACTAACGAATGAAAATAACGGAATTACAAGACATCGCCTCACCAAATACGTAAGCATGACAATTGTTCAATGTAACTCAATAATACATCAACAAACCCAAATCATCACACATGACTTTGTACTCGAGTACTAATTGAAATAACGAATAAACAACAGATAAATAAACCTGGCCGACATCACTCGCACCCTCGTCATCATAGTTCCGGTGGTTGTTTCCCGCTCTTCCGGATCCCGAACATACACAAATGTTCACCCCGAAGGGGTTAGCACAACGATGCTAGTACAAGTACAATAATCATACAACGGTGATATAATCAACAATTATATCATAACAAGTTTCTCCAACGAGAATATCCACAACACATATCATAACATAACAGCTTCAACATACCGATGGTATTCCAACGATCCAAACAGACACAAACTATAGATTCCCATGATGATCCCGCTTGACCAACACATGGTGGAACTACTGTCCAACGATCCAACGCACACAACTATAGATTCCCATGATGATTCCGTCGGATCAACACATGGTGGACATATATTCACAACATATTTACACGATACAATCACCTCATAATTGTCATAATATAAACAATTCTAATTTAGAGTACTTGCCTCGGTTCGTTGACAAGAATAAACTTCCACGAATATCAAAATACTCGAAGGTCGTCCCCTTCGATCAATCACGTGATAAGCTCGAACCTTAACAAAAGAAATAGTACAGAATTAATTTCGTGCCGCATTTAACGCCTAACAATTCAATAATTACGGTAGGAAGTCCTTAATACGAAATCATGCGATGCATTAACGCACGCTACGAATCATATGTAGCGTACGTTAATGCTACTCGTTAGCGTCGCAGACACACCGCCTAGCGACGCTAACCCGGGCGTTGACAAGGTTCACCGATCACCGATCGCTCGGCCGATGATTTAACGACGCTAAGTCCAAAACGTTGCGACGCTAAATGTACTGATAGCGCACGTTAAATCTCGTATATTAGCGCACGCTAATAATGCATGGTCGATTTCACCGATCACCAATCGACTCGATCGATGGTCTAGCGACGTTACGTACCAAACGTAGCGCACGCTAACTAGTACTGATAGCGCACGTTAAATCGCATAACATAGCGTGCGCTATTCGCATGGCGCCATCACGAAAGCAAGAATCGTTTCTTGCCATGTTCAAACAATGAAATCCTTCGTGATAATTCATGTTACTTCCATGAATACCAAGTTCTTACTCTTATGAATGATCTCCAGGATGATATCAATTTCAAGATGCAAATATACGTATAATCATCATGACACCATAATCCATCTTGATTACAATTCTCATGCAAAGTTGGTGATCTCCGGTTGATGTATTAGATGCTACTATCATTATATATATTCAGACTTCATCTTGAGGTGAACTAACAATTCCGACTTATACGAAAGAATATTTCCTAAGATGATTCTTCCTTTAAGTTCTTATAACATCTCTTCCAAATCATGATCACAAAGATAACATAAATCATACGGATTGTTAACTTGAATATTACTCTCATCATTTGAAGTACTAGGATCCCAACTTCAAGGTTCCAACAATAATATCGTATTTGTAGACATTCCAATCTTCTAAACATGATGTTGTTGAATAATTCACTAATGAAATTCAATACCTCGATAATATGATCATCGTATCCATTAGAAAACCAAATCTAAGACTGGTGATAGGTTGAACATACCTTAGAATGCCGAAATCACTGAACCACGAGGTATAATCCGACTCCGTTTGGTTATGTGCCACTCCAAGGTGTTACTTCTCTTCAATGATCACTCACAAGTGATACTCAATCATTCAATGATCACTAATATATGTTCTAAGTGTTTAGAAGGGATATACTTGCTCTCTGGACTCTCAAAGGTGAAGTATAGACGAAGAAAATGAAAGCCAAAGCGGTTGCTGTCCCATTTATAATATTCTGCATTATTGACAAGTTAGCGCACGCTACTAAGCATCCCTTAGCGTGCGCTAATAATGGTTGACTTCAGAGTTTGTCCGGATGCGTCAGCGGGAATCTTATCCGGACCCATGTCCCGGCTGGCGCATGTGTTAGCTGTCCCGCTCAATAATTGAGTTCTTAGCGCACGTAACCCCTACCTTCATAGCGTGCGCTAATAATGGCCCGATAGCGCGCGTTAAGATACATTCTTAGCGTGCGCTATCACAAGGTTTCTTGAGCAATTTTGCATGTTTCTATACTTATGCACAATGATATCAATGCACTAAATATCATATTCCAATAATCAAAATCACCAATCCGAAATAATACATGGTTGAATACAGATGAAATACACTGTAATAAATCCGGATATTACAAAATTAATCTACACAAAATGTAGATTCCAAATATACCATTCAATGTCATTAATTACCATAATTAATTATGATATTAATTAAGCTATTTTTCCAACAATCCCCCACATGAATGATGATTAATGCAAATACAATATGCACTAAGTCCCGACGACTTATTATTGTTTTAGGATAGGTGGTAGTTACCCTTGAACCTTTCTTAGTGCAATGCTATCGAATTTACTCGTTGCTCGGTGAACGTGATGTCTTGAACCAATCAACTTTTATGTAAACCAAGACAATAACATACACACAATAATAGATCTAATATCTTTCGTTCTCACGTTGTGTCCATTTTGGCCTTGGACCATTTCTTGGATTCATAAGTGTTAATAATTTTATGAAGCGGCCTTACTTCTTCACTTATATAAGTGATCTCCTATGAAGAGTATCCTGCCATACTCCACCTATAAAAGGCTATAGGAATCATTAAAAGCTTTAAAAGCTTACCCTTTTACCACAAACTGCAGGCTTGCACTTGAACAGCTACGAGAATGGATTTTCAAGTGCTTTAATTTGAACTTTCACAACTTAGTTGTCTCATTGAACCAAGTTCTTGGATCTCCAATCATCCTGGTTGAGTTACCATTATGAAAATTCTCAATGTGTGGATTTTAATCCCATTCCCCTTGCTGCATTATATAATTGATCACGGTTAATACCTTTCGTAAACGGATCCGCTATATTGTCTTTTGACTTTACATAGTCAATACACATTATTCCTGTAGTGATCAATTGTCTAATGGTATTGTGTCTTCGACGAATATGTCGAGACTTACCATTATATATACTGTTCTTTGCCCTCTCTATGGCTGCCATGCTATCACAATGTATCATAACGGGAGGCAAAGGTTTTTCCCAGCAGGGAATATCTTCTAAGAAGTTTCTTAACCATTCGGCTTCTTCACCGGCTTTGTCTAAAGCAATAAACTCCGATTCCATTGTTGATCGGGCTATGCATGTTTGCTTAGAAGATTTCCATGATATTGCTCCTCCACCAATGGTAAATACATAACCGCTTGTGGATTTAGAGTCTTTAGTATCGGATATCCAGTTGGCATCACAATATCCTTCCAAAATAGCTGGATATCTCGAATAGTGTATACCATGATTGACAGTATGTTTTAAGTATCTCAACACTCTTGTCAATGCGGTCCAATGATCCTTTCTGGGATTACTCGTAAACCGACTCAGTTTACTAATAGAATATGCTATGTATGGCCTTGTACAATTTGCTAAGTACATTAGGCTTCCAATTATCCTAGCATATTCTGTTTGTGATATGGGTTCTCCTCAATTTTTGGCTAAGTGTAAACTTAAGTCAACAAGTGTCTTAGCCGGAGGTAGATCGTATGCCTTGAATTTCTTAAGCATATTCTCAACATAGTGAGATTGTGATAAGACTATTCCATCGGGTGTTCTGGAGATCTTGGTTTCTAGAATCACATCGACTAATCCCATATCCTTCATGTCGAAGTTCTTCTTTAATATTTCCTTAGTGCCTATGATGATTTTATTGTTGCTACCCATAATTAGCATATCATCAACGTATAGACACACAATGACAAAATTGTCATATGTACCTTTGATGTACACACATTTATCACATTCATTGATCTTGAAACCATTTGACATCATTACTTGGTCAAATTTCTCATGCCATTATTTGGGTGCTTGCTTAAGTCCATATAAAGACTTAACAAGTTTACAAACTTTGTTTTCTTGGCCGGGAATCACGAACCCTTCGGGTTGTTCCATATAAATTTCATCTTCTAAATCTCCATTTAGAAAGGCCATTTTTACATCCATTTGGTGTATCTCAAGATTGTACAATGCTGCTATTGCAAGTAGCGTTCTAATGGATGTAATCCGAGTAACTGGTGAGTATGTATCAAAGTAATCATACACTTCCTTTTGTTTGTATCCTTTGGCTACCAAACGTGCCTTGTATTTGTCAATAGATTTATCACCTTTGTATTTCTTATTGAGAATCCACTTGCAACCTAAAGGTTTATTTCCCGGAGGAAGATCAACAATGTGCCAAGTGTGATTGTTCAAGATTGACTCGATTTCACTATTAATAGCTTCTTGCCATAGATCGGCATCGGAACCAGACAATGCTTCCTTGATTGTCTTCGGTTCATCTTCTAAAGAATAGACTACAAAATACGGACCAAAGGTTTTTGCAGTTTTTATTCTTTTTCCTCGCCTTGGTTCCGGTGTTGGTCCATTAATATTTGGCGAGATTTCACCATAAGTCCTCTTTTTCGGACTTATTTCATTCTTTTCTTTCTTAGGGAATATAGTTTCAAAAAATATGGCATTTCTTGATTCTATAATCATTCCCTCATTTATATCGGGTACTTCTGATTTGTGTACCAAAATCGCAGACGCACTACTATTATTTGCATATCCTATGAAAATGCAATCAACCGTTTTTGGTCCTATTTTTACTTGCTTGGGTTTCGGCACTTCAACTTTTGCTAAGCACCCCCACACTTTTAAGTATTTATAGGACGGCTTCCTTCCTTTCCATAATTCATATGGAGTTTTATCTTGCTTCTTTTGGGGTAATTTATTCAGAATTTTATTGGCCGAAAGAATAGCTTCTCCCCACATGTTAAGTGATAGGCCCGAGGTTATCAACATAGCATTCATCATTTCCTTCAATGTTCTATTCTTTTGTTCGGCAACACCATTCGATTGAGGTGCATAAGGTGCAGTCGTTTGGTGAATAATGCCATTTTCACGACAATATTCTTCAAAAGGTGCAACATATTCACCACCTCGATCACTTCGAATCATTTTGATTTTGGTGTTGTTGATTTTCAACTTCTATTTTATATGTTTTGAAAGCTTCGAATGCTTCGTCTTTGCTTCTCAAAAGATACACATAACAAAATCTTGTGCAATCATCAATAAAAGTTATAAAATAATTCTTTCCACCTCTTATTTGCACAAGTTTTAAATTGCACAGATCGGTGTGAATCAATTCAAGAGGTTTTGTCAATCTTTCCACTGAATGAAAAGGAGATTTTGCCATTTTTGCTTCAACACAGATTTCACACCTTTTGTGTTGATCGAAAGTCATTTTTGGCAATAAATCTAAATTTACCAAACGACGTAGTATATTTAGATTTGCATGTCCTAATCTATCATGCCATAAATTAGGAGACTCAACCAAATAAACAACTTTATCGTTTATTTCATTTCCGCCACGTACATTGATAGCATTCACTTTGAAAAGGCCGTTATCTATATAGCCTTTTCCGATAAAGTGACCATTTTTAGTTATTACAATTTTATCCGCTTCAAACACTAGCCTAAATCCGGCTTTGCTCAATGCTGAGCCATACACAAGATTCTTACGGATGTCTGGAACATGTAGCACATTCTTGAGCGTCAATTTCAATCCCGACGTCATCTTGAGTATAACTTCTCCAGTTCCGACAACATTTGATGCAGCGGAGTTTCCCATGTACAACTTTCTTTCTTCGGTGACGGGCTCGTATGAGGAGAACATGGTTTTATCGGCACAAATATGTTTAGTAGCGCCGGTGTCCACCCACCATCCGACTGGGATTCCAACCATAGTGATTTCATCTACAACTGCACACAGATCAAGACTGGACAAATCGACGGGAACATACTAATTCTCGATAACATTTGCTTGATCTCTCTTCTTGTCCTTCTTTGGTTTGCGGCAATTTTTCGCCATATGCCCGAATTTACCGCAGTTGTAGCATTATCCTTTGATCTTCTTTTGATTCTTCGAGTCTTGCTTCTTCCCGTTAAATTTCCGCTTTTTGTTGTTGCTTGACTCGATGAGATTTGCTTTTGCCTCCATAGATGACTTGTTCATCTTGACATCGGTCTTCCGATTGTCCTCTTAGATCCTCAGTCGCACAATAAGATCTTCAAGGCCCATTTCCTTGCGTTTGTGCTTGAAGTAGTTTTTGAAGTCCTTCCACATCGGGGGCAACTTCTCGATTATGGCAGCAACTTGAAAGGATTCAGACAAACTCATTCCTTCTGCCAAAATATCATGCAGGCACTACTAGAAAAAACGGCTTTAGTGACGCTCAAAAGTGTCACAATAGGTGGTGTATTGTGACGCTTTTGCTATAGTGACGCTTTTCGAAAGCGTCACCTGATTTGGCGTTTCAATAGACCGTTGTTGTGACACTTAAAAGGCGTTGCAACAGATATCTAATGTGACGCTTTCTTGCATATTGTGACGCTTTTCATGCATCACATGAGTAAGCTTTAGTGACGCTTTTTGCCATTTTTTGCGACACTTTTTGGCGTCATACAAGTGAATTGTAGTGACACTTTTTAACATCACTAGAGTTAATAACTAACTTAACTACTTTTATTAGTGACATATTTTGGCGTCACAATAGCGTATTATAGTGACACTTTTTAGCATCACGTAAAAAACATAACTACCTTAACTAACTCTTTTAGTGACTCATTTTTGCATCACAATAGTGTGCTATAGTGACACTTTTTAACATCACATAAAAGTTTATAACTACATTGACTACCTATTTTTGTGACGCCTACAAGTATCACTAAATAATTTCAAGTAACATATTTTGCTATAATGACAATTGTCAAGTAAAACGTAACATTTTCTTTAAACATAAAATGTTGCTAATTATAATAGTATGAATAGTTGTTTTGTAATAACAATAGCAACATAAAATTTTAATGTCCAACTCAAATACCAAGATCTATAACAAGAAAATAAGATCCCAAACAGAAACATAAGAGAATCTCAAACAACATTGCGGTCCAAATTACAAAAAAAGTAAGTTTTCATCTTAATGTCAATTAACTCCAAAATAAACCGAAAGTCTTTCATGTCACTTTTCTTATCTCGCATCTTCCACTTCAACCTATAATAATAAACGAAAGAAAAATTAATGATACTAAAATACTAAAAGAACAAGCAAACGATAATAATGAAAGATTGTTAGAAAAGACTTACCAAACACTTTGGCCAAGCAATGCTACCTCCTGTAGCTTGTCCAATAAATTTGACACTTCCAATTGTCCTTATTAATGCATGATCATATTTAATTGGCACGGTAACTTTCACTTCACACCAATCAACACCCAATTCTTCATTCCCGACTAGCTTTGATGGATTTAAGCTTTGAACGGAACCTTTCGCAATATAATTTTGAGTAATTATGTCTTTCAAAAGAACCTTTGCTCCAACTGGATCATACATTTCAAGAATGGAAAAACCCATTATAAATAACGAAAAAAGTAATAACACGTAAAAGCCTGTTACGAGTAGCCCGGATAACACGGAAAAGCCTCACACGAGTAGCCGGATAACACGTAAAAACCCCGTACGAGTAGCCCAGTTTGGTCAAGACTATGTTAAATTAGAGAACAGGAGCATATGTTTACAAACAAACTGCTTTTTCGAATAGAAGAACAAATTACCAAACATACACGAAAAACCTCACATGAGTAGCCCGGATAACACACTGCTTTTCAAGATGGCCGTAATTTAACATTCGAAAATCCCGGATAACACACTCGACCATATCAAAAGCCCGGATATTCCTTCAATCATGTAGAGTAAATCTAGAAACAAGGGGATTACAATACGTAACTCGAACGAAGATGTACAAAGAATCGCCACGTTCAAAACATGAATGGAAATGTTGTAACTCTACATGAAATCGCAGCATACTGTACTCGGTGCAAGAGAGAACAACATTTCCATTCTTGAAATTACACCATACTTGAAATCGCCCGATTCCATTCGGGCAGGAAAGTGTCTTGGACTCGGTTAAATTACACCATACTTGAAATTACACCATACTTGTAAAGTACACCGTACTTGAAATCGCCTGAATTATCGAGTCCAAGATAAGATGCTCGCGACAGAGCATATGTTTGATGAACGGCAGCATGCCTGCGACAGGAGCATATGTTAAATTACAGCCATACTGTTTTTCAGAATAGAAGAACAAATTACCAAACATACACAGAAACGACAATCTTTGACTGGAGCATTGTATTATGAACAGGAGCATATGTATTACGAACAGGAGCATATATATTTTAAACAGGAGCATTGTTTTAATAAGCTCCCAGTGAAACACAATATATGTATTATGAACAGGAGCATTGTTTTAAAATACGAGAGGCATCCTGTTTCAAATTAGTCCAAAATGACCTATTACATATTAATATATTCATGGTATTCTATATAACTTCCCGAAAATACATCTAAATATATTCATGGTATTCCATATAACATGACATCACATAATAGCTACTATAAGTACTATGTACGTACTTGCAAGGGAATAGAACGGGTACTTGAGGGTTGAGCAGACCGGGCAATTACAGAATTGCGCAAGGTTGATGGGGAAGATCCCTTTGTCAATCTTGAATGATCATTTCCACTCGAGTCCACTTTGCTCAACAACATTTGAATTAACTTGTCCTTCTCTTCTAGTTGTATCGTCAATGCTTCTTTTTCCATGACAATGCGATTAATATCATTATGGCCAAGTGAATGATCACCATATACCTGCTTCGCAGTTGTTCCGTAACCATACATGCGCACTCGTCCACCTTTATCTTCTCCAAGGACTTGGGCATATATGTCATTTGGACCTTTGTCCCGTGCACCAGGTGGTAGTTGACTCTTTAATTGTCGCATTTTTCCTATATACAAATTTAACGGAAAAAAATCATTCGGGTCATATATTTTGAAATGTTGTAGTAAGAAAAAATATTACGTATACTAGAAAAGATTCACCAATGCATTTGTAACTTCCGGATTAGATGTATTCCCATCTCGAGAATAACATTTTGCAAAAATATCTCGCTCGCTCAGCTCCTTTATTCCCGCCTCCTTAGCTTTCATCATCATCCTCATATATCCCAACATTAAGTGCAGCTTCTTCCTACAGCCAAAAACTTCTCTATTTTAATCATCACCCTTTAACTTATAATTAGTTCTGAAAATGAAAAGTAGTTACCTTAGCAGATTCATAAACTTGAGCAAAACTCTTTTTTCCAGTAATATGTTGCATTTTCTTCATTGATCTATTTTTTTTATTCTGCTCGCTAGTGTACTATCGAGTTCAATCATACTAGAAGTTAGAGACAATAATAAAATGACTCTTTAACATAAAAATTATGAATCGCACCTTTGCGTTTTCACTGCACCAATGTTCAACAAGAAATTTCCAATGTTCTTCCGTCACCCTCTCATCACGTGTATCAGGCCTCTTACGTAAGTTTTGTTCCAAACTTAAGTTTGGATTAAAATATAATTTTTTAATTCTACGTTTGAAAATCCTCCAACTTCTAGCTAAAGCTTTCAAAACAATCTTTTCATATCCGAAATAACAAAGCTCCCTACAAAAATGTAATAACCATGTAACGTTGGTAAATCACTACAATAATATATATCAATTCTATAAATTTATACCTTGATCATGCTCAACATTGTTTTTGTTGGGGTCTGCACCCTATGCCAACTGGGTAATTAAGTGGAGCTACTTTCCCATTTCTTGCAATAGACCCCACAAATTCAACAAATTTGCTTTTATTAGGACCAATGGGTTTTCCATACCGATTGAATGAAACCTTCAGAGGTGACTTTTGTTGTCAGAGCTTATGGCATAAATGTGAGGCATATAAGTAAATCCTCTAGTTTTATGTTGTTTACAAGTGGCATCTACACATACAAGAAAAATAAGTTTTATAACAATATTGAAAGGGACAAATTATATCATGTGTATATGATGTAGTATCATGTGTAATATGATGTAGTATACCTTGGGACTCAACATGATCTGTATTTGCTAACTTGTTAACATTTTCATCCACCCGGTTATCTACACCAAGAATGGACTGTTCGCTTCTTTTACTATTATTCACATTCCTAACACTCCGCCTTCTTGTTATTGCTCCAAGGTCCTCTATATCAAGGTATGAAAACACAATTTAAGTAACAACAATCAACATATACTAACTTAAAAAATGGACAACCAATACCTTCAGATTGTACATTCTGTGCATCATTTAAACCATCAACTTCATTTGTACTTTGCTTTCCCCTTTTGAGTGCTCCAAGGTTATCTGAATTACAACATCCAAACTCTATATAACTAATAATTATCTGAATTACAAAATCTAAACTCTATATAACTAATAACAGTCAGTAAATACACATTAAGTTTGACAAGATGACACATCAATATCGCTACATTTTCTAATCTATTTCATACCTTGAGAATGTAAATTCTGCTCATCCATTGAACCATTAATCGCTTTTGTACTTTGCCTTCCCCTTTTTGTTGCTCCAAGATTCTCTACATTATGAAATTCAAACACTATATAACTCAGAATAGTCAAGTAAATATATAATAAGTTGAATAAGATGACAGATCAATACCGCTATGCTACATTTATAATCTATTTCATACCTTGCGAATGTATATTCTGGTCATCAATTAAATCATTAATCGCTTTCGTACTTTGCTTTCCCATTGTCATTGCTCGAAGGGTCTCGAAATCGATTAAATCATCAATATTTGGAGCACTTTGTTGGCCACTACCTAATGTGTATTTTCCGCGACTATGGATAAAATTTGCACTTTTCTGTCCTTGCTTTATTACTACAATTAAACAACTCGATTAATGGGACAACTTATTTTTTCAGCCAATATAATAAATGTAAAGTTACTAAAAATACATGGACACAATATGTATACAGATATGTACCTGGAGGGTCGAGATACTGCTCATTGGCATTCTGATCTTTACTTTTTAGAAGATAATCTGGAATACTAGTAACTCTTGGTCCCCGTTTCAGACACACAACATTATCTATTAAGAATGTAAAAGACCGACCAAAGAATTACAGTAAAGATTAAGAAATATAAACAAGACATATATGTATATGTACTGTAACGAACCTCGACGACCATCATGTTTCTTACTGAGATCTCCATCTGTATTTGTATCACTCCAGCTGTCACAATCGTCTAAGGGTAAATGCAACCTTCTCTGGCCACTATTAGAAAAATTACTTCTTTGCCCTCTCGCCATTGCTATAAGATCATTCCTAGTAATAACGTGGCCCTTAACCATTTTTCTGCAATTAAGAATCTTGGAAAAAAATATAATGAGGAGCAATATAAGTAAAAGTATATTTTCAATAAGGTAAATTTCACTAAAATTAAAAATCCAGAACTAGAACAATTAATTTCTCAAAAAACATAAGAAACTGATCAACTATCTCAAATAGAAAATAAGAACTCCTAATAGGACTCTATTCTTCTTCTGCTAGAGTAGGAGGCACCCCTTCGCGAACCCAAAAAATGTCTGAAATCCCATCATTGGGTGGTTCGTTACATGGTGTGCTTTGAGCTATGATGTCGATATCACTTATTATTAAGTCATTTCCATCCTCAAATTTCTCTCTCGGTTTAGTTTTTACAACAACATGCCATCCTCTATCAGAAGGATCCTCCACATAGAAAACTTGTTGTACTTGAGATGCAAGAACAAACGGCTCACTCTGACGCTTTATGTTTGTAAAATTCGCTAATGTGAACCCATCACTATCTTGCTTTAATCTTCTACCCTTTGTGACCCAATCACACTCAAATAGTACAACTCTCTTTCCCTGGAGATAGTTTAACTCAATTATGTCTTTCACAATCCCATAATAGGTCAAATCAGAAGAGATGGGTCTTTTGTCTTTTTGCTTGCAAAGCTAGTCGTTCCGCACTAACCATCACTCCACAATTTTGAGTTTTTCTTTTATTCTCAACTTCCCTGGTGTGAAATCAGAAACCATTAGCAACAAACACTAAAAATCTTTGAAAAACTGGAAGTGGCCCTCTCGCAAGGAATGCGATAACACTATGAATCATGTCATCGACATCATAATGATCAAGTCCTGACACCAGTGAAAAAATCATGTCAACAATATCGAAAACACATAACCAAAAAAATAAAATACTTACTAGGCTAGAGAACCATTTGGGAAAATCACCGTGAATTAAATGCGATCTCATGTTCTGGGGAACGACGCTTTTTTCGTCTGATCATTGACTCATGATCACTGCACAACGTAAATATAATTGTCATGTGATGATTTAATGGATAAGGATTTTGTAGGTGAAAATTAGTCGCTTACTCTATTGTAGACTTAATTTCTTCACAATTAAAAAGCACGTATCTATGTGCTTTTTCTAAGGTTTTATTGTCTAGAACCACTGGTTGTCCTGTGGACAGAGGCCGACCAGCCATTGAGAAGATTTCCAGGCCATCATTATTTGTGTGATCTCTTTCCTCATTTCGACTAAGTCGATTACGCCTTGTTTCTACGTGATCATCAAAGTAAAGGGAACAAAATGATAAGCACTCCTCTGCTAAATAACCTTCTGCAATTGACCCTTCAGGTCGGCCTTTGTTGCGGACATAAGATTTAAGCGTGCTCAAGTACCTTTGACAATATAGAAAACAAAATATATTACAAAGTATTATGTTCAAATCATAAAAGAGTTTGATAAAAATGAAAAGTTACCTCTCGTGCGAATACATCCATCGATAGTGAACTGGACCTCCTAATTTTGCCTCAAGAACCAAATGCACAGTTACATGAAGTAATATCGAAAAATGCAGGAGGAAATATTTTTCAAGCTCGCATAGTATTATTGATATATCATTTTCCATTCTAACCAAATCACTGTGATGGAGTGTCTTGGAACACAATTCTTGAAAGTACTTGCACAAACGAATAATAGGTGAACGAACATAACTTGGTAACAGATTGCGTAGTGCTATAGGTAATAATTGTTGCATTAGTATATGACTGTCATGGCTCTTATTAATGGAAATCTTTTGAGGCTTTAGCTGCACACATTTTGATATATTTGAGGCATATCCATCAGGCACTTTTATGTTTTTCAACACCATGCAAAATTGATGTTTCTCATTTTTATCCAATTCAAAACAAGACGCAGGTAACCAGTCTCTACCATTAACATCTACGAAAGGATGAAGTTCGGGTCTTACACCTTTATCTTTCAAGTCTAGGCGTGCATTTTTGTTGTCCTTCGACTTATCAGAGCTCAACAACGTGTATAAAATCTTATCACACACATTCTTCTCAATATGCATAACATCGAGATTGTGGCGTAATAAATTACTCTTCCAATATGGCAACTCAAAGAAAATACTCTTTTTCTTCCAGCCATAAGGCAAGCCTTGGGCACCTATTAGTTTCCCAAATTTATTTTCAATGTGTTTGACTTCATCAAACACCTCTAAACCTATAGGATAAGGAGGGGCTTCTCTATGCTCCTCTTTCCCGATAAATGAGCATGTATCATTACGATAAGGATGGTTATGAGGTAACAATATTCGATGGCACATGTAGCATTGCTTATGGGAGTTTTTCAAATACTCTGAGTTCGTGTTTTGAAGACACACTGGGCATGCATATTTTCCTTTAGTACTCCAACCCGACAAATTTGCAAGACCAGGAAGATCACTTATAGTCCACAATAATGCCGCATACATTTGAAAATTTTGCTTTCTTGAAGCATCGTATGTCTTAACACCTACATCCCACAATTCCTTTAATTCAGCAATTAAAGGTTGCAAGTAGACATCAATGTTATTTCCTGGTTCACTGGGACCAGGTATAAGTGTAGACAACATAAAATATGACTTCTTCATGCACTCTCCAGGTGGTAAGTTATAAGGCATTAAAACAATTGGCCAAGTACTATGGTTAATCATCATGCTTCTGAATGGACTAAATCCATCAGCGAACAAGCCTAATCTTACATTTCGAGCATCCTTAGCGAAATTTGGATGATTGTAATCAAATGTCTGCCAAGCTGGAGAGTCAGCTGGGTGTCTCATGATACCATCATCTATGCGCTCATATGCATGCCATGCCATATTGGATGCAATTTTAGTTGTCATGAACAATCTTTGAAGCCTTGGCTTCAAAGGAAAATGCCAAAATGACTTGTTTGACACTTTGTTTTTCTTTTTTGTCTTCCTAGAGTTTTCAACGCTTGAAACATCACCTTCCAGAACTTTCCACCGAGACTCACCGCAAGTATCACAAAGTGTTTTGCTTTCATTTACACCCCAATATATCATGCAATCATTTATGCATGAGTCTATCTTTAGTAATGAAGTCCTAAATCTCTCAATATTTTTCTTGTTTCATAATAATTTTTGGAAGTTGGACTCCATCTGGAAAAGATTCTCTAAGTAAATCTAGCATCATACAAAATGACCTATCACTCCAAAGGCCCAAGGCACTTTATTTGATGCATGCGAACAAGGAAAGAGAGTTTGAGAACTTTTTGCATCCAGGATACGATTCTGTCGGCGTCATTAAGAAGCCTACAGAACTTTTCAGCTTCTTCATTTGGTCTCTCGCCCACGATATTAGAATTAAATTGCATATCGTTATCGTCACCAAACATAGGAAATTGATCATAAATCAACTCGCGCATATTATCAGACGTACCTGCACCACTGCTATATGCGTCAACTAAGGGCACCGTGTTCGAAATTGACTCACCATGGAACACCCATTTAGTATAACCTTTCAGAAAACCTCTTGTAATTAGATGTGCTTTGACAATTTTAGTTCTCTACATATGCCATTTTTACACTCTTTACAAGGACACAATATCAATCCATCATTTGAATTCGAAAATGCAAAGTTCAAAAAGTATTGCACCCCTAGCTTGTAGGCATCCATTAACCTTGGTAATTCCATCCAACTCCTATCTCGTATCCATACTGGGACCGACAATAACATATTAATTTAAAAATATAAACATTAAAGAAAGCAAATCAAGAGAGTTAGAAGAAGAAAAAAGCAGAGATGACAATCGTAGACATTACAAAAGAACACATAATAAATCCTTTTGTTTTATCTGACCTTTGTCAGACCAACATGACAATCATAACAATTTAACCTCATAACTCGTTACAAGTATATAACCTAGCCACTAACTTACTGCCCATAATTTTATTCCACATAATTGCAAGATATTGCACATTAAACTCATAAAATCTTAAAACACTGAACTAAAAACCAAAATGCAAAAAACTTGGCTATATGTAACAAAGATCACATCAACATGACAATCATAACACTTTAACCTTAGAACTCCATACAAGTATATAAACCTAGCCAATAACTTACTGCAAATTCGTAACATACTTGCAACCTTATTATTCTTTTCTTTAATTAAAGTAAACAAAAATGTAGCAATAAAAGAAAGAATTCGATAAGAAATCGCCATTTTCCTGACCGAAAATCACAAAGATCAAGAAAGGGAGCACACAGCTGATGAGACTCAAATTCAGGGACTCGATTTGAATTTTGAGATTAAAACCCGTTTAAATTAAAACCGGATCCTCAAGCTCTTGACAAAGATCCGAGGAACACTTCCGGTCGAGCAAATAAGATTAGTCTTGTTTTGGATTTTAAGGTTTTAATTTGTTTGAGTTTTAATTAATAAGAAAACAAGTCACCCGAAAATGAATCCAACAAAGAAAATAGGCCATGCAAGCGAAACAAAGCAAGTAACACTAAACAATTCAAGGACACTCTGCGACAATAGAACCGAGCTAGCGGAATAATTAAAGACGAGGTTCAAGTCAACGGAGTCGTAATCGCCTCCGAGGAGTCCTCTAATCAATTAACTTATCTTATGTGTAATCCTAGTTCACTTAAACAGTAAAGAAAATCCAAATTTTACAGGTAATATTTTTTTACTGAGAAATTACGGAATCAACTAAAAATAAATGGAACTATACTTACCCAGAAGGCGATAAGATTGTTCACTACCTGCCTTCATCAAAAACCATAAGGAAACATATTAAAAATAACATATCAATCTTCAATAAAGAGTTAAGGCAGCATTCGAGATTTTATTTCTAATAAAACAAAATCTACATTGATCAGTTATTGGTACAAAATTAAACAAATAAAAAGGTTATACAAGCACTAAACATAGAGACAAAAAACGGGGCTGTAATATTGACATGTTCTCTGTGGAGACAAGAGAAAATATTTCTCTCAAAGTTCTCCTCCTTATCTCCGATTACAAAAGAACACATAATAAATCCTTTTGTTTTATCTGACCTTTGTCAGACCAACATGACAATCATAACAGTTTAATCTCATAACTCGTTACAAGTATATAACCTAGCCACTAACTTACTGCCCATAATTTTATTCCACATAATTGCAAGATATTGCACATTAAACTCATAAAATCTTAAAACACTGAACTAAAAACCAAAATGCAAAAAACTTGGCTATATGTAACAAAGATCACATCAACATGACAATCATAACACTTTAACCTTAGAACTCCATACAAGTATATAAACCTAGCCAATAACTTACTGCAAATTCGTAACATACTTGCAACCTTATTATTCTTTTCTTTAATTAAAGTAAACAAAAATGTAGCAATAAAAGAAAGAATTCGATAAGAAATCGCCATTTTCCTGACCGAAAATCACAAAGATCAAGAAAGGGAGCACACAGCTGATGAGACTCAAATTCAGGGACTCGATTTGAATTTTGAGATTAAAACCCGTTTAAATTAAAACCGGGATCCTCAAGCTCTTGACAAAGATCCGAGGAACACTTCCGGTCCTAGCAAATAAGATTAGTGCTGTTTTGGATTTTAAGGTTTTAATTTGTTTGAGTTTTAATTAATAAGAAAACAAGTCACCCTGAAAAATGAATCCAACAGCAAAAATAGGCCGTGGCAAGCGAAACAACAAGTAACACTAAACAGTTCAAGGACAGCTACTGCGACAATAGAACCGAGCTAGCAGCAATAATTAAAGACGAGGTTCAAGTCAACGGAGCCGTAATCGCCCTCCGAGGAGTCCTTTAATCAATTAACTTATCTTATGTGTAATCCTAGTTCACTTTAACAGTAAAGAAATTCCAAATTTTACAGGTAATATTTTTTTATTGAGAAATTACTGAATCAACTAAAAGGTTATACAAGCACTAAACGGGGCTGTAATATTGACAAAGGTTATACAAGCACTAAACACAGAGACAAAAAACGGGGCTGTAATATTGACATATTCTCTATCGAGACAAGAGAAAATATTTCTCTCAAAGTTCTACTCCTTATCTCCGATTACAAAAGAACACATAATAAATCTAACACAAAAACTTACCTTAGAAGATTCAGTTATCCAGTGATGGCGCGAGCTCGAATCCGTAAGCGTCAGCAACGACTAAGGGACCGAGTTCAAAGATGAATGAACATACGCGCAAAATCGAAGGCCAACCGAAGAAGAAATGATTCTTGAGATCGAAAAATTTTCAGAGGTAAGGAGAGATGAAGATATTCGACTGGATGGAGGCGGAGCAGATTAGATTCATTAAGCGGTGCAAATTAGGTTAAGAGATAGAAGCGGTGTAGAGAAAGTAAAATATTAAAGCGTCACATAATATAAATATAAAATTAATAAAACATTAAAATGTCATTACATGTACAAATAGCAACACTTGTTTAAAAATGTCACAAAAAAAGTGTCACTATAAGGGTATTTTTCTAGTAGTGAGGATCAACTGTATTTCCTACACTTGCTCGAGAACAATTTTGGTGTCCACCATTTTGAAGTCTATGTTGGTCCCCTTTTGTTAGGAAAAACAAACACCCTGTATCGATTCAGCCGGGATACCCGATCCCTGTATCGATTGTTATTTGTTATTGAGAAGGTTTTGACATATATGCCAAATACAGTAAAGGAAACTGTATCGAGGATTCAAGGATTTATCATGTATCGAAGACCAACCTCGAATCGAGATCGGTGAAGCTCACAAGACAAAGAAGAAGACTTGTAATAGATCAAGTATGGAAAACTGTCTCGATGCCCTAAATACAGTCACCTTCCATACAGTTCACAAAAGGACAAGAAAGAACACAAGTCAAGTTCCGTTGAACAAAGAAGTATTTAAATACTCAAGGATAAAGTATTTAAATACTGTCAGTCTTCAGATCTTCAGAATCCCGCGAAATCCGGATCATGTCATATTCCCGTTGAAAGGAAATCTTATTCAAACGGACATCTCAACGGATACTTTCTTCAGAGGCTATATATATCCTTGAAGACATTGAAGATCAGTTACCCCAAGTAACACAACTCTCAAAAAGCTATCAAGTTATCATCTGAGCAAACATATCTCCAAAAGCATATCGCAAGTTAAAACGAAAGAGATATACAGTGCTCAAACATCAAGAACAGCTATCATCAGATCTTGATATTCAAAGCTGCTGTTCTTACCTGGTTACCTAACCTTTTACCTCTGTGTAAAAACCGAGCTCTGTGTGAACTCAACAAGTTATTCTGACCTGTGTGGGACGAATAAGGACGAAGCTTTGGAACTGTGTGTGAAGAAGCTAGTCAAGAAGGAAGCTTTAACCAATCTGTGTGAACGGTTGAAAGTGACATTCTTTGTATCAATCTGTGTGAACGATACAAGGATAGGTTTGTTTATAATTACGTAGTTGTGTACGCAGTAATTATATAATAAAATTTTTACTCCTGTGTGGAGGACCAGTGGACGTAGAGGGGTTTACCTCGAACCACTTAAATTACTGTGTCATTTACCTTCAGCTTTTACTGTTTGAAATTACTGTGATATATTAAGTATACACCAAATACTCTGTTGCTGTATCCACGGCAACTAACTGTATCCAAGACTTCCGCTACGCACTCAGATTTAGATTCCATACAGTTTGTTGTTTAAACGATTTCCCAAACTGTATCCAGTATACTTAAGTGGCCAACAAGTGGTATCAGAGCGGTTGATTCTAAAAAGAATCAGTCGTATTTCTTTTCACCGAATCAGATTCAAATCACTTATTTTCAAAACAGTTTCTTTCATTCCTATATTATCAGTATGGATACTTCTATGATTAACAAAGTCCCTATGTTCTCTATTAATGAATTTGACGACTGGAGAATTAGAATGGAAGCTCATCTTGCAGCAATGCACGAAGAGATGATCTTTGTTATACAGGATGGTCCGATCAAGATCATGAAGGTCAATCCAGCCGCAAGGATTGAGGGCCAAGCCCATGCTGAAATGCTCGAGAAGGAACGCGAGCAATGGACAACCGATGAAAGGAAGCGAGCCAATCTCGACAACGTGGCTAAGAACGCGTTATTTGTCACTCTTGACAAAGGCACGTTCTCAAAGGTAAAGAGCTGCAAAACAGCCAAAGAAATCTAGGATAAACTCAAGTTAATTTGTGAGGGAACTGAGCTCTCAAAAGAAAACAAGATTTCAAAACTTACTCAGCAATTTGAATCTTTTGAAATGAAACCAACGGAAACACTTGAGGAACTTGACCTCAGATTTACTGGTATTGTTGGTGAACTTGAAGCGTTGGGCAAAATTTACACCCAAAAGGAGAAGAACTTAAAAATTTTCAGATCTCTCCCAGCCCGATGGGACATTAAGACCACAGCTATGCGTGTATCCTGTAATCTTAATGAAATATCCACTTTTGATCTCTTCTCTGACCTTAAAGCTTTTGAGTATGACATTGACAGAAGAGAAAAAGCTGAAGAATCTCCTTCAAAGGTCACAGCTCTATTCTTGTCAGACGAACCGTCGACACAAGATGCCTAGCTCGTCGAAGCCCGGTCACAAGAACGCTCGGCAATGACGACATCCTGTCACAAGATGAAATGGCGCTTCTAATGCATAAGTTCAAAAGTTCATTAAACAATGCTGAAAGACTCCTACGAGCCCAAACTCACAACAAGGTAAGTACGAAACATCATCTCGCGATGCTAACTCGTGCTATAATCATAGGAAACCGTGCCATTATGCAAACAAATGTCCTCATCCCAAAGTCCAAAGATTGCACGAGGCCGAGCAACAAGAGCGAGATGAAAGAAGACGTGCTTGGAAAGACAAGCTCAAGGCCCCGATTGGAGAATCGAAGCCTCCCCACACCATCCAAATCGCAAAATGTCTTCAGTGGTCATCGAAAGTGATTCATCTGACGATGAGTTCGATGATAAAGCATACATGTGCTTTATGGCCAAAGATGTTCCAGAAGGTGAAGACAGCGACGATGAGGTAAGTTCAACCTCAGTTATTCCACCTAATGCATCTCATACTTTCGAAAATATGCTGAATGAATTAAAAAACATTCAAAAAGCCCATGAGACTCTAAAAACTGAGAATATACAGCTTCAATTAACAAATCTAGAGCTGAAAGATGAAAATGACTTGCTGAAAATAAATTATGAAAATATGTCTCTTGATTGTGAAACCAGCAAGGTCGATTTTGAAAAACTCATGGAGAGCAATCATCAACTTGCTCATGAACTAAATGAGGTTAAAACCCATAATAAGAGCAAGACAAATGATTTGGTTCTACTACAAACCAGAATTACAACTCTCGAGAAGCGAGAAACTGAACTTGAGACCATTCTAAAGTCTTTTGAAAAATCGTCCAAAAGAATGGAAGAAATTCTAAGCACTGGGCAACATGCTCATGATAAAAGTGGCTTAGGATACAGCTCATGTTCGAATAAAGGTAAAACTAGTACTGTGTTCGTCAAGAGTGTGGAACACATTCCTGAAACGGAAGATACTCCCAGTCCCATAAAGGAACCTGCTGTACCGAGAAAACCGAAAGCTGAAATTCCGCCCCCACAACTCTACTATTCGAGACAGTGGAACCAACAACCACTCAGAAGGCGTAATCTAAAGCATGCTCCACAAGCATATCATCAAAGCCGACAGTCATTCAGAAAGAAGACGGTATCCAACCACCAAAGGCCCGCACAACAGTACCCTCAGTACAGTGCACCTAGGTATTGGATACAGGAGCCCCGTTATCCCTCAAGACAGCAGATGCCAATTCATTATCGACAACAGCATTGGGAATCCAACTGGAGACCCATAAGACAAGCTGTTAGGCCTAAGAAAATGGCTCCACCTCCTAAACGGCACTCGTACTGGAATAATAATAATAATCCTGAATTTTACATGCATAATAATTATCATGATTACAACAACTACGGATATGCCCCCCGTAGATACCGCACATGTCACCGAGTACATCCTACAGTAAACCAATTTCTGTCAGGAAAATCTGGGTACCTAAAGGAACTAACATATATGGACCCAAAAATCAAAGGGGACCTAAATCTACCTAATTTCTTTGTTACAGGACATCTTAGAGGAGGATACCTGGTATTTCGATAGTGGATGCTCTCGTCACATGACTGGAGATAGGAGCAAGCTATCTGATTTTGTAGAAGGTCGCGGTCCAAAAGTTTGCTTCGGTGATAAGTCTAAAGGAAGAACAAGAGGGAAAGGAAACCTACTTGTCGGAAAATTCAAGGTCACCGATGTCGCATATGTTGAAGGCTTACAGTATAATCTACTTAGTATTAGCCAGTTCTGTGATAAACAGTTCTCGGTGAAGTTCTATATAGATCGCTGTAGAGTCAAGAACACCCAAACCAAGGAAGTTGTGCTTACAGGAAGCAGATCAGGTAATATGTACATTGCTGACTGGAAGCCTATGAGCTCCTCAATTCCATGTTTTGTTGCCAAAGGCACTGCAGATCTTAGCTGGCTATGGCACAAGAGGATGTCTCACGTCAACTTCAAGACGATCAACAAGCTTTCAAGACAGGGTATGGTAAGAGGTTTGCCAGATGTGTCATTCAAGAAGGACAGCGTCTGCGGTCCATGCCAGAAAGGCAAGCAAATCAAGTCAACCAAGAAAAGCAAATCCTACCTTTCAACCCAAAGAGTGTTGGAAATGCTACACATGGATCTCTACGGTCCTGTAGACCCAGTAAGTTTGGGAGGTAAGAAATATTGTATGGTTGTTGTTGATGATTATTCCAGGTATGCTTGGACGATCTTTCTTAGCAAGAAGAAGGAAACAACATCAAGGCTGCCCGAGCTCCTGAGAAAGTTGCGAATGAAAAAGCATCAAGTATCGTGTGCATTCGTTAAAGAGGTACTGAATTTACTAACCGCTTTATAGAGCAATACTGTTCGGAGAATGGAATATAGCACGAATACTCAGCTGCCCGAACACCTCAACAAAATGGTGTTGCCGAGCGAAAGAATAGGACGTTGAAAGATGCAACAAGGACAATGATTGCCGAAAGCAAATTGCCGCAGCGTTTCTGGGGTGAAGCAACCAATACAACGTGCTACACTCAAAACCGCAGTATCGTCAACAAGCACCACAACAAAACGACTTACGAGGTATGGAACAACAAAACTCCATTAGTTTCGTATTTTCACATTTTGGATGCAGGAGTTACGTAGTGAACAAAGGGAAGGACCAACTTAGAACATTTGATGAAAAATCAGATGAAGGAATATTCGTAGGATACTCCTCCGCCAGAAAAGCATTCAGAATCATTAATAAAAGGAGGCTGACGATCGAGGAATCAGTTCATGTAGTGTTCGACGAACCACACCATGACCCTACAAGAGTAGATGATATCACTCAGGACATTCACCATCTATCTATCTTGGATCCACCTACACCCATAGAACCTGTAGTTGATTTAGAAATCAACCCCGCAGCTGTAAGAATCGATATGGATGAAGCTGACGCTATTCAAGCTGAAGCTGTACCCACAGAAACTTTCGATACAAGACGGACCCCGAACTAGAACTCCGACCGAAGATGGTTGAGAGATCACCCGCAAGAGCTGATCATTGGAAACATTAATGCGGTGTTTCTACTCGTAGGAGAATACAGAGTACACAAGGAAATTTACTTTGTGCACAAGAAGAATCTAATGTGAAGTCTCACGGTTTCTGAATGGAAATCTCAATCCGAACTTAGGAGACTCAATATGTGCACTATCGTTGTATTCTTAGCCCAAATCGAACTGTTTCGACCATAGACGCTCTTAACAACTCTCATTGGATAACATCTATGGAAGAAGAGCTTAACGGTTTCGAAAGAAACAATGTATGGTATCTTGTACTGCAGACACACCAATCGGTTATAGGAACCAAATGGGTATTTCAAACAAAAAGGATGGAAATGGACTTATCATAAGAAACAAATCCGGACTAGTAGCACAAGGCTATTGTCGGGAAGAAGGAATCGACTATGATGAAACCTTCGCCTGTAGCGAGACTAGAAGCCATCGGGATATTTTTAGCCTTTGCCGCCCATAAGAGTTTTATCGTATACCAAATGGACGTCAAGAGTGCTTTCTGAATGGAGAGCTTTCGGAAGAAGTTTATGTTGAACAACCACCGGGGTTTGCCAACACGGACGGTATCGATCTAGTTTACGAGGCTAAGGAAAGCGCCAGTACGGACTTAAACAAGCCCCTAGAGCACAGTACGAAACCCTGTCCCGATTCTAACCAACAATGGATTTGAGAAAGGTGTCACGACAAAACCTTGTTCAAGATACAGAAGGTGATGACCTTTTAATGGTACAAATCTATGTTGATGATATTATTTTTGGTTCAACTAACCTTGCTCTATGTCAAAGGTTCTCACATCTCATGCAAAGCAAATTTGAAATGAGTATGATGGGGAACTCGATTATTTCCTAGGTTTGCGAGATAAAGCGGATGCCTACGGGTATATTCATCAACCAGAGAAATACAAGAAGGAGCTTCTCAACAAATTTGGAATGAACACATCCAAATCCTCGCCAACCCCATGAGCACTTCCGTGCAAATTAGTGCCGATAAAGCCGGAAAGCCGTTTGACCAATCACTCTACAGAAGCTCATTGGTTCGCTCCTGTACCTAACGCTAGCGTGCCCGATATCCAGCTTCTTTGTTGGAGTGTGTGCGAGATACCAAGTTGCACCTAAGGAATCACACTTCAATACAAATAAACGAATCTCGAAATACGTCAAAGGAACAGTCGATGCAGGATGTGGTATCCTAAGGAAGGCGGATTCGATTTAGTGGATACAACGACTCGGATCTCGGAGGTCGCAAGCTAGATAGGAAGAGTACAAGTGGAACTTGTCACTTTCTCGGACCTAGACTCGTATCTTGGTTCGAAGAAACAATTGGCAAATTCTCTTTCCACGGCCGAATCGTAGTACTATGTCTTTGTAGTCAGCCGTATGCGATCCTTGGATGCAAGAACAACCTGCCGATTATGGAATCGATGCTAGAGAGACTCCAATCATGTGTGATAGCACGAGTGCAATTGCAATCACGCACAATCTGTTTGCACTCGCGCACTAAACATATCAACATGAAGCATCATTTCATCAGAATCATGTCGAGAACAAGGATGTTCGCTGGAAAAGGTTCATACAGACATCCAGTGGCCGACATCTTCACCAAGCCTCTCGACACGGCAAGATTCAACATGCTAAGAACAATTGGGGATACCTGCGGCCCGGACTCCTGTAAGTAAATTTCTTGCTTTTACTCAACAATTGAGGGGAATCTTTGTAAGACCCGTGAATACTGATATCAACATTAATTATCTGTACACTCATAAACATCAATACGATCAGTAGCGAACGAAGGCATATGAATCCTACGGTGATGTGTGCAATAATTAAGGGGAATCTTGTAGGACCCATGAATACAAAGATTAATCCAAATATTGTTGTATGGAATTTAAAACCTATTAGTACCTTTTTAAGGGGGAACGTCAGACGACGGAGAACATCACATACTATAGGATTTCGATTCGAGATACTATATAATATTATTTCCTTTTAAAATAATTTTTGTCCACGTGCCTGCTTTACGTCAAACGTCATGTTCATTAAATGCCTTACACGACATCTGGACAAGCTGAATCTCAAAAGCCGCGATGTTTTTAAATTGTTTATTATTTTTAAACCGCCGTTTTAGGCATTTAGGTAATCAACCTATGTCAAGTGGGACCCATTGTATTTTAAAACCTTTTAATGGATTAGCGTGCGGTTACACTAAATCCATCCCGACCGTCGATTTCAAAACCGGTTCCCATCCCTTAAAATCGACCATTCGTACTCTGCAAACCCTATTTCGCGCCCAAGTATAAAAGGATCAGTATCTACCATTAGAGACTCTTACGCTTTACGCAAATTACAAGAGATCTCAAGCAAGCGACTACATATTTTCTGCATATTCACTGCGAATTTCTACTGTTTTCTTCTACCTTCGTTTTAAGAAAACATCCATGGCTACTCAATCTTCATCCCCCGTTCTGAAGAAAACTTCCAGCATCATTGATGGCCGGATCTTCTCTAAACCAGTCATCATCGAGCGTATCATCTCGGAAATCAATGACACCGAACCGATGGAGTATATCATTACTCGTCTTGAACAACAAGGACTTTATCGCTTTGGAAGCAAAATCGCCGACAAATACGACGCTCATCTAGTTGAGGAATTCTACCTCAACGCTGCCGTTCGTTTTCTCTCACTAGCCCAGGGAGGACATGTTGCTGACATCACCGCAACAGTCCAAGGAGTGCGAGTCTGCATCAATCGTGATCTACTTCAGAAAATCTACAGGCTGCCCGCCGACGGCCTGACCATGGACCAGCTTGAGACGTTTGGGTCTCAAGACCTGATTACCAAGTTTTATGGACTTTTTACCGGGTCCAAAGTGGTTGACATGGTGACAACCACTTGCCACAAGAAAAATTTTCTTCTTCATTTCGTTTATCTGCACGATTTCTGTTCCAGGATCATTGAAAATCGAACCGGTGCGTTCGAGATGTGCACGAATCTAAGGTTCAGAATGATGGTAGCTATCTTGACCTGTGAAAAGGTCAACTGGTGTCAAATCATTTTGAAACGTCTTCAGGAAGAGGTGTGCAAACCGGCCACCCAAAAGAAATCATTTGGTTTAATGCTAAACTACATTCTGACAAGGTGCGGAGTCTAGCAATCCGCCGATGCCAAGAAAAACAGCTCACGGATATATTTAGGAGGCGTCAAACCCTCTGCCTATAACCAAAGCACAATGCATGCCAATCACCCGAGAACCAGGCACATGCCTATTTCTGACAACCCCAGAGACGAAACCGTGAAGGTCCCTGAATTGGAATCTTCAAAGAAGAAGCGCAAGCGTTCTCACGAAGAAGCACTCACGATGAGAAGTCGAAGAAGAGACTCCGGAGGCTCTCAAAAATCAAAGCCAAACACTCCGAGGATGTCTCGCCCGTGGCGCAACCCACTGATATAGCACCCCAGGGCCCAACCCCTGCGGAAGAGGTGTCTCCTACTGGTTCGACAGTAGATCCCGAGCCTTTGGCGGCTACGACGGATTTAGAGACATCTGCCAACATTCAAGACGTTAGCACGTCATTTGCCCATTCGAGCAAGCTACTTCTCCTATACGGGATTCCACACCCGTACGAGATCCAATTTCCTTCGGCACCATCCCTTGCAAGGAGTCCATCTTCCGTACAGATCCCATACTGCACGAATCCTCAACAGCGTCTCAGACGTGATTCAAGTCCCTCCTGCACTCAATTATAAATCAAACACTTCTTTCAAGACAAATTGAGCAGGCGTTTAAAGATTTCTGCAATGGAAAAGCTTTAGGCTAGCTCCGTACGACACACTGTACAACTGGAGCGAATGGAGCCACGAAGAGCGATTTGTCTCCGAAGTAACAGACTCAACTGAAATTGAGGCCCTGCTACGATGGGACAACGCCTCTTGCAAAGATCTCATTGAAAGCCACCTGCTGCACAAATCCGACGCCAGAAGAAAAGGAAAGAAGAAGTCAGAGGACTCTCCCATAGATCCAAAAGACGACGACGACCACGACTCAGACGACGACGACGATGCTCTTCAAGCAGGTCTGAGATTGAGCCGTGAAGAGGCTGAAGCCCGAGACGCCTCTCCTCCCACAAAAGACGAAGGGCCATCTACCCAAGCTAATCCACCTTCGCCACAGCCGGAGAACATTCCAGAACAGGAGGAATCAGTCCCTCCAGTCGAGGAAAATCAAGAAATTTTGGAACAGGCACCCGAGCCTGTTGCGACCAAAGAAGCCAGTCCCACAAAGCAACAGGAGGATTCAGTCCCTCCTGCATCCACATCTGCCGCAGAACCTTCGCCACAGGACGCTTCTGAACCAACTGTCGCCATTCCACAAGAAGCTTCTCCCGCCCCTGCAACCTTGGAATCCGAGGACGGTAACGAACCTGAGGATGTCCAACTTACTTCACGTCCATCCGTGAACGTAAGAAGGTTGAACTGCGCTGAAGACTTCGCCCAGCCTGACTCTCCTATCTCTGCTGCACGCAAAGAGCGCCTGCGAGCTCTTGGCCTTCAGACTGTATTTATCCAAGATGCAGTTAATGCTCTCTCTTCCGTAGAAAAGGCATCAATCGATGCACACCTCTGCAGTTGAAGAAATGACAACTCTTCAACACGAAGTATCTCGAGTTGTCGACGCATTCATCATCTTGCCAGAAGTGTTCAAGCAAACCTTGAAGATTATGGAGGATAAACAAGCGCAACTGTTGAAGGAGGAAGCTTCAAAGACCAGAATTGCTGAAGCCAAGACAGCCTGTGCAATGATAGAAAATGACTCTCAAGCGTGCGCATGACAAATCCATTCAAGAGATGTCGCAGACTCTTTCCTCCCTCGTTGAAAGAATAAACAGCATCGAGACCAAACAGGACGCCGCTCTTGAAATCCTGCAAAGTCTTGATGAAGCCAAAAAGGGGGAAGAAGCATGAGAAGCTGCAAGGAGAATAAGACTGCAACAAGAAAGGGAATTTGAGGCTGCTCAGAGCAGTATCGCTGCTGAATTGAACAAGCTAGCACCTCAACCCCAAAGCTTTAGAATTTCAGGCTCCAGACCAGAATTCCATGACCCAAATGTCCCTTGGCAAAATTTTGTTCAAAGACCTTCGGAAATACGTCTGCCAACCAACCGCAACCCAACTGCCGAAGAAGTGAAGAACTGGAGGAAGAATGAACTGATGAGATATTTTGTCAGACTCATCAGGGAATCCGCCATCTTCAAAAATTATAAAACATTGGCGGAAGCGGCAGACAAGTTTTCAAAGATGCTAGAAGAAGGTAAACTCCCTCTCCAAATTGAAATGAAATCAAAACATAGAAGAGCAGATCGGGTCACCCATCCAGAGGATTGGATACTTGCCTTTGATCGTTCATATGAAGGAAGAGCGATTTACCAGGAACGAGGCAATGATTCACTTCAAAACTGGTGGCGCGGCACCGAGTATGAGCCAGGAAAGAGACCATGGAGGCATGCGGATCAAAGATAAAAAGCTGAAATTTATGTATATTAGTTTTGTTTTTGTAATTTCTATTCGACACAAACTTTGTACTCAATCTTTTTGAATATCAATAAAACAGTTTGTTTGTCTTGAAAGATTACAACTCGTAATCTACTGTGTTAATGTATGATTATTTAAAATTGTTTGATAGGAATCTCAAGTTAGATAAACTTGATTGAAAATTAAGTCGCATTTAACTAGTCTACGAGCAGTTCATAGTTTCGATTGTAAACTTAGAATACATTGTAAGATTGTGCTGCGTGCCAATCATAGGCTTAAGTTGTAATAAATCTCAAATCAGATCGAACATGCTGCGAGCAGCTTCATTATTGTAGACTAAGTCACTAAGTCAGACCTATTGACAAGAGACCAAGAAATCTGCCAGAAGTCATCGAAGAAGAATGCTTCATGAAGAAGGTTTTGGCATCATCAAGAAGACTCGAAGAGTTTAAGTTAAGTCTTGGCAAATTGTCAAAAAGGGGGAAATTGTTAGGAAAAACAAACACCCTGTATCGATTCAGCCGGGATACCCGATCCCTGTATCGATTGTTATTTGTTATTGAGAAGGTTTTGACATATATGCCAAATACAGTAAAGGAAACTGTATCGAGGATTCAAGGATTTATCATGTATCGAAGACCAACCTCGAATCAGCATCAGTGAAGCTCGTCAGTACAGCAAGAAGACTTGTAATAGATCAAGTATGGAAAACTGTCTCGATGCCCTAAATACAGTCACCTTCCATACAGTTCACAAAAGGACAAGAAAGAACACAAGTCAAGTTCCGTTGAACAAAGAAGTATTTAAATACTCAAGGATAAAGTATTTAAATACCGCGGTCTTCGAATCTTCGAATCCCGCGAAATCCGGATCATGTCATATTCCCGTTGAAAGGAAATCTTATTCAAACGGACATCTCAACGGATACTTTCTTCAGAGGCTATATATATCCTTGAAGACATTGAAGATCAGTTACCCCAAGTAACACAACTCTCAAAAAGCTATCAAGTTATCATCTGAGCAAACATATCTCCAAAAGCATATCGCAAGTTAAAACGAAAGAGATATACGGTGCTCAAACATCAAGAACAACTATCATCGGATCTTGATATTCAAAGTCTTGTTCTTACCAGTTACCTAACCTTTTACCTCGTGTAAAAACCGAGCTCGTGTGAACTCAACAAGTTATTCGACTGTGTGGGACGAATAAGGACGAAGCTTTAGGCTGTGTGTGAAGAAGCTAGTCAAGAAGGAAGCTTTAACCAATCTGTGTGAACGGTTGAAAGTGACATTCTTTGTATCAATGTGTGAACGATACAAGGATAGGTTTGTTTATAATTACGTAGTTGTGTGCAGAATTATATAATAAACTTTTACTCTGTGTGGAGGACCGGTGGACGTAGAGGGTTTACCTCGAACCACTTAAATCGTGTCATTTACCTTCACTTTTTACTGTTTGAAATTACTGTGATATATTAAGTATACACCAAATACTCTGTTGCTGTATCCACGGCAACTAACTGTATCCAAGACTTCCGCTACGCACTCAGATTTAGATTCCATACAGTTTGTTGTTTAAACGATTTCCCAAACTGTATCCAGTATACTTAAGTGGCCAACACCTTTCTAAAAATTAAACTCGATACAGCCTGGGAAATGTTTAAGCAACAGGCTGTATGGTTTTCGAGTCTGAGTGCGTAGCGGAAGTCTCTAATACAAGAAGTTGCGATGATACAAAGAATCGGTTTGATCTCTGTTAGCTTGGTGCGTACGGGGTTTTGCAAATGTATACTTGAATAAATCACGCTTATGAAAACAAGAATGCGAAATGTAAATAACACAGTATTTAAGTGGTTCGAGGTAAACCCCTCTACGTCCACTGGTCCTCCACACAGGAGTAAAACGTTTGTTATAAATACTGCGTACACAACTATGTATCTATAATCAAACCTATCCTTGTATCGTTCACACAGATTGATACAAAGAATGTCGCTTTCAACCGTTCACACAGATTGGTTAAAGCTTCCTTCTTGACTAGCTTCTTCACACACAGTTCCAAAGCTTCGTCCTCTTATTCGTCCCACACAGGTCAGAATAACTTGTTGAGTTCACACAGAGCTCGGTTTTTACACAAAGGTAAAAAGGTAGGTAACCGGGTAAGAACAGCAGCTTTGAATATGAAGTTCTTGAGCTGATGATGGCTGTCCTTTATGTTGAGCACTGTATATCTCTCTTGATCTGAATTGCAGAAAGTCTCTGGAGATATGTTTTACTCTGATGTATATAATAATAGCTTCTTCACTTGGTGATTGAAATCGTATATTGATTGCTTCTCCTGATTGCTTCTTCTACTCGTTGATCTTCAAATTCTGGGGATATATATAGCATTCTTTGGATACATCCGTTGATATAGATCCGTTGGGCAAGATTTGATAGTTGACTTGAATAGACCAGGATCCGGATATTACGGGATTTGAAGATCTCTGACAGCTTCAGTATTTAAATACTTTATCCTTGAGTATTTAAATACTTCTTTATCGAACGGTACTTGACTTTAGTAAATATCAAAGATTCCTTTCCAAACGGTCTTCAGTCCTGTTTCGATGTGAATCAGTATCCACTGGTGCCGTAGGCATAATGGAATAGTCGGTACTGTATGGAAGGGTGTTGTATTGAGATTCGAGGCGCCTTCCATACTTGGCTTTTTTTTTTTGTTGTATCTTGGTGGCGCGAGAACTTGTCAGTATCTTTGGCGCTATGAGAAGGTCTTCGATACAGATTGACAACTTCAACCGGCTTTCGATACGGGGCTTGTCAGTATCAAGCTTTGTTGTTTGGCAATTATCAAAACAACATTACTTATCCCAACAATTTCCCCCTTTTTGATAATCTCCAAACCTTCTTTCCAAAATTCCTTGACCATGCCAAAACTTTGATGCCAAAACCTCTTTAGGTGAAACGATTTCCCTTCTTTTTCGATAACCACTTGTTGGTACTATGAGAAGACTTCGATACAGGAGATATTTATCCCCACGATAATGTCTTGAGCAGACTTCTTGATCTTCTGTCAAATGATCTCGTCTTCAGCACTTAGTCTAAAAGAAATGTGAACTGCTCGCAGGCAAGTTCTAAAATTGATAGCATCTAATAGGGAGGTGTATTACATCTTAAACTTATGATTGGCGCACAGCACAATCTTACATTGTGATCTAGTTGAGTACAATCAACCTATGAACTGTTCGTAGACGAGTTCTTACAGTAATAATAAGATAAAATTTGTTTTAAAACAACAAACTGTATCCTCGGATAATATAGCGTTCCTTCTCAAAAGGTATATACAGGATTCAATTAATGTTTGGATTAACGCTGTATTCATGGGTCGTACTGTATTCCCCCTTAATTAATGCACACGTCAGCTGTAGGGAGGTTTCATGCCTTCTTTGTCCTACAGTGCTGTATTGACGGTTCTGAGTGTACAGTTAATTAATGGTAGATACTGTATTCTTGGGTCTTACAACATTCCCCCTCACTTAATGAGTAAAAGCATAGAAAACTTACAGGGATTTCTGGCTGTAGCGTTTCCCGATAGTGCCTTTCGGTACCCAAATTTTCCGGGCAACAATTTGTTTGTTGTAGGCTACTTTTGATTCATTATATCGATATCTACGTGGGGCAGGCACGTAGTCGTTGTAATCGTGATAATTATAATGCATGAAAAATCGAGAATTATAGTTGTTATTCCAGTACGATTGTCGTCTTGGAGGTGGAGCCATTTTCTTGGATCTTGCATATTGCCTCCTGGGTCTCCAGTTGGATTCCCAATTCTTTTGCTGATACTGAACGGGCACTTGCTGTCTCGAGGGATAACGGGGCTCTTGTATCCAATGTCTAGGTGCGCTGTGCTGAGAGTACTGTTGTACGGGCCTTTGGTGGTTGGATACGGCCTTCTTCCTGAATGACTGCTGGCGTTTATGATATGCTTGTGGAGCATGCTGTTGAGTACGCCTTCTGAGTGGCTGTTGGTTCCACTGTCTCGAATAGTAGAGTTGCGGGGGCGGAATGGCAGCTTTTGCTGTTCGAGGTGCAACGGGTTTCTTCACAGGATTCGGAACTTCTTTCGATACAGGAATGGATTCCTCACTCCTGACGAATACCGTACTAGATTTTTCTTTGTTGGAGAACGAGTTGTACCCTAAGCCACGTTTATCATGAGCATGTTGCCCAGTGCTTAGGATCTCTTCCATTCTTTTAGAGGATTTCTCGAAAGATTTCAAGATTGTCTCTAATTCTCCTTCACGTTTCTCGAGAGATTTTACTTTGGCTTCGAGTAGAGCCAAATCATTTGTCTTGCTTTCGAGATGAGACTTAGTCTCATTTAGATTATGAGCAAGTTGATGATTGCTCTCCATGAGTTTTTCTAAATTGACTTTGCTGTTTTCGCAATCAACTGACATATTTTCGTAATTATTCTTCAGCAAGTCATTTTCTTCTTTCAGCTCTAAGTTAGAAATTTCAAGCTGTATGTTTTCTCCTTTCAATATCTCATGGGCCGTTTGAATGTTATTAAATTCATTCAGCATATTTTCAAAGGTATGAGATGCATTTATAGGAATAGTTGAGGTAGAGCTTACCTCATCACCATCGCCGTCTTCATTTTCTTCTTTAACTTCGGCCATAGAGCACACATAGGCTCTATCTTCTAGCTCATCATCTGACGAGTCACTATCAGTGACCACCTGAAGATATTCTTCGGTCTTTGTTGATGCGGGCGGAACTTTTGATTCTCCAATGAAGGCTTTGAGTTTGTTCTTCATCCTGTTTCTCCAGTCATCAAACTCGTTAATGTGAAACATGGATATCTTATTTGAGATAAAGGTATCCATATTAGAGGATGGGAATTACAAAGACTATTTTCGAAAATAAGTATTTTAAGGATCTGATTCAGTTAAAAATGCGACTGATTCTTTTTAGAATCAACCGCTCCGATACCAATTGTTGGTCCCCTTTCTAAAAATTAAACTCGATACAGCCTGGGAAATGTTTAAGCAACAGGCTGTATGGTTTTCGAGTCTGAGTGCATAGCGGAAGTCTCTAATACAGTAAGTTGCAGTCGATACAGCAACTCGGTTTGATCTCCTGTTAGCTTGGTGCGTACAGGGTTTTGCAGTGTATACTTGAATAAATCACAGTTATGAAAACAGTAACGGCGAAATGTAAATAACACAGTATTTAAGTGGTTCGAGGTAAACCCCTCTACGTCCACTGGTCCTCCACACAGGAGTAAAACGTTTGTTATAAATACTGCGTACACAACTATGTATCTATAATCAAACCTATCCTTGTATCGTTCACACAGATTGATACAAAGAATGTCGCTTTCAACCGTTCACACAGATTGGTTAAAGCTTCCTTCTTGACTAGCTTCTTCACACACGTTCAAAGCTTCGTCCTCTTATTCGTCCCACACAGTCGAATAACTTGTTGAGTTCACACAGAGCTCGGTTTTACACAAAGGTAAAAGGTAGGTAACCGGGTAAGAACAGCAGACTTTGAATATGAAGTTCTTGGTGATGATGGCTGTCCTTTATGTTGAGCATTGTATATCTCTCTTGATCTGAATTGCAGAAAGTTTCTGGAGATATGTTTTGCTCTGATGTATATAATAATAGCTTCTTCACTTGGTGATTGAAATCGTATATTGATTGCTTCTCCTGATTGCTTCTTCTGCTAGTTGATCTTCAAATTCTGGGGATATATATAGCATTCTTTGGATATATCCGTTGATATAGATCCGTTGGGCAAGATTTGATAGTTGACTTGAATAGACCGGAGATCCGGATATTGCGGGATTTGAAGATCTCTGATGCCTTCGATTTAAATACTTTATCCTTGAGTATTTAAATACTTCTTTATCGAACGGTACTTGACTTTAGTAAATATCAAAGATTCCTTTCCAAACGGTCTTCAGTCCTGTTTCGATGTGAATGCTGTATCCACTGGTGCTGTAGGCATAATGGAATAGTCAGGCGCTGTATGGAAGGGTGCTGTATTGAGATTCGAGGCAGCTTCCATACTTGGCTTTTTTTGTTGCTGTATCTTGGTGGCGAGAGAACTTGCTGTATGCTGGCGCTATGAGAAGGTCTTCGATACAGGATTGACAACTTCAACCGGCTTTCGATACAGGGCTTGCTGTATCAAGCTTTGTTGTTTGGCAATTATCAAAACAACATTACTTATCCCAACAGTCTAGAAAACGACCCACGATGAACTTCTTCAAACCGGCATCTTCTGTTTTATATTTTGTCTCCAACGAGTCCCACAACTCTTTGGACATTTTGATTGTGGAATAAACACTGTAAAATGTGTCATCCAACCCATTCAAAATATAGTTCCGACATAAGAAGTCGCTATGATGCCATGCATCCAATGCCGTGCGTTTCTAGGTGTCAGTTTCATCATCCCTCACAACAGGAGGATATTCGGAAAGGAAGCGACAGAGGTTGAGAGTAGTAAGGTAGAACAGCATTTTTGATTGCCAACGTTTGAAATTAGTAACTGAGAAATTCTCTGGTTTTTCGGCATGGGCAGGAGCATGAACATTGTTGCTTGACGATGCCATCTTCTACAGAAAAATTTCGTCTTACGATTGTTGTTGTAGATGCTGTAGAAAATGACAAATGATGCAAAACCGAGGCAAGAGTTGGACTCTCTCTCTGTAAGACGAAATTGCGTTCGAGCGAAGTGCAAAGTGCGCCTACGAAGCGCCCGTTGCGACAAGTGCGACATGCACGTGCTCGGACTCGGACTCGGACTCGGAAGGTGCTTTGCACCTTCCTCGTAGGATTCGGATTTTAGCTTTAAAAATTAATTAAAGCCAACTAGGGCACCATAATGGTGCACACTTGATTGCTCCTTTATGATGGAAAGTCATTTATAAATAGCTCAACTTTTCCTTACTTCTCCAATGTGGGATGGGATTCCACACCACATTCCCAACTATTAAATGGCTTAACTTTGTGCATTAATTACTCATTCATTTCTTAACGAAATTGAACAAGTAAATACACTAAATTAATCTACACAAAATGTAGATTCCAAATATACTATTTAATGTCATTAATTACCATAATTAATTATGGTATTAATTAAGCTATTTTTCCAACATACATATCTGTATGAGGGGGAGATTAGTGGGGTTACTTGTCATTGCATGGTGATAAGGGACTTTTGTCTAATAACTTATTCTTGCATGGGATACATAAGAGTCAGTCATCTTCCCCCTCCCTAGCCCATATCACTACTAAAAAAACTGGTTTTACCAACGAAAATTACCGAAAGCCGCTCTGTCGTTGGTAAATACCTAAACTACTGACGCCATTACCGACGACATCAATTAACTAAAATTACCGAAGACACGTTGGCGCGAACTTTACCATCAAATTTATCGACGGTATTAGAGACGGCAGAATTACTGATGGCATGGTTGCCGTTGCTAAATAATTTTTTTATTTTTTTATATTTCAGAATTTACCGACGGCATTACCTACGGCGGGAATAATTTTCTTCTCTTTTTATATTTCAAAATTTACCGACTGCCTTTCCCGATGGCCTTACCGACGGCCAGTTGTCGTTGATAAATTCTGAATCAACCTTATCCCACATCGAAAAAATACCACAATTTTCATCACTTTATAAACCAAAATATGACTGGGTAATATTGAATGAAGACATTGGTCCATACCGACCCGACCCAACCCGGCCTCGGCCCCGACCCGATCTCGGACGAGCCCCGACCCGACCTCGGCCCAGATGATCGCTGGGATTCGCGTAGTATGGTTTTCAAATCCGATCAATTTTAAAATTTGTAAAACCTCGGAGTATTTCCAAGGTGTCGAACCCAAGGGAATTGATGTGTCGAAAATAAAGGAAGTAACTCTACTCAAAATTTGACTGCTATTTAGGAATCCGAAAGTTTGTTTTGATTCTAATTATCTAACTTTAAAAATCGAAAAATAAAAATTAAATAAAAGATGAATTAACTAAATCAAGCAATAAACAAATTAGCAAGATAAAATCACAAGTCTAAAGGTAATTGATCCTAGGGTAGTATCATCTAATTGAGTTCACACAATCCATTCACTTGATTCCTTTTCCCCAAATTTTAATTCAATCCTAGAAATAATCACTCAGCCGATCTAGAATTCCGATCAAGGCAACCTAGAAAGATAGTTAATTTAAACCCTTTTCGCCTTGAGCTCAAAGAATTTAAATCACTTAAAAAGCGCCAACTTATTTATCTATGATTTATCTTTCTCCACAGTCTCAAGATTAAATCATATTGTGCATCAAGTATTTCCACTAATCAATTACTCCTTCCGGACAAAATTAATTAGCTAACATGCATCGATTAAGGGCCCTTTAATCTAGCATGAGATTTAACACATCTTGAACACAAGCCTAGGATGAAAGGTCAAAAGGTAATCAAAGGAACATCATGTGAACATCAATTAAATTTACTAACCCTAGAATCAATCAATGAATTTAGCCAGACATAATTGAAATCAAGCAAGAAATAAATGGAGAATGCATATTATTAATATGAAAAGAGAGATTACAACCCTTTCGGATGAACTCTAAGTCTTCAATCTCTGAAAAACAATAATAGTTGCTGCCTCCAAAAAGTTCTTGCATCAAAGGAATAAATCTTGCTAAAAAGATGTAAAATTATGCTAAATATGATAAAGGATGAAAAAGAATGATGAAAGATGGTGAAAGATCATAAAACTAGGTCTTGGAGGAGGTTTAAATAGCCTAAGGGGGTTAAAATCCCGATTAGCCCTAATCTAGGAAACAAAAACTATCCAAAAGAGTTATAATTCGTCAAAACACGAGAGTCCGCTGGGCAGCCTATCGGCCTGGCCTATCGGTCGATAGCTTGGCCGATAGTTGGTTCGTCGATCGCATCCAACGGTAGGGCAGGAACACCTTTCGGACACACCTATCGGCCGATAGGCTGGCCGATAGGTTCGTCTGTCTCTTGCAAAAAATCCATTTCTTCCGTCCGTGACTCGACTCTCGGTCCTTTGTCTCGTTTTGGGTCCTTTTGGCTCTAAAAACCTGCAAACACACAAAAACCAACCCAAACGCGTAATACGGCTCGACTAATCATAAATAAGCCAAATACGAGCACATTAATCACGAAACGAGATAAAAACCTAGTATAAAATCCTAGAAATAAGTGGTAAAATTACCACTTATCAAACCCCCCCAAACTTAAGCCTTGTTCGTCCCGAACAACAAAAAGAAAAGAAAAAGAATGTCGTGAATCATCGTGCAACTCATAGTGTTCAACCTAATCAATACGATCCTGTAATTCTCTCTAAATAATCCGAGTGTCGTAAAAGCGAGCTGCACTCAGAATAATGATTCCGCAAAGTAGTCAAGTTCAGTCCTAATCATTCGTTCATGAAGAAAATCCAGCTCAAAGATTAACAAAACGTGAGTCAAATCGACCGTCAATATGAAAGGCTAAAATAAACAAGCTAGTTCGCCCCGTTACACAGTCTAGTGGCACAATTTTCACGAGTTTCATAACAAATAAACCTCGGACAGTATTCCCTTATATAGTGGTGCGAGAATTTTATACGAGTTGACCACTAGGTTAGGATCTCGGGATGTTTCATCGGGGTAATCCTAGGGTGGAACTTCCATTCTCATGTATTAGGAAACCGTTTGACGTAAAAGACACTCATGGGGCACATGGATGCTTCTAGTTACTAAGTTCCCGTCTACAGCGGAGAAACAACTCGAATATATATAATTTCCGCATGTCCGAATCAAGGTCGCCGTTTTGCGCGAGAGTAAACAGCGGGTCACGCGAATACCCCCGGTTACTAGGCTCCCTATCATTGGCACATGTGAAATATCTAAATCACTAGTCTAATCAGAGTCGTCGTTTTACGCGAGGGCAAACAACGGGTCACGCGAATGCCCCCGGTTACTAGACTTCCCTTCATAGAACAACATTATCTCGATTTTTGGGAAAAACTGACCGCCTCTAAACTCAATCTAAGTGCCAACACGACTAAAGAAACAGTACGACTCACTATCCGGAAGATGTAACCAAACGTATTGACGGTGATTTTAAAACAAGTATGTATCGTCTCTTATCTGCCAAGACCTCTTCAATATCGAAAAATTTTGGAACTAAATGAATACTATGCAAATGTAAATAATCGACTACAACTCGACTAAAACTCGACCGTTTCTTCAGAGAGAAAAACAGTGTCGTAACATCGGTATCACACAAATAGAAGCACGAAAAATTCATTAATAAAGAAAAACTAAGACAAGCAAGGCTATCTAAAAAAAAGTGGTAAAAATCTACCCAAGCAAGCAACGAAAAGCAAATAAAAGCAAACACGAAAGCAAAACACTACTACGACCTAAAAAAAAAAAAATAGAAACTAGCAAACACACCAAACGAAAATGAACATAAAAATCTAAAAACTAAGCAACAAAAATCAAAACCACGCAACACCAATATGATAAGCACAAATAAAAACAACGGGCACCAACACAAGCAAATAGTGATACAAGGCATACAAGGTACTCACACGTAAAGAAATTAACAAAGCCGCACTTCTCCCCCCCCCCCCCCAAACTTATTTCGCATCCCAAAGGAGTAATAAGTTTGAAAAGAGAAAGGAGTGGCTTTGTTAACGGAGTACCTGATCACTGTGGCGGAAGTCGAAGCATATACAGTGCCGGGTATGTCATATCGGGCTGGCCTATCGGCCGACAGGCTGGGCCGATAAGAACTACTGAAACTTACGCACCTCATATCGGGTGGGATATCGGTCGATGTGGTCTGCCTATCGACCACTGCTTGTAACATAATTTTTTTTTTTTTTAATTTTCCTCAGCCTATCGGCCGGGCCTATCGGCCGATAAGCTCGTCCGATAGGATTGTCTGTCTCAAAAAAAATTTTCAACTTTTTCTGGTTCGCAAATGTAACACCCCCAGAATACGACCGGGAATGTCACACGCCGTAGACCCTTATCACAAGGATCCACCAGGCTAAACTCCAAAAGACTACTCAAAGATTGACCGACTGGGGTCGAAATTTAATACAAAGTAGACCGACAAGGTCTTAAACCAATTCATAAACTAACGACATTCATACAACAATGACAACAATAAACTTGAACACAGAAAAGAATGACAACTCAATTTAAAAATCGATAACTACACCCATGCAAGGGTGAATACTCAAACGACAAAGAAAATACCGACCAAAATGAAACAAAAGAAAAGACTCGACTCTGGTGTGATTAGCATCGCTGCCTTCCATCTCCTTCCAAGCCAATCCCGTGATCGCTCCCGAGCCGCCAAAACTGAGCGCATAACAGCACCCACCCCCGAAAACTCGGGGTTAGCAACCGGAATTTTGCTAGTGCAAGTACATAATATACAAGATATACAAACAAGAATAACACAAAATTCAACCGCCGTGAAGCCTTAACACAAACCATACATTCCCACAACAGATGTAATGACACTCGCATACACAAGGTGAAAGGTAATCACATAGTCGCATTCTCCTTACGGAAAATAACATTCAAGAAACTTTAAACGAGCCCAAGGAGTCAGGAAGATCCCTTTTGTAAAAAGGAAAAGTATTTTGATAAGATAGTTTGCAAACATTATTATTGACTCGGCCGTTTAGGGTTTTTAAAATCGAATGGGAATACTTTTGGAAATAATTTCAAAAACTCTCGGGTCCTTGACCCAACGTATGGAAAACGATTACACAAAAACCAAGTCAACTTATTTGGGGTTCTCGACCCAATTTATAGAACACCGTCACAACGAAATCATTACAACATCTCACAGGGTTCTCAACCCATTCCAAATAACATCATCACGAAACCAATCATCTCAACATCCCACGGTCCTCGACCCAATACAGAATAGCACCACAATACAATCAAAGGTACAGAACTCTCATTCGACATATCCTGCTCAAGACCCCCGATTAATTAACCCTCGGAGATTTCATCAAACCTCCGTGGTTAACTAACCCTGATACCAACGCTTTAAAAACAATTTGAAACAAGCTTTCAAAAACACGGATTGCGGTCTGAATCAAGACAAACATTAAAAGTGAGTTGAAAGAATTTGAGATACGAACATCGTTCGGTATCGGGGTCTTAGCTATCACTCAAATACCCGTAACCAATAAGCTCGCCAGCGCTCCACCGCACACCCGTGCACCGGCGTTCACTCCACTATGTCGGCCGCTCCTTGAACATGTCACCGCACCGGCGTCACTCCCGCAAGAGCCGCCTTGCACGCGCATTAGGTGACACCGCGTTCACCACCCATATGGAGCCGCACATTGCACAGACACCGTGCCGGAGTACACCGCCCCGCCTCGTAGGTTCCCTTGATATGACGTTTCTCACAACAAGTATCCACATTGTTCAAACATCAAGCACACGGACAATTGTCACCAAAAATTTTCAACTCGGTACATCAAGTCACACAATTTCTCCGCCAGTCCATATCCACACAAATAAACAATAACACACACGTTATCAATCAAACCCAATCAACACCGCACATATATCTCTATGTTGCGACTCAACCGAATATATACACATTTATATATATAGATATATATATATATATATATATATATAAATATATAACCTCACTATATTATATGAATAACTATAGTTCGCCCATCAATCCAAGTTGAGTACGTCAACTAATGGTAGAATTCAACACTCGTCGATCACCGACATAAACATATATATTAATATACGTATATACATACATATATTTAACATGTGACTATATATATAAACACATATATATATATATACCTCCATATAAACTCATACACTTCGACAACAATGATTTCACGCAGTTACAATTCGTATATCGAGGTACTTGCCTTGGTAATACGACGCGAAGGAGACGACGAAGGAATAGGTTCCGGTCCGAACAATCCTCTCAAATCCGACCCTAACACAATAATGATATACAATCAATCTCACATCAAGAATACGAAGAAATCCCTCCTAGTTCTACCCGTTGGGACAATTTATCGAACACCAAGAGTGCGTAGGGAATTGAAATCGGTTAACGGTGAACTAACGGGATTTCATCCCAACCAAAAACAAGAAAGCCAAGGGTCACGAGAGTACTATCAAAATCTAACAACAACATCGGTTAATTCGGATTAAAACACAAGATCACCACCAAACCCTCCCCAAAAATCGTACTAGGGTATAAGAGATCTTACCTCTAGAAGATACAAACCCTATAATCCGGAGAACACGTGCTAGATCCACAATCCGAGCTACACGATCGAAGGAAGATGAAGAAAAACACACAATCAAAAGGGTGGATGGAGAAGAAATCCCCCTCTCAACCCTCTCTCTCGCACGGTGGAAGAAAAGGAGGAAATGAGCGAAACTTCGCCGAAAACACCAGCTTATAGCGCCGACCGCATTGTGTGCCGCGGCTCGGCTAATGACCGCGGCACAGGGGCCAAAAGTTGCGCCTGGTGGTGGTTGACCGCTCGATGTGCCGCGGCTCATTCGGAGTGTGCCGCGGCTCGGACTCGGCATGTGCCGCTGATCACGGATCGTGCCGGGCACGCAGACAGAGGTTTTAGCCGGGCAGTGCCACACGGTGTGCCGCGGCCCGACAAGTGTGCCGCGGCACCGACTTACCAGAGTATGCCGCGGCGCACAATCCTTGTGCCGCGCACACGCATACCTCGCTGCCAACAATCGGGTAGTATGTGTGCCGCGGCGCACAATCCTTGTGCCGCGGCTCACACCCCCCCTCGGGTCCCAAAATGACGAAAAAAGATCCGGAAAGAGAATAAAAGCAATAGGAATCGATATTTGGGCAACAATAACACGAAATGGAAGTACGGAAGCCCAAAACGATCTGAGGTACACAACCAAGGTCGAACAAGGAACAAATTCCCTAAATTTCTAGGAAGTTACAAAAACGGCCCAAACATCCGAAAATCACGACACAACGTCGGATTAACAATACGAAACTCACAACATGCTCTACTCAATCATACGAACTCATGGAAGTAAGAAAATGACAAAATCGAACGAGTTTAACGAGAGACAAATTCACATGAGACAAAATATAACACAAGATGGAATTACGTAAAAACATCATCGAGACCCGTCTAAGCGGAGAAACTCCAAGAACAAAATAGGTTCAGAATTCCAAAACAAATGACAAGCGAGTTGTCGAAGCGGACCTCCGGAAAATGAAAATTACCTAAATCGAATTTGCGGATATTACATTCTACCCTCCTTAAAAGAAGTTTCGTCCAAACTTAAAATAGAGAGCGGAACAATCAAGGAAATAACTACTTGCTCAGCCCAAATCATCACGAGCAAAGCGCGAATGCAAGGTTCCAGAAATACGATGAACTGACCTAGCGAGCATATGGTACGTGAGTCGAGGCGATAAAAATATATGGGAACACGATAAGTTGAGGTGAAGGGGTATGAATTTGGATACCAAAACTCCCAGAGGGAAGAAATTCACAAAATAATTCAGACGTCCTGAAAATCATGTTTCGAGCTCAACCAACCACAATCCAAGTTCATAACACATTCTAAGTGTCAAATGCACGCGTGGGAATAATAGTTCGAACAAAATTTGCAAGAATTAGGTTCAGATATGGAAAGACCACAATAATTCACGGGTTTTAACAAAACAAATTCAAATTCGTTCGAGGACGGCAGCTAAGGAGAACAAGATAGTTTAAAATCGTCGAGAGGATCAAAATTGAGTTACCAACAATGAAAAATCATACAATGCCGAAAATACCAAGGAAAGTACGGTAATACACTTCCCCATACTAAAAGGTATTTCGATCCCAAACTTAGAACACAAGAGTTGGAAATATAGAGCAATGAAATGAAGAACGATCAAAGTCACGATTGTTCAAAACAGCAACAATTAGGACATAGAGCAAAATATTCATCCTCCCATGTTAGGCTCTTCAGAAGGAAACATAGGTTTCGGGACATTCTCCACTCACTAGCTCTGCTCTCTCTCGTGGCGGCATTCTTTGCCAATTCGGAAACCTGTCTCACAAGTGTTTCTCCCGATGACCTTCACACCCACACCGTAACAAGTCAAGAGTGGAGAGGGACAATTTGCGCGAACATGTCCCCTCGATTCTGATTGAAACATCTCCTCTTCTTACCGCGAGTCACCGATGCCGGTTTGGGATTTCAGCGTTCACTCCCGACCGCGAAGATGACGCTTTCGAACAACGTAAGGGCTTGGGAGCCTTAGTCTCCTCACCGCCTGAAATTTTCCCGATACCTCGGTCTCTTTGCTTCGCTCGAGGGCTCGACCACCGAGGAGATTTCATAGGATATCGTTTGATCTAGATACTCCTTCACCGTAGCGTGGATCGTGGTCAGTACGAACCACCTTGCCGCTTCCATTTCCATCATCACGTCCACGTCCGCCGTGGCTTGACATACTAATACGGATAACACCGATCAACGGTATTAGTTTATCGACGTACAATATACCACAATTATCAACCCGAGTTTTAGTTAGCATCCTGAGAATAACGGTACTATCGTAAAGCATAAAGTTTTATGAAGTCAAGTTCGAGTTCCTCGACGAGGACGATCATTATATGTATGCACTTAATGAAAATAAATTTTTGAAAAAGGGGCTAGTCACGTTGCGCCAAGACTTGTAAACATTGTCTTTTATTTCTAAGAGGAAGTTTACATAATGACTCTAAAAATTATTTACGAGTGATGAATAAAAGAAAAAAGGAAATCGAAAATTAATTCGTAACTAATTTGAAATATTTCAAAATGTTGAGTCCCAAATATCAAAATTTTGAAAATCTTTCCTCTTCTTCAAAAATGTTTATTCAAGAATTTTCCACCGAGGTACGTGACCATTTAACATGACGGTATTAAATCATGGCTTTACATTAATGTTAGAAAATTTCAAAGCATTGCTTTAAAATATTCGAGATACTATACGCCGTGGGCCGTCTGAACCCACCAGCAAAAATTCCTTAAAAATGATCTAAATGCCAAAAAGGCCGAAGTCGGTAACATTCTCAAATACTCACAAAAGTCATTTATGAAATATCAAATACCGTCATAAGAATACTATCAAAATATGCAAGACCAAAATATCAAAACTCGGTTTGCAAGATAACAAAAACCATCTTAAAATACTCATGCGGTGGATAACGTTATCATTCGTAAATTCATTCTAATAAAGTATCGAAATGATAAACATGCTCGACTTCAAGCATACTACGTAACTATTTATGCTCGGACCGCTTGCGCATGTTATATCCTAAAACGATAATATCACCAACAAGTTCCAATTCCTAGTTCACATTAAGCATATTAGCACAATGTAATCAAATACGTATATAAGGGGACTTACGATCGGAGGCTTACCATCACGGATTTCCTAAGATGATGTCGGAACCACGATACTAATCACGACTGATGCGCGCGACTTACACAAGACATGGACTTGACCCAACGGCCTAGGTTTTTCGCAAACCTAAGCTCGATACCATAAATGTAACACCCCTGCATACGACCGAATGTCACACGCCGTAGACCCTTATCACAAGGATCCACCAAGCTAAACTCCAAAAGACTACTCAAAGATTGACCGACTGGGTCGAAATTTAATACAAAGTAGACCGACAAGGTCTTAAACCAATTCATAAACTAACGACATTCATACAACAATGACAACAATAAACTTGAACACGTAAAAGAATGACAACTCAATTTAAAAATCGATAACTACACCCATGCAAGGGTGAATACTCAAACGACAAAGAAAATACCGACCAAAATGAAACAAAAGAAAAGACTCGACTCGGTGTGATTAGCATCGCTGCCTTCCATCTCCTTCCAAGCCAATCCCGTGATCGCTCCCGAGCCGCCAAAACTCGAGCGCATAACAGCACCCACCCCGAAAACTCTGGTTAGCAACCGGAATTTTGCTAGTGCAAGTACATAATATACAAGATATACAAACAGTAATAACACAAAATTCAACCGCCGTGAAGCCTTAACACAAACCATACATTCCCACAGTCAGCACAGAATGACACTCGCATACACAAGGTGAAAGGTAATCACATAGTCGCATTCTCCTTACGGAAAATAACATTCAAGAAACTTTAAACGAGCCCAAGGAGTCAGGAAGATCCCTTTTGTAAAAAGGAAAAGTATTTTGATAAGATAGTTTGCAAACATTATTATTGACTCGGGCCGTTTAGGGGTTTTTAAAATCGAATGGGAATACTTTTGGAAATAATTTCAAAAACTCTCGGGTCCTTGACCCAACGTATGGAAAACGATTACACAAAAACCAAGTCAACTTATTTGGGGTTCTCGACCCAATTTATAGAACACCGTCACAACGAAATCATTACAACATCTCACAGGGTTCTCAACCCATTCCAAATAACATCATCACGAAACCAATCATCTCAACATCCCACAGGTCCTCGACCCAATACATGAGAATAGCACCACAATACAATCAAAGGTACGTAACTCTCATTCGACATATCCTCGCTCAAGAGCCCCGATTAATTAACCCTCGGAGATTTCACAAACCTCCGTGGTTAACTAACCCCGATACCAACGCTTTAAAAACAATTTGAAACAAGCTTTCAAAACACGGATTGCGGTCTAATCAAGACAAACATTAAAAGTGAGTTGAAAGAATTTGAGATACGAACATCGTTCGTATCGGGGTCTTAGCTATCACTCAAATACCCGTAACCAATAAGCTCGCCAGCGCCTCCACCGCACACCCGTGCACCGGCGTTCACTCCACTATGTCGGCCGCTCCTTGAACATGTCACCGCACCGCGTCACTCCCGCAAGAGCCGCCTTGCACGCGCATTAGGTGACACCGGCGTTCACCACCCATATGGAGCCGCACATTGCAGCGTACACCGTGCCGGAGTACACCGCCCGCCTCGAGGTTCCGGATATGACGTTTCTCACAACAAGTATCCACATTGTTCAAACATCAAGCACACGGACAATTGTCACCAAAAATTTTCAACTCGGTACATCAAGTCACACAATTTCTCCGCCAGTCCATATCCACACAAATAAACAATAACACACACGTTATCAATCAAACCCAATCAACACCGCACATATATCTCTATGTTGCGACTCAACCGAATATATACACATTTATATATATAGATATATATATATATATATATAAATATATAACCTCACTATATTATATGAATAACTATAGTTCGCCCATCAATCCAAGTTGAGTACGTCAACTAATGGTAGAATTCAACACTCGTCGACACGACATAAACATATATATTAATATATGTATATACATACATATATTTAACATGTGACTATATATATAAACACATATATATATATACCTCCATATAAACTCATACACTTCGACAACAATGATTTCACGCAGTTACAATTCGTATATCGAGGTACTTGCCTTGGTAATACGACGCGAAGGAGACGACGAAGGAATAGGTTCCGGTCCGAACAATCCTCTCAAATCCGACCCTAACACAATAATGATATACAATCAATCTCACATCAAGAATACGAAGAAATCCCTCCTAGTTCTACCGTTGGGACAATTTATCGAACACCAAGAGTGAGTAGGGAATTGAATTCGGTTAACGGTGAACTAACGGGATTTCATCCCAACCAAAAACAAGTAAGGCAAGGGTCACGAGAGTACTTTCAAAATCTAACAACTACATCGGTTAATTCGGATTATTACACAAGATCAACACCAAACACTCCCCAAAAGCGTACTAGGGTATAAGAGATCTTACCTCTAGAAGATACAAACCCTATAATCCGAGAACACGTGCTAGATCCACAATCCGAGCTACACGATCGAAGGAAGATGAAGAAAACACACAATCAAAAGGGTGGATGGAGAAGAAATCCCCTCTCAACCCTCTCTCTCGCGCACGGTGGAAGAAAATGAGGAAATGAGCGAAACTTCGCCGAAAACACCCGATTATAGCGCCGACCGCATTGTGTGCCGCGGCTAATGACCAGGCCGCGCACAGGCTGCAAGTTGCGCCAAGGGTCGGTTGACCGCTCGATGTGCCGCGGCTCATTCGGAGTGTGCCGCGGCTCGACTGCATGTGCCGCAGATCACGGATCGTGCCGGCACGCGGCATGAGGTTTTAGCCGGCAGTGCCACACGGTGTGCCGCGGCCCGACAAGTGTGCCGCAGCACCGACTGCAGAAGTGCAAGGCGCACAATCCTTGTGCCGCGGCACGGTACACTGCTCGGCCAACAATTGGGTAGTATGTGTGCCGCGCGCACAATCCTTGTGCCGCGGCTCACACCCCTCGGGTCCCAAAATGACGAAAAAGATCCTAAAGAGAATAAAAGCAATAGGAATCGATATTTGGGCAACAATAACACGAAATGGAAGTACGGAACCCCAAAACGATCTGAGGTACACAACCAAGGTCGAACAAGGAACAAATTCCCTAAATTTCTAGGAAGTTACAAAAACGGCCCAAACATCCGAAAATCACGACACAACGTCGGATTAACAATCCGAAACTCACAACATGCTCTACTCAATCATACGAACTCATGGAAGTAAGAAAATGACGAAATCGAACGAGTTTAACGAGAGACAAATTCACATGAGACAAAATATAACACAAGATGGAATTACGTAAAAACATCATCGAGACCCGTCTAAGCGGAGAAACTCCAAGAACAAAATAGGTTCAGAATTCCAAAACAGCGACAAGCGAGTTGTCGAAGCGGACCTCCGCCGGAAAATGAAAATTACCGGAAATCGAATTTGCGGATATTACAGCAAACTTGGTCCCGTTTTTGCTTGGATATGGCGATTAAAGACCTGCAAGTATCCAAAACTCGGCGTGCATGGATTAGAACTTAACAAAACTAACAAAGCTACTACGAAACTAGAAACTACAAAAATCACGCAAACGAAAAATCGAAAACAAACGAAATAAAACGAACTAATATACATACGTTGGGTTACCTCCCAACAAGTGCTACGTTTAACATCTTTAGCTAGACGATACCTCATTCATTCCGGGTCTTCAGCGACAACTCCCCCTTGAACGGGTTTGTTGATATCAAGATAGCATACATCCCTCTCATTAGATCGACTCTCGTTCGCCTCCAATGTAACACCCCCAAATCCTATTGGGTTATTACAGTGCCGTGGACCCCACGCCAGGAGATCCACCAGGCGAACATGACTAAAATACGTTAAATTAAACAACAAGGGAAAATCATAGTCCCTACCATGATATCCAACACAATATTCCGATAGGGAATTTCAACGACAAAAGTGGCCTACATGGCCAAAATGAAATACAACAAAGATCCACGAACATCTGCTCGGGTAATACAACACGACAACAATCGACAAAACCGAGTACACTCCAACCGATCGACCAACAATGAACAACTCGACTAGTATCGCTCGAATGCCTCGCCAACGCCATGCCCCCGTGTCTCAACTCTCTCTCGCAAGCACCTAAAACATGAAAACATGTTCCGCCACGGGTCGGCCATCCAAATAATGAACATCAAATACATGTATAACATGATATGCATCCAAAGGCGTAATGAAACGTACAATGATAATAATAATACGAGATGCTCACAAACCAAGGTAAGAATCGAGCATTCGTGAAATACTATGCCCACGGCATACTATTAATACCTGCTCGACGAAGTTAGAACATAAGTGCCCGACGGCGAATCAAAATCACGTAATACCACAATGAATTACAAGACATGAACCAAACCAGACTGAATTAATTATGAATCACAATGCCCGAAGGCTCCAATGAAATTACCAGACAATAATAAAGGCCACGAAAGTCATTCAAATGGAAATTAACAAATATCACAAACACTGAAGTCAAAACACTTAAGTCAGAATAATGAGGGCGAAGCCACGGCACGGCCGTATCACAATGAGGGCGGGCCACGGCATCCACCGTATCACAATTAGGGCGAAGCCACGGCATCCACCAGTATCACAATTAGGGGCCACGGCATCCACCAGTATCACAATTAGGGCCGGCCACGGCATCCACCGTATCACAATTAGTGGTCAAAGCCACGGCATCCACCGTATCACAATTAGGGCGGCTACGGCATCCACCGTATCACAATTAGGGCGGCCACGGCATCCACCAGATCACAATTAGGCGAAGCCACGGCATCCACCGTATCACAATTAGGGCGAAGCCACGGCATGAAGCCGTATCACAATTAGGGCCGGGCCACGGCATCCACCAGATCACAATTAGGGCCGGCCACGGCATCCACCAGATCGCAATTAGGGGCCGGGCCACCAGATCCACCAGACGCAATTAGGGCCGGGCCACGATCCACCAGTATCACAATTAGGGGTCGGGCCACGGCATGAAGCCGTATCACAATGAATGATAGTGTGCTGCCTTGAGTCAACCAACACGATGATAGTAACACACGGATAGACACCGTCCTTGACAGTCCCAAATTAACACCTAGATTGCCTTAGAACGGCCAACCGACAACAATGATGCAGCGGATGATTCGATACCTCGATTGCCTAAAACGGTCAATCGACAACAATGATACCATAAATGATTGGACATTTCGATTTACCTGAGAACGGCAATTCGATAACAATGATATGAAGGATGCCTCGGCACCTTTAATCGGTTACCGACGACGAAGATGAGAAATGAATAAGCCAATGCCTTAAATCGGCCTGTACAGTTTTAATGACAATCCGAACAGGAATAACAATGATCTCAACGATATCTTAAATTAACATCTATATTAACAACAATCGATACATCGATACCGCGAACCGGCTATCGACAATGACATTAATAATGAGTATCACAATGCCTTGAATCGGCCGTTAACGAACAACAATAACATTTGGCAAAATTGCCGAAAGGTATCGTATCGAACGATCCCTTGATATCAATGAATTCATGAAGAGACTAAGTCTCGGAATGATACAACACATTCATACACATACATGATGACATTAGCTCATTGACCAGTACAAGTATAAAACTTGCCTCAAACCGAAGGCGAGAAGGTACTTCCACGATCAACGTCCTTAATGAAATTATCGGCCGCTCGAACAACCTTGAACAACATAAATACCAACAATTCTCTTAATACACGAATCAAGCATGATCACAACCAACTCAAAAGTCGATACAACAATACCCGAAACTCATTGGGGCATTAAAACAAACGCGTTGTAAACAATCTCCAATTGTTTACAACCAAAACTCAATTACATCCGAAACCAACTTCCAATGAATGATTCAAACCCACGAAACCCCATGAATACTATCAATAATCCAAAAATGAATATCCGAAAATGTGATTATAACGACAATTAATCGAAAACCCCCAATTTCAACTCGATATTCAAAGTGTTCTTGAATAATCCCTCAATAATCCAATGAATCCTTATATAAACTCATAATCATATACATGTCCCTTCATATAACATGATTATAACGTCCAAAACATCATATCTCAACATAGAATCGACATCCAAGGTGTTGAAGAATATTACCTTTGAAGATCCAAGTACTTTAATCCGAAGAACACGCGTTAAATTGATTATCCGGGCTTCACGATCGAAAGGAGATGAAGAAAATCAAACACCCAAATGATTTGTGAAGGAAAAACCTTCCCTCAAGCTTACTCTCTCGGTTGAAGGTGAAGAAAAGGGGAAAAAATGGCTGAAATGTGAAAAAACGAATTTAAGGGAGTTGATCGCTGCCGGACACGGCCGTGCGATCGGGCACGGTCGTGTCGCACACCTGGCCGACAGTTGGCCGACAGGACTCGACCGTGTCCCGCATGACACGGTCGCGGTGCGGAGGGCCTCCCGACAGATGACCCGTCCGACAGCCGACTTCATGACTCGATCGCGCTGCACGACACGGCCGCGTGTCAGCGATCGCTCGCTTATCCTAAGGGTTCGACTCGCCGCGCTGCACGACACGGCCGGGTCCCGAGGCGCACACTTCGCACTTTCCGGACGAGTACGGCACGGGCCGTCGGACGACACGGCCGAGTTCGCTCGGCGTGATCGCCAAAATCAAAAATGAGCGGTTGAGCTAAAACGACCATAACTCTCTCGTCCGGACTCGATTGACTCACCGTTCGAACCATTGGAAAGCTAACTCGATGCCATATAATATTGCAAGATTTAGAATTTTTGGAGTTACCAAAAATTAATGGTGATCTAACAAAGTCGAACTCATATGAGGAAAGTTGAAACAATGAACAATAACGATACACAACTCAAGTTTTTCCGAACGGTGAACACGGTGAATGAATATGATTGATGAATGATTATAAATGAGTGAAAATCCACTGAGTGACAATCACCGAATGAAATTACTGAATGATAATGATGAATTACAACCGGTATTACATACACTTAAAAGAGTTTCGTCCCCGAAACTAAGGGTCAAACAACTCGGGATAATTCTCCCGCATACTATCCTCGGTTTCCCAAGTAGCCTCTTCGACTCCGTGTCTAGACCACTGAATCTTGACCAAAGGAATCGACTTATTCCTCAACTGTTTGATTCGCCGCTCCAACACTCGTACAGGACGCTCCTCGTACGAATGATCATCCGCGATCTCGATTTCGTCGAACTGAAGTATGTGACTCGGGTCGGCAACATACTTCCGCAACTGAGAGACGTGAAACACATTATGAATTCGGCTCAATGCCGGAGGCAAAGCCAATCGATAAGCTAACTCGCCTACTCGATCCAAAATTTCAAACGGTCCAATGAATCTCGGACTCAACTTCCCCCGTCTTCCGAAACGGAAAATACCTCGACTTGGTACCTCAACGATTAGAGGTATATCCGACGATGAACTCGCCGCTAACTATGATCTCAGAAGGTCACGAGAATGAAAGTGACTAAAATGAATGATGAATGATAATTGACTATAAATCCGACCAGGATTAAAAATGGCTCACCAAGGTGAATTATCAACGTCATGAGTGATAGTTCAAGTGAAATTATTGGAACCGTTGTTCCTCGTGAATTAAATGATTAATTTCATGATGACAAGTCTCAACATGATTGATATATGATGAATGACTTAAGTGAATGAATGAACGACAATGAAATGAATGATTATCCTATTACCGAACAAGAATTAACTTGCTCAAAACCGGTGATGGATGTCATATTGTATCACAGTTAAAGTAAACAACAGTCGAACTCGTCGTCTGAGATGAAGATGCTCTTCCAGCACGAAGACGACTAGAAAACGATCCCTTGGACGTCGGAGTCCGATGTTCCTCTGACAGCTCTTTCCATACCGAGGCAGGAAAGTCACGTGATAATTACAGATCTCGTATGAAGATCGCATTATGATTATGAGACGGAATGATAACAATGAGCATACACGCTCTAACACAATGAATGCATTAATAATGCGTAAAATGATCGTCCACATGACACCGAATATGATGAGATCGCATGAAAGATCAAATGAGGTAACATGATTACCTGATGAAATTCCTGAAATGATTACCTTGAACAAGTTAACAAGGTTGAAAATTCAATCCACAAGATCAACAACTGAACAATGAGATGGACTGGATGATTAATGAATTGACTGAGCAATGAGTGAGTGATGAATGAACTAACTAAGCAATGAGATTGAATAAGTGATTAATGATTAACTGAGTAATGAGATAGACTGAGTGAAGAATGAATTAATTGAGTAATGAGATTGACTGAGTGATGAATGAATTAATTGAGCAATGAGATTGACTGGGTGATGAATGAATTAACTGAATAATGAGATTGAGTGAGTACTGAATGAATTACTTGAGTAATGAGATTGACTGAGTGGTGAATGAATTAATCGAGCGATGAGATTAACTGAGTGATTAATGAATTAACTGAACAATGAGATTAACTGAGTGATGAATGAATTGACTGAACAATGAGATTGACTAAGTGATGAAGGAATTAACTGAGTGATGAATGAATTAATTGAGTGATGAATGAATTAACTGAGTGATGAATGATATTGACTGAGTGATGAATGAATTAACCGAGTGATGAATGAATTATCTGAGTAATGATATTGACTGAGTGATGAACGAATTAACTGAGTGATGAATGATATTGACTGAGTGATGAATGAATTAACTGAGTGATGAATGATATTGACTGAGTGATGAATGAATTAACTGAGTGATGAATGATATTGACTGAGTGATGAATGAATTAATTGAACGATGAGATTAACAGAGTGATGAATGAATTAACATGATCGACAAGATCAAAATGGTGATTGAGGATTATTAACTGGTGAATGAGTTGATCCTTAGCACTTACACAGGTCACACGTGCTCCAAAACAATTAGTCATGAATCAATCGTAACACTAATATCACATATATGTTTCAACAAACATGAAAAATTAATAACATGATGAATATATGAACACAAAGAGAATCGAGTCCTTACACAGGTCATACGAAGCTTCGAGGTCTCGCGATACTAGTCTTCACTGACGACGACTCGATGAATGAATGACTCGTGCAGTCGCACTAATATTACGACTCACAAAACAGATCGACTAGATTGTCATAACCCGACAATCCCACTACTACCACGACGTAGGACCACATAACTCACATCTCGGGTATTTCACAACCCAAAGCTCGATACCATTTCGTAACACCCCAAATCCTATCAGGTTATTACAGTGCCGTGGACCCCACGCCAGAGATCCACCAGTAACATGACTAAAATACGTTAAATTAAACAACAAGGGAAAATCATAGTCCCTACCATGATATCCAACACAATATTCCGATAGGAATTTCAACGACAAAAGTGGCCTACATGGCCAAAATGAAATACAACAAAGATCCACGAACATCCTGTCGGTAATACAACACGACAACAACTGACAAAACTGGAGTACACTCCAACTGACTGACCAACAATGAACAACTCGGACTAGTATTGCTCGAATGCCTCGTTGCCAACGTCATGCCCCTGTGTCTCAACTCTCTCCTCGCAAGCACCTAAAACATGAAAACATGTTCCGCCACTCGAGTCGATCATCCAGATAATGAACATCAAATACATGTATAACATGATATGCATCCAAAGGCAGAATGAAACGGTACAATGATAATAATAATACGAGATGCTCACAAACCAAGGTAAGAATCGAGCATTCGTGAAATACTATGCCCACGGCATACTATTAATACTGCTCGAGTGTTAGAACATAAGTGCCCGACGGCGAATCAAAATCACGTAATACCACAATGAATTACAAGACATGAACCAAACCAGACTGAATTAATTATGAATCACAATGCCCGAAGGCTCCAATGAAATTACCAGACAATAATAAAGGCACGAAAGTCATTCAATGGAAATTAACAAATATCACAAACACTAAGTCAAACAGCCCAAAGTCAGAATAATGAGGGCAAGCCACAAAGACGGCCGTATCACAATGAGGGCCGGGCCACGGCATCCACCGTATCACAATTAGGGCGAAACCACGGCATCCACCGTATCACAATTAGGGCCGAAGCCACGGCATCCACCAGATCACAATTAGGGGCCACCAGATCCACCAGATCACAATTAGGCGAAGCCACGGCATCCACCAGTATCACAATTAGGGCGAAGCCACGACATCCACCAGATCACAATTAGGTGAAGCCACGGCATCCACCGTATCACAATTAGGGCGAAGCCACGGCATCCACCAGTATCACAATTAGGTCGGCCACAGATCCACCGTATCACAATTAGGTCCGGCCACGATGAAGCCATATCACAATTAGGGCCACGGCATCCACCGTATCACAATTAGGGCGAAGCCACGACATCCACCGTATCACAATTAGGGGTCGGCCACCAGATCCACCAGATCGCAATTAGGGCCGAAGCCACGGCATCCAGCCGTATCACAATTAGGGCCGAAGCCACGGCATGAAGCCGTATCACAATGAATGATAGTGTGCTGCCTTGAGTCGGCCAACACGATGATAGTAACACACGGATAGACACCGTCCTTGACAGTCCCAAATTAACACCTCGATTGCCTTAGAACGGCCAACCGACAACAATGATGCAGCGGATGATTCGATACCTCGATTGCCTAAAACGGTCAATCGACAACAATGATACCATAAATGATTGGACATTTCGATTTACCTGAGAACGGCAATTCGATAACAATGATATGAAGGATGCCTCGGCACCTTTAATCGATTCTGAACGAAGATGAGAAATGAATAAGCCAATGCCTTAAATCGGCTGCATGCTTTTAATGACAATCCGAACAGAATAACAATGATCTCAACGATATCTTAAATTAACATCTATATTAACAACAATCGATACATCGATACCGCGAACCGCTATCGACAATGACATTAATAATGAGTATCACAATGCCTTGAATCGGCCGTTAACGAACAACAATAACATTTGGCAAAATTGCCGAAAGGTATCGTATCGAACGATCCCTTGATATCAATGAATTCATGAAGAGACTAAGTCTCGGAATGATACAACACATTCATACACATACATGATGACATTAGCTCATTGACCGGACAAGTATAAAACTTGCCTCAAACCGAAGGCGAGAAGGTACTTCCACGATCAACGTCCTTAATGAAATTATCGGCCGCTCGAACAACCTTGAACAACATAAATACCAACAATTCTCTTAATACACGAATCAAGCATGATCACAACCAACTCAAAAGTCGATACAACAATACCCGAAACTCATTGGGGCATTAAAACAAACGCGTTGTAAACAATCTCCAATTGTTTACAACCAAAACTCAATTACATCCGAAACCAACTTCCAATGAATGATTCAAACCCACAAAACCCCATGAATACTATCAATAATCCAAAAATGAATATCCGAAAACGTGATTATAACGACAATTAATCGAAAACCCCCAATTTCAACTCGATATTCAAAGTGTTCTTGAATAATCCCTCAATAATCCAATGAATCCTTATATAAACTCATAATCATATACATGTCCCTTCATATAACATGATTATAACGTCCAAAACATCATATCTCAACATAGAATCGACATCCAAGGTGTTGAAGAATATTACCTTTGAAGATCCAAGTACTTTAATCCGAAGAACACGCGTTAAATTGATTATCCAAGGCTTCACGATCGAAAGGAGATGAAGAAAATCAAACACCCAAATGATTTGTGAAGGAAAACCTTCCCTCAAGCTTACTCTCTCGGTTGAAGGTGAAGAAAAGGGGAAAAATGGTCAAATGTGAAAAAACGAATTTAAGGGAGTTGATCGTCACGGACACGGCCGCGTGCCGATCGGCACGGCCGTGTCGCATACCGACGACAGTTGGCCGACAGGACTCGACCGTGTCCCGCATGACACGGTCGCGCGCCGAGGGCCTCCCGACAGGACTCCGTCCGACAAATGACTAAGATGACTCGACCGCGCTGCATTTACACGGCCGGGCGCGGTCGGGCAGCCGCTCGTTATCCGAAGGGTTCGACTCGGCCGCGCTGCACGACACGGCCGGGTCCTGAGGCGTACACTTCGCACTTTCCGGACGAGTACGGCACGGGCCGTGTCGGACGACACGGCCGAGTTCGTTCGGCAGTGATCGGCCAAAACTGAAAAATGAGCGGTTGAGCTAAAACGACCATAACTCTCTCGTCCGGACTCCGATTGACTCACCGTTCGAACCATTGGAAAGCTAACTCGATGCTCTATAATATTGCAAAGATTTAGAATTTTTGGAGTTACCAAAAATTAATGGTGATCTAACAAAGTCGAACTCATATGAGGAAAGTTGAAACAATGAACAATAACGATACACAACTCGAAGTTTTTCCGAACGGTGAACACGGTGAATGAATATGATTGATGAATGATTATAAATGAGTGAAAATCTACTGAGTGACAATCACCGAATGAAATTACTGAATGATAATGACTGAATTACAACCGGGTATTACATCCAACATTCGAACATACTTTGGCAAATCCTCGTAAATTTCTTCAACATCGGAATGTGAGTAAATGGAGTGTGAAATGCAATGCTCCAACAAGTCGGTCGGGGGCGGCATAATAGACTCAATTTCATAACATTCCTCGGGCGCATCCTCGGGCTTCTTCATCGCGTCATAGATGGAAATTTTCAGATTTTGATCATTAACCCGGAAAGTAAGATCACCCTCTTGGACGTCGATAAGCGCTCTCCCCGTCGCTAGAAACGGTCTCCCAAAGATCAATGGTTGATTCTCGTCCTTGGGCATATCAAGAACTACGAAATCGGCCGGGAAGACTAAGTGTTGGACTCTAACGAACACATCCTCCACAACTCCCCTCGGATAAGCGATCGACCGGTCCGCCATGAGTAGAGAAATGGTAGTCGGCTTCATCTCCCCAATCTTCAACTTCTTAAAGATGGATAGAGGCATAAGATTGATGCTTGCCCCGAGATCACACAACCCATTACGGAACGTTTGGTCGCCAATCTTGCATGTCAAAGTAAAACGTCCCGGATCCTTCAGCTGAGCGGAGCTTGTTTTGAATGATAGCGCTACACTCCTCTGTCAAATTTATTGTTTCAAACTTTGCCAACTTCCTCTTGCTTGCCACAGCGTCTTTCAAGAATTTAACGTACCCCGGCATGTCTCTCAAAGCGTCTAGAAGTGGAATGTTGATATTCACCTTTTGAAAAATGTCGATAAACCGTTGAAGCTTTTCATCATGTCTCGACTTGGCCAATCGCTGTGGAAATGGAGCTTTCACCTCAAAATCCTTCACATTCGAACTTCCAGGAGCCTTTCGGCCGATAGGGGGGTCGATAGGATCCACTGCCGGCATTCTGTCTGGGTATCGGGTGGGCCTATCGGCCGATAGTCTTGGCCGATGGGCCTGCTGCATTTCATCTTCTTTCTCGTTCTCGGCTCCCGTTTCTAATACATCCTCGTTTCCAGATTCCTTAACTCCAGCCCCATGATTACTGTACCTTGTCCCACTCCGAAGCTCGATTGCGTTGCATTGTTGCATCTTCGGGTTGGTCTCGGTGCTGCTCGGAAAATGGCCTGGCTTATGAAATCCGGCTTGGGCGTTCGCCATTTGACTCATTTGGGTCTCCACCATCGACATCTGCTTTGTCAAGGCTATCACTGAGTTTCCAATTGATGTCACACTATGCTCGAGAGCCCCGAACCTCTTGTCTGTTTTATAAATAAAATCTTTTTGACTCGCCTCCAACCGTTCCAACATCTCTTCCATCGGTGTCTTAGCAATCGGCTCTTGAATAACCCCGTTTTTCACGATAAATCCCGGTGGTGGCTGGAGAGCATTGTTCGGGTTGGCATAGGAGAAATTAGGGTGGTTTCGATTGTTCGGATAATAGTTCCCCCTATTTCCCCCTTGCCAGAAGTTTCCTCCTTGCATGTAATTTACATCCTCCTTAACTGAAATAGGCTCGTTTAGATCTTCAAAAACTGAATTGACTCCCAAAGTATTCTTTTCTAGCATCTCAAGTTCTTTTTGTTGTCTTTCAAATTTTGCCTTCAAATCACCGTAGGCGTCCTCGTCACCGGATGGAACCTTTCTTCTCGTCATCTTCCTATCGGTCACCTCCTCGTAATCATTGTTGACCGCTAGCTCGATGAGATTCTTGGCCTCTTCATAATCGTTAGCAAGAAATCCCCCTTTCGAGGAATAGTCCAACTCTCTTCTAGCCTTCCTCGTCAGACCCCGATAAAACCGAATGTAAATTTCCTCCTTGTCAATTCCACGCTGTGGGCATTTGCGAAGTAGCTTCTTAAATCGGATCCATGCCTCGTATAAGTATTCATCCTCATATTGCTCGAATTGCAAGATATCGTTGATTTGTTTTTGCACCTTCGAGGGAGGATAGAACTGTGCTAAGAACAACCGGGTCATCTCTCTCCAAGTACCAATTTCCTTCCGATCTAGGCTCTTGTACCAATCTAGCGCATCGTCTTCTAAGGAGAACCGGAATAGGCGGAGCTTAATGACATCCGGAGGCACTCCGTTTTGCTTGATGGTGGCACATATGTCCAAAAACGACTCAAGATGAGCGTTTGGATCTTCATTAACTCCTCCTCCGTATGTTTGAGACTTCACCGTAGCGATGAGGGACGGCTTAAGCTCGAAGTTGTTGGCATCAATCTTTCCCCAACCTCCTTCTTGATAATCGTCCAGCTTAGGTCGAAAGCGGGCATTCAAAGGGATCTTCTCGGGACGAGCGAGTTCTCGTGGTGGGTCAACAATGCCAGCCATGGTATCAACGAAAGGTATGGAAATAGTCTCGGTTCTCGCTTCTTGCTTCTTCCTCCTCAAAGACTTCTCGATTTCCGGATCCAACGAAAATAAGTCCTTTCCTTGGGATCTTGTGATCATGCACCGCCTACAAAGAAGAGAAAACAAGATGTGAGGAAACGAGATCGAAAATTAATAATAATAGTAAACAACCTAAAGTAACAATCTCTTCTTTTTCGAATTATCCCCTTAAGTTTTCTATCAACTCCCCGGCAACGGCGCCAAAAATTGATCGCGGGGATTCGCGTAGTATGGTTTTCAAATCCGATCAATTTTAAAATTTGTAAAACCTCGGAGTATTTCCAAGGTGTCGAACCCAAGGGAATTGATGTGTCGAAAATAAAGGAAGTAACTCTACTCAAAATTTGACTGCTATTTAGGAATCCGAAAGTTTGTTTTGATTCTAATTATCTAACTTTAAAAATCGAAAAATAAAAATTAAATAAAAGATGAATTAACTAAATCAAGCAATAAACAAATTAGCAAGATAAAATCACAAGTCTAAAGGTAATTGATCCTAGGGTAGTATCATCTAATTGAGTTCACACAACCCATTCACTTGATTCCTTTTCCCCAAATTTTAATTCAATCCTAGAAATAATCACTCAGCCGATCTAGAATTCCGATCAAGGCAACCTAGAAAGATAGTTAATTTAAACCCTTTTCCCCGCCAGGGCTCAAAGAATTTAAATCACTTAAAAAGCGCCAACTTATTTATCTATGATTTATCTTTCTCCGTCAGGTCTCAAGATTAAATCATATTGTGCATCAAGTATTTCCACTAATCAATTACTCCTTCCGGACAAAATTAATTAGCTAACATGCATCGATTAAGGGCCCTTTAATCTAGCATGAGATTTAACACATCTTGAACACAAGCCTAGGATGAAAGGTCAAAAGGTAATCAAAGGAACATCATGTGAACATCAATTAAATTTACTAACCCTAGAATCAATCAATGAATTTAGCCAGACATAATTGAAATCAAGCAAGAAATAAATGGAGAATGCATATTATTAATATGAAAAGAGAGATTACAACCCTTTCGGATGAACTCTAAGTCTTCAATCTCTGAAAAACAATAATAGTTGCTGCCTCCAAAAAGTTCTTGCATCAAAGGAATAAATCTTGCTAAAAAGATGTAAAATTATGCTAAATATGATAAAGGATGAAAAAGAATGATGAAAGATGGTGAAAGATCATAAAACTAGGTCTTGGAGGAGGTTTATATAGCCTAAGGGGGTTAAAATCCCGATTAGCCCTAATCTAGGAAACAAAAACTATCCAAAAGAGTTATAATTCGTCAAAACACGAGAGTCCGCTGGGCAGCCTATCGGCCTGGCCTATCAGTCGATAGCTTGGCCGATAGTTGGTTCGTCGATCGCATCCAACGGTAGGGCAGGAACACCTTTCGGACACACCTATCGGCCGATAGGCTGGCCGATAGGTTCGTCTGTCTCTTGCAAAAAATCCGTTTCTTCCGTCCGTGACTCGACTCTCGGTCCTTTGTCTCGTTTTGGGTCCTTTTGGCTCTAAAAACCTGCAAACACACAAAAACCAACCCAAACGCGTAATACGGCTCGACTAATCATAAATAAGCCAAATACGAGCACATTAATCACGAAACGAGATAAAAACCTAGTATAAAATCCTAGAAATAAGTGGTAAAATTACCACTTATCACCAGACCATAAAAAAGTTAATGCATACAGATTTTACCGATGGCACGTTAGCGCGGACTTTACCATCAAATTTATCGACGGCATTAGAGATGGCAGAATTACCGACGGCACGGTTGCCATTGGTAAATAATTTTTCCATTTTTTTATATATGTCAGAATTTACTGATGGCATTACCGATGACGGGAATAATTTTTCTATTTTTTATTTTCTAATTTACCGACGGCTTTACCGACGGCCAATTGTCGTTGGTAAATTCTGAATCAACCTTATCCCACATCAAAAAATACCACAATTTTCATTATTTTATAAACCAAAACCTTGCTGGGTAATATTGAATGAAGACATTGGTCCATACCGACCGGACCTCGGCCGAACCCCGACCCGACCCGGCCCAGACCTAAAAAAAATTAATGCATACAGATTTTACCAATGACACCGTGTCATTGGTAAATTATCAACGACAGTTGTCGTCGGTAATCCGTTGGTAAAACTATTCCATTGACAAGGAGAAATTTATTGAGGGACGGGTCTCCGGTAAGCCATCGGTAAATCGGCGACGGCGGCATTTTCCGTCGGGATTTTTTTACCATCGAAGGTTTTACCAACGACAGAGCAGCATCGGTAACCGCTTTTACCAACGGCATTTTGTTTTTGCCGTAGGTAATTGGGTTGAGATGTTGGTGTGGGTCTAGGTTTAGGTTTTAGGGTAAATTACATAAACTAATATATATTCCTTTGATATTACATATACTGTTAAGAATATATAATATTATAGAGAGATATAAGATATTAAGGAGAGATGGAGAGGAAAGACTTGTACTGCTTCAAGTGAGTTTACAAGTATAAGTTTGAGGTCTATTTATAGGTATAGCACATGGAAGTTACAGGTACTTAAAAGGCCAAAATTCTGTAGTTACCAAAAATTTGAAAGACCAAGAGTTTCGTGTCTAAAAAAATCTAGGACATCCAATCATAATACTCCCCCTTGGATGTCCATTTTTCAACGATCGTGCCTCATTAAAACCTTTTCAGGAAAAAACCCGATGGGAAAAAATCCTATTAACAGAAAAGAGTACATCGATATTGAAAAATTACTTCAAATCTTTGAGCCGGCACATTCCAATCATATGTACCAACTTTTGAAACATTGTTGGGGGCAATGAATTTGTAAGCAAATCTGCAAGATTGTCACTCGAGCGAATTTGTTGAACTTCAATCTCTCCATTTTCTTAAAGGTCATGTGTGAAGAAGAATTTGGGAGAAATATGCTTAGTTTTGTTGCCTTTGATATAGCCTCTCTTTAATTATTCAATGCATGTTGTGTTGTCTTCAAATATTATTATTGGAATTATTCTGTCATAACGCATGCCACATGTTTCTCGGATATGCTGACAGATTGACCTCAACTAAACACATTCTCAGATGGCTTCATGGATGACAAGAATTTCTGCATGGTTAGAGGATGTAGCAGCTAAAGATTATTTCACAAAATGGCATGAGACGGCTATGTCGACATAAGTAAACAAATAACATGTTGTGATCGATATTTATCTGGATCAGATAAATATCCTGCAGCTGCATAACCCAACAGTTGTGCCTCGGAGAAACTGAAAAATATACTTAACTCCATACCAATGTCTACGTGTTGGAACACAACTATGTCTTGCTAACAGATTTACAGAAAATGCTATATCGGGTCGTGTGTTATTAGCCAGATACATCAATGCACCGATATCACTAAGATATGGTACTTCGGGACCAAGTACTTCTTCATTTTCCTCTATTGGCCGAAATACATCTTTTTTCTTATCTAGTGATCGGACAACCATCAGAGAGCTAAATAGATGTGATATGTCTATGTAAAAGAGTTTTAAGACCTTTTTTGTATATATTGACTGGTGCACAAATATCCCATCAGACAGATGCTCAATTTGCAATCCAAGGCAATGTTTTATTTTCCCAAGATCATTTCATTTTAAATTCTTTCTATAAATAATCGACTGTTTTACGGAGCTCTTCGGGAGTTCTAATAATATTTATATCATCAACATATACATCAACTATAGCAAATGAATTCTGTTTTCTTTATAAAAACTCTACGTGATGTTTGGGCTGGTTGTTGTGCATATGGACAAATGGGATTATTCTTGTACTGTTCCCTTAACAAATAATCACTTAGGCTCTGTTCTTTTGGACTGAATGAATTCGAATCGAATCAATCGAATCGAATCGAATCGAATCAATTGATTCGAATCGAATCGAATCGAATCGAATCGAATGGAATCGAATCGAATCGAATCGAATATATATTAAGGGTAAATAATAATAATAATGGTAAATAATAATAATAATAATAGTAATTAACAACAACAACGATAATAGTAATATTATTAGTAATAATAACAATAATAATAATTAAGATTAATAATAGTAATAATAAGAAGAAGAATCGAAATAATCGAATCGAATCAATCAATCAATGGACTCGAATCAATCGAATCGAATCGAATGGACTCGAATCGAATCGAATCAAAAACTAAAAAATAAGTCCAAAAGAACAGGGCCTTAATCTCTTATACCACATTCGATCGGACTGTTTTAATCCATATATGGATCTTTGTAGCTTAATTGAATAGAGATCACGGAAATGTGATCTAGATGCTTCAGGCATTCGATATCCTTCAGGAATTCTCATATAAATGTCTTTTTCGAGGGAGCCATACAAATATACAATAACAATTGGAGAACATGAAAAGTTGTAGCATCCATTACAGGAGAATATGTTTCCCCATAATTAATGCCTGGCCTTTCCGTAATTCCTTGAGCAACTAGACATGCTTTGTATCTCACAATTTTATTTTTAATATTTCTCTTTCGCACAAATACCCATTTATAACCAACTGGTTTTGTCCCTTCGTTCGGACTACGGTTCCAAAAAAAATTTGTTTATTAAGTGAGCTCAATTCTTTTCAATGGCTTCTTTCCATTTTAGCCAATCGCCTCTACATCGACATTCATTGATGGATTTTGGTTCAAGATCATCTTTTTCTATCATCGTATCAAGTGCTACATTATATGCAAAATTTTCGTCGATGGTAGTATCATTTCGGTTCAATCTCTTTCCTGTGACAACATAATTTATTCAAATCTCATCAGTTTCAATATTTTCAGGTACCTGTTCCTCTGGGGTTTCATCTTTTATGTCACAGGTCTATTGTGGAGTCTCTTCTGGCTATTTTATTTCCTCTATTTTGGGCATCTTTATTCCTTGCTCCTTTCCTTTTCCAAGGATTTTTATCTTTGGAACCGATCAATCTACCACACTTAGTGCGAGGTTTCGACCCACATGCTTTAATTATATGTCCTTCTGGGACTTCTAATTTTGCAAGAGCATTTTTAGCTGGTATGTGTGACTTAGTCACTTTATTTATATCAGTGAATGCATCAGTCAATTGATCTGCAATGCCTTGTAGATGAATTATTTCCTGAACTTCAAATTCACATTGATTTGTATGAGTATCATAAGTGTAACACCCCCAATATATTTGGGAATATTACAGCGCCGTAAATCCTTTACATAAGGATTTACAAGGCTGAAGAATTGAACAAGCATAAAAAGGTACTAACGAATGAAAATAACGGAATTACAGTACATCGATTCGACCAAATACGAATAAAGACAATTGTTCAACAGAACTCAATAATACATCAACAAACCCAAATCATCACAAATGACTTTGTACTCGAGTACTAATTGAAATAACGAATAAACAACAGATAAATAAACCCGGTCGGGACATCACTCTGCACCCTCGTCGTCATACAGTTCCAGTGGTTGTTTCCCCGCTCTTCTGGATCCTGAACATACACAAATGTTCACCCCGAAGGGGTTAGCACAACGATGCTAGTACAAGTACAATAATCATACAACAGTGATATAATCAACAATTATATCATAACAAGTTTCTCCAACGAGAATATCCACAACACATATCATAACATAACAGTTTCAACATACTGATGGTATTCCAACGATCCAGCGCACACAGCTATAGATTCCCATGATGATCCCGGACCAACACATGGTAGAACTACTGTCCAACGATCCAACAAGACACATTTATAGATTCCCATGATGATTCCTCGGATCAACACATGGTGGACATATATTCACAACATATTTACACGATACAATCACCTCATAATTGTCATAATATAAACAATTCTAATTTAGAGTACTTGCCTCGGTTCGTTGACAAGAATAAACTTCCACGAATATCAAAATACTCGAAGGTCGTCCCCTTCGATCAATCACGTGATAAGCTCGAACCTTAACAAAAGAAATAGTACGTAATTCATTTCGCCGCATTTAACGTCTAACAATTCAATAATTACGGTAGGAAGTCCTTAATACGAAATCATGCGGGACAGATTAACGCACGCTACGAATCATATGTAGCGACGTTAATGTTACTCGTTAGCGCACGCGATACACACCGCCTAGCGACGCTAACCCGGCGTTATCGATTGCCTCATCGATCACCGATCGACTCGGCCGATGATTTAACGACGCTAAGTCCAAAACGTTGCGTCGCTAAACGATTTCGATAGCGCACGTTAAATCTCGTATATTAGCGCACGCTAATAATGCATGGTCGATTTCACCGATCACCAACCGACTCGATCGATGGTCTAGCGACGTTACGTACCAAACGTAGCGCACGCTAACTAGTACTCGATAAGCACGTTAAAGCGCATAACATAGCGTGCGCTATCTTCGCATGGCGCATCACGAAAGCAAGAATCGTTCTTGCCATGTTCAAACAATGAAATCCTTCGTGATAATTCATGTTACTTCCATGAATACCAAGTTCTTACTCTTATGAATGATCTCCGTGATGATATCAATTTCAAGATGCAAATATACGTATAATCATCATGACACCATAATCCATCTTGATTACAATTCTCATGCAAAGTTGGTGATCTCCGTTGATGTATTAGATGCTACTATCATTATACATATTCGACTTCATCTTGAGGTGAACTAACAATTCCGACTTATACGAAAGAATATTTCTTAAGATGATTCTTCCTTTAAGTTCTTATAACATCTCTTCCAAATCATGATCACAAAGATAACATAAATCATACGGATTGTTAACTTCAGAATATTACTCTCATCATTTGAAGTACTAGGATCCCAACTTCAAGGTTCCAACAATAATATCGTATTTGTAGACATTTCAATCTTCTAAACATGATGTTGTTGAATAATTCACTAATGAAATTCAATACCTCGATAATATGATCATCGTATCCATTGGAAAACCAAATCTAAGACTGGTGATAGGTTGAACATACCTTAGAATGCCGAAATCACTGAACCACGAGGTATAATCCGACTCCGTTTGGTTATGTGCCACTCCAAGGTGTTACTTCTCTTCAATGATCACTCACAAGTGATACTCAATCATTCAATGATCACTAATATATGTTCTAAGTGTTTAGAAGGGATATACTTGCTCTGGACTCTCAAAGGTGAAGTATAGACGAAGGAAATGAAAGCCAAAGCGGTTGCTGTCCCATTTATAATATTCTGCATTATTGACAAGTTAGCGCACGCTACTAAGCATCCCTTAGCGTGCGCTAATAATGGTTGACTTCAGAGTTTGTCCGGATGCGTCAGCGGGAATCTTATCCGGACCCATGTCCCGGCTGGCGCATGTGTTAGCTGTCCCGCTCAATAATTGAGTTCTTAGCGCACGCAACCCCTACCTTCATAGCGTGCGCTAATAATGGCCCGATAGCGCGCGTTAAGATACATTCTTAGCGTGCGCTATCACAAGGTTTCTTGAGCAATTTTGCATGTTTCTATACTTATGCACAATGATATCAATGCACTAAATATCATATTCCAATAATCAAAATCACCAATCCGAAATAATACATGGTTGAATACAGATGAAATACACTGTAATAAATCCGGATATTACATACTCTCCTACTAAAAAGGAGTTTCGTCCCGAAACTCAAGACGAAAATAACTCGGGATATCTAGACTTCATATCAACCTGTTTCCCAAGTGGCTTCTTCCATTCCGTGACGTGACCACTGAACTTTGACCAAAACGATTGACTTGTTCCTCAGTTGCTTGACTCGACTCTCGAGTATCTTGACTGGTCTTTCTTCAAATGTCCCATCCTGCTCGACTTCGATCTCGCCGAAATCAATGATATGACTGGGATCTGGTATATATCTCCGTAACTGGGATACGTGGAACACGTTATGAACATGACACAATGACGGCGGCAATGCCAATCTGTATGCCAACTCCCCAACTCTCTCGAGGATTTCAAATGGTCCGATATATCTCGGACTCAGCTTTCCTTTCTTTCCGAAACGAAAGATTCCCCGAGTAGGAGAAACCTTCAAAAGTACGTGATCTCCAGTACTGAACTCCAATGGACGGCGGCGTACGTCCGCATAGATTTCTGGCGACTCAGGCGCTAATGCCTTTCACGAATCAAGGCTATCTTCTCTCGAGTCTGCTCGATCAACTCTGGTTCTGTTCCGATCAAGTCCGATGAATCGTCCCAGCATAGGGGCGATCTGCATCTCCTTCCGTATAATGCCTCAAACGGTGCCATCTTAATGGAAGCATGCCAACTATTATTGTAGGTAAATTCAATCAACGGTAGATGAACTTCCCAATCGTTTGACCAATCTAAGGCACAGGCCCTTAGCATATCTTCCACCGTTTGTATAGTTCTCTCAGATTGTCCGTCAGACTGCGGGTGATAAGTCAGATCAAGTTCAATTCGGTCCCCAAGGCCTTATGAACTGCCTTCCAAAAGTGAGACACAAAACGGCCGTCTCGATCAGAAACAATGGTCTTCGGCGTACCATGCAATCGAACTATCTCCGAAATAAAGACTCGTGCCAACCTCTCTGGTCCCCACGTATCCTTAATGCCTAGAAAATGAGCCGATTTGGTTAAACGATCAACTATCACCCAAATCATGTTCATTCCTGTCCTGGTTTTCGGCATATTAGTGATAAAGTCCATTGATATGTCCTCCCACTTCCATTCAGGAATCGGGAGCGGCTTCAACATTCCAAAGAAAGCCATTGATGCTCGATCTTAACTCGCCGACAAGTCAAGCATTTCAAACATAGTCCGCTACGTCTTGCTTCATGTTGCCCCACCGTAAATTCTCGCTTCAAGTCCTTATACATTTTATGGTGCCGGATGGATAGAATAGGCGAACTATGAGCTTCCTTCATAATCGTCTGCTTTGAACATCAACATCGGGAACGCAGAGTCGGTTCTGAAATCTCAAAACTCCATCGTCATGAATTATGAATCCGGGGCCTTTCCTTTGATCACTTCATCATGTAACCGAACCATCGAGGATCATCTACCTGTCTAGATTTGATTTCTTGTTAAAGATGAAGTTATCTCCATCACGCACGATTGTCATTGGACTCTTTGTAACCATACCTCAATTCCTTCACGAATCATCTCTCGTTGAAGGCTAAGTTGGGATGTCGGCGTCTCCAGATCTCGAATAGAGACGAGCTTGCGGCTAAGTGCATCGGCCACTACATTTGCTTTGCTGGATGATATAAAATCTCCAAGTCATAGTCCTTAATCGGTTCCAACCATCTTCTTTGCCGCATGTTCAACTCTTTCATTGAATATGTATTTGAGACTCTTATGATCCGTAAAGATCGACGGTGAGTCCCGCATGATAATGCCTCCGGATCTTCAAGGCAAAACCACCGCCGCTAGCTCCAAATCATGTGTCGGGTAATTCACTTCATAAGGTTTCATTGTCGCGACGCATAAGCGATCACCTTATCATTACGCATCAACACGCACCCAAGTCCTTGAATCGAAGCATCATCAGAAACTATGAATCCTTCAGTTCCCTGCGGAAGTGATAGAATCGGTGCCGTCGTCAATCTCTTCTTTAACTCATCAAAACTAGTCTGACACGACTCGTTCCACTCAAACTTTTGAGTTTTCTGCAAAAGTCGAGTAAGTGGGCGGGAAATTTTAGAAAACCCTTCCACGAATCGACGATAATATCCAGCAAGTCCTAAGAAGCTTCGGACCTCTTTCACATTCTTTGGAGGCTTCCAATCCAATATTGCTTCGATCTTCTGAGGATCTACTCGGACTACTTTAGCTGAAACCACATGGCCGAGGAACATTACTTCCTTTAGCCAGAATTCACACTTAGAAAGTTTGGCGTACAATTGCTCGTTTCTCAAAAGTTCCAATACAATCCGCAAATGCTGCGCATGTTCTTCCGGACTCTTAGAATACACCAGGATGTCGTCAATAAACACGACCACAAATTTGTCCAAAAATTCAATGAACACTCTGTTCATCAATTGCATAAATACAGCAGGTGCGTTAGTGAGACCAAACGGCATCACTACAAACTCATAATGCCCGTAGCGAGTTCTGAATGCTGATTTCGGAACATCAGACTCCTTAATCCTCAGTTGATGGTATCCTGATCTCAGATCAATTTTAGAAAATACCGTTGCCCCTTGCGGTGGTCAAACAGATCATCAATCCGTGGTAACGGATATTTGTTCTTAATCGTCATCTGTTCAGCTCTCGATAGTCAATACACAATCGGAGCGATCCATCCTTCTTTCGGACAAAAGAATGGCGCTCCCTGTGGTGAAACGCTTGGTGAATATAGCCCTTTTCCAAGAACTCCTCCACCGCTTCTTCAATTCGTACATCTCAGTAGGTGCCATACGATACGGCGCCTTAGAAATTGGTGTCGCTCCAGGTTCCAGCTCAATAGTAAATTCTACATCCCTTCGTGGAGGTAGCCCAGGTAATTCATCAGGAAATACATCTGGAAATTCGTTCACAACAGGAATAGATGAAAGTTCCACCATTTCGTCTTCTTTCTTCATTGCATAACACCAGTACCCGGTACAGCCTTGTTTCAACAATCTGACAGCTTTCATCGCTTTGATCAATTTTCCTGAGCTTCCCGGTTTCCATCCTTCGAACAGTACTTCGGAGCCATCATCAGCGATCAGTGAAATATTCCTCCTTCGGTAGTCTACAATTGCTCCATACCGATTAAGCCAATCGTCTCCGAGTATCAGGTCATCTCCTTGCATTTCTATCACGATCAGATTTGAGAGCCACTCTCTGCCCCCAAATGATACAGGGAAATTTCTAGTTTCTAAATTTCCGACAATTCTCTCTCCACTCGGTAAACCAACAACATAAGGTTCACAAGTATAAAAACCGGAAATATTCAAACGATTTACACAAGACAAAGATATGAAAGAATGTGTAGCTCCTGTATCGAACAAAACGCTAACTGGCTGGGAAAAGATTTGGACAGTACCTGATGCGACAGCAGCATCCTGATCATCTGTCCTCCTCATCTCATACAAACGTGGGGGAACAGATCCGGCACTCGATGTCCCCTTTCGGTCCCATTGTCCTCTGCCGCGCAGCCAAAATTCGAGGCATCGAACACTTTCTTTGCGTCATTGGACACTGGCTTCCTTCTGAACTGGCTGTGATGAGCGGGTTCCATTGTACTTAGTGGCGTCCTTACAAAACGTCGCACGGTGCCCTTCCTGTCCGCACTCAAAACATGTAACTGGAGTGCGCAAACAATCACGCCAAAGGTGGCCTGGGCGACCACAGTTAAAGCACTTCCTAGCTGTATCCGTCGTGACATTGTTCCGTAATTCTTTCCGCTCTTAGCTGGGTGCGGAGGTTTCTTGAAAGAAAAAGAAGACTGGGCCTTGCGGGGCCCACTGCTCTTGTGCTCTGTGAAAGTACCAGAGACTTTCTGTTTCTTCGACTCCATAAACTTCTCCAGTGCTGCTTCTTTTATTTCGTACGCCAACGCCTTATCCTGGTATTGGCGGAGAGTGGTACATTCAAAACCGGACATGTACCTCTGGATTTCTGGTTTCATCCTCATTTCGAAATGAATCATCATCTCGCATCATTACGACCAGATGTCGAACAAATGCTAACTGCTGGTTAAACATCTTAATCGTCTGGGATACGGGTTCATCTGATGGCTGAGCAGAGAAAAATTCTCGAATTTTGGCTTCTCTCATAGGACGAGGGCAATACTGAGCTTCCATCATCATTTTAAATTCTGCCCAATCGGCATCATGATCTGCAGGTCGGATAGCTTCCCACCACTCGGATGCTTCCCCTATCAGAAAGTACTGGGCAATAGGAGCTCTCCTGTCGTCCGGGCAATTAATTCCAGCAAAAATTTTCTCCAGTTCCTTCAACCAATGGTCCCAAGTGGGAGTCTCGGAAAAGCCGTCAAATTTGGGTGGTTGCATCTTCGCCACTTCTTGCAGCCACCGGTCACCCCGATTTCCCATATCTGGGATCCCTTCTTTGTCTCTCTCCTGCCGTAGTCCCACCGCCACTTGCATTCGGTCCACGACACAGGCGAACCGAGTCATCTGGTTCACCACTTGACGAAGGATCTCTGTACAGAGGATCTGGTTCATTATTAATAGATTCTGCGGCTCACGAGAGCTATGAATGGCTTTAGTTAGAAGGCGACGCCTCCCTTTCGGCATTTCTTCGTCGCGTCCGACCGCGACCACGTCACGTCCGCCTCTCAACATCAGAAGCATAAATACTCAATATACAGGAAACAACATCGTTCTAATATTCGAGTATAAAGAGATACAATATGTAAAGAATGAGATAGAGTTTAGGAACTTACAACCACTGTTCGCATGAAGACGTAGGCAGTGCAGTGATGTCATTCACGGCCGGTTACCCCAAAAGACATAAATGACCCCTATTTTAACCCAACGGCCAAGATATCCATAATCTTATCTCCGATACCATATTCTGTAACACCCCCAATATATTCGGGAATATTACAGCGCCGTAAATCCTTTATATAAGGATTTACAAGGCTGAAGAATTGAACAAGCATAAAAAGGTACTAACGAATGAAAATAACGGAATTACAGTACATCAGTTCTGACCAAATACAGAAACAGTACAATTGTTCAACAGAACTCAATAATACATCAACAAACCCAAATCATCACAAATGACTTTGTACTCGAGTACTAATTGAAATAACGAATAAACAACAGATAAATAAACCCGGTCGGGACATCACTCTGCACCCTCGTCGTCATACAGTTCCAGTGGTTGTTTCCCCGCTCTTCTGGATCCTGAACATACATAAATGTTCACCCCCGAAGGGGTTAGCACAACGATGCTAGTACAAGTACAATAATCATACAACAGTGATATAATCAACAATTATATCATAACAAGTTTCTCCAACGAGAATATCCACAACACATATCATAACATAACAGTTTCAACATACTGATGGTATTCCAACGATCCAGCGCACACAGCTATAGATTCCCATGATGATCCCGTCGGACCAACACATGGTGGAACTACCTGTCCAACGATCCAGCGCACACAGCTATAGATTCCCATGTTGATTCCCGTCGGATCAACACATGGTGGACATATATTCACAACATATTTACACGATACAATCACCTCATAATTGTCATAATATAAACAATTCTAATTTAGAGTACTTGCCTCGGTTCGTTGACAAGAATAAACTTCCACGAATATCAAAATACTCGAAGGTCGCCCCCTTCGATCAATCACGTGATAAGCTCGAACCTTAACAAAAGAAATAGTACAGAATTCATTTCGTGCCGTATTTAACGTCTAACAATTCAATAATTACGGTAGGAAGTCCTTAATACGAAATGCATGCGGGCCAGTTAACGCACGCTACGAATCATATGTAGCGTGCGTTAATGCTACTCGTTAGCGTCGCGATACCTGCCGCCTAGCGTCGCTAACCGGCGTTATCGATTGCCTCACCGATCGGCCCGACTGACTCGGTGATGATTTAACGTCGCTAAGCCCAAAGCGTTGCGTCGCTAAACGTACTCGATAGCGCACGTTAAATCTCGTATATTAGCGCACGCTAATAATGCATGGTCGATACTTCAGCGATCCAACCGACTCGGATCGATGGTCTAGCGTGCGTTACGTACCAAACGTAGCGCCACGCTAACTAGTACTCGATAGCGCCGCGTTAAAGCGCATAACATAGCGTGCGCTATCTCGCATGGCGATTCTTCTTTGGCGATAAGCTGTTCTTGCCATGTTCGAAACAATGAAATCCTTCGTGATAATTCATGTTACTTCCATGAATACCAAGTTCTTACTCTTATGAATGATCTCCAGGATGATATTAATTTCAAGATGCAAATATACGTATAATCATCATGACACCATAATCCATCTTGATTACAATTCTCATGCAAAGTTGGTGATCTCCGGTTGATGTATTAGATGCTACTATCATTATACATATTCAGACTTCATCTTGAGGTGAACTAACAATTCCGACTTATACGAAAGAATATTTCCTAAGATGATTCTTCCTTTAAGTTCTTATAACATCTCTTCCAAATCATGATCACAAAGATAACATAAATCATACGGATTGTTAACTTCAGAATATTACTCTCATCATTTGAAGTACTAGGATCCCAACTTCAAGGTTCCAACAATAATCTCGTATTTGTAGACATTCCAATCTTCTAAACATGATGTTGTTGAATAATTCACTAATGAAATTCAATACCTCGATAATATGATCATCGTATCCATTGGAAAACCAAATCTAAGACTGGTGATAGGTTGAACATACCTTAGAATGCCGAAATCACTGAACCACGAGGTATAATCCGACTCTGTTTGGTTATGTGCCACTCCAAGGTGTTACTTCTCTTCAATGATCACTCACAAGTGATACTCAATCATTCAATGATCACTAATATATGTTCTAAGTGTTTAGAAGGGATATACTTGCTCTGTGGACTCTCAAAGGTGAAGTATAGACGAAGGAAATGAAAGCCAAAGCGGTTGCTGTCCCATTTATAATATTCTGCATTATTGACAAGTTAGCGCACGCTACTAAGCATCCCTTAGCGTGCGCTAATAATGGTTGACTTCAGAGTTTGTCCGGATGCGTCAGCGGGAATCTTATCCGGACCCATGTCATTTGGCGCATGTGTTAGCTGTCCCGCTCAATAATTGAGTTCTTAGCGCACGCAACCCCTACCTTCATAGCGTGCGCTAATAATGGCCCGATAGCGCGCGTTAAGATACATTCTTAGCGTGCGCTATCACAAGGTTTCTTGAGCAATTTTGCATGTTTCTATACTTATGCACAATGATATCAATGCACTAAATATCATATTCCAATAATCAAAATCACCAATCCGAAATAATACATGGTTGAATACAGATGAAATACACTGTAATAAATCCGGATATTACAATAAGTATTTGGTGTTGATGCATTCCATGTAATATCCTTTTCGATCTGTATATTTTCTCACTCTGATTTTAGGATAATCTTGTTCTCTCCCCCTAACCTTGCAAAAACTATTTCATCAAAATGACAGTCAATAAATCTTGCTGTAAACATATCACCTGTAAATGGTTCAAGATATTTTATTATAGAGGGAGATTCATAACTGATGTATATTCCTAATGTTCTTTGGGGACCCATCTTTGTTCGTTGTGATGGAGCAACTGGGACATATACCGCACATCCAAAGGTTCTCAGATGGGAAATATTAGGCTCTCTTCTGGAGGCCAATTGTAAAGGAGAAAATTTATGATACCTTGTAGTTTGATGCGTACAAGTGCAGTTACACGCAAAATAGTATGCCCCAAGCGAACGTGGGGAGATTCATTCTCATGATCAATGGTCTGGCAATCAATTGAAGTCGTTTAACGAGTGATTATGCAATACCATTCTGTGTATGAACATGAGCGACGGAATGTTCAACATTAATTCTAATTGACACAAAGTACTCATTGAAGGCTTGAGATGTGAATTCTCCTGGCATTATCTAAACGGGTCATACCAATATTATGATCCATAAATTGTGCTCTTAATCGAGTAATTTGTGCAAGTAGTCTCGCAAATGCCAGGTTGCGAGACGATAATAAGCACACATGTGACCATCAAGTTAATGCATTAATTAAGACCATGAGATATTTAAATGGTCCACATGAAGGGTGAATGAGCCCACATATATCACCCTGTATTCGTTCTAAAAATCTAGGAGATTCTGTTCCAACTTTTGGCAAAGAAGGCCTGATAATTAATTTTCCTTGAGAACAAGCAGCACATGAGAATCCATTCGATTGAAAAATCTTCTGGTTTGTCAATGGATGCCCATATGAGTTTTCAAAAATTCTCCGCATCATAATTGATCCCGGATGTCCCAACTGGTCATGCCAAATAAATTAATTATTTATATCAGTAAACTTCTGGTTACGATAGCATTTGCCTCAATATCCTGTATATTTATATAATATAATCCAGAAGAAAAAGCGGGTAGTTGTTCCTTCACATATTTGGTACCCGAATTGATGCATGTTATACAAAGAAATTCTTTATTCCCTTTACTAATTGTTTCAATATGATATCCATTTATGCCAATATCTTTGAAACTCAATAAGTTTCTTTGGGATTTTGGAGAGAACAATGCATCAGTTATGATAAATTTTATTCCTCCGGATAATAATAAATTAGCTCTTCCGGAGCCTCCAATCAAATTAGTACTTCCCGAAATAGTGTTAATATTATATTCGTACTTGAGTAAAGAAGTAAAACATTTTTCATTTTTAAGGATAGTATGAGTAGTTGCGCTATCGACGAGACAAATATCTTCATTCATTTTATGACTAGCTCGACAATGATAAATATCCATATCTCTTTAAATAAAAGTACACATAATTAGTAATTTGGTGATAATAATAATTAAGTAGACAAAATGTCTTACACACAATGATTATTATAAATAAAAGTCCTTCAACCAATGAGGTACTTATATAAAACCGGTATCATTTATATTGTCGCTTCATTCAGGGATTTCATAAAAATCGGACACTTCTAGATGTGTCATGCCAGTGGGGTTCTACTCGGGTCCATCACTTTGGAAAGCTAAATTTGTTTCGATAGTTTTTTCTTTCTTCTTCTGGGATGCTTGATACAGTTCATCCAAGTGTTTGGGTGTACGACAGGTACGCGACCAATGTCCCTACATACCGCATCTATAGGAAATATTCTCAACATTCTTTTGTCCTCTTTTCTCCACTTTCTCATCACTATTCTCCAACTTCGGGTTGGATTTTGTTTTCTTATGCTTGAGAAAATGGTTGTTTCTTATAAAATTTCTCGACCGCATCCACGACCACTTCTGCCACCACGTCTACGCCCAAAATTATAAGATGTCTCATTCACTTCAGGGAAGGGGCTAGATCCAGTTGGGCGAGACTCATAATTCTTCGTCAAAAGCTTATTATTTTATTCAGTAACAATAAGACGTGAAATTAGATCTAAATATTTTGTAAAACCTTTTTCATGGTATTGTTGTTGGAGAAGTACATTTGAGGCATGAAAGTTCAATAAGTTTTTTCCGACATATCCTCGTCGGTAATCTTTTCTCCACATAATTTTAGTTGAGAAATTATTTTAAAAAGAGAGAGTCTTGAAGCCTCAAATGAAGCCATTCATAGCGGGCTTTTGGAAAAATCACAGTCTTTTGATGATCATATCTATCTTTCAAATATTTTCAATGTTCAAGTGGATCTTTCACTGTAAGATACTCAGTTTTAAGACCTTCGTGGTGTAATATCCGAGATTTTCGGTTCCGATTATTTTTGAAATTTTCTGGTTGTGCCGGTCATTTTGTTCTGTTGGCGATTTCTTGAGATTTTCCCCTATGTTGGGTATGGCATGATGTACCGTGTTGTGGTGTTCATCTGATACGACTTATCGTTGCATAAGTCGAGCTAATCGTATGTCCTATTTTATTATTATTCGCCTTCTTCCGGATCGTTGTTGTGGTCCTATCGTAATTTTTGGATTGTCCCGGAAATGTTTTGCAACCGGAGGTTTTGCTGGCCGGACCTGTACGAAACGGCGGTGAAAACAGCGCTGTCGAGCGCCGTGTCCTGCGACGGGTCGGCCAGGACTAGCAATCTGCCGAGACACCCATGCAAGTTTTGCACCGGGTGATGCACCGTGTCGGACATGGCCGAGACACACTGTAATATCCGCCATTTTCATAATGCAATATTATTATAATAATATTGTAATGCATTTCATTTAGAGGATCATGAATATTTATTTCGACGTATCACAAGTCCTAGCCTGAGTCATTTCGTCAGTTATATATTCAAGTAGTCATTTACTACTAATAATATTAATAATGTATTTTATTTCATTTAATCTCATTTCATTACCGAGTGAGTAATTATTGTACAATTACTTTCACTACACGTACAAGTAAAATTCATGTAATATCATTTAATAAGATCAGACATTTTCATGATATATCATATGTTCTAAGCTCGAGTCAATTTCCTGATTTAACTTCAGAAACATTTAATATTAATCATTTTTATTAATATGATAATTAGAGGTATTATTAATAATAATAATATTTATAATAGGAACCATATTAATATTAACGGTATTAATATTTTTATCAGTATCATTTCTATATCATCATTTATATTACTCTCGATATTATTATTATTATTATTATTATCATTGGCCCAAACATATTCTAATAGGGAGGTTATCCGAAGATTGGAGTTACTGCATCTTTTGGCTTTGGAAAGAGTCCATCAAGAAATCACCAGAAGAGCAATAGGCCGCAGATGATTTCCAGTTCGTAGTTGGACGCTTATTGGACTTGTAAGCCTGAGAGGCGATACCAACTGCAAATTAGAGTTCCGACTCTACGGATGAAGAAGACCCTGAGGAGGATCCTGAAGAAGACCCATAAAGAAGATCGTGAAGAAGATACAGAGGAAGCACCCAAAGAGGAACTAGAACCAGAGTAAGAGTTGGATGTGGTGCAGATTGGAGACTCGAATGATGCTGATATGGCTGATAGTGAGTCTAGTATGAAGGATAAGGAGATGGTCTTGGAGAAGTATTACCCGAGGGTGTACAAGGCTAAGATATGGAGGGAGTTCTTAGACTTTACGCATGGTAGCATAAGTTGACGGGTTGCGAGCCACATGTGCCGTTTTACACCGCATATGGTTAAGACTGGTAGGATGAAGCCGCAGAAGTTTCGTGATGGACTTCGTGACTGGATCCATCACAATCTGCTGGCCATGGGAGGATGTCCCACTCAGGGGGAATAGTGCGTGTAGATTCGATAACTAACCATGTGAAGATAGAGATTAACGAACATAGCTTCTTAGCTGACTTGCACATAGTTGAACTCAGCGATTTTGATGTCATTTTGGGTAGGGATTGGTTGGACAAACATAGAGAGGTAGTTGAATGCTCCGAAAGGAGGGTAATTGTTGGGAGTATGCCCTCGAATGCCACTCAGAGGATGTTGAGTGAGGGTATTGTACTTGTTATTATGTAAATCATTAATATAAGGCAATGTATGTTTCTTTATTTACTAGTAGTTACTGGCATTCCTAACTCGTAAATATACATATAGAAAATAGTCCGTGTATTTGAGAGCAAAAGCGTTCCACTCCTTATTGAATAAGGGGGTTGGCACTGGAAATGTTTACAGCTCAAATACTTAATCGTTCGCAAGTCGATGAAACTTGACTGGGCGTTAACTTTATGTGAAGACTTGTATGACGTGTTCTTTGACAATGAGAGTGCCTGTCGAACAGTAATGGTTAGTGGGAGCACACGTTATAGGTATGATAATTGGATTAGTATACTCGAACCGACTCACCCTCGATTCGTCACACGGATTTCACTCCGGGACAGTCAATGACGGAATCGAAAGTTTGTGATAGGTATTCGTGAACCTTTGACTTGAGGATTTAGTAGGGATGTGGTGACGTCAAGATTTTCATTAGAGTAGTTCGACCCTGTAAATCGGGAGGTGGGGGTCAACCTCGACGTGCGTCTTGACGGGCAAGTAGCAGGTCCTACTGAATACCAAGATAGAATTCTTTTTCCCGTTAGTGAGCGGGTTATATGTCCTATGCGGTTATTGGCAGATGAGATCATAAGTCTTTGGCCAAAGCATTGGAGCTAGCTGTATTAGATACATGAGAGCTCGATGATCTCGATTTGCATTAATGCATGCATAAAGTCAAGTATAGATAGGGTTTGACTGACCGTAACCCTATATCTTTATCGGGACATTTGAAAGAAGAGTTTATACGTATACTGGTATTCACGACAGAATGGTTCTTGATTGATCCCGTCATTCGTTCTCAGTTGGGGTACAATGTAGGCCACCAGGCTGGCTAGGTCGTGCTACTACTCTTTAGTTCCTCCCATTGATGACTCAGATGGACCTACCGAGTCGCGCAATAGGATTGACGATGGAATGAATCGAGCTTATCATCTCATTATGAATATTAGATATTGGATATCTAAATTGGGATATTGGATGTCTGAATCGATTTATTGGATAATTTAATTTACGGTCAAATGAATTAAATATATTATTGGGTGATAATTTAATTCATGAATATAATTATTTCTTGGAGAAATTAATTATGTTATTATGTATTTGATATGATTAATTAATTGGATTAATTAATCGATATAAATACATCGGAACGGAATCGGAGTTTATCTGTATGGACTCACGGGAGTCCGAAATGAACTGAACTCGTCCGATTCCTTCTAGAGGCCGCCCCACTTTTGATCTCTTACCTTTAGTCTTAGTCTTGCTTTGGTGGGTGAAGACTAATGACCTTAGAGATTTGATATCTCTTAAAATAAGGAATAGTTGATTTTGCGGGATTTGTAAGTAGAATATACTGAAGACTACTTCTCACTCTTGACAACTCCATTCCAGCCGTGAGTTTGAGTTTGAGAGAGTGAAAAGAGTTTCTCAAAGTGTTCTTCAACATTCTTCTTCATCTTCATATATTTTCTTGGAGAAAATTATAGTGAGATAGAGAGATCAAAGATTAAACACTTCGAGTGTTATAATTTTGATTAGAAAAGCTTCTACAGCCTTGTTCTAGCCGTATCCTTGAAGGATACCGAGATTTAGTCATTCCGGTCGTTTATTCGGCGCGTGACAAGTAGAGACGTTGTCTTTGTTGGGATTCGGTGCCTTAATCGAAGGCCCAGCGGAAGCGGTAAAACAAAAATTAATTCGATCTGAATCCCTACGAGGATCGATCGAGCTACGTATATACGAATATATATAAACGAATAGCAAGAGTCGTAAGAAACTAACCCTCGAAGTCCGTTGATTAAATGGTAACCTTCTCTTGAGCTATTCCCCAAGCTTTAGTTTGATCTCTACGAGTTCAATCCGCTCCAATTCCTTGAACGATCCAACGCCGAAAACATCGCGTCTCTACTTGCCACACGCCGGAGAAACGACTGGAACAACAATCACCATGCTATCCTCCGAGGATACGGCTAGAGCTAAGTGATGAAGCTATATATTTTTGTGATTACAACACTCCAAGTGTATAACTCACTTACTCTCAATGAATCTCTCAATTTTCTCCAAGAACAATTAAGATGATATGAAGAAGATGATGAAGACAATTGAGAAAATGGTTTTTCTCTCTCTCTCTCTATCTCACTTTCACGTAGGAATCATATAGGTGAAATGAAAGATGTCTTCATCCCTCTTATTCAACTTCTCCCACATGTTACAACTCATACCCATGAGAATCTAACGCCACCAAATCAATCACAATCCATTAAAGAATGGAACAAGAGTCCACAAGGAAGGTGGGTGGAATGTGGGGGTGGCCCATGCTAGAAATCGGACGAGTTCGGTTCGTTTCGGACTCCCGAGGGTCTAAACAGATAAACTCTGATTCCGTATCGATGTATTTATATTGATTAATTAATCCAATTAATTAAACATATCAAATACAAAATAATATAATTAATTTCTCCAAGAAATAATTATATACATGAATTAAATTAATAACCCAGTAATTTATTTAATTCATTAGGCCGTAAATCAATTTATCCAATAAATCGATTTAAACATCCAATGTTCCAAAATTAGATATCCAATATCTAATATTCATAATGAGAGAATTAGCTTTATTCATTCCGTTGTCAATCCTATTGCGCGACTCGGTAGGTCCGTCTCAGTCAGCAATGGGAGGAACCAAAGATTAGTAGCACCACCTAGCCAGCCTGGCGGCCTACACTGTACCCCAACTGAGAATGAATGATTGGGATCATTCAAGAACCATTCTGCCGTGAATACCAGTATACGTATAAACCCTTCTTTCAAATGTCCCAATCAAGTTATAGGGTCACGGTCAGTCAAACCCTATCTGTACTTGACCCTATGCATGCGTTAATGCAAATTGAGATCATCGAGCTCTCGTGTATCTAATACAGCTAGCTCCAATGCTTTGGCCAAAGACTTATGATCTCATCTCCTAATAACCGCATAGGACATATAACCCATTCACTAACAGGAGAAAGAATTCTATCTTGGTATTCAGTAGGACCTGCTACTTGCCCGTCAAGATCCACGTCGAGGTTGACCCCCGCCTTCCGGTTTATAGGGTCGAACTACTCTAATGAAAATCTTGACGTCACAAGCACATCCCTACTGAATCCTCAAGTCGAAGGTTCACGAATACCTATCACAACCTTTCGATTCCGTCATTGACTATCCCGGAGTGAAATCCGTGTGACTAATCGAGGGTGAGTCGGTTCGAGTATACTAATCCAATTATCATACCTATAACGTGTGCTCCCACTAACCATTAGTGTTCGACAGGCACCCTCCATGTCAAAGAACACGTCATACAAGTCTTCACATAAACTTAATGCCCAGTCAAGTTTCATCAACCTGCGAACGATTAAGTATTTGAGCTATAAACCTTTCCAGTGCCGACCCCCTTATCCAATAAGGAGTGGAACGTTTTGCTCTCAAATACACAAACTAGTTTCTACATGTATATTTACGAGTTAGGAATGCCAGTAACTACCAGTAAATAAAGAAACATCCATTGCCTTATATTGATGATTTACATAATAACAAGTACAATGCCCTCACTCAACATCCTCTGAGTGGCATTCGAGGGCATACTCCTAACAATCTCCCACTTGCACTCAATGCCACACACTATGGTATCTAATACCCATGTTCTCCAGATGACGCTCCAAGCTAGTCTGAGAAAGTGGCTTGGTCAGTGGATCGGCGACGTTGTCGGCCGAGTCTACTCTGTGCAGCACAATGTATCCCTTGCGAACAAATTCTCTTACGAGATGATACTTCCTCTCAATATGTTTGGTGTTGTTATGAAACCTCGGCTCCTTGGCCTGCGCTACAGCTCCGTCGTTGTCGCAGTACAGCGAAACAGACAGCTCAGCACATGGTATCACTTGAAGTTCTCCCAGAAACTTCTTAATCCAGAACCCTTCCTTGGAAGCCTCCGAGGCTGCTTGATACTCAGCCTGACAGGTGGGATCAGCAGTCGTGCTTTGCTTGGCGCTACGCCAAGATACTGTTCCTCCATTAAGAGTAAATATGTAGCCAGTAGTAGACATCGAATCGTCCTTCAGTCCTTGGAAGTCCGAATCAGTGAATCCCACCACATCCAATTCTCCACCGCCATACATAAAAACCATATATCTAGTCCTTCTTAAGTACTTGAGAACGTTCTTTACGGCAGTCCAATGTTCCCTACCTGGGTTTGCCTGAAACCTACTCACCACACTTACAGCATGCGCGATGTCAGGTCTTGTACACAACATAGCATACATAAGGCTACCCACGGCCGAAGCATATGGTATATTACTCATTTCCTTTCGTTGTTCCTCATTTTGAGGACACATCTTCAAGGTGAGTTTTATTCCATATCGCATCGGTAGGAACCCTCTTTTAGAATCATCCATCTTAAATCGCTTTAAGATTTTATCTATATAGAGGGCTTGCGAAAGACCTATTGTTCTCTTCGCTCTATCCCGGTAGAGTCGAATACCAAGAATATAGGTAGCTTCTCCCAAGTCTTTCATGGAGAAATTACTCGAAAGCCAAGCTTTCACAGAACTGAGCATTCCCACATCATTTCCTATTAGTAGAATGTCATCTACATATAGTACTAAGAATGCGATCTTGCTCCCACCAACCCTCTTGTATACACAAGGTTCCTCTTCATTTTGCACGAAGTCAAACTCTTTGATCGCCTCGTCAAACGAAGGTTCCAACTACGCGACGCTTGCTTCAGTCCATAAATGGAACGCTGAAGCTTGCACACTTTCTGAATATCGACTTCGGACACAAAGCCTTTAGGCTGCTCCATATAGATTTCTTCCTCGAGGAATCCATTAAGGAAAGCCGTCTTTACGTCCATTTGCCATATCTCATAATCGTGGTAGGCAGCTATAGCAAGCATCATGCGAATAGACTTGATCATGGCTACGGGCGAGAAGGTATCGTGGTAATCGATCCCTTTCTTCTGGGTATAACCCTTTGCCACAAACCTAGCCTTATAGGCATCAACCTTGCCATCACCATCAGTCTTTCTCTTGTATATCCACTTGTTCCCAATAGGTACTATGCCCTTGGGGCGGTCTACTAGAGTCCAGACCTGATTGACATGCATCGAGTCTATCTCAGCTTCCATAGCTTAACGCCATTTTGCGGAGTCTACATCCACCATCGCTTGGTCATAGGTCGTCGGGTCGGTCTCTTGGCTATCACTTGGAACCTCATGGAGACCCAGCTCCTCCAAGTGCACAAGCCCATACCTCTCAGGTAAATGAGACACCCTACTAGACCTACGAGGTGGTTGTACTTGTGTTTCAGAAAGTTCGGTTCCAGTTTCTTGCATAGGTGTCTCCCGAGGAGTTCCATTATATTTTTCTAAATAAATACTTCTACCTGCTCCGCCTTCCTGAATGAACTCATCTTCCAGGAAGTGTGCTTGTAAAGCAAGAACGATCTTTCAATATTTGGGCATGTAGAATAGATATCCCATTATCCCAGACGGGAATCCAATGAAACGTCCCTTCGCAGACTTAGCTTCCAACTTTTCCACCTTAGTCTTCTTGACATAGGCGGGACATCCCCAAATCCTAATATGATTAAGACTTGGTTTCCTTCCCTCCCACATCTCATGTGGAGTTTTAGGAATGGATTTGGAAGGAGATCTGTTTAAGATATAAGCGGCAGTCAGGAGTGCATACCCCCACAAGTAAATTGGTAAGTCAGTATAGCCCAGCATGGAACGGACCATATTTAACAAGGTCTGGTTCCTTCTTTCTGACACACCATTTAACTGAGGAGTACCTGGAGGTGTTAGTTGTGAAACTATTCCATGTTCCTTAAGGAACTCGTCAAACTCCGTACTCATATACTCGCCACCTCGGTCCGACCGAAGTGCTTTGATATGATTACCAGTTTGTTTCTCGACTAGGGCCTTGAATTCCTGGAATTTCTCAAAGGCCTCGGATTTATGTTTCATTAAGTATACATAACCATACTTAGTATGATCATCTGTAAACGTAATAAAATATTGATATCCATCACGTGCTGCTTCCAAAGCACCACATCTATCGGTATGGATTAATCCCAGTTTATCAGCGGCTCTTTCAAAAGTCCCTGTGAAGGGGGACTTAGTCATTTTGCCTTTAAGGCAAGATTCACAAGTAGGAAAGGGATCTGATCCCAATGGACCCATAAGTCCATATTTTTCCATATTGTAAACCTTGGTCTGACCAACATGACCAAATCTAAGATGCCATTTCAAAACTTGATTGGTTTCATCCCTACCACGTTTTCTAGTCATAGTATTCACAACTACTTTGTTGCTGAGATTTAGATGATACAATCCATTCAACAATGTAGCAGTACCCACTAGTTTATTTCTAAAATAAATTTTGCAGGAACCATCACCAATGAAAAATGAAAAGCTTTTTCGGTCCATGACCGGAATGGATATTTTACCATAGCATTTCTCTAATTTGGAACGGGCCAACATAAATCCGATCCGAATCAAAAAAATAAAAGGCAGTGTTTTTGTACCCCTTGGGCAAAACAAGTACATCTTATAAAGTCAAAACAAAGCCGGATTCTAAACCCAAAAGAAGTGATCCTATGTCGGTCGCCTCGACACTATGCCCGCTTCCGACTGTGATCATAACTTCTCCAGCTCCAAGCTTCCTACTTTGTTCCAGATCCTGATTCGCGGTACAAATACGAGAACTAGCACTAGAATCCAGTATCCAGGAAGTAGAAAATACAGTAGCAGAACAATTTGTTTCGAAAACTAAAAGTTCTGTACCTGAAGTGCCATGAAGAATCGGACAGTCTCTAGCCTAGTGGACCAATTCACCGCACTTGAGACAAGCATCCTTATTCTTCTTGTTCTTCGGAACCATCGGGCCTTGCCCTTTCCTTTAAGGTCCTTAGCTTGTGGTCCAGTTTGCTTCTTGGTCTTTTTCTTCTTGTTCTTAGACCTCTGAGGTCCAGAAGAAATCACAAGAGCAGACTCCTTCATCCGCGGAGTCTTCATTTGAGACTGAGCGGTCACAAGTTTGTTCATTAGCCCAGCTAAATTACATGTAATCTCATTGCAGTTGAAGTTCATAACAAACTATGAGAAGGAATCAGGGAGAGACTGTAGGATAAGGTCGGTTTGGAGAGAAGTATCCATTTTAAAATCAAGAGCCTCCAATCTCTCGATCATGGATATCATTTTGAGGACGTGTTCCCCAACCTTCTCACCTTCATTCATCCTTGCACCGAATAGTTGCTTGGATATCTCATATCTAGCAGTTCTGCTGTGCTCACCATAAAGTTCGGTTAAGTGAGATAGAATCTGCCTAGCAGAAGTCATTTTCTCATGAGCTCTCTGACGCTCATTAGATATGGAAGCCATCATATAAGCACGGACTTTCACGTCATCCTTAACCCACTTTTTGTGGTTTTCAATCTCTTCATGATTGGCTCGGGTCCGCACAGGAGGCGCCGGAATGTCCGTCTCCAAGACGTATCCCAGTGCCTCTATACTGAGGACAATCATCAGATTGCGGAGCCAATCCACAAAGTTAGGTCCCATTAAGGTGTTCTTTTCGAGCAGAATTGTGAGTAGATTCATTGTCATATTGAGATTTGAGACAGCATTAAGTACGATAGATTAATTAGTGACTCATTCAATTATGTTCTGAGTATAGAATTAAGGTCTTTTCTATTCTTGTTACCCAGCTCCCACTATTTTTATCGGAATAACACACTCCCATGTGAAATCCGGAAGTATCGTCGCTCTACTTCATAGTGGTGATCGAGTTCTTTATAAATCTTAATAGAGGGCAACCGAACAGGTTTCTAGTCTATTAATTTTCATAAAGTGGTGTCCAACACCAACCCATCTAATGGATGATTCGATCTTCTTTTTCCCCTTGTTCACTCCCCTCACCCTCGCCGGGTTCTATGGTTCGTGAACAAGTTAAGTTTATACCATCGACGCAAATCGGTTTCGCAATTGAATCTTATCCGCAACCTATCGGTTTCTAGGGATAAAATTTGCTCCAACGAAGGCATCCAATGCGCTCCGGTAATTTATCCGTCTTCCCGAACGACTACCCCGATAACTCGGAAGCATAGCACATCCGGTTTGGATTTCAATTTCCCGAAAACTCGATGGAGGGAAGGAAAACCTTGAAACCTTATAAACTTAATAATTTATCGTGGGAGAATTTTCGCGATTAACATTACACTTTGCACATTAATCGTTTAAGCGCATTTGTGGCATTCATATAATATGAAACAACCATTCACAACCTAGTTGCTACCAACATGTGGTTCATGGACCGTTCCTAGAAAACAAAAACTCCGTAATCTAATTACAAGTCTTCGTCTTGAATCTTCGTCTTCTCGAAATGGATCTTCCTCCGGTCTTCGTCATTACATATAAATTTTACATCAAAAATTTCATCCTAGATACAAACATTTCTAGTAAAATAAATAGGTTCAAAACGGCCTTTACAACCCAATCGAATAAAACGAACGATTCAAAACTAAGTCCACGAACCACATCTCCATTCAAAAGCATTCATCTAATAAATACTATATAAATGAAAAGCGTAGAGATACATTGATCCAATCAACAATATGAACCGATCCAATCGATTCACATAATCGGTAATATGATAACGTTCAAAATAATTTGGTCGACTATAAATATTCCAATTAATCAAATTTCCCTTATAAAATGAAATACCATAAATCATTTTAATCATATTAAATCCAATTTAACATGTGGGAGATTAATTTTAAAGAATACACGAAAAAAATAAGCCGGGGTGAAAATAGGCCTGCCTGACCGAGTCACCCTCGGCAGCCTGCCGGCAGACAGGCCTGGCATGGCCGAGTCATGCTCAGAAGCTGCCGTCCAGGACACGGACAGCGGTCCTGGGCCGCAGCCCCTTGAGCCTGGTTCGCGGCCCCCAGTACAGTCCCTGCCCAGGCCGGCTGCAACAGCCCTGGGCCGCGGCCCCCTGCTCCCGGACTCCTCCCGGACCGTCCAACGGCATTTCGGGGCTAGTTTTTCGACCGGATATCCAATATCTATATTTTTCAACATTCATATCTTCAATATAAATCATATTTCCAAGAAATTAAGATTTATATTTAGACATAAACTTATGAAAAATATAACTACAACGAAAGTAAAATATATACCACGATTATGACTAAAATGATTCTAAATAATTCACCATCTAATCGAGCATTCCAAATGCCAATATCGTATATATGATCGCAAGACCTATGCTCTGATACCACTGTTGGGATTCGGTGCCTTAATCGAAGGCCCAGCGGAAGCGGTAAAACGAAAATTAATTCGATCCGAATCCCTACGAGGATCGATCGAGCTACGTATATATGAATATATATAAACGAATATCAAGAGTCATAAGAAACTAACCCTCGAAGTCCGTTGATTAAATGGTAACCTTCTCTTGAGCTATTTCCCAAGCTTTAGTTTGATCTCTACGAGTTCAGTCCGCTCCAAGCCCTTAAACGATCCAACGCCGAAAACACCGCGTCTCTACTTGCCACGCGCCGGAGAAACGACCGGAACGACCATCACCTTGCTATCCTCCGAGGATACGGCTAGAGCTAAGTGATGAAGCTATATATTTTTGTGATTACAACACTCCAAGTGTATAACTCACTTACTCTCAATGAATCTCTCAATTTTCTCCAAGAACAATTAAGATGATATGAAGAAGATGATGAAGACAATTGAGAAAATGGTTTTTCTCTCTCTCTCTATCTCACTTTCACGTAGGAATCATGTAGGTGAAATGAAAGATGTCTTATCCCTCTTATTCAACTTCTCCCACATGTTACAACTCATACCCATGAGAATCTAACCCCACCAAATCAATCACAATCCATTAAAGAATGGAACAAGAGTCCACAAGGAAGGTGGGTGGAATGTGGGGGGCGGCCCATGCTAGAAATCAGACAAGTTCGGTTCGTTTCGGACTCCCGAGGGTCTAAACAGATAAACTCCGATTCCGTATCGATGTATTTATATCGATTAATTAATCCAATTAATTAAACATATCAAATAGAAAATAATATAATTAATTTCTCCAAGAAATAATTATATACATGAATTAAATTAATCACCCAGTAATTTATTTAGTTCATTAGGCCGTAAATCAATTTATCCAATAAATCGATTTAAACATCCAATGTTCCAAAATTAGATATCCAATATCTAATATTCATAATGAGAGAATTAGCTTTATTCATTCCGTCGTCAATCCTATTGCGCGACTCGGTAGGTCCGTCTCAGTCAGCAATGGGAGCAACCAAAGAGTAGTAGCACCACCAAGCCAGCCTGGCGGCCTACACTGTACCCCAACTGAGAACGAATGACTAGGATCATTCAAGAACTATTCTGTTGTGAATACCAGTATGCGTATAAACCCTTCTTTCAAATGTTCCGATCAAGTTATAGGGTCACGGTCAGTCAAACCCTATCTGTACTTGACGCTATGCATGCGTTAATACAAATCGAGATCATCGAGCTCTCGTTTATCTAATACAGCTAGCTCCAATGCTTTGGCCAAAGACTTATGATCTCATCTGCTAATAACCACATAGGACATAACCCGTTCACTAACAGGAGAAAGAATTCTATCTTGGTATTCAGTAGGACCTGCTACTTGTCCGTCAAGATGCACGTCGAGGTTGACCCCCGCCTTCTGGTTTACAGAGTCGAACTACTCTAATGAAAATCTTGACGTCACAAGCACATCCCTACTAAATCCTCAAGTCGAAGGTTCAGAATACCTATCACAACCTTTCGATTCCGTCATTGACTGTCCCGGAGTGAAATCCGTGTGACGAATCGAGGGTGAGTCGGTTCGAGTATACTAATCCAATTAGCATACCTATAACATGTGCTCCCACTAACCATTAGTGTTCGACAGGCACTCTCCATGTTAAAGAACACGTCATACAAGTCTTCACATAAACTTAACGCCCAGTCAAGTTTCAGCGACTTGCGAACGATTAAGTATTTGAGCTATAAACCTTTCTAGTGCCGACCCCCTTATCCAATAAGGAGTGGAACGTTTTGCTCTCAAATACACAGACTAGTTTCTACATGTATATTTACAAGTTAGGAATGCCAGTAACTATCAGTAAATAAAGAAACATCCATTGCCTTATATTGATGATTTACATAATAACAAGTACAATGCCCTCACTCAACATCCTCTAAGTGGCATTCGAGGGCATACTCCAAACAGTCTTTGCGGCGTTGGATCATTCAAGTGCTTGGAGCGCATTGGATCGTAGGGATATTCAACTAAAGCTTGGGGAATAGCTCAAGAGAAGGAATCCATTTAATCAACGGACTACAAGGGTAAGTTCTCGTATCTCTTGTGTTTCGTTTAATATTCATATATACGTACCTCGATCGATCCTCGTAGGGATTCAGATCGAATTAGTTTTCATTTTACCACTTCCGTTGGGCCTTCGTTTTAGGCACCGAATACCAACAGTGGTATCGGAGCGTAGGTATTGCGATCGTATATACGATATTGGCATTTGGAATGCTTGATTAGATGGTGAATGATTTGGAATCATTTATAGTCATAATCGTGGTATATGTTTTTCGTTCGTTCTAGTTGTATTTTTCGTAAGTTTATGTCTAAATATAAATATTTAATTTCTGGGGAATGTGATTTATATTGAAGATATGAATATTGGAAAATATAGATATTGGATATCCGGTCGAAAAACTAACCCCGAATTGCTGTTGGACGGTCCAGGAGTGGACCGAAAGAAGGGGGCCGCGGCCCAGGGCTGATGCAGCCCATATGGCACTTTCTAGACTGGCGGCCATGGCCCAGGGATCAGGGGGTCGCGGCCCAGGGCTGCTGGGCAGCCCAACTTGCTGCCCGATGTGTTTTCGGGCGCGGTCCATCCCCTTTCGGACCCTTTTCGGGCTTGTTTTCTTCGTGTATTTCTTAAAATTGATTTCCCACATTTTAAATTGGATTTAATATGATTAAAATGATATATGGTATTTCATTTTATAAGGGAAAATTGATTTATTGGAATACTTGTGATCGACCGAATTATTTTGAACGTTTTCATATTACTAGTTGTGTGAATTGATTGGATCGGTTCGTATTGTTGATTGGATCAATATATCTCTACGCTTTCCATTTATATACTCCCTCCGTCCCAGCTAACATGAGCATTTTGACTTTATATGGTCAATAATTTTCAAGTTTGACTAAGAATTAATCTCAAACTATAATGGTAAAATATTTAACAAAATTATATTATGAAACTTTAGATGTTGAAGTTTCATAATACAATTTTGTTAAATATTTTATCATTATATTTTGTGATTAATTCTTAGTCAAACTTAGAAATTATTGACCATATAAAGTCAAAATGCTCATGTTAGCTGGGACGGAGGGAGTAGTATTTATTGGATGAATGCTCTTGAATGGGGATGTGGTTCGTGGGCTTAGTTTTGAATCGTTCGTTCTATTCGATTGGGTTGTAAAGGCCGTTTTGAGCCTATTTATTTTACTAGAAATATTTGTATCTAGGATGCAATTTTCAATGTAAAATTTATATGTAATGACGAAGACCGGAGGAAGATCCATTTCGAGAAGACGAAGATTCAAGACGAAGACTTGTAATTAGATTACAGAGTTTTTGTTTTCTAGGAACGGTCCATGAACTACATGTTGGTAGCAACTAGGTTGTGAATGGTTGTTCATATTGTTTGAATGCAACAAACGCGCTTAAATGAATTAATGTGCAAAGTGTAACATTAATCGCGAAAATTCTCCCACGACAAATTATTAAGTTTATAAGGTTTCAAGGTTTTCCTTCCCTCCATCGAGCTTTTGGGAAATTGAAATCCAAACCGGATGTGCTATGCTTCCGAGTTATCGGGGTAGTCGTTTGGGGAGGATGGATAAATTACCGGGAGCGCTTTCGATGCCTTCGGTTGGAGCAAATTTTATCCCTAGAAACCTGATAGGTTGCCGGATAAGATTCAATTGTGAAACTGATTTGCGTCGATGGTATAAACTTAATTTGTTCACGAACCATAGAAATCATATAGGTTGGGGGAGTGAACAAGGGGAAAAAGAAGATTGAATCATCCATTAGATGGGTTGGTGTTGTACACCACTTTATGAAAATTAATAGACTAGAAACCTGTTCGGTTGTCCTTTATTAAGATTTATAAAGAACTCGATCACCACTATGAAGTAGAGCGGCGATACTTAAGGATTTCACATGGGAGTGTGTTATTCCGATAAAAATAGTGGGAGCTGGGTAACAAGAATAGAAAAGACCTTAATTCTATACTCAGATCATAATTAAATGAGTCACTAATTAATCTGTCGTACTTAATGCAGACATAACTCTCAATATGACAATGAACCCACTCGCAATTCTACTCGAAAAGAACACCTTGAACGGACCTAACTTTGTGGATTGGCTCCACAATCTGATGATAGTCCTCAGTATAGAGGCATTGGGATACGTCTTGGAGATGGACATTCCGGCGCCTCCAGTGCGGACAAGAGCCAATCAGGAAGAGATTGAAAACCACGAAAAGTGGGTTAAGGATGACGTGAAAGTCCGTGCATATATGATGGCTTCCATGTCTAATGAGCTTCAGAGAGCTCATGAGAAAATGACTTCTGCTAGGCAGATTCTATATCACTTAACCGAGCTTTATGATGAGCACAGTCGAACTGCCAGATATGAGATATCCAAGAAACTGTTCGGTGCAAGGATGAAGGAAGATGAGAAGGCTAGGGACCATGTACTCAAAATGATATCCATGATCGAGAGATTGGAGGCTCTTGATTTTAAGATGGATACTTCTCTTCAAACCGACCTTATCCTACAATCTCTCCCTGATTCCTTCTCACAGTTTGTTATGAATTTCAACTGCAATGAGATTGCATGTAACTTAGCTGGGCTAATGAACAAACTAGTGACTGCTCAGTCTCAGATGAAGACTCCGTGGATGAAGGAGTCTTCCCTTGTGATTTATTCTGGATCTCGGAGGTCCAAGAACAAGATGGGACCACAAGTCGAGGACCTAAAGGGTAAGGGCAAGGCACCGATGGTTCCGAAGAGCAAGAATAAGGATGCTTGTCTCAAGTGCAGTGAGCTGGGCCACTGGGCAAGAAACTGTCCGATTTTTCATGCCGCTTCAGGTACAGAACTTTTAGTTTTGGAAACAAATTGTTCTGCTACTGTATTTTCTACTTCCTGGATACTGGATTCTGGTTCTAGTTCTCATATTTGTACCGTGAATCAGGATCTGGAACAAAGTAGGAAGCTTGGAGATGTAGAAGTTATGATCACAGTCGGAAGCGGGCATAGTGTCGAGGCAACCGACATAGGATCACTTCTTTTGGGTTTAGAATCCGGCTTTGTTTTGACTTTAGAAGATGTACTTGTTTTGCCCAAGGGGCATAAAAACATTGTATCCATTTCGGTCATGGACCGAAAAGGCTTTTCATTTTTCATTGGTGATGGTTCCTACAAAATTTATTTCAGAAATAAACTAGTGGGTACTGCTACATTGTTAAATGGATTGTATCATCTAAACCTCAGCAATAAAGTAGTTGTGAATACTAGGACTAGAAACGTGGTAGGAATGAAACCAATCAAGTTTTGAAATGGCATCTTAGACTTGGTCATGTTGGTCAGACCAAGGTTTACAAAATGTAAAAAGATGGACTTATGGGTCCATTGGGATCGGATCTTTTTTCTACTTGTGAATCTTGCCTTAAAGGCAAAATGACTAAGTCCCCCTTCACAGGGACTTTTGAAAGAGCCGCTGATAAACTGGGATTAATCCACACCGACGTATGTGGTGCTTTAGAAGCAGCACATGACGGATATCAATATTTCATTATATTTACAGACGATCATACTTGGTACGGTTATGTATACTTAATGAAACATAAATCCAAGGTGTTTGAGAAATTCCAGGAATTTAAGGCCCTAGTCGAGAAACAAACTGGAAATCATATCAAAGCACTTCAGTTGGACCGAGGTGACGAGGATATGAGTACGGAGTTTGACAAGTTCATGAAGGAACATGGAATAGTATCAAAACTAACACCTCGAGGCACTCCTCAGTTAAATGGTGTGTCAGAAAGAAGGAACCAGACCTTGTTGGACATGGTCTATTCCATGCTGGGCTATACTGACTTACCGATTTACCTGTGGGTTATACACTCCTGACTGCTGCATATATTTTGAATAGACGTCCTTCCAAATCTGTTCCTAAAACTCCACATGAGATGTGGGAGGGCAGGAAACCAAGTCTTAATCACATTAGGATTTGGGATGTCCCGCCTATGTCAAGAAGACTAAGGTGGACAAAATGGAAGCGAGGTCCCTACATTGTTAAATAGATTGTATCATCTAAACCTCAGCAATAAAGTAGTTGTGAATACTAGGACTAGAAACGTGGTAGGGATGAAACCAATTAAGTTTTGAAATGGCATCTTAGACTTGGTCATGTTGGTCAGACCAAGGTTTACAAAATGTAAAAAGATGGACTTATGCGTCCATTGGGATCGGATCTTTTTTCTACTTGTGAATCTTGCTTTAAAGGCAAAATGACTAAGTCCCCCTTCACAGGGACTTTTGAAAGAGCCGCTGATAAACTGGGATTAATCCACACCGACGTATGTGGTGCTTTGGAAGCAGCACGTGACGGATATCAATATTTCATTACATTTACAGACGATCATACTTGGTACGGTTATGTATACTTAATGAAACACAAATCCAAGGCCTTTGAGAAATTCCAGGAATTTAAGGCCCTAGTCGAGAAACAAACTGGAAATCATATCAAAGCACTTCACTTGGACTGAGGTGGCGAGGATATGAGTACGGAGTTTGACAAGTTCCTGAAGGAACATGGAATAGTATCAAAACTAACACCTCGAGGCACTCCTCAGTTAAATGGTGTGTCAGAAAGAAGGAACCAGACCTTGTTGGACATGGTCCATTCCATGCTGGGCTATACTGACTTACCGATTTACCTGTGGGGTATACACTCCTGACTGCTGCATATATTTTGAATAGACGTCCTTCCAAATCTGTTCCTAAAACTCCACATGAGATGTGGGAGGGCAGGAAACCAAGTCTTAATCACATTAGGATTTGGGATGTCCCGCCTATGTCAAGAAGACTAAGGTGGACAAAATGAAAGCGAGGTCCGTGAGGAGATGTTTAATTGGATTCCCATCTGAGGCGATGGGTTATCTATTCTACATGCCCAAAGATCGAAAGATCGTTGTTTCTTTGCATGTACACTTCCTGGAAGATGAGTTCATTCAGGAAGGCGGAGCAGGTAGAAATATTTCTTTGGAAGAATACAATGAAACTCCTCATGAGACACCTGTGCAAGAAAATGGAACCGAACCTTCTGAAAAACAAGTACAACCACCTCGTAGGTCTAGTATGGTGTCTCATTTACCTGAGAGGTATGGCCTTGTACACTTGGAGGAGCTGGGTCTCCATGAGGTTCCGAGTCATAGCCAAGAGACCGACCCAACGACCTATGACCAAGTGATGGTGGATGTAGACTCCGTGATATGGACTGTAGCAGTCTTCACGTAGTTGGGACCTTTGTTTTGATGAGGCAGTCAAAAGTTTGACTTCGTGCAAAATGAAAAGGAACCTTGTGTATACAAGAGGGTTAGTGGGAGCAAGATCGCATTCTTAGTACTATATGTAGATGACATTCTATTAATAGGAAATGATGTGGGAATGCTCAGTTCTGTGAAAGCTTGGATTTCGAGTAATTTCTCCATGAAAGACTTGGGAGAAGAAACCTATATTCTTGGGATTCGACTGTACTGGGATAGATCGAACATAATGATAAGTTTTTTCCCAAGCCCTCTATGTAGATAAAATCTTAAAGCGATTTAAGATGGATTATTCTAAAAGAGGGTTCATATCGATTCGACATAGAATAAAACTCACCTTGAAGATGTGTCCTCATAGTGAGGAACAGTGAAAAGAAATGAGTAATATACCATATGCTTCGGAATTTGGGTAGCCTTATATATACTTTATTGGACTTCCAAGGACAGAAAGACGATTCTATGTCTATGCCTGGCTACATTTACTCTTAATGGAGGAGCAGTATCATGGCATAGTGCCAAGTATAGCACGACTGCTGGTTCCACCTATTAGGCTGAGTATAAAGCGGCCACGGAGGCCTCCAAAGGAAGGGTTAAGAAGTTACTGGTAAACTTCACATGACACCATGTGTTGCACTGCCTATTTTCGTTTTTATATGATAATAATAGAGTGGTAGCACAGGCCTGGGAGCCAAGGTTTCATAATGGTACAAAACAAATTGAGAGAGAGAGTATCATCTCGTAAGAGAATTTATTTGCAAGAAGATATAGTTTGCTGTATAAAGTAGAGTCAGCCGACTACATCGCTGATCCACTGACTAAGCCACTTTCTCATATTAGCTTGGAGCGTCATCTGAAAAACATGGGTATTAGATACCATAGTGTGTGGCATTGAGTGCAAGTGGGAGATTGTTGGGAGTATGCCCTCGAATGCCACTCAGAGGATGTTGAGTGAGGGCATTGTACTTGTTATTATGTAAATCATTAATATAAGGCAATGGATGTTTATTTATTTACTGGTAGTTACTGGCATTCCTAACTCGTAAATATACATATAGAAACTAGTCTATGTATTTGAGAGCAAAAACGTTCCACTCCTTATTGGATAAGGGGGTTGGCACTGGAAAGGTTTATAGGTCAAATACTTAATCGTTCGCAAGTCGATGAAACTTGACTGGGCGTTAAGTTTATGTGAAGACTTGTATGACGTGTTCTTTGACAATGAGAGTGCCTGTCGAACACTAATGGTTAGTGGGAGCACACGTTATAGGTATGCTAATTGGATTAGTATACTCGAACTGACTCACCCTCGATTCCTCACACGAATTTCACTCCGGGACAGTCAATGACGGAATCGAAAGGTTATGATAGGTATTCGTGAACCTTCGACTTGAGGATTTAGTAGGGATGTGCTTGTGACGTCAAGATTTTCATTAGAGTAGTTCGACCCTGTAAACCGGGAGGTGGGGGTCAACTTCGACGTGCGTCTTGACGGGCAAGTAGCAGGTCCTACTGAATACCAAGATAGAATTCTTTCTCCCGTTAGTGAGCGGGTTATATGTCATATGCGGTTATTGGCAGATGAGATCATAAGTCTTTGCCAAAGCATTGGAGCTAGCTGTATTAGATACATGAGAGCTCGATGATCTCGATTTACATTAACGCATGCATAGCGTCAAGTACTGATAGAGTTTGACTGACTGTGACCCTATATCTTGATCGGGACATTTGAAAGAAGGGTTTATACATATATTGGTATTCACGACAGAATGGTTCTTGAATGATCCCATCATTCGTTCTCAGTTGGGGTACAGTGTATGCCGCCAGGCTGGCTAGGTGGTGCTACTACTCTTTGGTTCCTCCCATTACTGACTGAGATGGACCTACCGAGTCGCGCAATAGGATTGATGACGGAATGAATCGAGCTTATCATCTCATTATGAATATTAGATATTGGGTATCTAAATTGGGACATTGGATGTCTGAATTGATTTATTGGATAAATTTATTTATGGCCAATTGAATTAAATATATTACTGGGTGATTAATTTAATTCATGAATATAATTATTTCTTGGAGAAATTAATTATGTTATTATGTATTTGATATGATTAATTAATTGGATTAATTAATCGATATAAATACATCAGAACGGAATGAGAGTTTATCTGGGAGTCCCAAACGAACCGAACTCGTCCGATTCCTTCTAGAGGCCGCCCCACTTTTGATCTCTTACGTTTAGTCTTAGTCTTGCTTTGGTAGGTGAAGACTAATGACCTTAGAGATTTGATATCTATTAAAATAAGGAATAGTTGATTTTGTGGGATTTGTAAGAAGAATATACTGAAGATTACTTCTCAATCTTGACAACTCCATTCCAGCCGTGAGTTTGAGTTTGAGAGAGAGAAAAGAGTTTCTCAAAGTGTTCTTCAACATTCTTCTTCATCTTCATATATTTTCTTGGAGAAAACTATAGTGAGATAGAGAGATCAAAGATTAAACACTTAGAGTGTCGTAATTTTGATTAGAAAAGCTTCTACAACCTTGTTCTAGCCGTATCCTTGGAGGACAACGAGGTTTAGTCATCGGTCGTTTCTCCGGTGCATGACAAGCAGAGACGTTGTCTTTTGGGCGTTTGATCATTCAAGTGCTTGGAGCGCATTGTATCGTAGGAATATTCAACTAAAGCTTGGGGAATAGCTCAGAAAAGGAATACATTTAATCAACGGACTACAAGGGTAAGTTCTCGCATCTCTCGTGTTTCGTTTAATATTCATATATACGTAGCTCGAACGATCCTCGTAGGGATTCGGATCGAATTAATTTTTGTTTTACCACTTACGTTGGGCCTTTGTTTTAGGCACTGAATCCCAACAGTAACTTTATGTCCGTCTATTGATGTCAAGACCGTATTCGAGGGAGTAAGACACTCTAATACCCCGAAAGTGATTTCAGCCATGAAAGCTGTGAACATGTTGAAGAAGCGTATTTTCCAAGGATTCTTGGTGAATGTGATGGGGAAAACAACTTCGGAGAAGATGGTAGCTGATGTACCTATCGCCAAGGAGTATCCATATATCTTTCCCGAAGACTTGCCCGGAGTTCCCCCGAATCGTCAAGTTGAGTTCTCGATTGATTTAGTGCCAGGAGCGACACCAATATCGAAAGCTCCCTATAGGATGGCGCCTAAAGAATTACAAGAGCTGAAAGTACAACTCCAGGAACTGCTCGAGTCTGGATTTATCTGACTGAGTGTTTCGCCATGGGGTGCGCCAGTGCTCTTCATGAAGAAAAAAGATAGAAGTTTGAGGATGTGCATAGACTATCGTGAACTTAATCGACTCACGATCCACTTCCTAGAATAGAGGACCTATTAGATCAACTTGGAGGATCAGGAGTATTCTCGAAAATAGATTTGAGATCCGGGTATCACCAACTAAGGATTAAGAATGATGATATCCCAAAGACAGCATTTTGAACTCGATATGGACACTATGAGTTTATAGTGATGCCATTCATGGACCTCATGAACCGTGTATTTCAATCTTATTTGGATAAGTTTGTCATTGTATTCATAGATAATATACTTGTGTATTCAAAGAGCAAGGTTGAACATGAGCAGCATCTTAGAACAATATTAGGAATACTGCGCAAGGAGAAGTTGTATGTGAAGTTCAATAAGTGTGAATTTTGGCTTAACCAAGTTGCATTTTTGGGACATGTGGTCACTTCTATAGGAATTGAGGTTGACCCGATTAAGGTAGAAGCAGTCAATGATTGGAAAGTACCGAGTAATGCAAATGAAGTTCGCAGCTTCTTGGGATTAGCCGGTTATTATCGGAGATTTATCAAGGGATTTTAGAATATAGTTGCACCTATGACTAGATTGACTAGAAAGGGAGAAGTTTTCTTATGGAATGAGAAATGCGAAAAGAGTTTCCAAGGACTTAAGTGAAGATTGACTGCAGCACCAGTTTTGATGATTCTCGATCCGACAAGAGAGTTTGTCATCCACAGTGATGCATCCAAGCAAGGCTTGGGATGTGTATTGATGCAATAGGGAAAGGTAGTTGCCTATGCTTCGAGACAGTTGAAATCGCACGAGCTGAACTACCCTACTCATGATTTGGAATTAGCAGCGGTAGTTTATGCCTTGAAGATTTGGAGACATTACCTGTATGAAGGTAAGTGTGAAATTTATACAGACCACAAAAGTCTGAAATATATTTTCATACAAAAGGAATTGAATATGAGGCAGCGCAGATGGTTTGAGTTGGTCAAAGACTACGATTGTACAATTCATTACCACCCTGGTAAACCAAACGTAGTTGCTGATGCACTGAGCCGTAAGGCGAGAGGAGACCTAACCTGTTTGTTGACCAAAGAGGAAAGCTTGGTCAAGGAATTGCAAGGATGAACCTTGAGATGGCTACACCATCGAATCCAGTTGAGTCGATATTGGCTAGTTTGGTGGTACAACCAACCTTGAAGAATCAGATCAAAGAAGGTCAAGATCAAGACGACTTCTTGGTCAAAATGAAAGAACGTACTCTTTCAGGTGAGGATAAGGGATTCAGTGTGTCTGGTGATGGCACAATGTACTATGAAGGAAGGATTTGTGTGCCCAACGTTGTCAAGTTGAGAGAAGTAATATTGAAGGACGCACATAGTACTCCATATACAGCACAACCTGGGAGTACAAAGATGTACCAAGACCTTAAGGGGATATTTTGGTGGGAAGGTTTGAAAAGAGATGTGGCAGACTTTGTCAGAAAGTGTATAGTTTGTCAACAAGTGAAGGCAGAACACCAACGCCCCTTTGGATTACTTAAATCACTCCATATTCCGGAATGAAAATGGGAACATATTATGATGGACTTTGTGGTAGGTTTGCCTCGAACGGAAAGAGGAAACCACGCTATTTGAGTTGTTGTAGACCGACTCACAAAGTCAGCTAATTTCATCCTAGTTAAGATGAACTTTCAAATGTATCAGTATGCTCAACTTTACATCAGGGAGATTATTAAATTGCATGGAGAGATAGTCTCTATAGTATCCGACAGGGATACTCGTTTCACATCGTGTTTTTGGGAGAGTTTGCAAGAAGCCTTGGGAACGCAGTTGAATTTTAGTACGGCCTATCATCCTCAGACTGATGGTCAGTCCGAGAGGACCATCTAAATCCTTGAGGATATATTGCGAGCATGTGTGTTAGACATGGGAAATAATTGGGAACGACTGTTGCCTTTGGTAGAATTTGCTTAAAATAATAGTTAACAGTAGACGATTGGTATGGCACCGTATGAAGCCTTATACGGTAGGAAGTGTCGATCACCACTGTATTAGGATGCCCGATTAAGGTAGAAGCAGTCAATGATTGGAAAGTACCGAGTAATGCAAATGAAGTTCGCAGCTTCTTGGGATTAGCCGGTTATTATCGGAGATTTATCAAGGGATTTTCGAAAATAGTTGCACCTATGACTAGATTGACTAGAAAGGGAGAAGTTTTCTTATGGAATGAGAAATGCGAAAAGAATTTCCAAGGACTTAAGCGAAGATGACTGCAGCACCCGTTTTGATGATTCTCGATCCGACAAGAGAGTTTGTCATCTAGAGTGATGCATCCAAGCAAGGCTTGGGATGTGTATTGATGCAATAGGGCAAGGTAGTTGCCTATGCTTCGAGACAGTTGAAATCGCACGAGCTGAACTACCCTACTCATGATTTGGAATTAGCAACGGTAGTTCATGCCTTGAAGATTTGGAGACATTACCTGTATGGAGGTAAGTGTGAAATTTATACAGACCACAAAAGTCTGAAATATATTTTCATACAAAAGGAATTGAATATGAGGCAGCGCAGATGGCTTGAGTTGGTCAAAGACTACGATTGTACAATTCATTACCACCCTGGTAAACCAAATGTAGATGCTAATGCACTGAGCCGTAAGGCGAGAGGAGACCTAACCTGTTTGTTGACCAAAGAGGAAAGCTTGGTGAAGGAATTGCAAGGATGAACCTTGAAATGGCTACACCATCGAATCCAGTTGAGTCGATATTGCCTAGTTTGGTGGTACAACCAACCTTGAAGAAGCAGATCAAAAAGGTCAAGATCAAGACGACTTCTTGGTCAAAATGAAAAAATGTACTCTTTCAGGTGAGGATAAGAGATTCAGTGTGTCTGGTGATGGCACAATGTACTATGAAGGAATGATTTGTGTGCCCAATGTTGTCAAGTTGAGAGAAGCAATATTGAAGGAGGCACATAGTACTCCATATACAGCACACCCTGGGAGTACAAAGATGTGCCAAGACCTTAAGGGGACATTTTGGTGGGAAGGTTTGAAAAGAGATGTGGCAGACTTTGTCAGAAAGTGCATAGTTTGTCAACAAGTGAAGGCAGAACACCAACGCCCCTTTGGATTACTTAAATCACTCCATATTCCGGAATGGAAATGGGAACATATTATGATGGACTTTGTGGTAGGTTTGCCTCGAACGAAAAGAGGAAACCACGCTATTTGGGTTGTTGTAGACCGACTCACAAAGTCAGCTCATTTCATCCTAGTTAAGATGAACTTTCAAATGGATCAGTATGCTCAACTTTACATCAGGGAGATTATTAAATTGCATGGAGAGCCAGTCTCTATAGTATCCGACAGGGATACTCGTTTCACATCGCATTTTTGGGAGAGTTTGCAAGAAACCTTGGGAACGCAGTTGAATTTTAGTACGGCCTATCATCCTCAGACTGATGGTCAGTCCGAGAGGACCATCCAAATCCTTGAGGATATGTTGCGAGCATGTGTGTTAGACATGGGAAATAATTGGGAACGACTGTTGTCTTTGGTAGAATTTGCTTACAACAATAGTTAACAGTCGACGATTGGTATGGCACCGTATGAAGCCTTATACGGTAGGAAGTGTCGATCACCACTGTATTAGGACGAGGTAGGTGAAAGGTGAATTTTGGTTCCCGAGATGATCGAACAAACATTAGGTGTGGTGGATAAAATTTGTGAGAGGATCAAGATAGCACAGGATCGTCAGAAGTCTTACGCCGACAAGCGTAGGAAAAATGTCGAATTCTGTGTTGGCGACAAAGTATTCCTGAAGGTATCTCCTACCAAGGGAATTGTTCGTTTTGGTCCATGGAGCAAGTTGAGGCCGAGATACATTGGACCGTTCGAAATTCTTGAACGAATTGGGGAGTTAGCTTACCGTATGGCTTTATCCCCAAAACTTTCGGCTGTGCACAACGTTTTCCACATATCATTGTTGAGGAAGTATGTGCACGATCTCAGCCACGTCATCAACTATACCGTCGTGGATGAACAAAGATCTTACTTATGAAGAACTACCAGAACTGATTCTCGACCAATCAGTCCGGCAGTTGAGAAACAAAGAGTAGGTGTTTGTCAAGGTCCAATGGTGTAACCACAGTAAAGATGAAGCCACTTGGGAGCGCGAGGAAGAGCTTCAAGCTGGTTACCCGAATTTCTTCAATTGATGTATGTCATTTATTTTCAAGGACAAAAATTTTTCTAAGAGGAGTAGGATGTAATACCCGCCATTTTGATAATGCAATATTATTATTTATAATAATATTATAATGCATTTCATTTTATTTAATTTCATTTGAAGGATCATGAATATTTATTTCGACATATCAGAAGTCCTAGCCCGAGTCATTTCGTCAGATATATATATATATATATATATATATATATTCAAGTAGTCATTTACTACTAATAATATTAATAATACATTTTATTTCATTTAATCTCATTTCATTACCGAGTGAGTAATTGTTGTACAATTACTTTCACTACACGTACAAGTCAAATTCATGTAATATTATTTAATAAGATCAGACATTTTCATGATATCTCATATGTTCTAAGCCCGAGTCAATTTTCCGATTTAACTCTAAAAACATTTAATATTAATCATTTGTATTAATATGCTAATTAGAGGTATTATTATTAATAAGGGGAAATTACAGCCAACTACCCTATTAGATGGCCTCTTTACACTTTAGTCCCTATTGTTTCATAAATTACAACGAAGGACAAAAATCTGAATTGTTGTTGACTTCTATTAAAAAGACGAAAATGCCCCTCTATTTACTTGAATAAAACATTTCTTTTAAAATACATTTCATATTAAACAAATAGCTTATAAGTTATTAAAGTGTTTGACTAATACATTTCTTTTAAAAAATATTTTTTTTTCAGAAAATAATTTTTTTCGAAATATAATTTTTTTTCAGAAAATATATTTTTTTTGCAAAAATATTTTATTTTATTTTTTTTCCAGAAAACAATTTTATTTTTTCAAAAAAATAATATTTTTCAAGAAAATAATTTTATTTCGAAAAAATATTATTTTGCTAAAAAATATTTTTTCCTCCAGAAAATATTTTTTTAATTTTTTTGAAAAAATATTTTTTTTATTTTTTTTTCCAGAAAATAATTTAATTTCGAAAAAATATTATTTTGCCAAAAAATACCTTTTTCTCCAGAAAATATTTTTTTAACTTTTTCGAAAAAATATTTTTTTTATTTTTTTTTCAGAAAATAGTTTTATTTTTTCGAAAAAATAATTTTTTCCAGAAAATAATTTTATTTTGAAAAAATATTATTTTGCCCAAAAATAATTTTTTCTCCAGAAAATATTTTTTAATTTTTCGAAAAAAATAAAAATTCCATAAAATAATATTTTTTTCGAAAAGAAAATGTTTTCCCAGAAAATAATTATTTTTTATTTTTTCGAAAAATAATATTTTTTTTCCAGAAAATACTTTCTTTTTTGGAAAAATATTTTTTTCTAGAAAGCTTAAAAATTTATTACACTGAAGTCCAAAAGTGTTATATATATATTACAATAAGGTTCAGCATGTGCCACCCACGTGAGGCGAAATATAAATGGGTAAACAAGAAAAGGAAAAATAAAAGCAAATTCAAATATCAAGATTTCTCTCCAAATGACATCATCTCAAAATTGACTTTCATTCTTTGTAAATATAGTTTAAGACAAGACAAAGTTTGTCTTCCATTGTAATATCTGAAATAATATGGACCAAACTGTAATTAGACCATCTAAAAAGGTAGTCAGACGTAAATCGCACTTATTAATAATAATAATATTTATAATAAGGAACCATATTAATATTAACGGTATTAATATTTTTATCAGTATCATTTCTATATCATTATTTATATTACTCTCGATATTATTATTACTAGATGTCCTCCCGTGCGATGCACGGCGTATAATGTTAAATGTTTTATTATATTAATAATATATGATCGAATTTCAATAATGTAATAAAATTATTATAAAATATACATGAGTCAGTATACACACACATGTACATATACTATTATTTGATTTAATTTCATTTATAAACTCTTATCATGTGATCTATGGGCATATGAACCGAATCAATCAATTGAATGGACTGACTCAATCAATCGAATCGAATGGACTCGAATCAATTGAATCAACTAAAATCAAAAATTAGTCCAAAAGAATAAGAGGCTCGATATTGTTGTTGTTGTATTATCAACTTTTATTAAAAGTATACAATCGATATTCTTACTAATATATTTTTATATGATTTGACATTAATGTAATATTTTACTATTTTATGATCAGAACAAAATAATTCTTAAAAATCAAATAATTGTTAAAAAGCTATGAAAATAAACTAAACATATATTTTTCTTCAATATTCTTATATTTTTATATTGAAATATTTTAATCATCTAAATACATTATAATGATATATATATTACTTTATATATACTATATGGATGTCAAATTAAAGAGAAGTAATAAATAATTTGATATATTTTTCAAAAATAAAATTGATGCATAAAAATTATAATTGTTGAAACTATTAGCATAAAAATAAAAGGAATAAAATGAGAGAAATTTTTTAATTGGTAGATAAAGATATAATGGAATAACCTCTAACTCCCTCCCAAATTAAACATCCATTTTTTTAAGATTTTTAAAAGATGATTAACGTGGAGATGATACATATTTTCTTAGAGTTTTTCATACTCTTTTAATATTATGTATAGATGTGTAAAAGTTCGATATAAAATATATAAAATACATAAGAATCTATATGATCATTGTATATTTATTTATATTAATATACTAATATAATTACTTATCAGTATACAAGCGAAATAACGTCATATATTTTTTATAAATATTTAGATTAAAGTCACACATTTTATACTTAATAATATATCAGGAGATCCACAATGATATTAATTTACTAGGTATAGGGTAATAAAGTATATTATTGATCTTGTAAAAGATAGATTTACTTCAAGAAAATTATTTGAAAATTATCTGATTTTTGTATTTTATATACAAATAATTTAAAATCAAGATATAATGTAATAATTATTCAAAGGCAACTTATATTCAAAAAGGAATATTTTAATTATATATATGCCTAATGAATGTTAAATCAAATATCATAAAAAGAAGATTAATTTAAAATATTAATAATAAAAAATAGAGTTCAGACGATAAAACTATTAACTTTTAAATATTGAGAGAAAAATAAAAAGAAAAAAGAAAAAAAAATGATTCTCATTCAAATGTGTAGGAATTAGTGTATTTTTAAAAAAAAAAAGATAACTAATCCAAAAAATCCACATAAAGACACATGTCATGTGCAACTCTCTTTTAATAGTAAAGTAGATTAGTATCGATATTATTAATATTATTACTACCATTACTATTATTATTTTTATCATTATTATTATTATTATTATTATTATCATCTTCATCATCATCATCATCATCATCATCATCATCATCATCATCATCCCAAATATATTATGCTGACCCATATCAACAATTAAGTCCAATAATAATATGCTGATCCAGCCAGAATACTGCTTTTCTGTCGATCCACCGAGACAAATCCAGCAGCAATCCTTCTACCTTTCTCCAAGGTCTCATCTCGTTTACTCCCCAATAAAGGTAAATTCATCCGCTAACTTCACTATAATTCTTCTTAGATTCAATTTCTCATCTTACACAGAATAGCGTGTAAATTCTTTTCTCCATCTCTATAAGCAAGATAATCGGATTTCACGCTTCTCTGCCTTTAGCATCCTTCTGCAAACTTTAATCTTTTACACAATCAACCCTCCATTCACAGTAAACCGAAATACATACTTAGAAACAAATTAAAGCATCCAGTGAGTTGTGTGCAATTCAGACCAGTCATGTTTCAATCGCAACCCACAATCACCATAACCTATAATTCTTGCCCGAATCCAAACTCGGATTTTTCCAACCCAAACCAATCAACAGAAACATTATCAGCCAGAATCGGCCCTCAACCCATAAAAAAAATCAAAATTTAATATTTTCTATTACCCGAGCAGAAGAGTCATGAAATCGGGCCAAGCCCGAAAATCGATTGGAATCCGATAACCCTTCCAACCGATTCAAACCCAGACCCGACATACCCTTCATTTGAGTTCGCTCGATTTCTCCATCGGACGAAACCTAGTTCGACAAACCAGATTCTAAACCCTCTTTCGTCAGTCCGACTTCAAAACCCGCGGTATACCAGCCGGAAACTCTGTCACTCCGAACACCGCCGCCGCTGTTTTCCAGCCTGGAACATCACCGATTGTGGCCGTTCGACCCTTGTGCCCGCACCACTGCACACCACCATGAGTTTATTCAATTGGAGGTCATCGCGAATCTCTAGTGCGTGCGACTGTGTTTTGTGTGGGAGGAAGAGGAAAATTGTAGAGAGAGAGAGAGAGAGAGATGGGGACCGAGAGTGAGAAAGGGGGGGGGGGGCGACGGGAAGTAGGAGGAGATGTTTTTGTCGGCCGAGACAGGGTAGAGGGTATTTATACCCGCAGAAAATTAGGGTTATTCAATTTAGTCCTCACATTTTCCAGCAGCTTTAAATTTAGCCCCAGAAGATTTAATTAACTCTATTTTAACCCAGTCAGCTTCTCACCTCTTACAATTTGACCCCAGTCAACTTTAAAACTCAATTCAGTCCTAATTTTGACAAAGACCTTAAAATGTTGACCATAAATTAATATTAATAATTAATCTGAATTTATGCATATATATTTTAATTTCAGTCATTATATCATAATATTTTTTAATGATTAAATTATTATTATATGTAGACTTTATCGAGGATTTACGGGCTTAGGACTGTGAGTCGAGCATCTTCATATTCAAGTCAGACATCATCGTTTATTTAGGTGGGAATTTTCACTATCACTTTAATTGCTTTAATTAGATTGTATATATGATATTCTATTCATGTTTAAACTTATGATGCACGTTGTAAATCAGGCCCACATGTATTCGTGTAAGAGGCTATCTCAAGATATATGTTGTTGCGGGAACACCTGCAGAACCTCAATATTCACATGCGTGCTCGATTCATATTATATGTGGTATTGTGTGTATGTTTAATGTTGTTGCGGGGGCACCTGCCGTAACACCCCAAGACGTTCAGGGCATATTACAGCGTCGTGGACCCACACTTTGGAATCCAGCAGGCTAACAAACTAACCCGACAATCAACAAGGACATACATCACTAATAATCGAACAATTTCTCAAACCACGACATTCAAATAAAAGACTAAAATCCGACAAATGCAATCTAACATCAAAATCATTTCCCAAAACGAGAACACAACATTAACAAATTCAAAAAGGAAGTACTCGAGTACTTAAATCAATTTCATAATACAGAAATCCCAAAACAAGACATCAATAAATAAACGACAGGACAGAACACCCACAAATGACTACTGAACAGTATCATGCTTGCCCATCATTCTCATACGGCTCGTGTGCTCGCTTGTCTCCAAGACCTGTACCTGAAGTACAAAAAATGTATTTCCCCCATTTAAGGGGTTAGCGACAACTGCTAGTGCAAGTACAGTCCATTTGAACTACCATTCTAATCAGATGAAAATATGCGCCAAAAATCATTTTAGAAATCATTTATATTTCGGAATATTTTACGGTGCACAAGCACAAAACATATTTTCTCCAACAAAACAATTCAAAGTTAACCTTGGTACGAGACTCACGGCCACCGTACCCCGCAGAGCCCCGTCGGACATCCCTCGGTGGTTAACCATAGTTCGCAATACGAAACTCACGGCAACGTATCCCTAGAGGCCCCATCGGACCAATCCCTAGGTGAACATACATATATACATCCACACAACCACGAAAGGCCATAAATCAAATACTAGAACGCGTAAACAAATGTAAAGTACTTGTCTTTGAGACATCTTCGACGAAATGGGGACGAACAATGACTACGAACGATCCGGTAGGAAAACAATCGTTCCTAAACGAAAGGTTAACATAACTCAGTCCTATACGACAACAATAACTGAAAGGAAAACTCCCACAACCCCGTTTACACACTATGACAATTTACAATCAATTGGTACGGGCGAGGGTTTATGCAAAATCTCCCCGTATCGACAAATCATGGATCAAATTAGAGGAAAATGGATTGTGAATCACTCAATAACAACAATCGATGAGTAATATCGCAATACACGTGAATAAGTCGAGATTAATCAACCAAAACCCGAAAAAACCCCAAAATCTACAAAGTTAGGGTTCATGAAGAAAATACCTCGGATTGGAGTGGAGAAGATGGATTAAGATGATGATGTTCTAAGCTTGGAACACAAGAATCGGTCTGCAATGAGACTCCAAGGACTAGCCTCAACAATTCACCCTAAAATCGCTGGAATCGCACAATGGAAGTGAAGAAAAGGAAGAATGACGGAAAAAGGAAGCTGTTGTCCTATTAATATAAAACATAGTTAGCGCATGCTAACCATCAAAGCCTAGCGCGGGGATCGAAAGCAGTCCAGAAGCAGCCCGGCGTCGCTAGTGTGCGCTAGACATGTTTAGCGCGTGCTAAATGCTACCCGATAGCATACGCTACGGATGCCTTAGCGCTCGCAACCTGATGATCAGTGCGTAGGATATGAGTTCAGAACCCCCACTGTCCAATATGCTGAAATCGATTACGCACGCTAATGACAACGAGTTAGCGTACGCTAACTGCACACCGATAACGCACGCAAGGAGGTAAGGAATAGCATGCGCTACTCATGCAGCAATTCAGTACTGCTCAGATCAGTACGCTGCTGCCGAAGGTACGAAACTCGAAACGCACGACAAGGCCAGAATCCAGAAACATAAACACAAAATATACAAGACGACAGAGCTAAGCGCTGAAAGAAAATATAATTCCGCTACCGGGGAATCCAAAATACGACAAAGAAGATGAAATTCCCTAAAGTTATAGGAAATTACAAAAATAGCCCAGGTGCCCGAAAATCACGATACGACGTCGGATTTACAAACCGAAAGTCTCAACACGACCAACTCAACCATACGAACTTGCACAAACCAAGAAACAACGAAACGAACGAGTTTTACGAGAATCGAACGTTCATACGGCAAAACAAGTCATAAAATGAAATTACGTGAATACATCACCAAAACTCGTCCAAATGGAAAAACTCCAAGAATAAAGTAGATTCAAAATGTAGAAACAGTTACGAGTCGATAAAAGTAGACATACACCAAAAATGGAAACTGCTAAAAATGGAAAGGTATGGATATTACATTCTCCCCCTCTAAAATAAAGTTTCGTCCCGAAACTTAAGAATCAAAAAGCTTGGGGTGCCTCGAACGCATATCCTACTCTAACTCCCACGTCGCTTCTTCTACTCCATGCCTCGACCATTGCACTTTAACCAAAGGAATGGTTTTCTGCCTTAACTGTTTGACTCGACGCTCTAAAATTCTGACGGGCCTCTCCTCAAATGTAACATCCCTCTCGATCTCCATGTCTCCGAAATCAACTGGGAGACGTGAAACACACTATGTACATGACTCAACGACGGAGGTAATGCCAAACGGTATGCTAATTCGCCAACTCTCTCCAATATCTCGAAAAGTCTAATATACCTCGGGCTGAGCTTCCCCTTTTTCCCAAAATGGAAAACTCCCTTCGATGGAGACACTCTCAACAGAACATGATCTCCCACCTCAAACTCCAAAGGTCGACGCCTAAAATCTGCATAAGACTTTTGGCGACTCTGAGCTACCAACATTCTCTTTCTAATCAACTCAACTTTCTCCCTCGTCTCCAACACAAGGTCCGGCTCGGTGCCAACTAAATCGAACGGTTCATCCCAACATATCGATGATCGGCAACGTCGGCCATAAAGTGCCTCATACGGTGCCATCTTAATTGACGCGTGCCAGCTATTATTATAAGTAAACTCAATCAAGGCCAGATGCTCCTCCCAGTCACTACTCCAGTCTAACGCACACGCGCGCAACATATCCTCGAACGTCTGAATGGTACGCTCGGACTGTCCTTCGGTCTGAGGGTGGAAATATGTACTCAAACGCAAATATATCCCCAATGACTTATGTACCGCCTGCCAGAAGTGCGATACAAACCGGCCATCTCTGTCCGAATTAATAGTCCTCGGCGTACCATGAAGCGTTACTATCTGCGCGATAAAAACACGAGCTAATTTTTCTGGACCCCAAGTATCCTTGATGCCCAGAAAATGTGCCGACTTATTCAGTCGGTCTACGATCACCCACACCATATTCATTCCAGTCTTCGTCCTCGGCAAACTCGTAACAAAATCCATTGAGATATCCTCCCACTTCCATTCCGGGATGGGAAGTGGTTTCAACAATCCGGCTGGCCACTGATGCTCGATTTTGACTTGTTGACAAGTCAAAAACTTAGCCACAAACTCGACTACCTCATTCTTCATGTCATTCCACTAGAAATTCTTTTTCAAATCTTTATACATTTTACTCGAGCCCGGATGGACTGAGTAGGGTGACGCGTAAGCCTCTCGCATAATACTCTGCCTCAATTCCAAGTCATTCGGAACACAAAGCCGACCTTGGAATATCAACACACCATCCTCATGTATCACGAATCCCGGGGCTTTCCCCTTCCCTACATTCTCTCGAAGCTGAATAAACATCGGGTCCTCTAATTGTCCCGATTTAATGTCGTCGACTAGAGACGACGAAATCTCAAGTGTACGCAACTGCCCAGAACTCTCTGGTAGCACAATCTCAACGCTCAACCTCATAAACTCTCGCTGATGTCCCGACTGGGCCGTAAGTAACTCAAGCGCCCGAAGAGATACCGATTTCCGGCTCAAGGCATCTGCCACCACATTTGCCTTACCTGGATGGTAAAGGATCTCAAGGTCGTAATCCTTAATCAACTCCAACCATCTCCGCTGTCTCATGTTAAGCTCTTTCTGCGTAAAAATGTACTTCAGGCTCTTGTAATCGGTGAAAATCTGACACGACGAGCCATACAAGTAATGACGCCAAATCTTCAACGCAAATACAACTGCGGTCAACTCAAGATCGTGCGTAGGGTAATTCAACTTGTACGGTTTCAACTGACGGGAAGCATAGACAATCGTCCTCCCGTGCTGCATGAGTACACATCCAAGCCCTTGGCCCGAAGCATCACTAAAAACTGAGAAATCCTCATTACCACTTGGTAAAGCCAAAATAGGAGCGGTCTTCAACCGCTTCTTCAACTCCTCAAAACTATTCTGCCTCTCATCGGTCCACACAAACTTCTCCGACTTCTGTAAAAGCTGAGTCAGTGGTCGAGCGAGCTTAGAGAACCCCTCGACAAATCTACGATAATATCCGGCCAAACCCAGAAAACTACGGACCTCCTTCACGTTCTTGGGCGGCGCCCAATCCAACACTGCCTCTATCTTATGTGGGTCCACACGAACACCCTCGACCGATGTCACATGACTGAGAAACATAACCTCCCGTAACCAAAACTCACACTTTGAAAACTTCGCAAAAAGATGTTGAGTTCTCAAAATGTCTAACATGATATGCAAATGACGGGCACGCTCCTCCTCGATCCTCGAGTAAATCAGGATATCGTCGATAAAAACAACTACACATTTATCGAGGTACTCAATAAAGACTTTGTTCATAAACTGCATGAACACGGCTGGTGCGCTGGTTAGCCCAAAAGGCATAACCACAAACTCGTAATGATCGTATCTCGTCCGAAAGGCCGTCTTCGGAATATCGGAATCTTTCACCCGGAGCTAATAATACCCCGATCTCAAATAAATCTTCGAAAATACGGTCGCCCCTTTCAATTGGTCGAACAAATCATCAATCCTCGGGAGTGGATACTTGTTTTTAATAGTCACTTTGTTCAACTCACGATAGTCGATACACAAACGAAGTGACCCATCCTTCTTCTTCACAAACAGGACCGGTGCGCCCCAAGACGAAGCGCTCGGTCGAATATACCCCATGTCTAGCAACTCTACTAATTGTTTCTTCAACTCCAGCATCTCAGCAGGCGCCATACGATATGGCATCTTAGACATCGGTGCCGCACCCGGCTCCAAATCAACAGTAAACTCAACCTCTTGATCCGGCGGCAAACCCGACAACTCATCTGGAAAGACGTCAGGATACTCACACACTACTGGAATAGACGAGAGCTCGACTCCCCCTTCTTCTGATCTCAACACATAACACCAATAACCCGTGCAACCTCCTCGAAGAAGTATCACCGCTTTCAAAGCGCTGATGAGAAATCTCTGGCTACCCCGCTTACGCCCCACAAAAGAATGCTCGGTACCGTCAGAGGCTAACATCGAAACAGTTCTCGTCCTATAATTCATGATCGCCCCATGATGGTCCAGCTAATCCTCACCAAGAATTAGATCCTAGTCTCTAATATCTACCGCAATTAGATTAGAAGGCCAATCCCTCCCCGTGATACTCACAGGAAAATTTTGAATCTCATGGTCACCCACGATGCTATCCCCACTAGGCAGTTTAACAACAAATGGTTCACACACAACTAGGCAATCAACATGCAGACGATGCACACAATCCAGAGATATGAAAGAATGCGTAGCACCAGAATCGAATAACACGGAAACAAGATGATCAAGAATGTGGACGGTACTTGTAGCTACCATAGCGTCTGGGTCTCCTGCTCGTCTCATCTCATATACTCGGGGCGGAACAGATACCGCACTAGAAGCTCCCTCTCTAGAAGGTTGTCCACGTCCTCGACCTCTACCAAAACTCTGTTGTGGCTGAGAAACTGCCGATGTCTGATTCACGCTAGGTTCTCCCGCAGCTGGGGATGATATCTGAGTAACCGGTGCCCGAGCAGCATCTGTACAAAACTTGGCACGATGCCCCATCCGACCGCAGGAATGACACTGAATCGGAGGCCTGTCACACTCACTCATAATGTGTCCAGGGCGACCACAGTTAAAGCAATTAGGACCACGCACTGAACCTGTAGGAGCAGACTTAGAACCGTTTTCTCATCCAAATGACCGGGACTGACTCCCGAAGACTCGCGAACCAGACTGAATCTTCTGATATCCTCCAGACTTGCCTCCCAAAAACTGGCTGGATGTCTTCTGCTTTTTTCCCTCGGCTGCCGTCTTTGTCGCAGAAAACGACATCTCATAAGCCATCGCCTTATTCTGATACTCCTTCAAAGTCGTGCACCCCAGACCAAACATGTAGTGACGCACCCTAGGTTTCATCCGCATATCAAAGTGGCGGATCTTATCAAGCTCATCTCGGACTTGGTTTCTCACATAATGAAGTTGTTGGTTATAGTCCTTGATAGCTTGAGAAATAGGAACATCTTGGGGCTTAGCCTCAAAGAAGGCTCGGATACTCCACTCTTTCACTGGCCACGGACAAAACTCGTCTTCCATCAGCTCCCGGAACTCTGCTCATGTGGCTGCCCGGTCACGCGGTTTCACCGCCTGCCACCACGTTGCCGCCTCTTTGGCGAGCAAGTACTGAGCGATGGGTACCTTCCTCTCCTCAGAGCAGTTAGCAGCCTCAAATACCTTCTCCATCTCAAATAACCAACTCTCCCAACCGGAAGGGTCAGAAGCACCATCAAACTGCGGGGACGCATACGAATCACGTCCTGAAGTAACTTATCATTACCGGATCCAGTAGGCGGAGCCGGGTTGGCATTAGCCTGGCCGACCAAAATGGCCTGCGTCAGTAGCGTCATCTGGTTCGCTACTTGCTGTAAAATATTCGCTACTCCAACATTCTCATGCGTATTACCGGAGCTAGCAGACTGATCCTGCTGACCTCCGGAACTAGGTGGAACACTGTTCGACAAGGAAGGCATCGCCGAATCAGTTCCCAAGTTATCGGACATGGCCGCCCCACAGGCTGCGCCACGTCCCCTACCGTGTCCGCGACCGCTTCCGCGTCCTCTACCAGCAGAAATTCTGAAGAAGTAGGGGTGAGTACAATTCAAACGCAAAACGCAACAAGATACCAAGAAAGGAATAGAACAGAACAACGTAACGAGTCAAGTTAGGAAAACTTACGAGCACCGGCGCACTGAGATGATGGCATAGCAGTGATACTGTTCAAAAATGACACTCGACTAGACCCAAATAACCGACAACCTAGGTATCCATAAACCTAAGCTCTGATACCATATTCTGTAACACTCCCAAGACGTTCAGGGCGTATTACAACGCCGTGTATCCCACACTTTGGATTCCACCAGGCTAACAAACCGACCCGAAAATCAACAAGGACATACATCACTAATAATCGAACAATTTCTCAAACCACGACATTCAAATAAAATACTAAAATCCGACAAATGAAATCTCACATCAAAACCAATTCCCAAAACGGGAACACAACATTAACAAATTCAAAAAGGAAGTACTCGAGTACTTAAATCAATTTCATAATACAGAAATCCCAAAACAAGACATCAATAAATAAACGATGATGAGAACACCCACAAATGACTCTTGACGATCATGCTTGCCCATCATTCTCATACGGCTCGTGTGCTCGCTTGTCTCCAAGACTGCACTGAAATACAAAAATGTATTTCCCCATTTAAGGGGTTAGCGACAATCGCTAGTGCAAGTACACCATTTGAACTACCATTCTAATCAGATGAAAATATGCGCCAAAAATCATTTTAGAAATCATTTATATTTCGGAATATTTTACGGTGCACAAGCACAAAACATATTTTCTCCAACAAAACAATTCAAAGTTAACCTTGGTACGAGACTCACGGCCACCGTACCCCGCAGAGCCTCGTCGGACATCCCTCGGTGGTTAACCATAGTTCGCAATACGAAACTCACGGCAACGTATCCCTAGAGGCCCCATCGGACCAATCCCTAGGTGAACATACATATATACATCCACACAACCACGAAAGGCCATAAATCAAATACTAGAACGCGTAAACAAATGTAAAGTACTTGCCTTTGAGACATCTTCGACGAAATGGGGATGAACAACGACTACGAACGATCAGGAAGGAAAACAACTGTTCCTAAACGAAGGGTTAACATAACTCAGTCCTATACGACAACAATAATCGAAAGGAAAACTCCCACAACCCCGTTTACACACTATGACAATATATACAGGCAAGGGTTTACGCAAAATCTCCCCGTATCGACAATTCACGGATTAAATTCGAGGAAAACGGATTGTGAATCACTCAATAACAACAATCGATGAGGAATATCGCAATACATGTGAATAATTCGAGATTAATCAACCAAAACCCGAAAAACCCCCAAATCTACAAAGTTAGGGTTCCTGAAGAAAATACCTCGGATTAGAGTGGAGAAGATGGATTAAGATGATGATGTTCTAAGCTTGGAACACAAGAATCGGTCTGCAATGAGACTCCATGGACTAGCCTCAACAATTCACCCTAAAATCGCCGGAATCGCCCAATGGAAGTGAAGAAAAGGAAAAATGACGGAAAAAGGAGGCTGTCGTCCTATTAATATAAAACATAGTTAGCGCACGCTAACCATCAAAGCATACCGCGCGCTAACAGGGATCGCAAGCAGTCCAGAAGCAGCCCGGCGTCGCTAGCGTGCGCTAGACATGTTTAGCGCACGCTAAATACTACCCGATAGCATACGCTATGGAAGCCTTAGCGCACGCTACCTGATGATCAGTGCGCAGGATATGAGTTCAGAACCCCCACTGCCCAGTATGCTGAAATCGATAACGCACGCTAATGACAATGAGTTAGCGTACGCTAACTATACACCGATAACGCACGCAAGGAGGTAAGGAATAGCATGCGCTACTCACGCAGCAATTCAGTATTGCTCAGATCAGTACGCTGCTGCCGAAGGTACGAAACTCGAAACGCACGACAAGGCCAGAATCCAGAAACATAAACACGAAATATACAAGACGACAGAGCTAAGCGCTGAAAGAAAATATAATTCCAACTACCAGGGAATCCGAAATACGACAAAGAAGATGAAATTCCTAAACTTATAGGAAATTACAAAAATAGCCCAAGTGCCCGAAAATCACGATACGACGTCGGATTTACAAACCGAAAGTATCAACACGACCAACTCAACCATACGAACTTGCACAAACCAAGAAACAACAAAACGAACGAGTTTTACGAGAATCGAACGTTCATACGGCAAAACAAGTCATAAAATGAAATTACGTGAATATATCACTAAAACTCGTCCAAATGGAAAAACTCCAAGAATAAAGTAGATTCAAAATATAGAAATGGTTACAAGCGAGTCGATAAAAGTATACATACACCAAATATAGAAACTGCTAAAAATGGAAAGGTACGGATATTACACTTGCACAACCTCAGTATTCGTGTTATGCGTGCTCGATTCATGCTATACGTAATATTGTGTGTATGCATTTACATCGAGGAAAAGATATGATAGATTATTCATGTTATGCTTTCCATGAGATTGTATATTACTGTGATCAGTGTGATTTCTACGAGCTGAAGAAAGCTCACCCCCACCATTATTGATCTCGCAGGTTAAACCGAGCTGGATGGACGAAGGAGCGAGCCGATAGGGCATGTGAAAGAGAATTTATTAAATGATGTTTATCGTTATGTCTAATGTTTTGAAACTTATTTGGGGAAACTTTGACTAGAAATTTATAATTTATAATTTATTCTTCCGCTGCAAAATTTTATCTCGTATTTATGACGTATTGTTGCCTTATTTAAAGTTATTTAATTTATGTCAGTGTAGCGACTCGACTTTGTAGGCGAGAATTTTAATATTCTCAAAAGAAAATATTTTTGTCAAAATTTACCTTTTTATTTATTTTCCCCAATAAATACCCCTAGAAAGTCGGGGCGTTACACACACGCGCATATGTCTTGCGTCGGGTGTTGCGCCATGTCGGTCAGGTCGCGCACTGACCCGCAACACGGCGCTATTTGGGCCGTTTGTTGCGCCGTGTTCCGCACGAGTATATATATGACAGAGCAGATGGGTTTGCACCCATTTTTCCATTTCTTTTCTTTCCTTTCCGCGGCTGGGGCTTGGAGGACACGAGGACATGTTGTTCCACTATAAATCCACAAAAGTCCTGAGTCTATATCATCGATTAATCCTTCCATAACTTGCTCCGATCGATCGAATCAGGGTAAGTTTTCCTAAAATCCTAGTTTTGGGAAAATTGGGGATTTTGCTTGATTTCGTCCGTTTAATCCGAATGAACTTAGAATAGTGATGGATTTTTTTTTTCCAGAAATCATTCTGTACTTTATTAGACGGACCAGGAATGTGGGGGGATGAGACCCACTACACGTCCAAAAAGTTTGAGGAAGGACGAGCCCCTCTACACACCCAAACTTATATCAAAGACAAATAAATGCCCCGGACAATTGAATTAACCAAAAACGAAGGCCAATAACAAAATCACACTTTTTTACATCTAATATAAGGGAAGCTAATTTTATCAAGCTTAATAAGCCCACAAATTTTGCCCTTGAGATCATGGCTATTCGAGCAAAAATAATCCCGATGATCGCAACCTTGATTAGATAAGATGTCGGCAACACCATTTCCTTCTCTATAAATGTGGGAGATACGAATGTTGGCCTTAGATAGAAATGCACGAATTTTCAAAATCAAACTTTGGAGTTTCCAATGGCAAGTGGTAATCTCCTAAATAAGCCGAATGGCCACTTTAGAGTCCACTTCCACCCGAATATTGTCCAAATTTTTATCCAAACAAAGATCAATTCCCCTCCAAATTGCATAAAGTTCCGCATAAGTGTTACTTTGGTCCCCTATAAATTCCGAGAAATAGAAAATAGGGACCCCAAAATGATTACGGAAAATGCCACCCGACCCCACACAACCCGAATTACCCTTGGCCGCACCATCCGTATTTAATTTAATCCACCCCAAACACGTTTTAGCCCATCTAACCGCAACCAAATTAAAGCATTTCTTTGGGGCGGCCTCCCCTCCAAGCCGATTCGCAAAATTGGCCACCCCCTTCCAAAAAGTCCCATGGAGTTTGACGGGAATTTTAAGAGCCCGGAGATAGCTCCAAATTCGGCCGCACACCCTCTTGGCCGTGAATGGGATGGCTTTCACCCTTTTGTCATTCCTACAACACCACAAAAACCAAGTAATAAGAATCGGTATGATGTGGAAAATGTGGATTTTACGTCTTGCATTGTTGAACCACGGCGTCAGTTTCATGATGATATTGTTGGTGTTCGGCCTCTTGAAACCGGCAATGGTGTGAAACACGTCCCAAACTTTAGTAGCCACGGGACCGTTAAGTAGAAGATGGGGTAAAGTTTCTAGATCGTCACAATAAAAACAAGGGATATCAATGATCATCCCTCTCCGGACAAGGCAATCCGAGGTCGGAATCCACCTATTAAAGATGCAAACCATAAAAAAGGAAATGGTTGGGGTAATCAAAGTGTTCCAATATTTTTTAAGAAAAACATGCTCAATTTTACATTGCCTAGTACTTTCCCAAGCACTTTTGAAAGAGAAAGTCCCATTTGACGAGAGTTTCCAACACGGTTTAGTAAAATGGGAATGAATTGGGAAAGCACTAATATAATCACAATAATGGCTAGGGAGAGCCGATAAAAGTTTATCCCTATCCCAATTAGATCCAGCCCAAAAAGAAGCAAGACACATTTTGGATTTCGTCGGAAAAATAGTGGAGAGCGGGCTAAAATCACACCATCGATCATGCCAAAAAGAGACATTACGATCCCCACTACTCCACCAAATATTAACATCCACATGGGTTCTTATAGAACAAAGCCTTTTCCAAATCGGAGAATCATAAGGATTACTTTTAACGATCATCGGATGGAGTCTTTTACAATATTTGGCATTTAAAAAATTCGACCAAATATTCTTAGTGGTACGAAATCTCCACCACATTTTAAGTTTGGACGCCCGAATGGTGTCATTAAGATCCCGACACCCAAACCCCCCTCAATAATGGGAAAACATAATTTATTCCAAGAAGCCCAGTGGATTTTATGTCTATGCTCATTAGATCCCCACAAAAATTTGTTAAAAAGTCTCTCAAGAAAAATAATAACATTCCCGGGCAGTTTTATTACTTGTAAACAATAAAATACGATCGAATTTAAAACTGATTTGATAAGCTCGATTCTACCTCTTAAAGAAAGAAGGTGATGATTCCACATGGAAATTTTATTTTGGGTTTTAAGGATCACATTATGGAACATAGCAAAAGTCGGCTTACCTTTCCATAGGTGAACCCGAAGATATTGGATAGGTAAGCAAGAAGGTTTAAAACCCGTGATCTCCTTGACCATGAGATGGTCTTCAACAACCGAGCAATGCATAACAAAAATGCTTTTGGCCTTATTAATTTTTTGACCCGAAATCCCTTCATAATGGTGAAGACAATGATTAAGAATTTGAAGATTAGTTTTAGAGGCTTTAATAAAAAGTAGGGTATCATCCGCATAAGCCAAATGGGTAATCCGAACATTTTTCCGAATAATAAAGAACATACTCGGATTTTTGGAAAATGTTTCATCAATAAGTCTAGAAAAATAGTCGGCCGCAAGGACAAATAAAAGAGAAGAGATCGGGTCCCCTTGTCGGAGGCCTCTCCCGCTTTTGAAGTAACCCACTGGAGAGCCATTAATAAGAATTGAAAACCAAGGGGAGCAAACACATTGTTTAATAAGCAATATAGCACAAGGAGATAAACCAAATAACTCCAAAATTTTAAACAAAAAGTCCCAATTCACCCTATCATATGCTTTCTCCATATCCAATTTAATAATGGTGTTAAGTTTAGATCGGGATATATCATGAGTAACTTCTAATGCCGTAAGGATGTTGTCCGTAATGAGACGCTCTTTGATAAAAGCCGATTGGGAGGGGTTAATAATGCGAGGGAGAAGCCCACTAAGCCTTTTGCTCAAAATTTTGGACAATATCTTATATGAAGTGTTGCAAAGACTAATGGGCCTAAAATCTTTCCAAGAATTAGGGGATGGAAGTTTAGGAATTAAAGATAACGTCGTCGATGCATATGCTTGAGTTAACTCCGCCCCCTAAAGAAATCAATAACCGCATCAAATACATCAAATTTAATGATTTCCCAACACACTTGAAAGAATTTCTCATTAAAACCATCCAGCTCGGCGACACTCTCACTATCCATGTCAAACACAACTCCTTTAAACTCTTCCAACGAAGGAAGGTCATAAAGAATATTATTATCTAAATGTCAATACCTTTAGGAATGATGTCAAGCCTCACATTCTCACAATCAATATTCTCTTTAGTGAAACAATTTTCAAAGTAATTGACCACCGAGTTGGCAATACTCGTAGGATCCGAGAAGGAGGTGCCATTGTCAACAATATTATGAATAAAGTTCCTTTTCCTTTTCTTATTCACTAGATCATGAAAGAACTTGCTATTTCTTTCCCCTTCCATAATCCATTTAGTTTTCGTTTTTTGCTTCCAAAACATTTCTTCAAAAGAAAGAGTCCAGAGAAGACTCTCATTCATTTTTTTTTATGTTCCTTATTGACATCGGAAGGATCATTGTCAAAATTTTCCTCCGCTTTGGTAGCAAGGTTTTGAGCCTCGGCCACTTTATCAAAAATATTCCCAAATACACTCCTATTTCAATCTTTAAGAGCAAGTTTGAGCCGCGAAAGTTTTTTGGAGAGTTTAGAAAGGCCCGTAAAAGGAATAGGAATGGACCAAGAGTCTCTAACCACTTCCAAAAAATTATGTTTAGTCCACATATTTTGGAAACGAAAATAGCTAGAATGTTTAATAAAAGAGGAAGAAAATTCACAAAGAAGATCATGATGGTCCGATGTGTGTCTAGGAATGTGCGTAACAACATAATTATTAAATTTATTATACCATTCGGAGGAGAATAAATATGATCCAACCTTTGCTATATAGAATTACTATACCAAGTGAAAGGAGAACCCACATACCCTCCATCAGTGAGCCCACATTCAAGGATAGTGTCCCTAAATTCCTCCGTCTCCGACGGGATTGGTGGGTTTCCCCCCTCTTTTTTCACAAGGATGCAGTCAACCTTCTCTGATGTCGGACTTCTATGATGACTTCTCTAAGATGACTCCTCTGATGCCCTGACGAATCTTCTCTGATCTGACGACCTGTTTGAATTTTTCTGACCTGATGAACTTATCTGATCTGATGGTCAAACTTCAAATGACTTGGACTCCGTCTGATCACTTGACTGCAGTCTGGTCAAACTTCTCTGATAAATCGCTTCTGCAGAATGTTGTCTGACGATAAGCCGTTTGTGGTCAACCTTCTCTGAACAGTTAAGTTGATCAAGACTTCTCTGATTTACTCTTCTCTACAACTCGACTTTCTGTAGTGTTTGGTGAAACCTCACTGATGTATCTGTTTGACCAAAACTTCTCTGATATGAACTTGTCTGCGATTTATACTTAGCCGATTTTAGCCTAACTTATATGACCTATAGAAGATACCCATTTGGTTCTTCTTTACATATTGTCAAGTATTCAACTATACATAACCTGGCCTATAGAAGATACTCATTTGGTTCTTCTTTACAATTTGCCAAATATTTAAAACATACATTTGAATAAATAAATAGAGGGATGACATCATCAAAATCTAATAAGTATTCCTAACAGTGTAATCTTCGAGAAGAGGTCGAGTCAATATCCTCTCCATTCACCATATCCCTGCGAATTTTAATCAAGGAAAGTACATGTATTATATTATATTTTATATAGTTTTTTTCCGACATGATTGGTGATCTTTGAAAATGTTAAGTGTGTGTATGATGTAATATCCGCATTTTTTTTCTGGTATTTTTCATTTTGGTGTATTTTTTATTTTTAGTGACTCTCTTGTAACCGTAAGGATATTTTGAGAATATTTAATACAAGGCCTTTTGTCATCCGAGCTTGTTTCGGACTTGTTTTACCTAATTCCGTGTTTATTGTTAGTTCCATCGCTATTTGGTTCGATTCTTGTAATCGTTGTTCGGGACCACCATTTCGGGGTTGCTGTAAATCCATCATCCTTTGTCATTATGGGTGCTGTGAGCTTTTATTTGGTGTTTCGATCGTGTATTTCAGATGTTTTGGTCCGTCCCAAAGTTATAGGGTAATTACTATCGTTGTCATTTCCGAACCTTTAGGTAGTCGGAATAGTGTTTTATTTTAGTGCTCTGGCTCCGACTCGAACTCACCGCGCATGTGTCTTTTTCAGTCCGTTGTTTAGTGTCGGGAGCGCGTTGTTTTCATCCGGGGCAGAATTCGTAGTTTTCCAACTCTGAGTGCTGTCTGTACTACTGTTTGCACTCGTTAGTGCACACTAAATTGGTTGTGTAGCGCACGCTAATTTTATTGAGTAGCGCGCGCTAACTTCGCCAATAGCGCGCGCTAATGGTTCGAGTACAGCAATGGCAATAGGTTGTTTCTGCCCTCTGGACGAGCAGTTTAGTGCACGCTAAGTCTGTAGATTAGCGCACGCTATGGTTGAGATTTAGCGCATGCTAGGTGTGTGGCAGTGCGCGCTAATTCTATATTCCAGTTAAGGCAGAATGTTTCTGGACTCTGGAGACGAACAGGTAGCGTACGTTATAGCTCGATAGCGCGTGCTATCGGGGGGCTGTTAGCACACGTTATTCACGGGTAGCGTACGCTAACGGGTCAGAACCGCAGATTCTGGACCAGTTTTGGCTGGTTAGCGCGCGCTAACCATAAGCCATTGGCGCACGCTAAACCGTCTGGTTATTTATACCAGAGAGTTGACCTCAGACGCGTCTATTTCTCACTTTTCTTCCTTCCCCGCAGCTTGAGCGATCCAAAGGCGATCTTGAGGCAATTTCTTCTTCCAATCATCTCAGCCATCATCTTTCTTGAGTTCTTGGTGTATATTAACAACACCAACACTTGCTCTTTGTCTTCAATCCGAGGTAAGCTCTTAGAACCCTACCTTTGGGTAAATTGGGAGTTTTCGAGTATTTGTCCGATTTTTTCCGTATTGTTGATTACTCGGTGATGTATGTGATTAATCTTAGTGGTATTCATGTTTTCCCTACGAGTTCATGGTAAAAGTCGTGGTACTTGTGAAATCGAGAGGGTTCGGTCGTGATCCGCCCTCGTTGCTGTTTTTGTACGAATTTACATGAATCGTAGGCGGGTTTTGGGGTGTATTCCATTTTCATACTCATGTAGAAATGGTTGTGATTGTATTCTTCGAATCGTTAGGTTCGGGATTGTCGGTTCCTAGCGATCGTAGTTGATTTTCCGTTCCATCTGTTTCGTCGTTAATTACTCAAGGCAAGTATTCTGTGAAATCCTTATGCTTAACATGAAATGGTAATGTATACGTGTGTGCTTTGCTCACTCTGGGAGGGTCCGGTGAGGCCTCAGAGGAATCTGTGATTTCGCTCCTGATTCACGAGCTTGTTTGGATAGCCAGTCCGGGAGGGTCCATAGAGGCCTTAGATGGGACCAGTGGTTTATCCCCAATCCTAGGCGAGTCATGTGCGTGATTTTTTAACTATGGATAGTCGAAGAGGGTCCATAGAGGCCTCGAATGGGACCAGTGGTTTAGCCCCGGTCCTAAGCAATTTTCAACTGTGATTATTGACTGTTTGTTTTTCGGAAAAAGACATGTCTTGATTTTGAACGATTTGATGCATGTACTATGATATGTGTAAGCGAATGGTTTGCCTTGATTACTTGTACTAGCATAATTGCTAACCCCTTTAGGGACCCGTTTTTGGGGAAATTCATGTTATGAATTTCATGTTGCGTTCATCCGGTCGAGCGGGCACTAGAGTAGTACAAGGATGCTGGTCAGAGTTGTTGACGTGTGCAAATCAGTCCTTTTATTTCAGTTGTCCATTTTAAGACATTTGTTTTCAAACTTGTAAACTGATAGACAGTACTCGCGAGTACTTAGGCGTTTTGATTTGGAAGATAGATTATATTCTAAATTTTATGTTTGATTTTCGATGATGTCTGGTTTACCAGTTCTACCGGGTGTTTTATTTAATTTGCGTCCTGGTGATGTGTTTTCTCGCTAACCGAGATGGTTAGACGAGCGGTACAAATTAGTTAGCCTGGTGGGTCCCACGTAGGGGTCCACGAAGCTGTAATATATCCTGAATATATTAGGGGTGTTACAGTGGTTTTTCCATACGGGGACGAACCCGATGGGGCCTTCTGGGATCTATGCTAAGGGCGCTGGATCACGGGCGTAGTTTTCCTCATCGGGACGGTTCAACGGAACCTCTAGGATCCATGCTAAGTGGCATGGCTGCGGGTTACCTTGTGTATTGTTATTTGTGATGATGATGTGTCGTGATATGTTAAAATATTCTCGAATATTTGTTCCAAGTAATTACAAAAATAGGAAAACTAAGATTTGATATGTACTCGTATATAATGTTATGTAATTGTATATTTGCACTAGCTATTCGAATGTTAATCCCACAAATCAGAAAATGCCTTATATGCATTTTAGGTGATGGTCAGTTCGAGGAGCAGGCTCGGGAAGCGCATGCTATGGATGGACAACCATGATGTTACTAGACTCGAGTCTTGGGGAGTATATTCCCCAATTACTTTTATTGTCTAAGGGAGTCATCTTAATTAGACTTTATCTTATGTTTTATAAAAAAACTGCTGTCAAAGTCCCATGCATGGGCAATGTTTCATTTACCTTCTGGCGTACCTTGTTTGTACTCAAATGTTTCAGCGAGGCCACTGCCTAATTTACATTAACTAAATATTTTCTGGTTAAGAGACATCTGTGTACGTGATTTTTTAGCCTGGTAGACCTTGAGGAAGGTTATACGACGTGTAACGACCCTTGAGTTATTTGATGTGTTACAGGGCTTGAGTACACCTTATGTCACGACCCCTTATCCCTAAGGACGACACAGTCAGGACGTGACCCGGGATAGGTAAGAACGGCATAGTTAGGGCGTGACCCGAGATAGGAATTAAGAAGTGGGAGAGAAATGGGAAAACATACGTTCGATAAGAAGGAGTTGGTTTCCATGGATAACATAATACGAATTTTAGCCTTAAAGTTTAAGAAAGGATTCATATTAAATTACAAATGATGTGACATAAGCATAATCATGAAAGAGTAATCACAGCGGAAGGACATGGTTGGTTACATATATGAAGATATGTAACCACGGCTTAACATCGTTTGTAGACAAACGACTTTCACTCAACACCCTCTGTTTACCACCCCTGCTCAACCTGCACATTTTAAAAGATATAAAGAGCTGAATACAACATACTCAGTGAATATATTGCCAAAAGATAAAACATGCTTGCATACTTGTGATCATGCATATAAGTAGTAATACACGGGGACTTTAAGAAAAGCCCATGTTTACTAAATCATTTAATTTCATTGCACATATTATAAGATCACGATATCTATAACTACACCGGGCAAGGTGGCCACCTCCCACAAATGTTACTCCTCGAGATCGACCACTCCAGAGAAAGCTCACAATTTCGAGTACTGTGTACACTAATCCTGGCTAACGAACTTTGTCTAACTCAGGATCCGATAATTTTCATAGGATGGCAAGCTGATGGTGATAGGTTCAAAAGAATCCATATAAAACTTTTATGCATGATAATCATTTGAATTGTAACTTGCTTGTAAAATATTTCATCAAAATACAACAAAGCACAAATCATTTTCAGAAAGACCACATGGAGAAGCAATCATCGCAAGCAAAATAATTTTCGACTCTTCCTTACTCTTCACTCTACTACTCCACCTTTTGTCTAAATAACTGAGTTTTAGCGGCCAATCAAGCTTAACGAAGTCTAACGAACAACGAGCTCGATTAACAAGTTTGGACTTTAAGGCTTTATATTCAACCTAAGTTTAAATAGAAATGCTACGGTCTCACCGAAAACCCCACTTGACCACATACAACATAAATCTATTAACACATGACAACTTGCACTTGATTTCTCTACACATTTCTTGGTTCAAAAATCAACATTAAACACTTAATATAAATAAAAAACAAGAATATGCATAGAGACTGGACAAAAGTGTAATTCCGGAACAATATAGTAAGAATTAGACAATGTATCTTATTTCATTACCCACAGAATTCAAAATTCATATCCACTTTATAGATTCCAAAAATATTAACCATGCAAAAGATATGGCCATTTCCGTGAGGTGTAGCAAAACTGCCAGTTCTCGACAAAAATCGGAAAAACATCAAATTAACCTAGGGCATATCTCTAACCATAAAATCCTTAATATGTAAATGTTAATCATGCATATCATACATATAACACGCGTTGGAATCGATATATAAGCATGCTTCTCAATACTATGAACTCCATTTCATAATGCCTTTTGAAAACTAACCACTACCTCATTTCATATAATCCAAATACATTATCCAACATCATCAAATATCAAACAACGCATTTAATCCAGAACTCATATTTCTAATCAAAGTTTGGGCCCTAGCATGACAATATCCTAAACATGCTGCAAAAATTCTAAATAAATAATATGCTACTTAACTATATCAAGTTCAATATCTATCCACATATTTAACCCCATCGTCATATAAATATAAAATCATGTCTTTGTTTTCAAATTTCAAAATATTTTATAAAAATCTAAAAAATATATCAAGTACTCCTTTCACATATTAATACTAATACCAAGTCACTTTGAGCATAAAATCAACATAGCAAGAATTAAGTTTGATCCTTCCACTCTTACAAAATACCAAATATTTACAAAAATCCAAAAAGTTCACCATAACATCATCTCACCAAGTATAAACATATTGTGCCACAAAATCACAACAAAAACCAACACATAGTTATAAAACCCTACATTTTTGGCCCTAACAAGAAAGTTGAAATCATGGATAAAATTTATTCTAAATATTCCCAAGCACCTTAGAATAATCTTAGAAACAACATATAAAGGTCTGGACATTAAACCCAAGTATATCCATAACTTTCAAATTTCAAAGAGACCAAAATCGATTTTTACTTGGATGAAAATGAAGAGTATTAGCTAAGTTAATTGAATATGGACTTGGATTCAAGTTTTAAAAATAAATGACGCTTGATTCTTAAGCTCCAATGGAAGAACAATGGAGGAAAAATCTATTTCTCTAGGGGGGAATCTGGAGATGGGGAGGGAGTGAATGATGGGAAATGAGATGATGTCCCCTTTTATAACTAGGTTACAACTTAAGTGTAGGTAGTAGAGTAGCTATCAGCCTTCGGGGGGTGTTGGGATAAAGTAAGCAAAAGAATACTTTATTTAATATAAAGATTACAAGATTCCCTCTTATGCAGATAAAATCATCCGGATATCATATAAAATTTTGTGTTGAGTTTGGTACCGCCACTTGAAGGGAGGTTAATAGTGCAGAGTAGAGTTTTTAAACTTTTTTGCGATTACGGAAGTGATATTGAAATGCAGAATATAAATGACACAACTTTTATAGAGGTTCGGAAAAATATGCTTACGTCCTCTCTTCGTATATTTTTCTATAGGCTTAAGATAAAACTTTCTTCCTTGTCTTCTATTGGTCCAAGATAAACCATGACAATCTTGTCTTCTATCGGTCCAAGATAAACCTTATGCTCTTGTCTTTTTGTCGGTCTAAGCTAAACTATTTTTCTTTTCTATAGGCCAAGGAATCAACCTATCTAGCTTTCGATTGGTACTAGACAAACCTCACTCAAATTTAGATTGTGATTCTAATAATGCCAGATCCTTTGATCCTAATAACACCAAATCAAATCTATAATCCTTTCTTTTGTCTCGTGTTTGGTTGAGTGAATTAAACTATCAAACTCTAACAAATAAGCTCGATTACAACAATTTCGGTCGAGCTAGTTCGGCAGGAGGATGTATTTGATTCTGAGTGTTGTTGATGGATCGGCCATTTGGAATAGCTGAAACCGGTGCTGCCTGAGTCGGTGCTCCATGGTATTTGTGGAATGGAGTGATCAGTCTCGGTTCAGTGGGCTTAATTGGATTTTGGGCCGGGTGGTGTTTGGTGGGGATGGTTTCGGATGTATGGGTTACGACCATATCGGGTGGGCTGGGGTGTTTAAGTAGGTCAGGTGGGTTGTTTGGATTGCTTGGGCTGATGGGGTTGCAATTGGGCTGGGTTGTTTATATTTTAGTAATGGGTAGAAAGTAATTAAGTATGGTATTGGGCTTAGTAGATTGGTTGAGTTTGGGGAAAATAATGTTAGGGTGGGAGCTATTGGGCAGGTAATTTGTTTGGGCCGAAAGTAAATGTTGGGCCGGTTTGGAGGTTGGGTTAGACTTGGTCTGTTTGGATGGAAGGGCTGATATTAATTGGGAAGGTTGAAAATCGAGTGGGCTGACAATTAAAGCTGGGCTTATATTTGGTGTAGGGTTTAGGCTGGCTTGCATATAGGAGGTGGGCCAGATAGTTGCTGGCCCAGTATGGTTAGGGATAGTGGGCCGTACTTTATTGACTTGGCCTGATGTGATGGACTCCTTTGCATGGCCCGGCATATCTAAACCGCTGGAAGGGATCAGACCTAGTATCGACGCCTCTCCTTCATCCGACGAAACCTTTATATGCTTAAGTTCATCCGCCGTTAGGGTTACGTGCGGTGCAGTTTTTCCACCTAGGGTTTTCGAAGGAAATGACGGTGCTGGTGCTGGGACTTGTATATTGAACGGAACGTCATCTCCATGTGAACTAGTTTTAGGGAAACCTTTTCTACTGGGAGACGCGACGGAGGGAACTGGCGATTTCTTTGGCGATGGCGAACGCGAAACAGACGGCGAATGCAAAACATATGAAGAAGGCGAAATTATTATTTCCTCGAACTTTCTTTTTTCTTCTTCTGACTTTCTTTTTTCTTTTGCCGGCGACGGACCCGACCTATGTTGAGCGTTAGACACGGTAGGTGGCTTGTCAGGCGTCCGCGACGCCCGTTTTTTCTTTGACATGGGGGGAGGCTTCTTAGTCGCCGGAGGCAGAGCCGGCGAACATGAAGTTGTAAAGCTGGTGTGTACGGCTTGATGTCGTGATACCGGATCTGAAAGTAGAAGGGAAAAACGATGACGGATATGACCGAAAAGTGTAGGCGACCGAGAGACGATTTACACCTTAAGTGTGTGAAAGTCGCTGGACTCTCGGAGTAGGCTGCCGACGTCAGATATGGCTGGAAGTTGTATGCGAGTGTTCGGGGGGATGAGACGAGTCGGATGGTGGGTGAGTTGGCCGGAGAAGATGGCCGGATGGGGGTGCGGTTGGAGGTTGAAGTGGCGACGTGTGTGTGTGGAGCAAATCGCCCTCGGGAGTTGTTGTAACATAGCCCGGTTTAGTTCAGCATACCAGGTCGACAGTTAAAAGTTTTAATTTCGACGGAGCAAAGGTATGTCCCTTTGGTACCCTTTCCTCCGTAAATGAGAAAACGCGTGTTACTTTCTCTACTTATGATATGATTTCTCTTGCTGCGTCATGGGAACGCACTTTGATTCTTAAATTCTTGCATGCTATCCCTTCCCCTCGATATGTGTCTACGGGTTTGAATGATATGAAACTGAGGGGTAAATTTAGCTGGAGTTGGTTAAATTATTGCCACATAGAGATTAGGTTTGATAATGATGAGGATTTTAGACGTATTTGGTTAGGATCAACGTGGAATTTTTCTGGATGTCCTGCCCCTATTTTTAAGTGGTCACCTAGTTTTTCGGTTAGGACAGAGACTTCGATTTGCCCGGTTTGGATTAGACTTCCGGGCTTGCCTTTGCATTTATTTCACCCACGCGCATTATACACGATTGCCAAAGCTGTAGGCAATCCCATCTTAGTTGATGCCCCGACGGCCACACATTCACGACTTTCAGTCGCCCGTGTGTGTGTCGAGATTGATCTTTTGGCGCCCAGAGTGCCCGAGATTGAAGTCGAATTTGATGATCACACTCTTACGCAGCGCATTATCTATGAGAGAGTTCCATTATACTGCTCTCTTTGTTCTCATGTGGGGCACGACCTGTCCAGTTTCTACATAGTTGGCAACAAAGAACGTCCTCCTCCGCCCCAGCGTAAGAAGCCTGCTGTTGTCACATCTAGACAGCAGATGGCACAGCCAGCCCCTGCTAAAGCCTCTAAGGCTAATACCTCTCAGGCTGCTCCTAAGACTGCTAAAGGGAAGGAGCCTGCCGTTTGGTAGGTTGTTACCAAAAAAGGAGCTAGAGAGACGGGGATGATCCCCAAGGGCACGACTGCCACCGGACAACACTCGTACTTTGCATCGTTAAACTTCTCTGCTAGAGAGGAAGAGTATTTAGTAGGCACAGATGACATTATTAGCGTGGAAAATAAAGATAGCATGTTGGGTAGCGATGACGGTGGTCGAGATAGCGATATTGAGCGTGTTTTAGAGGACGACACGGAGTCCTCTACCATCCCACATTTTCTAGACTCGTAGAGTCTACCTCCCCCCACCATGACGGTGAGGGCTGCACCGATGATCCGATCATCGTGGAGCCTGAGACCCTTGCCATGGTGGTTTACGAGCCTCCCCCTCCTCCCCCTTCTTCTTCTTTTCCTTATCTATCTCAGACTGAGTGTGGTCTTAAACGCACCCAATTTGAGATTTCTGAGTCCAGTCTCTCTTTCTCGGCGCTGGTGCCTCTTTCGACGGCACCAAAGCCCCCGGTTAAGAGACATCTGATGTCTTCTACTGCTGCTCCTGGTGTCACCACTAGGGGCAAAGCTGCTTCCAACTCCTCGATTTCCACATGAGAAAGAACAGCTTCTCGCGGACCCTCCTTCTCCTCGAAGGGGAGATCTTCATCGCCCTTGAAAGGGGTAACATCTGCCTGGCAGGATACACCTCGGAGACGGGACCGCTCCAGTCGGCGTCCTAGGTCTTCGTCTGAGTTGGTTGGTTAGTTTATGTCGATACCCATTCTTACATGGAACGCTCGTGGTCTGGCTAACACCGAAGCACAGAAGCACATTCGACATCTCAACCGTGTTCATAGGTTTTCTTTTATTGGCATTTTAGAACCCATGGGTTCCAATGCTAATTTTGATTTTTATATTCGTTCTTTAGGTTTTGCGTCGGGACTTTACAATAGGTCTAATAAAATTTGGTTCTTTTCTTCCCCTCACTTTCAGCACCAAGTTTTGTTGGATACCGATCAAGTCCTCCATCCTTCTATTTCTTCCCCCTTCTTCCTCAGTCGATTTATGTCACCTCTGTTTATGCCAGCACTAACCGTGTTGGTCGTTACGCCCTTCGGGACACCCTCCGTGAGATTGCTTTGGAAGTAGAGGGGTTGTCGTGTCTAGTCAGTGGTGACTTCAACATCTTCTTGTATTCACATGAGCACGAGGGTAGTACCACAGACCGTTCTCCAGAGATTCTATACTTCGCACAGACTATTGCTGACTGTGAGTTGATTGATGCGGGCTGCGAGGGTGATATTTTCACTTGGGAGCGCAATGGTTTGAGAGAAAGGCTAGATCGTGCTTTATTTAATGAAGCATGGTTGTTGGGATAACAATATCCTGTATCGAATTTGTTGGGATAACAAAACCCTGTATCAATACTGCCCTGTATTGATCGTAGTATCAGTATATTTTGACAATATACCAATCCTGCATACAGTAAGCGAACTGTATCGAAAAGATGATCTATAGTGTCAACCTGTATCGAAGACCTCTCATAGATCCAGCATATCTTTCAGTACAGCAAAGAAGTCTCATATAGACTAAGTATGGAAGCTGTCTCGAATTGACAATACGTAATCCTTCCATACAGCTCTCAACAGGACAAAGAAGGAATCTTCAGTATTCACTAGAAGTCAAGTCCCATTGATAAAGAAGTATTTAAATACTAAAAGGATAAAGTATTTAAATATTGTAAGTCAACAGATCTTCAAATCCCGCAAAATCCGGATCGTGTTTTTCATCCCGTTGGAATGGAATCTTGCTCAACGGATTTATCTCAACGGATATATTTCAGAGACTATATATATCTCTAGAGTTTGAATATTGAAGACTACTGAATGATCAAGCTTACAAAGAAATATTCAGAGCAAAACATATCTCCAAAGATTACTGCAACTCAGATCGAAGAGATATACAGTGCTCAAACAGTGAACAACACATCATCAGCTAGAAGCTCAGAAAGTCAAAGCTGTTGTTCATATATTGTTCTAAACCTTGAACGAACCCAGATCAGCCCTGTGGGGACTGAGAATCTTTACTACTCTGGAACTGTGTGTGAAGGATTTGCATTGAAGAAGATGAAGTTTCAGAACTGTGTGTGAAGAAGCCAGTCAAAGCATTAGCTCAAACCAATCTGTGTGAACGGTTGAAGCTAAGATCTTTATATCAATCTGTGTGAACGATATATTGATTGTGTGTTGTTATAATTACGTAGTTGTGTATGCAGTAATTATAATAAACTTTTACTCCTGTGTGGAGGACCAGTGGACGTAGATGGGTTTACCTCGAATCACTTAAATACTATGTTATTTACCTTCAGCATTTACTGTTTCATTTAACTATGATTATTTAAGTATACACTGCACATCGAGTTGCTGTATCCATAGCAACTTACTGTATTTAAGACTTCCGCTACGCACTCAGATTCAAAATCAGTACAGCTTGTTGTTTAAAATGCTTTCCAAGCTGTATCCAGTATACTTAGTGGCCAACAAGTGGTATCGGAGAGGTTGATTCTAAAAAGAATCAGTCGTATTTTTAACCGAATCAGATCCAAAATCACTTAATTTTCAAAACAGTCTTATTCATTCCTTTATTCTCACATGGATACATCAATGATCAACAAAGTACCTATGTTCTCTATTAATGAGTTTGATGATTGGAGAATCAGGATGGAGGCTCATCTTGCAGCAATGCACGAAGAGATGATTTTTGTTATACAGGATGGCCCCATCAAAATAATGAAGGTAAACACGGCCACAAGGATTGAAGGCCAAGCTCATGCTGAGATGCTCGAGAAGGAGCGCGAGCAATGGACTACAGATGAAAGAAAGTGCGCCAACCTCGACAATGTTGCAAAGAATACATTGTTTGTCACTCTTGACAAAGGCACATTCTCGAAGGTATAGAGCTGTAAAACAGCCAAGGAAATCTGGGATAAACTCAAGTTGATTTGTGAGGGAACTGAGCTCTCAAATGAAAACAAAATTTCAAAACTGACTCAGCAATTTGAATCTTTTAAAATGAAATCAACTGAAACACTTGAGGAACTTGACCTCAGATTCACTGGTATTGGTGGTGAACTTGAAGCTTTGGGCAAAATCTATACCCAAAAGGAGAAGAATTTAAAAAATTTCAGATCTCTCCCTGCCCGATGGGACATTAAGACCACAGCTATGCGTATGCCATGTAATTTAAATGAAATATCTACTTTTGATCTCTTCTCTGATCTCAAAGCATTTGAATATGATATTGACAGGAGAGAAAAAGCTGAAGAATCTCCTTCAAAGGTCACAACACTAGCCGCTGTATCGAATCGTCGACATAGCATGCCCAACTCATCGAAGCCTAGTCACAAGAATGCTGACAGTGACGACGACATCCTGTCTCAAGATGAAATGGCGCTTCTCATGCAGAAGTTCAAGAAATTCATCAAACAGTCTGGAAAGACTCCCTACAGGCCCAAACCTGTCCACAAGGTAAGTACCGAAACTTCATCCAGTGATTCTAACCTATGCTGTAATTGCAGGAAACCAGGACATTATGCAAATAAATGTCCTCATCCCAAAGTTCAAAGATTGCCGGAGGCCGAGCAACAAGAGAGAGATGAACGAAGACATGCTTGGAAAAACAAGCTCAAGGCCCTGATTGGAGAATCAGAAGCCTCCCCCACACCATCCAAATCCGAAGAATGTCTTCAGGTGGTCACTGAAAGTGATTCATCTGATGATGAGTTCGATGATAAAGCATATATGTGCTTTATGGCCAAGGACATTCCGGAAGGTGAAGATAGCGACGATGAGGTATGCTCAACCTCAATCATTCCTGCCAATGCATCTCATACTTTTGAAAACATGATGAATGAGTTTAAAAACATTCAAAAGGCCCATGAGACACTGAAAAATGAGAATATGCAGCTCCAACTATCTAACCTAGAGCTGAAAGATGAAAATTACTTGCTGAAAATAAATTATGAAAATATATCTATTGATTGTGAAACCAGCAAAGTCGATTTTGAAAAACTCATGGAGAGCAATCATCAACTTGCTCATGAACTAAGTGAGGTTAACACTCACAATGAGAGCAAGACAAATGATTTCGTTCTACTTCAAGCCAAAGTCAAAACTCTCGAAAAACGAGAAGATGAAGTTGAGACCATTCTAAAATCGTTCGAGAAATCGTCCAAAAGAATGGAAGAAATTCTGAGCACTGGGCAACATGCTCATGATAAAAGTGGCTTAGGATACAGCTCATGTTCAAACAAAGGGAAAACTAGTACAGTGTTTGTCAGGGGTATGGAACCCATTGCTATATCGAAAGATACCCCTAGTCCTGTGAAGGAACCTGCTGCACCGCGAAAACCAAAGGCTGCCATTCCGCCCCCGCAATCCTATTCCAGACAGCGGAATCATAAGTCATTCCAACCTGTAAGGCGCACTCAACAAAGATACTCCCGAGCATATCAACAAAGGCAACACTGCTCGTAAGGAAGGTTGTATCCAAATACCAAAGGCCCGCACGGCAGTACTATCAGTACAGCACGCCGAGGTATTGGATACAGGAGCCCCGTTATTCCTCGAGACAGCAGGTGCCTTCTCAGTATCAACAACAACATTGGGAATCCAACTGGAGACCCAGAAGGCAAGCTGTTAGGCCAACGAAAATGGCTCCACCTCCAAGGCAGCACTCGTACTGGACTAATAATAATAACCCTGAATTTTACATGCATAATACTTATCATGGTTATAACGACTACGTATATGCCCCATGTAGATACCGCAACACTGTACCGAATGTGACCTACAGTAAACTAATTGCTGTCAGGAAAATTTGGGTACCTAAAGGCACTAACGTTCATGGACCCAATAATCAAAGGGGACCTAAATCTACTTAATCTCTTTGCATACAGGACATACTAGAGAAAGACATCTGGTACTTTGATAGTGGATGCTCCCGGCACATGATAGGAGATAGAAGCAAGCTATCATATTTCGTAGAAGGTCGCGGTCCAAAAGTGCGCTTCGGTGATAAATCTAAAGGAAGAACAAGAGGGAAAGAAAACCTTCTTGTAGGAAAATTCAAAGTCACCGATGTAGCTTATGTTGAAGGCTTACAGTTCAATCTACAATCGATAACAACGACACAACGGATGGGAACTATCCTCGACAGCCCCAATTCAATACCTCGATTGCCTTAGAATGGCCAACCAATAACAATGATGCAGTGAATGATTGAGTACCTCGATTACCTTAGAACGGCCAATCGATAACAATGATACAATGAATGATTGAGCACCTCGATTGCCTTAGAACGGCCAATCGATAACAATGATAAAATGAATGATTGAGTACCTCGATTTCCTTAGAACGGCCAATCGATAACAATGATACAATGAATGCCTCGGCACCTTTAATCAGTTACCGACGACGAAGATGAGAAATGAATACATCAATGCCTTCAATCGGCCAAAACAACATCAAGGACAAAACTCCAACATTAATAACAATGATTACAACGATGTCTTAGATCGACATCAATATTAACAACAACAATCGATACATCGATACCGCGAACCGGCGATCACAATAAAATTAACAACGAGTATCCCAATGCCTTGAACCGGCCATTAATGAATGATAATAAATATTTGGCATAATTTCCGAAGAGTATCGTATCGAACGATCCCCTAATATCAATGAACTTATGAAGAGACTAAGTCTCGGAATGATACAACACATTCATACACATATATAATAACATTAATCTCATTGACTAGTACAAGTATAAAACTTGCCTCAACCGAAGGTGATGAAATCCTTCCACGAACAACGAAGGGCGTACTCCGATAAACACAAGTACTCGAACAACCTTGAATGAAATACAATTCATTCAATATCACAATATCAATCGAAATCAACACAACGACCGAAAGAAACTCTTTGAGACATTTAATCGACACTAAATGTTCAAAGATCCCCAAGAACCTAAGAATCATCAATCGGGTTGAACTGATCGAAGATATGGATATACAATCCATAGAACACGATTAATAATGTTTACTAACATCAACCGATTCATCAAATTCGGACAAACAATGAAAATCAAGAAGAAATCCCGAAAATCAAATTCTAGGAGATTTCAATAAATTACCTCGATCCGACGAAGAAAAATGATTTGGTGTTGATATAATCGATAAGAATCCTCAAAAATGCTTAGAAATCGAGTGACAAAAAGTGCAGAATTAAATATTCTCGGAATGACGAAACGGTCACAATAGAGTCGCTAAGATGGACTGCCGCCAAAAAAAAAATTACCGGAAAATTGAAATTGCGGATATTACATTATGTATGCTATGTTGTGCACAAGACCTGACATTGCGCATGCTGTGAGCGTGGTAAGTAGGTTTCAGGCAAACCCAGGTGTGGAACATTGGACTGCCGTAAAGAACGTTCTCAAGTACTTAAGAAGGACGAGAGATATAGTTCTAATGTATGGCGGTGGAGAACTTGATGTGATGGGCTTCACTAATTCAGACTTCCAAGGACAGAAAGACGATTCGATGTCTACTTCTGGCTACATATTTATTCTTAATGGAGGAGAAGTATCTTGGCGTAGCACCAAGCAAAGCGCAATTGCTGATTCCACTTGTCAGGTTGAGTATCAAGCAGCCTTGGAGGCTTCTAAGGAAGGGTTCTGGATTAAGAAGTTTCTGGGATAACTTCAAGTGATACCATGTGCTGAGCTGCCTGTTCCGTTGTACTGCGACAATGACGGAGCTGTAGTGAAGGTCAAGGAGCCGAGGTTTCACAACAGTACCAAACACATTGAGAGGAAGTATCATCTCGTAAGAGAATTTGTTCGCAAGGGATACATTGTGCTGCATAGAGTATACTCAGCCGACAACGTCGCTGATCCACTGACCAAGCCACTTTCTCAGATTAGCTTAGAGCGTCCTCTGGAGAACATGGGTAATAGATACCATAGTGAGTGGTATTGACTGCAAGTGGGAGATTGTTAGGAGTATGTCCTCGAATGCCACTCAGAGGATGTTGAGTGAGGAAATTGTACTTGTAATTATGTAAATCATTATCAAAAGGCAATTGTATGTTTCTTTATTTACTGGAAGTCACTGGTATTCCTGTCTCGTAAATATATATATAGAAACTAGTCTGTGTATTTGAGAGCAAAACATTCCAATCCTTATTGGATAAGGGGATCGACACTGGAAAGGTTTATTGCTCAAATACTTAACCGTTCGCAGGTCGATGAAACTTGACTGGGCGTTAAGTTTTTGTGAAGACTTGTATGACATGTTCTTTGACTTGGAGAGTGCCTGTTGAACCCAAATGGTTAGTGGGAGCACACATTATAGGTATGCTAATTATATTAGTATACTCGAACCGACTCACCCTCGATTCGTCACACGAATTTCACTCTGGGACAGTCAATGACGGAATCAAAAGGTTGTGATAGGTATTCGTGAACCTACGACTTGAGGATTTGGTAGGGATGTGTTTGTGACGTTAAGATTTTCATTAGAGTAGTTCAACCCAGAAAACCGAAAGGTGGGGGTCAACCTCGACGTGCATCTTGACGGGCAAGTAGGAGGTCCTACTAAATGCCAAGATAGAATTCTTTCTCCTGTTAGTGAACGGGTTATATGTCTTATGCGGTTATTGGCAGATGAGATCATAAGTCTTTGGCCAAAGCATTGGAGCTAGTTGTATTGTATACACGAGAGCTCGATGATCTCGATTTGCATTAACTCATGCATAGCGTCAAGTACAGATAGGGTTTGATTGACCGTGACCCTATAACTTGATCGGGACATTTGAAAGAAGGGTTTATACTCATACTGGTATTCACGACAGAATGGTTTTTGAATGATCCCAATCATTCGTTCTCAGTTGGGGTAGAATATAGGCCGCCAGGCTGGCTAGGTGTTGCTACTACTCTTTGGTTCCTCCCATTGCTAACTAAGACGGACCTACCAAGTCGCGCAATAGGATTGACGATGGAATGAATCGAGCTTATTCTCTCTTTATGAATATTAGGTATTGGATATCTGATTTATTGGACATTGGATGTCTAATTAATTTTGGGATATTAGATGTCTAAATTAATTTATTGGATAAATTAATTTACGACCTAATGAATTAAATAAATTACTAGGTGATTAGTTTAATCCATAGATATAATTATTTCTTGGAGAAATTAATTATATTATATTGTATTTAATATGATTAATTAATTGGATTAATTAATTGATACAAATACATCGGAACAGAATTGAAGTTTATCTATTAGGACTCACGGGAGACCGAAACGAACCGAACTCGTCTGATTACTTCTAGATGGACGCCCCCATCACCTAATCCCATCTTGGTCTTTTGTCTTCATTTTATATTGGAAGACTTGTGACCTTAAGAGATATCAAATCTATTTTAATATGGAAAAGGTGATGTGGTATTGATTTGAATGAGGATAAAAGATGTGAAGACTACCTCACTCTTGTAAGTGAGCATTCATCCGTGAGATTGAGAGATAGAGAGAGAAAATAGTTTCTTCAAGTCTTCTTCTTCCTCTTCATTTGTTCTTGAGTTTTCTGGGACAAAAATCGAGAGATTATTTGAGAGATATAGATTAAACACTTGGAGTGTTGTGATCTTAATTTACAAGCTTCAACAACCTTGCTCTAACCGTATCCTTGGAGGATAGCAAGGCATTGTCATTTCGATCGTTTCTTCGGCACGTGGCAAGTAGAGACGCAGTGCTTTCGGCGTTGGATCATCCAAGGGCTTGGAGAGAATTAGATTCGTGGAAAGCATTTAAAGCTTGGGGAATCATCTTCAAGGAGTACACCATTTAATCAACGGACTACAAGGGTATGATTTCTAATCTTTCTTATTTTCGTTTTATATTCGTAAATACGTAGCTTGATCGATCTTCGTAGGGATTCGGATCGAATTAATTTTCGTTTTATCGCTTCTGCTGGGCCTTCGTTTTAGGCACCGAATCCCAATACTTGGGTGATTTTAGTATACATATTGTAAAAACCTTGTATGTATCAAGCTAACAAGAGATTATTCTATTGCTATAATTACAACAACTTCACCTTAGACTACCCCTACGCAAATAAATTTCTGATAAGATGCGTATTCACCCCCTCCTTCTAAGTTGTTTTTACTGTATATTGTGGCCAACAAGTGGTATCGGAGCAGTTTCTACAAAGAATCAGTCCATTTTTAAACTGAATCAGATCCACAAAATCACTAGCTTTTAAAAACTTTATTTTCATATCTTTATCATTAATCTTACTTCTATCATGGACACATCTATGATCAATAAAGTCCCTATGTTTTCTATTAATAAATTCAATGATTGGAGAATTAGGATGGAAGCTCATCTAGTTGCGATGCATAAAGATATGATCTTCATCATCCAAGAAAAACCGATCAAGATAATGAAGTTCAACACAGCCGCAAGAATCGATGGACAACCTTATGCGGAGATGCTCGATAAGGATCACGAGCAATGGACAACAGATGATCACAAGCGTGCGAACCTCGACAATGTTGCTAAGAATGTGCTATTTGTGACTATGGACAAAGGCACATTCTCCATGGTAAAAAACTGTAAGACAGCCAAAGAAATCTGGGAGAAACTCAAGCTAATTTGCGAGGAACTGAGCTCTCGAAAGAAAACAAAGTTTATAATTTAACTAGTAGTTCGAATCTTTTGAAATGAAAACTTCCGAAACGCTTGAGGAGCTTGACCTCAGATTTACTGGCATTATCGGTGAACTTGAAGCAATGGATAAAGTTTATACCCAAAAGTAGAAAAATATGAAAATCTTTAGATCACTTCCTACCCTATAGGACATTAAGACCACAGCTATGTGTGTGTCTTATAACCTTAATGAGATATCTACTTTTGATCTCTTCTCAGACCTTATAGCTTTTGAGTATGATATTGACAGGAGAGAGAAGGCAGAAGAGTCACCCGCCAAGACTGTAACACTAGCTGCTGTATCTGACAGGAGACACAGCTCCGCAGCCAACACATCCAAATCCGCATGCAAGGCAGCAGATAGCGACTATAACATCCTATCGCAAGATGAGATGGCCCTACTCATGCATAAATTCCGAAAGTTCATCAAGAAATCTGGAAAGGCCCCATACAAGCCCAAGCCATTTAACAGGGTGAGTTCTGAATCACCTTCATCTGCCGATTCTAACCTGTGTTACAACTGCAGGGAACCAGGACATTATGCGAATAAGTGCCCTCATCCCGATGTAGAGAAGTTTCCGAAGTCGAGAAACAAGAGAAGGATGAGAAAAGGCACATTTGGCGAAACAATTTCAAGGCCCTGATTGGAGAATCAGAAGCCTCGCCTGCATCAATCAAGACCGAGGAGTGCCTTCAGGCAATCACTGACAGTGACTCCTCCAACGAATAGAAGATAAAGCATATATGTACTTTATGGCCAAGGAAAAAGAGGATGATGAAGATAACGATGATGAAGTAAGCTCAACCTCAACTATTCCCACCAATTCATCACATACTTTTGAAAATATGATGAATGAGTATAGAACCAATCAGAAAGCCCATGAGATGCTCACACAGGAATACATACAGCTCTCCCTTTCAACCTTAGAGATGAAAGATGAAAATGATTTGCTCAAAAATAATTATGAAAACATGTCTTTAGATTGTGAAAACAGCAAAATTACCCACGAAAAACTCATGGAAAATAATCATCAACTTGCAACAGAACTATATAAGGTAAAAACTCATAATAATTGCAAGACAAATGATTTTTCTTTATTAGACGTTAAGATACAAATTCTTGAGAAAAGGGAAGGAGAACCTAAGACCATCCTTAAATTCTTTGAGAAATCATCAATGAGGATGAAAGACATTCTAAGCATTGGGAAGAACGCCCACGATAAACGTAGCTTAGGATATTACTCGTTCTCCCACAAGGGCAAATCTAGTACGGCGTTTCTGAAGGGAATGGAACCCATTCTGGAACCCGAAGTAGCCCTAACTCCCGTAAAGGTCACAGCTGTACCATCTCGTACAACAAAGGCTGCGATTTTGCCACCAAGTTCATATCATAAGCTGTGGAAACCCCAGCCTCATAGACCTATAAGACGCAATGCTAGTCATCAACAGTATGCTCCCAGAGCATACCAACATCGTCAGCACCTAGTTAGAAAGAAGGTTGTACCTAAGTATCAAATGTACGCACCACAGTACTATCAACAGTACAGTGCACCTAGGTATTGGGTATAGGAATCCAGGTATCCATCCAGAAAGCAGGCTGCCGCGCAGTTCCATCATCAACAGATCTGAGAATCCAACTTGAATCCTAGAAGGCAACTATTGAGGCTAAAGAGAATGGTTCCTCCTCCTAGACGACAATCATAGTGGATCCAAAACACTAGGTTTTACATGCATAATAATAATCAGGATTACAGCGACTACTTACCCCCACGTAAATATCACAAAATAGGACCAAAAGTAACCTACAACAAACTAATTGCTGCTGCCAGGCAAATCTGGGTACCTAAAGGAACTAACATCTATTGACCCAAAAATCAAAGGGGACCTAAAACTACTTACAGGATATCAAGGAGAAGGACATCTGGTACTTTGATAGCGACTCCACATGAAAGGATATATCAGCAAGCTATCGGATTATGTAGAAGGTGGCGGTCTAAAGGTGACAAATCCAAAGGAAGGACAAGAGGGAAAGGAACCCTGCTTGTAGGAAAGTTGAAAGTCACCAACATAGCCTATGTTGAAGGACTATAGTACAATCTACTTAGTATTAGGCTATTCTATGACAAACAGTTCTCAGTCAAATTCTATGTAGATCACTGTAGGGTGAAGGACATCAAAACCAAGCAAATTATTCTTACAGGAAGCCGGTCAGGTAACATGTATATTGCTGACTGGAAGCCCACAAGCTCCATAATTCCATGTTTTGTTGCAGAAGGAACTGTAGATCAAAGCTGGCTATGGCACAAAATGATGTCGCACATCAACTTCAAGACCATCAACAAGCTATCTCGACAAAGAATGGTCAGAGGCTTGCCCGATGCTTCATTTCATAAAACATCATCTGTGGACACTGTCAGAAAGGCAAACAAGTCAATACCACCCTGAAGAGCAAGTCATATCTTTCCACTCATAGGGTCCTGGATTTGCTACACATGGATCTCGATGGTCCTGTAGACCCTATAAGTCAGGGAGGTAGGAAATATTATCTTGTTATTGTTGATGATTTCTCGAGGTATGCATGGACCATCTGCCTGAAAAAAAAGAGAGAAATCATCACAAAGCTGCGAGAACACCTGTAAAAGATGTAAAATGATAAATGGTTGCGTATTGCATCCATTCGTTCCGTCAGATGCACAAAATTCACAAATCACTTTATAGAGAAATACTGTGCGGACAATGGCATACAACACGAATACTCAGCATCCCGGACTCCTCAACAAAATGGTGTAAAATGAGAAAGGGTTAAGTATTACATCCATTCGTTCTGAAGAGGCACAGAATTCACAAATCACTTTATAGAGAAATACTATGCGGACAATGGCATACAACACGAATACTCAGCCAGGACGCTGAAGAAGCAACAAGGACCATGTTAGTCGTAAGAAAGTTGCCGCAGTATTTTTTAGGAGAAGCAACAAATACAGTATGCTACACACAAAATCATTGTATCATCAAAAAGCATCACAACAAAATAACATATGAGGTATGGAATAACAAAACTCCAATGGTTGCATACTTTCACATGCTATTTATAGCCTTCATAAGGTGAGTTTCCCGTTGGAGTAATGACATCCTTAACGTACGTTATATAGGCTTGGTTACGTACATTATTTATATTACGTACGTTACGTAACTTTAGTAACGACCGTAATGAACTCCCAAAAACAGTCCAGTGACATTTGGTGAAACTCCTTACGTACGTTATGTAATCAATGATTACGTACGTTATATTTCAGACAAAGATTTGTTGGATGTGAAGACTTTGTGTAACGGCTAATGACTTTTTCCGTGTTGACTAGCAACGGGCAGAATTTCGAACCTTACGTACGTTATGCATAATACATTACGTACGTTACCTGCATAAAAACACTTGCCAAACTTGTGATTGTTACGTACATTATATGTGAATTGTTACATACGTTAACTGTAGAAAAATATGTAAAATAAATTTTGGTTACATAACTCATCATCAAAATGTATAAAATGATTTATTACAAATATTGTACCAACAATCTCCCCCTTTTTGATTATGACAAAATTTATAAGGGAGTTTTTGAAAAAGATGAGTTTTAGAGAATCGAAAGATTTTTAGAAAAACTCTCCCCCTGAATAACACTCCCCCTGCAACGAACAAGGGATATTTCAAAAACTTAACATATTTTTCTCCCCCTTTTTGTCATTAACAAAAAGACAAGAGAACCTGTAAGAGCAAGTCAATGAAACACAGAATAGTCAACGAATATCAATGAAATAGCAACGAATAGTAATATATAGCAAAGAAAATCCTCAATACGAAAAGCAACACATTTATTCAAAATAAAGGTAGTAAGAGTTTAAGACAATAAACATAGAGAAATGCATGGAATGTTTGGTCTTTAACAAAATAGAATCATCATCATAGGAAAGAAAATACGCTAATCAAGTTTGGCTTCCGGAGGTGTAGGAGGGATCCCGAAATGAGTACATATACTTTTAACCATAATCTTGATCTCGCTCATTTCTTTTTCTAGCTTATCCATACGAGCTACCATCTTGGACGAGAAACTCTCCTGTCTCGGGCGAGAAGGGCCGGGCTGAGTAGAAAGACGAGGCCTATTATGAGCAAGACCTCGGGATGTGATCCTCTCCTCTGGTCGTGGAAGCACACCACCCTCGACTAAATGATCGTCGTCCTTAAGGTAAGCGAAGTACACCCATCCACGGTTTCGCGTCCGAAGATATCTCATGGTCCGGATGGTACCCTCGTGTACTAAGTTCCCCTTCGGGATGGCGATCCCGTGTATCCCTGTAAGATCAACTCCTGCATTCTCAAATATTTCCGTCAAAATAGAACCAAAAGCCATTCCGAACTTGCACTGGCGGTCGACCTTGGCATAACTCTTTTTGTGAAAAATCATTCCTTTTTCCACAAACCATCGTAGGACAATCGAAGCGAAGTTGACTTGGTGATCTTTCCAAACATGGTAAATGATTTCCATGTCGATATTTACTAAACGCTGCTAAGCATTGACCTTCGGCATTAGGCATCTAGTAATAGCATCATGAAGTAAATGAATATTGATTCCAAAGTCATTGTTTTCAAATCGACCCGTATTTACTTCAATCACAGCTTTGTCTGACAAGAAATCACGAACTTTAGATTCATGAACACCATAACTTTCATCGTCAGAAAAATTATCAATCACCTCATCCGGAACGGCAAATTGACCTTTGCAACAAAAACCCTTGTTAGGGAGACCAAATATCTCAGATAATTTTGCAGCATCGAACATGATAGTTTTTCCACGGACAATAGAATTAACAACTGCTAATCCCTCAGAATCATAAGTCACAAAGAAATTTGCATAAAATTCCCGTACACAATCCACAAAAATCGGTCGAGCATGACTTACGAAATGGTTGATACCGAGCATATCAAAAAATTCTTCTATTCCAATACCAATAGAGTTCAAAGATTCAAAGTCAAAATGGTGACATGGAATTACCTCTTCGTCGATTAACACTTCTTTGAAAATCTTTGCGGCTTGGGTATTCCTGAAAATCGGCTCTCCAGGGTTTGAAGAAGAGGATTGAGATGTCTTTTCTCTGCGTTTTTTGTTCGTCCTAGTAGCCATCTGAAGGAATCGATCGGAAATTTGAGAAGATGGACGGATTTTGTGGAGTTTTTGGGTAGGGTTCGACGGAAGAACGATTTGGGATAGAGTAAGAATGAAGGGAAAAATGTCAATCTGGGTTTTTAAGTAACAGGGTCAAAAGGCTTTACGTACGTTATAGGCTATAGGTAACGTACGTAGCGAAAAATCTAAAACTTACTGGACTAAAAACTGAGATCAGTTACGTGCGTAGTCCAAAGCACCTTCACATACGTAATGTCCTCTTACGTAAGTAATATCCCTTCCGTTACGGCCGTAAACCGCACCAAATGAACAGTGAACTTCTTTCGATGATATTCCATTTTTAATGACCATTTAATGTAAATATGATGAATATGCAAAACTTTAAAAATGATCAACATGTCCCATTCCTAAATTTATTCGAATAAAATTGAAAGCTTCTTCGGGTAATGGTTTTGTAAAAATGTCCGCCAATTGTTCATTTGTACCAACAAATTGGAGACGTACATTCCCGTTTTGGACATGGTCACGAATAAAATAGTGAGGAATTTCTATATGTTTTGTCCTACTATGCAATATGGGGTTTTTGCTGAGATTAATGGCAATTGTATTGTCACAAAAAATAGGTGTATTTTTAAGCTCGATGCCATAATCTAGAAGTTGATTTTTGATCCATAGGACTTGTGCACATGCACTTCCCGCAACCACATATTCTGCTTCAGCTGTGGAAGTAGCGACACTAGTCTGTTTCTTACTCCCCCATGAAATTAAACATGAACTCATAAAATGACAAGTTCCGGTGGTGCTTTTTCTATCAATTTTGCATCCACCGAAATCGGCATCACTATATGCATAAAGTTGAAAATCAATGATCGATGGACCACAGGCCTAAGCCGGCAGTATATTTTAAATAACGGAAAATACTTTTGCATGCAATGAGATGGGATTCTTTAGGATTCGCTTGAAAACGAGCACATAAGCAAGTAGCAAACATTATATCGGGTCTAGATGCAGTTAATAAAGTAAAGAGCCGATCATACGTCGATACTATTTTTGGTCAACAGACTTACCTTTTTCATCTTTGTCGAGCTTAAAAGTGGAAGACATATGAGTAGATATTTCTTTGCAATCTTCCATCTTAAATTTCTTTAGGAGCTCATTGACGTACTTGGATTGGTGAATAAATATTCCGTCATTGAGTTGCCTAATTTGGAGTCCGAGAAAGTTTTTCAACTCTCCCATCATGCTCATTTCGAATTCTCCCTTTATAAGATTTGAAAATTCTTGGGACAGAGATTCGTTAGTTGCACCAAAAACAATGTCGTCCACATAAATTTGACAAATAAGCATATCATCACCTAAATTCTTAATAAATAGGGTATTATCAACATTGCCTCTTTTATACCCATTTGAAATAAGAAAAGTGCTTAAACGATCATACCATGCTCTCGGAGCTTGTTTTAATCCATAGAGAGCTTTATGGAGCTTGTACACATGATCGGGATGATCATAGTCTTCAAAACCCGGCGGTTGCTTGACATACACCTCCTCCTGGATGATTCCATTTAGGAACGCACTTTTTACATCCATTTGATGGAGTTTGATTTTCTTGTATGCGGCAAAGGCACAGAGAAGACGAATTGCCTCAGGATGAGCCACAGTAGCAAATGTTTCCTCATAATCCAAGCCTTCTTCTTGGTTATAACCTTAGGCGACCAATCTCGATTTATTTTAAATTGGGAGACCATCATCATCGGTTTTAATTTTATGAACCCATTTACTACCAATGATTGATTTGTCTACCGGTGCCGGAACTAATTCCTAAACATTATTTCTTTTGAATTGGTTTAGCTCTTCTTGCATATCAATAGCCCAATTCTCTTCATTTATGGCTTCATCAATATTCTTTGGTTCTGTAAGAGAAATAAACGCAATATTGTTAATACAATCATTTATATTTCTCCTAGTTCGTACACCTTCATCGATTTTTTCGAGAATTTGATCCATCGGATGGTCTTTCACATTTGCCCAATCTTTAGGAAGTTTGTAAGTATTCTCCTCCTGCTTGTCCGAGCTTAAGTCGAGCTTCTCCAACTCCTTTGATACTTCTGACACTTCTTTAGCCGGAACCATACCTGCATCATCATCAAAAAAAACCTTTCTCGAGGGTAAAACTGTATCATCGAATTTTACATGAATTAACTCTTCTACCGAGCCTCTTCTACAATTAAATACACGATACGCTTTACTGTTAGTTGAATAACCAAGAAATATTCCATTATCAGATTTTGAATCAAAATTTCCCAAATTATCCTTGCCATTATTATGAATAAATACTTTACAACTAAATGGATGGAAATAAGATAAATCGGGCTTTTTACCTTTAAATATCTCATATGGAGTCATCATTTTATTCCTCCAGAGATGGACTCGATTAATAACATAACAAGCGGTGTTAACGGCTTCGGCCCAGAAATATTTAGGAAGCCCATATTCATTGAGCATTGTTCGGCTCATTTCTTCTAGAGAGCGATTCTTCCTCTCGACAACTCCATTTTGTTGAGGTGTCCGAGGTGCCAAAAAATTATACCCAATACCATAAGTATCGCACCAATCTTCAAAAATATTTGAATCAAATTTTCCACCATGATCGGTTCGGATGGCGATAATTGGTAACTCTTTTTCCTTCTCGGTAACCTTACACCACTTAACAAACTCGTTAAATGCATAATTTTTATTTGTCAAGAATTTTACCCAAGTAAATCTCGAAAAATCATCAACAAGAACTAAAGTATAAAGTTTACCTGTTAAGCTAGCATGTCGAGATGGACCAATCAAATCTATATGAATTAATTCAAGAATGCGACTAGTGGAAATTTTTATTTTCGGTTTAAACGAGACTCTAGCATGTTTACCTTTAATACAGGCCTCACAGATGTGGTCTTTTCTGAAATTTAATTTAGGTAGACCACGGACAATATCATTTTTGGCCAATTTTGAAAGAAGTGGTAAAGAGGCATGACCCAATTTTCGGTGCCAAATAACGGCATTTTCATCGTATGAAAGTAAACATTTTTCATTGAAAGAAGATTCATCTTGAAGATCAACAATATAAATATTTCCATATCGTAATCCAATAAAAACAACTTGATCTTTTCTCATTGCAGTGCAATGCGTACTTTCAAAAATTAATTTAAGACCAGTGTCACAAAGTTGGGAAACACTTAGAAGATTATGGCAAAGACCATCAACAAATAGAACATTTTCAATAGTGGGTAAATGCTTCTTACCTATCTTACCTGTCCCTTTATTTGGCCCTTTTTATTATCGCCAAATATTACACAGCCACGATCTTCCTTTTTTAGCTCCGTGAAGAGATGTTCATTTCCACTCATGTGATTTGAACATCTACTATCAACATACCATTTATTTGATATTGTTGTCTTCCTTGCTTGTACCTACAAAAATAATTTTCTTCCGTTTTATAGGTACCCAGGCTAATTTGTGTCATGTGGAGTTAGATATAAAAACTTGATTTTTAACAATGGTCCCTTTAGGTACCCAAATTTGTTTAACTTTTATAGTTCGTCTAGAATTTCTACAGTAAGTTTCGGTATGTCCTGGTTTTAAACATTTTGGACATGATGGAATTCCCATTTTTAAAGTGTCCGAATCTTTCGTGGTAATTTCTAAGGACTTTTTCATTGGAAATGAATTATATGTGAGTCCTTATTTTGAAAGAGAAAATTTTTGACCAAATAAGAGTTTCTCAAATTTGTCATTACCACACGAGAATTTTCTAACGTAAAGTTTCAATTCTTTCTGAGTTTTGTGTAAATCATCTCTCAGAATTTTCTTGGTTTCCAGACAATTTGTATGATCAATCGATACATCCTTGTTTTTCAATAATTTTGAATTTTCACTTTCAAGAGATTTTATTTTCTTTTTCAAATCTTTATTACTATTGCAAACTTTTTCGTATTCATTGTTTAAAGATTCGAAAGCATCAAGAAGTTCTTCATGAGAAGAATCACTAACCTCGACTTCTTCGTTGCTATCTTCGGATGCGCGGGCCATTAGATCAAGATTGGTTTGAACTTGAGGTTCATCATCCTCATCATCATCGTTCCATGTAGCGACATAGACTTCCTTCTTTTTGAAATTTTCGTGAGGTGGTTTAGATGAACTGATTGGAGCAGCAGCTCGACAATCTTTAGCAAAATGGCCTGGAACGCCGTACCTTCGACAAGTATTGTCGAACCTTTTATTTTGTCGGAAGTGAGTCTTTTTGGATTCATCCCTTGGTTCTTGTTTGATGTCCCTCTGACGCCTTTGTAGAAGATTTTTGAATTTCTTTATGTTTTTGGCATAAAAGGCGGTTTGTTCATCCTCTTCTTTGATAGGTTCATGTTCTAGATCGCTATCTTTTTTGGCTTTGAAGGCGATCATCCTTTCTCTCTCCTTGGGCTTTAGTTTCGAACTTCGAGATTTAATGACAATCTCGTAATTGATGAGAGATCCAATGAGAGCGCTGAATTCAATGGTGTTGAGATCTTTCGACTCTATGATAGCCGTAACAATAACGTCCCATTCTATTGGTAGAGATCGAAGGATTTTCTTGTCTTTATCACTACTTGATATAGGTTTCTCGAAGGAAGCTAGCCCATTTGTGATAGCCTAGAAGCGGTCAAGCATAGTAGTAATGCTTTCTTCTTCTTTCATAGTGAATAGTTCATAATCGTGAAGAAGCATATTGATTTTTGTTTCCTTCACTTGACTCGTACCTTCATGGGTAATTTCGAGTATTTTACAGATCTCTTTGGCCGTCTCGCAAGAAGATATTCTGTTGTGATCCTCTGGGTTGAGGGCACAGTAAAGCAGTTGAGTAGCTTTACTATTGAAGTGATCGTTCTTCCAGTTGGCATCGTCGTATTCTTCAAAGCTTTTGATCGAGCCATCTGGCTTCTTAGGAATGGTAGGTCCAAGAGCAATGACCTTCCAAATTATAATATCGTGAGATCGGATGAAGATAGACATTTTCTTCTTTCATGTTATAAAGTTTGAACCATCGAAGAAAGGAGGGCGATTGAGAGCGTTACCTTCAAGAGAAGAGTGGATAAAGGCCATTTCTGGATCTTTTCTCTAGAGGGTGTTAATTCGGTGAAAAAGAGAATGCTCCGATACCAATTGTTGGATTGGTACCACCACTAGAAGGGGGGTTGAATAGTACGGATAAGATTTTTGAACTCTTTTTGTGCGGAAGCTAAAATATCGGAGTAAGGAAAATGTGGAAAAGAAAGAACATAAGAAATTGTTCGAGAGGTTCGGCTATTAACGAAGCCTACGTCCCCTACCTAGTTTTACCGACTAGGACTTTTCTTAGAAACTTAGAATGCACTTTCTAGTTTAGTGCCAACTCTTACAATTTCTTGATTTCCGGGCTCAAGAACAACCTCACTAAAACTCTCTTGTTTTTCCGGGAACAAGATAACCTTACAGTAAAACAATTGCGAGTAGGAACTCGACTTTACAAGATATATCGCTCTTTGATACAAGAATATAGATATGAAATAATAGAGCAAATCTTCTCGTATCACAATATGGAATGTGTATATCTCTCGAAATATTTGCTTGAAATAGCTTGAGTATGCTTGTAAGCTCAGATAACTTGTGTGTATTCCAAATCCTTGAAAGGTGCTATTTATAGCCTTCATGAGGTGAGTTTCCCATTGGAGCAGTGGCATCATTAACGTACGTTATATAGGCTTGGTTACGTACGTTATTCATATTACGTACGTTACGTAACTTTAGTAACGGCCGTAATGAACTCCTAAAAACAGCCCAGTGACATTTGGTGAAACTCCTTACGTACATTATGTAATCAATGATTACATTCGTTATCTTTCATACAAAGATCCGTTGGATGTGAAGACTTTGTGTAACGGCTAATGACATTTTCCGTGTTGACTAGCAACGGGCAGAATTTCGAACCTTACATACGTTATGCATAATACATTACGTATGTTACCTGCATAAAAACACTTGCCAGACTTGTGAGTGTTACGTACGTTATATGTAAATTATTACGTACGTTAACTGTAGAAAAATATGTAAAATAAATTTTGGTTACATAACTCATCATCAAAATGTATAAAATGATTTATTACAAATATTGTACCAACACTCCATTCACCCGGGGTCTAGCAAAATGTATAAAGATTTGAAGCAATGTTATTGGTGGGACAATATGAAACGAGAAGTTGCAGAATTCGTTTCGAGATGTTTGACCTGTCAGCAGGTTAAGATTGAGCATCAGAGACCAGCAGGCATGCTGAAACCACTCCGAATTCCCGAATGGAAATGGGAGGACATATTGATGGGTTTTATCACTAACCTGCCGACGAGCCGTCGAGGTATGAATACGATTTGGGTGATTGTGGATCCTCTGACCAAATCAGCCCACTTCTTGGAGATTAAAAAACATGGGGTCCCGAGAGGTTGGCCTAGTTATTCATTAAGGAAATAGTAAGGTTACATGGTACCCCCAATAACATCGTATCGGATCGTGACGGGCGGTTTGTGTCACATTTCTGGAAAGCAGTTCATCGTGCGATGGGTACGCAGTTGAACTTCAGTACGGCATTTCATCCTCAGATCGATGGCCAGTCTGAGAGGACTATCCAAACTCTAGAAGATATGTTGATGGCGTGTGCTCTCGATTGGAAGGACGATTGGGAAGCCCAACTACCTTAGGTGGAGTTCACCTACAATAATAGTTGGCATGCTTCGACTAAGATGACACATTATGAGGCATTGTATGGCCATCGATATAGGTCCCCTTTGTGTTGGGATGACCTGTCGGAATCTCTAGGTACGGAACCTGATATGTTGTTAGCAGCTCGTGAGAAGATCACTCTGATTAGGAGTCATTTGCTAATGGCTCAAAGCCGACAGAAGTCTTATGCAGACAACTGTCGACGACCGCTTGAGTTCCAGGTTGGTGACCCTATGCTAGTGAAGGTGTCTCCTATCCGAGGTGTTTTACGTTTTGGGAAGAGAGGGAAGATGAGTCCGAGATATATTGGACCATTTGAGATTTTGGAACGTGTAGGCGATCTAGCCTATCACCTAGCGTTACTACCATCTTTGAGTCAGATTCAAAACGCGTTTCATGTTTCCCAGTTGAGGAAGTATGTTGCTAATCCGAGCCACATACTTCAGTTCGAAGAAATTGAGTTAGCCTATGATCATTCTTACGAGGAACATCCCGTGCAGATACTCGAGAGGAGAATAAAACAATTGAGGAACAAGACAATTCCCCTACTGAAGGTTCAGTGGTCACGACACGGAGTCGAGGAGGCTACATGGGAAGCCGAGGACAGCATGTGGGAGAGCTTTCCCGAGTTGTTTACCCCTTAGTTTCGGGGACAAAACTCTTATAAGGGGGGAGTATGTAATATCTGGCTATAATCTTCTTATTTACTGTTGTATTATTCGGATAAGTTGATGTATCATTGAATCATGTTGCATTTAGTATAATGATTATAATGTTGTGACACTAGAATTGAATTAACTATATTCATTGTTCGCACTAAGATGATTGTTAGATGTTGTATTGGAAGATTTCATATCTTGGCTATGTGTTTGGTGTTTAACGTATGCTTCGATGTAAGATTAGCGCACGTTATATGTGTGATATTACGTACGTAAGACCCTGTGATTAGCGTATGTAATATGGTGTATCAGACATCATCTCACCTTTCGGCGTGTGGGATTGGGCACGACCGGGATTATTGGTCCGATTGCGACAGCCTAAGTCAACGGCTATTATGTACGTAATGTTTAAGCTCTAACACACCTAATGCTAGTGCGCTTACGTGCGTCTTTTTGACAATGTACGTAATGAGATGAGTGTTTTGAGGCAGTGGCCTCTGGAGGCTAATTACGTACGCAACACCTTATGTCTTAGCATACGTAAGAGGTGTTAACGTACGTTAGCCTGTTGAGGTAACGTACGTAATGGCAATGGCAGTTTATAAAAAGATAGATTTGTCTTTCATTTCTGCACGAACCCAACTTGGTATCCTCTCCAAGATATCCTTCCTCTGCCTTCCTAAGCCATTTTTACTCCCCTCCATCGTGTGTTATAGCTTTCGATATTTGGTTGGAACTTAGTAATTGTAGTTTGGAGTGCATTCTTGTAGTTTTGGTGGTTTGTTCTTAAATTTTTGAGGTATGTTATACAATCTAACTTTATTTTCATAGTAATGATGATACTAGTAATGGGTATTTCATATAGGAATGAATTGATCAAATAGAACATGATTGTTAGGGTTTGTAAGGAGAATGTCCTTAATGTTAGATGATCTTAATCATGTTTAGGAGAATCATACTCAACTTGTTGGATTGATTAGCATAAATGGGGGCTAATGATCATGGGTTTTGATATAATTAAGTCTAACTCAATGAATTGATGGCATAGGATTTGTTAAAAACATCATGTTTAGGTATTAAACAATACCCTTGAGAAGATTTGATAAGTGATGACGATGATGTTAAAATGGGATGGTTAAGTGAGATTATTAATGATGACTCATGTAGTATAGATGGTCATGAACATTGAAGAACCGTAAGAACTTGGTAATTCGATTTTAAAGATGAGTTGGATGTATTGAAGTCCATTAATAATCGATAGAATGTTCAGTGAAATAGGATGAACTATTCAGGTAGATTTACAGGTATCGAATCTCTATAACATATGAATGTGTTGTTGAATGACTTATGTTGCATTCAAGGTTGCTTGCTCGAGCGAGTCTTATTAGTCAAGGAAACCATTCGTTCGTTGGTGAAGGCTTTTTCATCTACGGAATTGAGGCAAGTTATCTTGCTTGGTTATAATGGTGATTGAATTCTTGTACGTTATACCTTTCGTGTGTCTGTAATGCTTTATGAATCTACGATTCGTAATGCGGTATTGTTTTTGATCGTGCTTACCGTTTCGTTATTGGATTGTATTCTTAAGTTCACTACCTTCGTACCGTTGACCTCGTTGATCGTTGTTGTCACTTCGGAGAGTTTTCCTTGACTTTGGTTGATTGCGTGATTCGTTGAGTTTCGTTGTCATGTTGTATCGTGACATATCTAGAATCATATATGTGTTCCGATTGGTTATTGTGTAGGATTTTTAGCCGGGCACATATGGCCATACGTGGATGTTTCCGCATTGGACTGTGCACATGAGACGTAGTTCGTGAGGCTAATTATGTACATTGTCCCACATGTATTCTGAATTTCGTTTACGGGGTGGATATGTGCACTGACACATTTCCGGATCGGGCTTACTGTGATGTCCATCTTGAGCCATACTGATTGGTCATTCATATTCCATGTTTTATTGGTTATGATTGACGGTTTGTGATCGGTCGTTCATACGCCCGAGGGGTATGCTCAGTCGAGTTGTCTCCTTGAGATCTAATATATGTGAATTGTATAAGATCTTGAGAATTATTATCATGTATATCTAACCCTGTGGCTTTGGGCGAAATACTTGTGTTGTATTTTAGCTCAAGGCAAAGGCAAGGCACCGGAAGAGCACGATGACGGCGAAGGGTTTGAAGGATACTAGCTCGGGGGGGCGAAGTCTTTTTGTTGTCCGGTTATGTTTAAAATGTGTAATATTACTTTCTGCTTTATTTAAACTATTGTCGATTGTAAAATTAATTTAAGTATATTCCATCTTCATATGGTTTATGCTAAAATTTGGATCCTGTGTATTCTAAGGCTAATAGCCGTACTACTTGTAAACTCCTAATCGGAGTAAAGATTATTGATTTGTGATTCGGTATCACGATAATGTTATGTTTAATTTGTGTTTTGGTATCACTTGGTGGGTCCCAATATGGGGTCCACGGCACTGTGATGGCCGCTATATTCGGGGTGTTACACGAACCGCCATGAAGACGAAGATTCAAGACTTATAATTAGATTACTTGTATTTTTATCGAGTCAATTATGACTCGATACTTAGGAACGATCATGAACTGTATGTTGTTAGATCCAGGTTGTGTATGTTTTCATATTATATGACAAACAAACACCAAGTTATAAAGGTTACTAGGTTTCCTACCCTCCGTCAAACTCATGGAAAATTGAAATCTAAACCAAAATATTATTCTTCCGAGTATGTTGGGGTAATATTTTTGGGGAAGGTTGATAAATCCCTAGAGTGCATTAGATGCCTTTGGTTGTGACAAATCAAACCCCTAGAAACCGTATGGGTTGCTGTGTGAGATTCAATTGTCGGACAAATAGGAGTTGACGGTGTAAACTTAGATAGTTCAGCGAGCCATAGAAACTGTATGGGTTGAGGGCAAGTGAGCTAGGGGTAAAAGAAGATCGAATCATCCATTAGATGGGTTGATGTTAGACAACACTTTATAAATAATGATGGAATAGAAACCGAATGGTCGCCCTCTATTAAACTTTGCAAATAAATCGATCACTATGAAGTCAACCATGACTTCCGAATTTCACATGGGAGTGTGTAAATGCCGCTAAAATAATGGGAGTCGGGTTATGAATAAACAAGGTCCTTAAATTCTTTACTTAAATCGTAATTAAACAATCACTACCGAATATTAAATTATTCTCTGCAGTTAACAAACATCTCTCAAAATGACAATGAACCCACTCGCAATACGAAAAGAACATCCTGACTGGTCCGAACTATGTGGACTGGCTTCAGAATTTGAGAATTGTCCTCGTGATGGAAATGCTAGGACACGACTTGGAGGTGGATATCCCAACGTCTCCTGCAAGAACCCGAGCCAATCAGGAAGAAGTAGATGCCCATGGAAATGGGTAAAACGTGATGTAAGAGTGCGCGGGTACATGTTCGGCACAATGACTAATGAGCTTCGATGTGCCCATGAAAAGATGATGTCTTCGAGAGCCATATTAGTGCACCTGGCTGAGCTCTATGGAGAGCATAGTTGAATAGCTAGATATGAGATACTAAAGCGATTATTCGGCGCTAGGATGACGGAAGGATAGAGAGTTGGGACCATTTCCTCAATATGATCTTGATGATTGAGAAATTAGAAGCTCTTGATTTTCAGATACATACATCTCTTCACACTTACCTTATCCTGCAGTCACTTCCTGACTCATTTTCCCAATTTTTCATGAACTTCAACTGCAATGAGATTGCGCTTAACTTAGCTGTGCTAATGAACAAACTAACGACTGTCCAGTCTCAAATAAAGACAAAGGGAAAAGAAGCTGCACTTGTTATTTTTCCTGGGGCTTGGAAGTCCAAGAATAAGAAGAAAAATAACAAAAAGCAATTATGTCCAAAAGCCAAGATCGATAAGGGTAAGGGCAAAACTCCAGTGGTTCAAAACAGCAAGGGGGACAAGAAAACGGACACACCCTCAACTGTGGTGAGCTCGGCCACTGTAGGAGGTACTGTTCAAAACTTGACCGAAATGCTCCATCAGGTATGGAACTACTGGTTTTGGAAACAAATTGTTCGGTAACTATATATTCTACTTCTTGGATACTTGATTCTGATGTGAGTTCTCATATTTGTACAATGAATTAGGATCAGGAATGAAGACGAAGCTAGATTCGGTGGAGGTGATGGTCACCATTTGAAGTGGATATAGTGTCGACGCTTCTGATATTGGATACCTTATGTTGAATTTAGGATCTGGTTTTATTCTTACTTTATCTATGGGGTCACTTGCTGCTCACTGCTGTATATATCTTGAACAGATGTCCTTCCAAATCCATTCCTAAGACTCCACATGAGATGTGAAGAGGTAGGAAACTAATTCTTAATCACATTAGGATTTGGGGATGTCCTGCTTATGTCAAGAAGACTAAAGTATAGAAATTGTAAGCTAGGTCTGTGAAAGGTCGTTTCATAAGATATCCAGGGGATTTCATAGGATATCTATTATACATGCATGAAGATCATAGGATCATTGTTGCTTTACAAGCACACTTCCTGGAATATGAGTTCATTCAGGAATGAGGCGCAGGTAGAAATATTTCTTTGGAAGAAATAAAAGAAACACCAATTGAGACACATATGCAAGATATTGGAACCAAACCTTCTGAAATATAAACACAACCTCACAGGTATAGTAAAACTTCTCAATTACCTGAGAGGTATGGCTATATGCATTAAGAGGAATTGGGTGTCCATGATATGACAGAAAGTAGTCAATAGAATGATCCTTCTACATACGACCAAGCAACGGTAGATGTTGACTCGGCGAAGTCGCGAGAGGCTAGAGAAGCTGAGATAGACTCAATGGGGTCACTCGCTACTCACTATTGTAAATACCTTGAACAAATGTCCTTCCAGATCCGTTCCTAAGACTCCACGTGAGATGTGGAGAGGTAAGAAACTAATTCTTAATCACATTAGGATTTGGGGATGTCCTGCGTATGTCAAGAAGATTAAAGTAGATAAATTGGAAGGTAGGTCTGTGAAATGTCATTTCATATGATATCTAGGGGATTCCATGGGATATCTATTCTATATACACAAAGATCATAGGATCATTGTTGTTTTACAAGCACACTTCCTGGAATATGAGTTCATTCAGGAAGGAGGCGCAGATAGAAATATTTATTTGGAAGAAATAAAAGAAACACCAATTGAGACACATATGCAAGATATTAGAACCGAACCTTCTGAAATATAAACACAACCTCGCAGGTCTAGTAAAACTTTCCAATTACCTGAGAGGTATGGCTATATGCATCAAGAGGAATTGGGTGTCAATGAGATGATAGAAAGTAGTCAATAGAATGATCCCTCTACATACGACCAAGAGACGGTAGATGTTGACTCCGCGAAGTGGCAAGAGGCTATAGAAGCTGAGATAGACTCAATGCATGCTAATCAGGTATGGACTTTAGTGGATCGTCCTAAGGTCATGGTGCCTATAGGAAATAAATGGATCTACAAAAGAAAGACTGGTGGAGATGTCAAGTTTGATACCTATAAGGCCAGGCTTGTGGCAAAGGTTTGTTCCCAAAGAGAGGGAATCGATTACTTCGAGACATTTTCACCTGTAGCCATGATTAAGTCTATTTGCATGATGCTTGCCATAGCAGCCCACTTAGATTATGAAATATGGCAAATAGATGTGAAAACGGCATTCTAAATGGATTCCTCAAGGAGGAGATTTACATGGAACAACCTAAAGCATTTATATCTGAAACCAATATTCATAAAGTATGCAAACTTCATCATGCCATTTATGGACTGAAGCAAGCTTTGCGAAGTTAGAATCTTCATTTTAACGAGACAGTCAAAGAGTTTGATTTTGTCCAAAACAAAGAGGAGCCCTGTATTTACAAGAAGGTTAGTGGGAGCAAAATTGCGTTCTTAATACTATATGTGGATGACATTCTACTTATTGCAAATGACGTAGGAATGCCCAGTTCTGTGAAAGCTTAGCTTTCTAAAGAGTTCTCAATGAAAGACTTGGGAGAAACTACCTATATTCTGGATATTCGTCTCTACTGGGATAAAGTGAAAATATTGTTAGGTCTTTTCCAAGTCCTCTATATAGAAAAGATCCTGAAGCGATTTAGGATTAAAGATTCTAAGAGAGGGTTCCTACCTATGCGACATGGCATAAAATTTTTCTTAGAGATGTGTCCACAAAGTGAGGAATACAGAAAGGAAATGAGTAAGGTGCCATATGCTTCGGCAGTGGATAGCCTCATGTACGTTATGATTTGCACTAGACCGAACATAGCTTATGCTGTGAGCGTAGTAAGTTGGTTTCAGCCAAATCCAGGCCAGGAACATTGGAATGTTGTAAGAAACATTCTTAAGTACCTGAAAAGGACTAAAGACTCGGTTCTTACATACGTGGTGGAGAACTAAAAGCGGAGGGCTCTACAGATTCAGATGAGAGACATAGATGCGAAGATGTCAACTTCAGGGTATATCTTTACTCTGAATGGTGAAGCAGTATCTTAGAGAAGTGCCAAGAAAAGTGCATCTGCAATCTCTACATGTCAATCCAAATATCAGGCAGCCAGGGAGGCTGCTAAATAAACTTTCTAGATTAAGAAGTTCATTGCAAAACTTCTTGGGGTTCGTGGCACATAGAAGCCCGTGATGTTATTTCAAAACAACGACAGAGCTGTGGCACAAGCTAAGGAGCCTAGGGATCACCACAACACCAAACACATTGACAGAAAATATCATTTTGTAAGAGAAATGGTTCAGAAAGGGAATGTTATACCGCAGAGAGTAGACACAGCAAATAACGTTGCTGATCCACTGACCAAGCCACTGTCTTAGATGGTATTAGAGCGACATCTGAAGAGTATGGGTATTAGATACCATAGTTTGTGGCATTGAGTGCAAGTGAGAGGTTGTTAGGAATATACCCTCGAATGCCACTTAGAGGATGAGAGAGTGAGAGCATTGTATTATAATTAAGAATATTAAATTAAATGAGGCATTTATTATTTCTATATTATTGTATCATGGGCATTGTGATTTGGTATATAGAATAATAGTCCTTTCATTTGAGAGAAAACATTCCACTCTTTACGGAGATAAAGAGATACGCACCGGAAGTCATGATAAAGTCAAATCCTGTTGTATCTTGACTCCTTAGGCTCGAATGCTTAATTGGTTCGCAAGTCGATAAAACTTAACCGGGCAATAAGTTTAGACAAGGATTGTATAACATGTACTTTGACGTGTAGAGTGCCGTATTCACTAAGGGTTAGTGGGAGCACACGTTATAGGTATGCTAGTGGGATTAGTATACTCAAACACGACTCATCTCGATTCAGTCACTTGGATATTTATCCTACGGCGGATGTCAGCGGTTCGAGCCTGCTGATCTCAAACTCGTGAACAAGGGATTGTCAATGGGGATTGTTAATGACTGAATTAAAAGATTGTGATACATATACGTGGACCTTTGACTTGAGGTTTCAGTAGGAGATTTGCTTGTGACATTAAGTTAGTCATTAGTGTAGTTCGATCCAATCACCAGTTGGTGGGGCTACCTCGAAATGCAACTTAGTGGACAAGTAGCAGACTCTATTGAATACCAAGATAGTCTTCTTTCTCCTGTAAGTGAACAGGTAAATGTCTCATGCGGATAATGTCAAATGAGATCATAAGTCTTTGGCCAAAGCATTTAGAGCTAGTTGAATTTGATACACGAGAGCTCAGTGATCTCGGTTTTCATTAACAAATGCATAGAGTCAAGTTACAATGGGGTTTGACTTTACCATGACCCTAATACTTGATCGGGATATATGATTGAATGCTTTATACGTATACGGCATTCACGACATAATGGTTATACAATGATTATATCATTCGTTCTCGATCGGGTTGCGGTGCGGGCCACTAGGCTGGATAAGTATTACCCGCACTGCTTGGTTCCTCCCATCACTGACTGAGATGGACCTATAGAGTTGCGCACAAGGATATTTAATGGATAAATATGTATTTATTATCTCTTCATTAATATTAGATATTAGATATCTAATTTGATTTATCGGATAAATTGCTGGGGTCTTGTTACTTGAAATTAATCACCGTGTGATTAATTTAATTCATAAATAATTATTTATTGGAGAAATATAATTATAATTTTGTATTTGATAAAATTAATTAATTGGATTAATTAATTAAGTATAAATACATTTGAGGTAAAACGAAGTGTACTTAACGGACTAGACATGCGAACGTCCGGTACACAGACCGAGTGGATCGGCTGGGTTTTTCACCTACTACCAAGTTGGCCACCCCATCTCATGCTTCTTAGCTTCTTCACTTGTCTCCATGTGGTGTGATGTGTGGTGGGGTGGATGATATCTCATTTGTGGATAAACGGATGAGATATCATTATTTTTTTATTTGATCTCATCATGTGTTATATATGAAGTGATCATTATACACCAAGATGAGTTGAAAAACACAGACACACAAAAAGGGGCTGATGCCGTGAGATATTTATAAGGGAGAGGAAATAAAAAAATTTCTTAATCTTGTTCAACTTAGAGAGAGAAAAGAAAGAAGAGAAGAGAAGAAAAATACTATATCAATTCCTAGCCGTATTCTTCGAGAATGAATTGATATATAATTTTTGCGATCAATATCTGATGCGTGATAACATAGAGACACTCGATATATTCAGTGTTTGATCATTCATCAAGTTTGAATAAATTGGATTCGTGTTCGTGTTGTTGACTGGAAACGATCAAAGCTTGGCTCGGGAATTTCCCTTCAACAAGAAATTATCAAAGGTCTACGAGGGTATGACTTCTTTAATTTTATCTTCATCTATTTATATTCGTTTATACGATGCTTGATCGATCCTCTTAGGGGTTCGGTTTTTATTCGGTTAGACCGATTTATTTTTCCGCTGCGTAACTCGATTTTAATCACCGCACACCAACAGTTGTTAGGGTTTGCTTTATAGATTTTAAAGATATTGCAACTTCTCCATGTGTGAATACATAGCTGGTAATACCCGGATTTTCAGTATAAATTTTTCGCGTTATCTTATCTGAGATATACTGCATAGCTTGGTGTCTATACAGTATGGATAAAATAAATTGGGAACTGAGACAGTCGTATTTGTATAATTGTCGTATTTGGTAGACAACTACATTTGAGGATATCGTATATCAGGTTGTTTTAATTTTTGATATCGGGTATATCATATGAGAATATTATTGGATACCGTATATGTATTCAGTATGCCGTATGTTTGTATTATGTATGTCGAGACGTCGGACAGGAACAGTTGGATTTTGGCCATACAGAAGGCCATTACGTACGTTAAGCTCAAGGACTTACGTACGCTAAATTCTACGTTTTACGTACGTTATGCATAAGGCATTACGTACGCAACAAGAGGAATCAGACAGATCCACAGGTGGGACCTGTGTTGACAGCTTTCGGCAGCGGATGTCGACAGGTGAGTCAACGGATGGATTTACGTACACCATACAGGGTGTATTACGTACGTAATACGAGTTTATTACTGTAGCAAGTCAACGTACGTATTACGTACGCAATGGATTAAGTGTTACGTACGTTAGGAGGCAACAAGCCGAGTCGTGGCCGAGGACTTGCTGGATGGCCGATCACGGTCGGCAGTGACTCGTAGGGATGCCGATCACGGTCGGCAGTGACTCGCTGGGCGTAAGGACTGGCCGATAACGGCTGTAAGGGTGTGGCCGTAAGGGCCTATTACGTACGTAAGCTTTTGCCAGTAATGGCCGTAAGGGTATCGGACGAACTGGGCAGTAGGGTAGCCATGTCCGGTTACGGCCGTAAGCCATGGCTGGTTACGACCGTAAGGAACCTGTAGGTCTCGGCTATTTAAAGGCCTGGATCGGGTCCCTTGGCATTTTCACATTTTTTCTTCGTTCTTTCCGCTATTCTTCATCAGAAATCGATGGATTTCAGTGGGAACATCATAGAGCAACATGTTTTGGAAGTTTGATTCGTGTTTAACATCTTCTTCCGCCTGGATCGAAGGTAAGAACACCTAAACTCTTGGTTTTGGAAATTTTTAGAGTTTCTTGGTGTTTTGGCCGATTTGATTTGTTTTAATCCAGATTATTGATGGAACTTTGTTGTATTCTCGGAATCATTCATTATTCTTGAAGTTTTGTGGAACACATTCGAGTATTTCTTCGTTAAACGATTGAATTGAACTATGCACCTTAAGTGTTCGATAAAATGCCTCAATGAGTAGAACTTGGGAAATTCTACACGTTTTCGTATGAATGGTGATTGAATTGATATTGTTGTGATGATTCTTGGTAATTACGAGAATTTTGTTAAGGGAAGATAATGAATTGATGATCAAATGCCTTGATTATGTTGTTATGATTATGGAATCGTAGTATTCTCGATGTTCTTGGTGGTTTGTTGCAATTCATGATGTTATGAGAAGTATATGTTGAAGAACATGATTATATACACCTTGAATTGTGAATAAGGACTGTTTAGATGTTAGAACACATCGGATTATGTCGTTTGAGGATTTTGAATGTGAAGTCGGAATAAGTTGTGTTCTTAAGGAACTCTTGGATGATATGAATTGATGAACATATTGTAAGAGGTGTTGGTGTTTTAGATATTAATATGTAATATTCATATCTAGAACTAAGTTATGTGTTTTGGTACAATATTCGTATAGGAATACGAATATGGTTCCGGGTTTGATAAGATTATGATTCACTTTTGAGTTTGAGAATTCACACGTATTGAACAAGTGTTCAATTCGGATAATGGAATTATTTGAAACCTTTGGAATATGGTTATCTATAATGTTGAATTAATCGGATCGTACGTATTGATGATGATAATCGGTAATTGGTTTTTATTATGAATATACAAGGAGGAAACTTGTAATCGTATTTAAGATTGAATGTGGAATCGGTAATGCTTAGACACTTGGTTAAATTGATTATTGATATGATTATCGGATTTTGGATCGTGTTGTGGTTTTGAGTTCATGATCGATTGATTTGGTTATTCGGATTTGTGTTTAATCAGGATATTGTAGAACCGTTGTGGTTGTTGATCGGTTATTGATTGTTATCTGTGATCATCGAGTTACGGCTTGTATCGTAGATATGAGTTCGTATGTATTGAGTTGGATTATTTGGTTTTATGTATATGACCGAGGTTTTGTTGAACCGTTGAGTTTGTTGGTTGGGTATGTCGGTTATTGATTTTTATTGAATGTGTGTTAATCGGTTATTGCAATAGGTTGTGATGTTTTGATTGTGGATTATTACCATTGTGTTGCGGTTGAGGTTGAAGAGTTCGTAGATTGCTTTTGGCCGGGGCTGAGGAGCTTGTAGATGAAGTCAATGGATTTTGGTAACGGCCTCGTGGTATCGGTATCGAGGCAAGTTATACTTGTTCAGTTTATTGTAACACCCCCAAATCCTATTGGGTTATTACAGTGCCGTGGACCCCACGCCAGGAGATCCACCAGGCGAACATGACTAAAAATACATTAAATAACACAACAAGGGAAAATCATAGTCCCTACCATGACATCTGACACAATATTCTGATAAGGAATTTCAACGACAAAAGTGGCCAAAATGAAATACAACAACATCCACGAACATTTGTTCGGGTAATACAACACGACAACAACTGACAAGACTGGAGTACACTCCAACTGACTGACCGACAATGAACAACTCAGACTAGTATCGCTCGAATGCCTCGTCGCCATCATCATGCCCCTGTGTCTCAACTCTCTCCTCGCAAGCACCTAAAACATGAAGAACATGTTCCGCCCCCACGGGGTCAGTCATCCAGATAATGAACATCAAATACATGTATAACATGATATGCACCCAAAGGCAGAATGAAACGGTACAATGACGATAATAATATGAGATGCTCACAAGACAAGGTAAGAACCGAGCATTCGTGAAATACTATGCCCACGACATACTATTAATACTTGTTCGACAGGTTAGAACATAAATGCCCAACGACGAACCATGATCACAGAATACCACAATGAATTAAACGACATGAACCAAACCAGAACTGAACTTAATATGAATCATAATGCCCAAGGGCTCCAATGAAAATACCAAGACATTACAAAAGGCCTGAAAGTCGTTCAGCGGAAATTAACAAATATCAAAAACACCTAAATTCAAAACAGCCCGAAACTGTATCAATGAGGGCCGGAGCCACGGCACGAAGCCGTATCACAATGAGGGCCGAAGCCACGGCACGAAGCCGTATCACAATGAGGGCCGAAGCTACGGCACGAAGCCATATCACAATGAGGGCCGAAGCCACGGCACGAAGCCGTATCACAATGAGGGCCGAAGCCACGGCACGAAGCCGTATCACAATGAGGGCCGAAGCCACAGCACGAAGACGTATCACAATGAGGGCCGAAGCCACGGCACGAAGCCGTATCACAATGAGGGCCGAAGCCACGGCACGAAGCTGTATCACAATGAGTGATAGTGTGCTGCCTTGAGTCGGCCAACACGATGATAGTAACACACGGATAGACACCGTCCTTGACAGTCCCAAATTAACACCTCGATTGCCTTAGAACGGCCAACCGACAACAATGATGTAGCGGATGATTCAATACCTCGATTTCCTAAGACGGTCAATCGATAACAATGATACCATGAATGATTAAACACTTCGATTTGCCTGAGAACGGCCAATCGATAACAATGACATGATGAATGAATGAATACCTCGATCGCCTTAGAAAGGTCAATCGATACCAATGATACAGTGAATGATTGAACCTTTCGATTTGCCTGAGAATGGCCAATCGATAACAATGATATGAAGGATGCCTCGGCACCTTTAATCGGTTACCGACGACGAATATGAGAAATGAATACGCCGATACTTTTAATCGGCCAATACAGTTTTAATGACAACCCCAACAGGAATAACAATGATCTCAACGATGTCTTAGATTGACATCAATATCAACAAAAATCGATACATCGACACCGCAAACCGGCTATCGACAATGACATTAATGACGAGTATCACAATGCCTTGAACCGGCCATTAACGCACAATAATAACATTTGGCATAATTGCCGAAAGGTATCGTATCGAACGATCTCTTGATATCAATGAATTCATGAAGAGACTAAGTCTCGGAATGATACAACACATTCATACACATATATGATGACATTTAATCTCATTGACGAGTACAAGTATAAAACTTGCCTCAAACCGAAGGCGAGAAGGTACTTCCACGATCAACGTCCTTAATGAAATTATCGGCCGCTCGAACAACCTTAAACAACACAAATACCAATAATTCTCTTAATACACGAATCAAGCATGATCACGACCAATTCAAAAGTCAAATACAACAATACCCGAAACTCTTTGGGGCATTTAAACAAACGCGTCGTAAACAATCTACAATCGTTTACAACCAAAACTCAATTCCATCTGAAACCAACTTCCAATGAATGATTCAAACCCACAAAAACTCATGAGTATTATCAATAATCCAATAGGAATACTTGAATCTATTTTTCAACAACATTTGGTCGAAAACCCCCAAAATTCCAAAGTCAACCCGTAAGGGTTCTTGAACAATTCCTCGATTATTCACAAATTCCGAAAATTACCCCAATGAATCCATAGAAATACATGTATCCAAGATAGATAATCCATATCTAACATATTCCAACATAATATCGACTTAACACGAAGAGATCGAAAGCAAAACACCCAAGATCCGAAATTCTAGATCCAAGAATCATTACCTTGATTTGGAGTGATGAACTGATTTAGATGATGATTAATCCAACTTAGGAGCTTGAAGATGATGCTAGATGATTGCAGCTCGAAAAGACCATTCCGAATCGCCCAAGCTCGTCCGAAATGGTTGAGAAATGAAGAAATGACGAAGGTTGGACCGAACTGTCCTATTTATACTGTCCCAGCATAGCGCACGCTATGACTTGATATTTAGCGTGCGCTAGCGGATTACTGGGCAGTCCAGTGAGGTCTGAAATGCCTCGTTAGCGTGCGCTACGACTTGGTAGCGTGCGCTAACACCTTACCGATAGCGTGCGTTATCCCAAATTGTTAGCGTGCGCTAACTGATGTCTGATACCCAAATAATGAAGTCCAGAACCTACTGTCCTCTGCCTTGCACGCGTTAGCGTGCGCTACTAATGTGACTTAGCGTGCGTTACCAGCACAATTAGCGTACGCTACTTACCACTCGTAGCGTGCGCTATGAAATTCCCAAATCAGCCCAGTACCTTACGGGTATGCGCCCACTCGCGCTAGCGTGCGCTAATACTGAATCATAGCGTGCGTTACTTGCACCTCATTAGCGCGCGCTAACTAGAATATGTAGCGTGCGCTACCTCTTAAACTGAAACCCAAAATGTGATGATGATGACAATAATCCCGGATTGATCTCAAACAGTGATGAGTGACAAAAAGCAACTGATATGTGATTCCAAAGTACACCGAACGATGGTTACAACTGAATGAACATGAGTGATGAATGGGTATTATTGAGTGAAAAAAATCATGAGTGACATTTACTGAGTGATGATAAATGAATTCATAACCGGGTATTACATACTCCCCCCCTTAAAAAGAGTTTCGTCCTCGAAACTAAGGGTAAATAACTCGGGATATGAACTATCCATCATGATCTGAAAACAATAATGCCCAAATAGTCCTCGGGACCAAAACAATCGCACGCCCAAGTCCCCAAGACTTGACGTCTCGAATCACAATGAACGATTTCCCAAATTATCACGAAATCTTGAGCACAACGCCGAAGGGATGAACTCCCAACAAATGACCCAAATCTCAAGATTCTCGAATATGATCATAATAAGATGGATCAACAATAAATGATTCATAGTCACGATACATTATTACGGATAGATTTACACAGTCATCCAAAAACAAGGTTACATCTCAAATGTACCTGACATCGATATCCTCCCATATCATCGATCTCCTCTATCTCAACGATTTAAGGTATATCCAAAGATCAACTCGCCGCTAAATATGATCTCAGAAGGTCACGAGAATGAAAGTGACTAAAATGAATGATGAATGATAAATGACTATAATCCGACCAGGATTAAGAATGACTCACCAAGGTGAATTAATAACGTCATGAGTGATAGTTCAAGTGAAATTATTGGAACCGTTGTTCCTCATGAATTGAATGATTAGTTTCATGATGCCAAGTCTCAACATGATTGATGTATGATGAATGAATTATATGAATGAATGAATGACAACGAAATGAATGATTATACTACTAACGAATAAGAATTAACTTGTTCAAACCGGTGATGAATGTCCTTACCTCTGGCCCTAGAGGCCTGATAGGGTCCCTTGGATGATGCACGGGATGGAGTAACGAAGTCTCTCGAGGCCCTTGAGCTCTCTTGAGATTTACTGGCGCTAGAACCCCTGCAGTATTTCTGCCGGTGTCCCTGTCTCCCACACAGAAAACAAACAATAGCTGGCACCGTACACCGGGTACTAACGTTGTAACATCCCAATTCACAAATGGGATATTACACGCCGTAGGACCCCCGTGAGGTCTACCAGGCTAACTCGTGACACATGAACCGCAATGATAACATGAAAGATGTACCCAAAAAGTAAATAAGGCCGTGGCCTCGGCCAAAACATTTTAACGGAGTACATGAGACATAAGTTAAATACCAAAATGTTGCCCACGCAGGGGACTTAAACCATGTTCAAAAAATAAACCAACTATCTCCAGTACTCAACAAAAGCAATGACAAAACAGAAAAATGCAGACTCGAGCCACATCATCATCATGCCAACCCATCCTTTGCATGCGCATCCCGTGCCAGCTCCTCAGCTCGACCAGTACCTGAAATGCATAAAACGCATTTCCCTCATTTAAGGGGTTAGCATTCGAATAGCTAGTGCAAGTACATAATTACACAACATTATATACATACCCCATTCAACGCAAATAAATCGTTAGGATAAATCATTTTGAAAATCAATATTCCGGAATATCACATTAACACCAAAGCAGTGTATTAACAAGTTTCCCACATCACAATTATCCACGCTTGGTAACTCGTGACCGTACCCATTAGTATCGGTCCCCAGAGGTCCCGTCAGACCGTCCCCAGGTGAGAAACCACTTCCGCGGCCGTACCCATTAGTATCGGCCCCCAGAGGTCCCGTCGAACCGTCCCCAGGTGGAAGAACATCAACACACGCACCCAATTCCACTTCCATGGCCGTACCCATTAGTATCGGCCCCCAGAGGCCACACTCCATCCCCAGGTGGAAGAGAAACAATCACATTCGTTCAATAAAACCATTTACATCATTCGCATCAAAATCATACGCACATAACAGAATGTAATACATGTACTTGCCTGAGTAATACTACGTGAAGGAAAACGGCGAACGGAAAGGTTTCGGCCCGAACAACCTTCACAAATCCGATCCTAACACAATAACAATGGACAACAAATCTTAAAACTACGTAAATGATGGAATACATCCTAGTTCAACCCGCTGAAACCCTTAGTCGAACAAAACTTGGGTATCGTCGACTATAAGTGACGAACAATGGAACTTGGAGTTTAAAACCACAAATCATCGATAAAATGAAGGGTTACAAGTGCACGATCGAAGTCTGATGATAACCCAGTAATAATTCGGACTAAAAGACTCAAATCCCAAGAAATCCCCAAAATTCCCCCAAAATCTCAAAATAAGGGTTTTGGGAATAATTACCTTGATTCGGGTGGTGGAAAGTGATTAGGAACTTGAAGAATTCACGCAAGGATTGCACGGTGGTATCGTATGATGATCTACAGTCGAAATCGGCCCTAACACCCGCCTGGAATCGCTCAAAACCGAGAAGGATAGGAAAAGAAGGAAAAATGACGAAGTTGACTGCTGCTGTCCTATTTATATTCAACAGACTTAGCGCACGCTACGCACAAGCATTAGCGTGCGCTAGCGGGGCATGGCAGAACAGTCTGCCTTCTGACCTCCCGTTAGCGTGCGCAAACTAACATGGTTAGCGTGCGCTAGTCTTGAGGATTAGCGTGTGTGTTAACGCCCGGATTAGCGTCTGTTGCACAGTCGATGCAAATCTTGAACCCGGCCAAGCGCACGAAATCGATAGCGCCGCGCTACGAACCCCGAGTTAGCGTCGCTAACCACACAATGATAGCGCACGCAAGTAAATCCTGAGTAGCGTGCGCTACTCGAGCGGCCCGATTACGCACGATCACGCCAACAGCGCCTGAAGTGCCGAAAAACGAAGCAAGACCAGAATCCAGAATCATAAACACGTAATAATCAAGGCGACAAAGTTGAGCGTTGAAAGGGAATACAATCTCGATCACTAGAGAGTTTGAAAGCGAAGCAAATAAGGCGAAATTCCCAAACTTATGAAAATTACAAAAGCGGCCCAAATGCAGAAAAATCGCGATACAACGTCGGATTAACAAACCGAAAGTTCCAACACGACCAACTCAACCATACGAACTTATACGAATCGAAACAATGAAAGCGAACAAGTTTTACGAGAATCGACGCACATGCGGCAAGATATAATTCAAAATGAAATTATGCGAAAGCATCCTCGAAACTCGACCAAGCGGAAAAACTCCAAGAACAAAATAGATTCGGAATTCCAAAAGCAGTGCTAAGCGAGTTGTCAAAGCGAACATACATCAAAAATAGAAATTACCGAAAATAGAAAACGCGGATATTACATTATCTCCCCTAAAAATAAGTTTCGTCCCGAAACTTACAACGCGAACAACTCGGGGTATCTCATTGCATACTCTCCTCCATCTCCCATGTGGCTTCTTCGGACCCATGTCTCGACCATTGAACTTTAACCGGAGGGATGGTTTCTGACAGTTGCTTCACCGACGCTCTAAAATCTGAATCGGCCTCTCCTCGATGGTAAGGTCGGGTCCCAGTCGATCTCTCAAAATCGATAATATGGCTAGGGTCCGATATGTACCTCTAGTAGGAAACATGAAATACATTATGAGCGTGGCTTAGGGACGGTAAGCCTAGCAGGCAAGCTCTCCCACTCTCTCTAAAATCTCAAAGCGGCCCAATAAACCTCGGACTAAGTTTACCCTTCCGCCGAGCGGTAAACTCCCGTGTCGGCGACACCTTAAGCAAAACATGATCTCCCACCTCAAACTCCAACGGACGGCGACGCGTGTCGGCATAAGACCTGGCGACTGCGGGCCGTTAACAATCTATCACGAATCGAGTAATCTTCTCTCTCGTCTCAACTACCATATCGGGCTCGGTACCCAATCGGCTCGGACGCATCGTCCCAACACAACGGCGATCTACACCTCCTCCCATACAACGCCTCAAATAGCGCCATCTTGATCGAGGCGTGCCAACTATTGTTGTCGTGAACTCGATCAATGGCAAGTGCGACTCCCAATCATCCTTCCATTCTAGGGCACGGGCTCTCAACATATCCTCTAACGTCTGGATCGTCGCTCAGTGCCCGTCGATCGAGGGTGATAAGATGTCTTGAGTCTCAACTCGGTCCCAAAGCTCGATGAGCGACTGCCGAGAAATGTGACACGAACCGGCCATCACGATCCGAAACAATACTCTTAGGAGTCCCATGCAATCTCACGACCTCTGCAATAAATACTCGTGCTAGTCTCTCCGGGCCCCAAGTGTCCTTAATACCCGAAAGTGAGCTGATTTGGTGGTCGATCGACAATAACCCAAATCATGTTCATTCCATTCCGAGTCCTAGGCATATTAGTAATGAAATCCATAGAAATATCCTCCCATTTCCACTCCGGGATAGGAAGTGGTCGCAAAAACCCAGCGGTGTGATGCTCGATCTTAACTCTTTGAGTCAAACACCTCGACACAAACTCGCTAACGTCTGTCTTCAAATTACTCCACCGATGGTTGCTCCTCACATCCTTGTACATTTTATTAAATGCGGGATGTATGGAGTAAGGCGTGGTATGAGCTTCACTCAAGATCTTGTCTCGGCTCAATATCATTCGGTACACATAGTACCTGCGAAATCTCGAACGCCATCATCACGAACCACAAATCCAGGGCTTTCCCTCCCTCACATCCTCCCTCAATGGACCAAACACGGATCATCATCTTGTTTCGCCTTGATATCATCGATCGAGGCGAAGTGATCTCTAATGCACATAAGCGGCCTGTACTCTCGAACCCAAACCTCAATATTGACAAATAAGATCTCGCTGGATCCTACTCTGCGGTGTAAGTACTTCTAACATCTGCAACGCCATCGGCTTACGGCTCAGCGCATCCGCCACTACGTTAGCCTTACCGGATGGTAAAGTATCTCGAGGTCGTAATCTTTAATTAGCTCCAACCACTGCTGTCTCATATTTAACTCCTTGTGATGAAGATATACTTCAAACTCTTGTGATCGGTAAAAATCTTACACGACCCATAGAGATAATGCCTCCGGATCTTTAAGGCGAAACGACCGCATGACTAACTCTAAATCATGCGTGGGGTAATTCACCTCATAAGGTTTCAACCGGCGGGACGCATACGCAATCACTCTGTCTCTCTGCATCAAAACACATCCTAGACCAAGGCCCGAAGCATCACTTTACACTACGAAATCCTCGTTCCCCTGAGGCAACGCTAACACGGGTGCGGTAGTCAAACGTCTCTTTAACTCGTCAAAGCATCACTGCTCTGCAGTCCACTCGAACTTCGAGTTTTAGAGCAACCGAGTGAGTGGTCTAGCGATCTTAGAAAATCCCTCAACGAATCTACGGTAATAGCCGGCAAGACCAGAAAACTCCTCACCTCCTTCACATTCTTAGGCGGCTCCCAAGCCATCACGCCTCTATTTTTGCGGATCTACCCGAACTCCCTCTGCTGAAATCACATGCAGGAACGTCACTTCCTCGAGCCAAAACTCACACTTAGAGAACTTCGCGTACAAGCTGCTCAGCCCTCAAAGTGTCTAATACAATCCGAAGATGTAAGGCGTGCTCCTCTCGACTCGTGAATAGATAAGAATATCGTCGATAAAAGCGACTACGAATTTGTCCGGATACTCAATAAAAACTTTGTTCATCAATTGCATGAACAACTGCTTTGGGCATTAGTTAGCGAAAGGCATAACCACAAACTCGTAATGGCCATATCTCGTCGAAAGGCATCTTTGGGAGTATCGGCGTCCGAATCCTCAAGCGGTAGTAGCCGATCGCAAATCAATCTTGAAAAGGCGCCGCCCCCTGGCGATCAAATCGTCAATCACAGGCAAAGGGTATTTATTTTTGATGGTTAGCTTGTTTAATTCTCGATAGTCGATGCATAAGCAGCGATCCATCCTTCTTCTTGACAAAAATACAGGCGCACCCCAAGGCGATGCGCTCGGTCGAATATACCCTTTATCTAACAACTCTCCCAGCGATTCTTCAACTCTAGCATCTCTGCGGTGCCATACGGTGCGGTGCTCGAGAAATAGGGGCGCATTCGGCTCAAGGTCAATAGGAAACTCCACCTCTCGATGTGGTGGTAATCCGACAAGTCATCAGGAAATACATCGGGTACTCGCTAACAAGCTGGAATCGACGATATGTCAACCCCACCATCTTCCGCTGCGAGGCGAAACACCGATGGCACAACCTTGGTTCAAAAGTTTCATCGCCTTCAAGGCGCTAATCACACACCCGATCTACCGGCTTACGGTAGCGAGAGTATGCTCGGTGCCGTCCTCGGCAACTATCGTGATGGTACGAGTCCGATAGTTCATGATAGCACCATGACGATCCGAACCAATCGTTCCCGAGGATCAAATCCTCACCCTTGAGGTCTATAACAATGAGATTCGAGGCGATCCGGCTCCCGATCCTCATTGGGCAATCCTAACTTCCCGGTCCCCAACCATACGATCCCCATTTGGCGTACCCACTACAAGCGGCTCACACTCAAACAAGCGGTCAAAACCAATACGACTCACACAATCGAAGCTATAAAGGAATGGGTTGCACCGAATCAAAAATCTTGGCTGGATGAGAAAGGATCGAGTGGTACTGACGCCACGAGAATGTCTGCCTCCTCGTGCGCCTCATCGATATAATCGGGGATGGGTGAGCCGAACTCGGCCTGCGCGGTGATTGGTGACTCGACCTCTACCACGACCGAACCTGCGGAACATGAGTAGCGGTGAGCTGATCCCTCGATCGGCGGTGGTAGTCGAAAATCTAGCGGCCACTGGTGGCCCTCTCACAATAATTGCTCGATGCCGGTGCATCGCAAGTAAAGCAAGTAACTAACGGAAGTGGGCAATCCTTCACAACGTGCTCGGTGATTGCAATTAAAACAAACTCTCACTTGGTGCAACAGACTGGGCTGAGCAGTTACCACGAGATCCGGCTGATGAAAGCGGCCTCTTCCCAGTGTAGGAGCGAGCGAGACCTCGGCGGCCACCTTTTCGGCCGAGAACCCACGGTAGTCTTACGCTTCTTAGCTTCGAAACCGACTACGATTAAGGCGGCCATCTCGATCGCGGGCGCGATCTTGGTATTCCTTCAAAGTGGCACACATGAGTGGCGCCATACTCTGTCTAATATGCGGCTTCATGCGCATATTGAAATGTGATTTTATCGACCTCCGTTCTCACTTGATCCCTTACGAAGCCCATTCTTGATTCTAAGAAATAATGGCACGAGAAATAGGCACATCACGAGGTGTAGCGGTGAAGAACTCCACATTCTGCGCTCCTTGGTGGCGGCGGACAATATTACGCTTCCATAGCGGCCACTGAACTCATCCCAAATGGCCCGACGGTCTGGGCGCAACGGCCTCCCACCATTCCAGACTTCCTTATCCGGGAGGTGCTGGGCAATGTGTACCCTCTGTCCTCGGGACAAGCTACGGCATCGAAGGTCTGGACAGCTGAAAGAGCCAATTCTCCCAGCCGGGAGTCGGAAGATCCGGAGAAACGAGGAGGGTGCATCTTAGTCACCATCTGAAGCCACTTACTAGCCTCCTCTTAGGTGTCGGGCGGATTTTGGCGTCCACCACGAGCTATCTGAGTAAGTTGGGCTACCAAGCTGGAGTCTGGCGGTAGCCGGCGTCGGCATTATTACCCGACGGCCTTGAGTGAGAGGCCGAGTCGCGAGAGGCCAGGAAAGTGAGCCCTCCTCATTATCGGCACCACGACCACGGCCTCGGCCGCGTCCCTAACCCGGTCTACCACGACCTCTCAACATGCGAAGGAAAATAAGAAAAGAACAAGATCGGAAAGATTCACAGTTCACAAAGTTGGTAACCTGAGTCACGATTACGAACAATGCGGGAAAAGCGAATTACGAAATATAAGAGTTCGAGGAGACTTACGGCCACGGGTCGCACGAAAAGACGGTAGCATGATGATATTAGGCTCAACGGTGACTCTAATGGCGCAAGCGAGACCCAAATTTCACCGACGGCTAGGTATTCAAAACCTAAGCTCGATACCATAATTGTAACATCCCAATTCACAAATGGGACATTACGCCGTAGGACCCCGTGAGGTCTACCGCTAACTCGTGACACATGAACCACAATGATAACATGAAAGATGTACCCCGAAAAGTAAATAAGGCCGTGGCCTCGGCCAAAACATTTTAACGAGTACATGAGACATAAGTTAAATACCAAAATGTTGCCCACGAAGGGACTTAAACCATGTTCAAAAATAAACCAACTATCTCGATTACTCAACAAAAGCAATGACAAAAGCAGAAAATGCGGACTCGAGCCACATCATCATCATGCCAACCCATCCTTTGCATGCGCATCCGTGCAGCTCCTCTGCTCGACCCGATTACACGAAATGCATAAAACGCATTTCCCCATTTAAGGGTTAGCATTCGAATAGCTAGTGCAAGTACATAATAAAACAACATTATATACATACCCGATTCAACGCAAATAAATCGTTAGGATAAATCATTTTGAAAATCAATATTAGGAATATCACATTAACACCAAAGCGGTGTATTAACAAGTTTCCCACATCACAATTATCCACGCTTGGTAACTCGCGTACCCATTAGTATCGGTCCCGGAGGTCCCGTCAGGCCGTCCCGGTGAGAAACCACTTCCGCGGCCGTACCCATTAGTATCGGCCCCCAGAGGTCCCGTCGAACCGTCCCCAGGTGGAAGAACATCAACACACGCACCCAATTCCACTTCCATGGCCGTACCCATTAGTATCGGCCCCCAGAGGCCACACGCCATCCCCAGGTGGAAGAGAAACAATCACATTCGTTCAATAAAACCATTTACATCATTCGCATCAAAATCATACGCACATAACAGAATGTAATACATGTACTTGCCTGAGTAATACTACGTGAAGGAAAATGACGAACGGAAAGGTTTCGGCCCGAACAACCTTCACAAATCCGATCCTAACACAATAACGATGGACAACAAATCTTAAAACTACGTAAATGGTGGAATACATCCTAGTTCAACCCGCTGAAACCCTTAGTCGAACAAAACTTGGGTATCGTCGACTATAAGTGACGAACAATGGAGAACTTGGAGTTTAAAACCACAAATCATCGATAAAATGAAGGGTTACAAGTGCACGATCGAAGTCTGATGATAACCCAGTAATAATTCGGACTAAAAGAGTCAAATCCCAAGAAATCCCCAAAATTCCCCCAAAATCTCAAAATAAGGGTTTTGGGAATAATTACCTTGATTCGGGTGGTGGAAAGTGATTAGGAACTTGAAGAATTCACGCAAGGATTGCACGGTGGTAGCGTATGATGATCTACAGTCGAAATCGACCCTAACCCCCGCCTGGAATCGCTCAAAACCGAGAAGGATAGGAAAAGAAGGAAAAATGACGAAGTTGACTGCTGCTGTCCTATTTATATTTAACAAACTTAGCGCACGCTACGCACAAGCATTAGCGTGCGCTAGCGGGGCATGGCAGAACAGTCTGCCTTCTGACCTCCCGTTAGCGTGCGCAAACTAACATGGTTAGCGTGCGCTAGTACTAGGGATTAGCGTGCGTTAACGCTGATTAGCGTCTGTTGCTGGTCCCGATGCAAATCGAACCCAGCCAAAGCGCACGAAATCGATAGCGCCACGCTCTGAACCCCAGGTTAGCGTCGCTAACCACACAATGATAAGCGCCGCCGCAAGTAAATCTGAGTAGCGTGCGCTACTCAGCGGCGATTACGCACGATCAGCTGCGCAGCGAGCGCCTGAAGTGCCAAAAGCGAAGCAAGACCAGAATCCAGAATCATAAACACGTAATAATCAAGACGACAAAGTTGATCGTTGAAAGGGAATACAATCTCGATCACTAGAGAGTTTGAAACGAAGCAAATAAGGCGAAATTCCCCAAACTTATGAAAATTACAAAAACGGCCCAAATGCCCGAAAAATCGCGATACAATGTCGGATTAACAAACCGAAAGTTCCAACACGACCAACTCAACCATACAAACTTATACGAATCGAGAAACAATGAAAACGAACAAGTTTTACAAGAATCGAACGCACATGCGGCAAGATATAATTCAAAATGAAATTATGCGAAAGCATCCTCGAAACTCGACCAAACGGAAAAACTCCAAGAACAAAATAGATTCAGAATTCCAAAACAGTGCTAAGCGAGTTGTCCGAAACGAACATACATCAAAAATAGAAATTACCGAAAATAGAAAACGCGGATATTACAAACGTGACCTGCTGAATCACAGTTAAAGCAAATGACAGTCGAACTCGATGCCTGAGAGGAAGATGCTACCCCAGCATGAAGACGACTTGAAAACGACCCCTTGGACTTCGGAGCCCGATGTCCCTCTGAACGGGTCGGCATTCTAGTCCTCTCACCCGAAGAAACTGGAGGATGCTTCTGAGTAAGCTCCTTGATCAAAAGCTCTGCTCCAAGAGCCTTCCCGATGAACTCACTAAGTGAATTACAATTGTGATTGAACAACTGCATCCTCAACTGCGGATTTAGCCTCTTGCTAAAATATTTGATCTTATCCGCCTCAGTACGGATAACTGACGAAGCAAACTGAAGTAGTCCCTGAAACTTCTCAGCAATGACAATAACACCCTCGTCCTTGACGGATTCGGGGTTCAAAACTTCTGACAACTTGGCTTCACGAAGTGGAGCCGGGTAATACCTCTCTAACATGAGAGTCTTGAACTCACTCCAAATACAATCACGATCGATGGGTTTCACAGAAAGCCACCACGAATAAGCGCCCTTACTCAAGTAATAAGCCGCTACTGCCACTTTACTCTCTTAGGACCTTTGAACCATGTCGAAGAGTTTATCAAAATGCTCGAGCCAATGAACGATATCAGCTGGTTCCGACGAACCCTCAAAAGTAGGCGGCATCTGACGAGAGATATCGCCAACAATCTGATTCACTCCTCCAGTCTGTCCATGAAATGGCACCTGACATCCCTGTTGCGGTGGGTCGCGAACCATCGAGTTCTGCATGGTCTCCACTATCCGCGTCATCTGAGTCATCTGGGCCATCATGCCCTGCATAAATATGTATGGGTCAACCCGAACACCTTCCGAGTGAGATGCCTCCCGGGTACGACTCCCTGACAGTGAATGATTATCTGCGGATGAATGAGTAGCCTCGCTATTTGATGAATTAATGATATCCCTCGCGTTCATGTGGTCATGCGCACGAGAGCCCGGGTTCCGGTCCGCACCGCGGCCTCTTCCCCTGCGCCCTCTGACAGCTCTATCCATACTGAAGTAGGAAAGTCACATGATGATTATAGATTCCGCATGAATATCGCGTTATGATTACGTTACAGAGTGACAATAATGAGCATACACGCTCTAACACAATGAATGCATTAATGATTTAATGAAATGATCGTCGACATTACGTCGGAGTATGATAAGATCGTATGAGACATCAAATGAGGTAATATGATTACCTGATGAAATTCCTGAAATGATTACCTTGAACAAGTTAACAAGGTTGAAAATTCGATCCTCAAGATCAACAACTGAACCGTGAGATGGGCTGAATGATTAATGAATTAACTGAACAATGAGATTGACTGAGTGATGAATGAATTACTGAGTAATGATATTGATTGAGTGATGAATGAATTAACTGAGTGATGAATGAATTATCTGAGTGATGATATTGATTGAGTGATGAATGAATTAACTGAGTGATGAATGAATTATCTGAGTAATGATATTGATTGAGTGATGAATGATATCGACTGAGTGGTGAGATTGAAATGATGATTGAGGATTATTAACTGATGAATGAGTTGATCCTTAATGCTTACACAAGTCACACGTGCTCCAAAACAATTAGTCATGAATCAATCATAAAACTAATATCACATATAGGTTTCAACAGAGCATGAATAATTAATGACATGATGAATGTATGAACATAAAGAGAATCGAGTCCTTACACAGGTCATACGAAGCTTCGAGGTCTCGCGATACTAGTCTTCACTGACGACGACTCGATGAATGAATGACTCGTGCGTCGCACTAATATTACGACTCACAAAACCCGGTGACTAGATTGTCATAACCTGACGGTCCCACTACTACCGCGTCGGTAGGACCACATAACTCACATCTCGGGGTATTTCACAACCCAGAGCTCGATACCATTTCGTAACACCCCAAATCCTATTGGGTTATTACGGTGCCGTGGACCCCACGCCAGGAGATCCACCAGCGAACATGACTAAAAATACATTAAATAACACAACAAGGGAAAATCATAGTCCCTACCATGACATCGACACAATATTCCGATAAGGAATTTCAACGACAAAAGTGGCCAAAATGAAATACAACAACATCCACGAACATTTGTTCGGGTAATCTGTTTCTGACAACAAGCGATAAGGCGGAGTACACTCCAGTAGTGACCAGACAATGAACAACTCGGACTAGTATCGCTCGAATGCCTCGTCGCCATCATCATGCCCCGTGTCTCAACTCTCTCCTCGCAAGCACCTAAAACATGAAGAACATGTTCGCCCCAAGTCGATCATCCAGATAATGAACATCAAATACATGTATAACATGATATGCACCCAAAGGCAGAATGAAACGGTACAATGACGATAATAATACGAGATGCTCACAAGACAAGGTAAGAACCGAGCATTCGTGAAATACTATGCCCACGACATACTATTAATACCTGTTCGACAGGTTAGAACATAAATGCCCAACGGCGAACCATGATCACAGAATACCACAATGAATTAAACGACATGAACCAAACCAGAACTGAACTTAATATGAATCATAATGCCCAATGGATCCAATGAAAATACCAAGACATTACAAAAGGCCTGAAAGTCGTTAAGCGGAAATTAACAAATATCACAAACACCTGAATTCAAAAGCGGCCATTTGTATCAATGAGGGCGGAGCCCGACGCGGCCGTATCACAATGAGGGCGAAGCCACGTGCGGCCGTATCACAATGAGGGCGAAGCCACGGCACGAAGCCGTATCACAATGAGGGCGAAGCCACGGCACGGCCGTATCACAATGAGGGCGAAGCCACGGCACGAAGCCGTATCACAATGAGGGCCGAAGCCACGGCACGAAGCCGTATCACAATGAGGGCCGAAGCCACGGCACGAAGCCGTAGCACAATGAGGGCCGAAGCCACGGCACGAAGCCGTATCACAATGAGTGATAGTGTGCTGCCTTGAGTCGGCCAACACGATGATAGTAACACACGGATAGACACCGTCCTTGACAATCCCAAATTAACACCTCGATTGCCTTAGAACGGCCAACCGACAACAATGATGCAGCGGATGATTCAATACCTCGATTTCCTAAGACGGTCAATCGATAACAATGATACCATGAATGATTAAACACTTCGATTTGCCTGAGAACGGCCAATCGATAACAATGACATGATGAATGAATGAATACCTCGATCGCCTTAGAAAGGTCAATCGATACCAATGATACAGTGAATGATTGAACCTTTCGATTTGCCTGAGAATGGCCAATCGATAACAATGATATGAAGGATGCCTCGCCACCTTTAATCGATTCTGGCAGCGAATATGAGAAATGAATACGCCGATACTTTAAATCGGCCAATACAGTTTTAATGACAACCCAACAGGAATAACAATGATCTCAACGATGTCTTAGATTGACATCAATATCAACAAAAATCGATACATCGACACCGCAAACCGGCTATCGACAATGACATTAATGACGAGTATCACAATGCCTTGAATCGGCCATTAACGCACAATAATAACATTTGGCATAATTGCCGAAAGGTATCGTATCGAACGATCTCTTGATATCAATGAATTCATGAAGAGACTAAGTCTCGGAATGATACAACACACTCATACACATATATGATGACATTTAATCTCATTGACTAGTACAAGTATAAAACTTGTCTCAAACCGAAGGCGAGAAGGTACTTCCACGATCAACGTCCTTAATGAAATTATCGGCCGCTCGAACAACCTTAAACAACACAAATACCAACAATTCTCTTAATACACGAATCAAGCATGATCACGACCAATTCAAAAGTCAAATACAACAATACCCGAAACTCTTTGGGGCATTTAAACAAACGCGTCGTAAACAATCTACAATCGTTTACAACCAAAACTCAATTCCATCTGAAACCAACTTCCAATGAATGATTCAAACCCACAAAAACTCATGAGTATTATCAATAATCCAATAGGAATACTTGAATCGATTTTTCAACAACATTTGGTCGAAAACCCCCAAAATTCCAAAGTCAACCCGTAAGGGTTCTTGAACAATTCCTCGATTATTCACAAATTCCGAAAATTACCCCAATGAATCCATAGAAATACATGTATCCAAGATATATAATCCATATCTAACATATTCCAACATAATATCGACTTAACACGAAGAGATCGAAAGCAAAACACCCAAGATCCGAAATTCTAGATCCAAGAATCATTACCTTGATTTGGAGTGATGAACTGATTTAGATGATGATTAATCCAACTTAGGAGCTTGAAGATGATGCTAGATGATTGCAGCTCGAAAAGACCTTTCCGAATCTCCCAAGCTCGTCCGAAATGGTTGAGAAATGAAGAAATGACGAAGGTTGGACCGAACTGTCCTATTTATCTTGTCGACTAGCGCGCTATGACTTGATATTTAGCTGCGCTAGCGATTCTTTGGCGATCCGGTGAGGTCTGAAATGCCTCGTTAGCGTGCGCTACGACTTGGTAGCGTGCGCTAACACCTCTGCGATAGCGTCGTTATCCCAAATTGTTAGCGTGCGCTGGCGATGTCGATACCCAAATAATGAAGTCCGAACCTCATCCTGCGCGCGCACGCGTTAGCGTGCGCTACTAATGTGACTTAGCGTGCGTTACCAGCACAATTAGCGTACGCTACTTACCACTCGTAGCGTGCGCTATGAAATTCCCAAATCAGCCCAGTACCTTCTGGACTGTCTGCCCACTCGCGCTAGCGTGCGCTAATTCTGAATCATAGTGTGCGTTACTTGCACCTCATTAGCGCGCGCTAACTAGAATATGTAGCGTGCGCTACCTCTTAAACTGAAACCCAAAATGTGATGATGATGACAATAATCCCGGATTGATCTCAAACAATGATGAGTGACGAAAAGCAACTGATACGTGATTCCAAAGTACACCGAACGATGGTTACAACTGAATGAACATGAGTGATGAATGGGTATTATTGAGTGAAAAAAATCATGAGTGACATTTACTGAGTGATGATAAATGAATTCACAACCGGGTATTACATTCATAATATTTGATGAATGATTTTGATTTCATTTCATTTATAATTCATATAGCAATGATATCATAAATATAAATTGTCGGGATGATGATTTGTATATCGTGTTCTAGTTTGGATTAAATCATAATGTATATGATTTAATTGTGTTCAAGGAAGACGTGAGTTATCTTTGGTCAAGGATATAGAATATCGGATATCGAGGATAGTTATCGTGTCGATATTGATGTCGGGACGGTGGTTTGTTGGTATAAATGGACTATACCTATTTCGGGATTATTTGTATAACTTTGTATTCGTTCAGCGATGTTGGTTCGTGGAAAGGATATTGTCTTCGACTTTGAGGTAATTTAATCAGTTATGAAGATAATTATTATGTTGAGTTGTTGTATATGTTGTACGATGATGTTTCGTATGTTTGGATTCGTATTGATTATTTCGTTGAGGGATGATGATCCCAGGGCTGATTGTATTGAGATCGTTGATCGTGTTGATCATTTGTCGGGGATGATGATCCCAGGATTGTTGTTTTGGATATTGATTAGTCATGTCGACTTTTCTTTGTCAGTTTGTCTTGTTCACTTCGGTGAGTCTTTTGATCCTTATTGGATATGTGATTCTTTGAGTTTCTTTGTCATGTTGCATCGTGACATATCTGGAGTCATATCTGCGTGCCGATTGGTTACTGTGTAGGATTTTTAGCCAGATACATGATGGTTATGCGTGGATGCATTGAACCGTGCACACGAGACGTAGTTCGTGAGGCTAATTATGTACATGTCCCACGTATATCCTGGATTCCTTATACGGGGTGGACATGTGCACGAACACATTTTCGAATCGGGCGTACTGTGACGTCCATCTTTTGAGCCATATTGTTGGGTCGTTCATAATCCATGAATGATTGGATATGTTCGACGGTTTGCGACTGGTTGTTCATACGCCCGAGGGGTATGTTCGACAGTCGAGGTTATTTCTTTGAGATCCATTATTGTTGATCATTTGGAGTTTACCTTGTTGAGGGTATTCTCGGTTATTGTTGATCATGTTTGGAGTTTACCTTGTTGAGGGTATTCTCGGTTATTGTTGATCTTTGTTGATCGTGTTAGAGTTTACCATGTTGAGGGTATTCTCAGTTATTGTTGATCCTTGTTGATCGTGTTTGGAGTATACCATGTTGAGGGTACTCTCGGTTATCGTTGATCCTTTGTTGGTCATATTGGAGTTATCATGTCGATGATATTCTCGGTTGATGTATTGGTTGATCATTGTTATTGATCGTATAAGCATTCGGATTGTACGTCGATGTTCGGGATTTGTTATCATTATCATGTGGTAGTTGATCTACAAATATGTTGTGTATTATTAGTTTATACAGGTTAAGATTTGATTGTGTAATCTGACGGACAGGATTTGGCACAGATTAGATTATTTCCGCACTTATGAGTTATGACGATGTTTTGATGATACTTGGAATTATTTGAATACAGCACATATGATTGTTGTTGAGTTCATTTCGTCATTTGAGAATGCAAAATGTGGATTATGGTAAGGATTAATTTGTTATGAATTGCCATAGATTGGTAAGGTTATGGCAGTAAGATTACGTCGGTAGTATTCTTACTATATTATTACATTGGTATGTAATTATTTATGATGATGTGATCGATATCATTATTGAGTATTGTGGCTGACCCCATCGTGGGCTTTATTTTTAGGTACTCGGAGATCGAGCTAATAGCGGTCGTGAAGGGATGAGCTTCCCGGGTGATACTGGCTGTGGCATGTTTTTGAGTATCGAGTATTCTTTTCTGATTGTTTTACTCCGCTGCAATTGTGTATTTTTGAACTGCATTTTATCCGTTGTGTGTGTATTTTAAAATGGCTTTTCGGTATCTTTACCAACTCGTGTGTACTTCCAAAATGGCCTTTTGGCATTTGCGAACTTGGGTTATTTCGTTAAACCCCTTTTTTCCGAAATTATTCTATCGGTACGTATCAGTGGTAGCTTAACGTACATTTTGAACTGTCAAGATTTGGCACTTCGCCTTGTATTTTCAAACGGTATTTTATGACGGTATTTGATAACTATGTGTTTGAAAATATTTGAGTATTTAAAATATTACCGTCATCGGCCTTTTGGCGTTTTTAAATGTTTTTGAAATGGTTTTTAGCCTGGTGGGTTCCGGCGCGGGACCCACGGCGCTGTAATATCCCAGATTATTTTTGGGGTGTTACAGAAGATGGTATCGGAGCTTGGGTTTTGTGAAACCCAGGCGTGTGTGTTATGTGGCTCTACCGGTACGGCAGTAGCGTGGCTTTTGAAAATGATTTTTCGGACTTTTGAGTCCAACCGATTTTTGGAGTTTCCGAAATTTTTGAAATCTTTTCAAATTGCTAATTGTGATATTAGTGTGTGTTGGTATTGTGTTGAGACTTCATATGGGAGTCGTGTGCTAGTATCACGGGAGATCATCGTCTTCACGCACCTGTAAGTATATCGTTTTGGTTATTCGCTTGTGGCGACGAATGATTGTTTTCGTGATGAGTTGGAAATTTTGGGTTGATCTGTTGTTTGTGGCAGGTTGCAAGTTTCGAGGACGAAACTTATTTTAAGGGGAGTAGTATGTAATACCCGGATTTTCAGTATAAATTTTTCGCGTTATTTTATCTGAGATATACTGCATAGCTTGGTGTCTATACAGTATGGATAAAATAAATTGGGAACTGAGACAGTCGTATTTGTATAATTGTTCACTACAAAAAAAATAGTTTTTACCGACGCCAAACGCCATTGGTAAAACAGAAAATGGCGTTGGTAAAAAAATTACCGACGGCAATCCGCCGTTGGAAAAACGCTCGATGGTAATTTTTTACCGACGCCGCCATTTACCGACGCCATTTTTGGCGTCGTTAAATTAAAAAAAAATCTAAAAAAGTCAGGTCAGGACTCAGGCTGTAATACCCGGTTGTAATTCAGTCAGTATCATTCAGTATTTATCATTCAGTAATTGTCACTCAGTATTTTTCACTCATTAATGATCATTTGTCACTCATATTCAATCATCATATTCACCGTTCAGAGTATTTGTATCGTGTATCAGTTGTTATTCGTCTTTCTACCTGGTTGGAGAAGGGGACCGAACATCTTCTCATTTTCATCTTTGGAACTGGCTATGTGTATTGAGTAGCGCACGCTACACACTCTTCGTTAGCGCGCGCTAATTTGGTACGGATAGGGCACGCCACTTCCCATCTTTAGCGCACGCTAGCGCGTTTCAGGCAGACAGTCCAGTGGGTACTGGACTGCAGATAAGTTGTGGTAGCGCACGCTACGAGTGTTACGTAGCGCGTGCTAGTGAGTTGGATAGCACACGCTATGTAGTCAGTGTAGCGCGCGCTAAGACCGGTCAGGCAGAGTCCAGTGGGTACTGGACTGATTTCGGATTAATCCCTAGCGCACGCTATGAGTGGATTTAGCGTATGCTAATGGGGCAGTAGCGCACGCTAATTATTGGACGTAACGCGTGGTATCGAGATCAGATCGGAGAACAGGAGGTTCTGGACTTCAGTACTGGACAGCAGATATTTAGCTAGTGCACGCTAACAATTGGAGTTAACGCACGCTATTGGGATGGAGTTAGCGCACGTTACCAAGTTGTATCGTACGCTAACGGGTCAGTCAGAGTTCATTGGAATGTTCGTATAACTCGTTAGCGCACGCTAAATATCAGGTCATAGCGTGCGCTAATCTGGAATAGTATAAATTGGACAATTAACTTGAGTTTCGACATTTTCTCACTTCTCTTCATTTTTAAGCGATTTCGGGCGATTTGGAGTGTTCTCTTCGATCTACTATCACCTATCATCATCTTCAAGTCTTTGAGTTGGATTAATCATCACTTCATCATCTCCAATACATCAAATCAAAGGTATTAATCTCTTGGATCTAGAATTTCGGATTTTTGGGGTTTTCCTTTCGATTTCTTCGTGTAAGCTTGGATTGTTGTTGGAATATGTTAGATATGAATTATCTACCATGGATAAATGTATTCCTACGGATTTAATGACTATTTTGTAGATTATTTCAAGAACCCTTGGGGTTGACTTCGGTTAATTTGGGGATTTCCGATTGATGTTGTTGTAATCTTGAATTGTGGATTCCTATTGGATTATTGATATCATTGAATTGTTTTGATGGTTTGAAATACTCATTTTGGTGTTGGTTTCGATATATTCGGGATTGGATATTTTCGGAAGTTGTGTGGTTTGCTTCGTATTCGTTAGAATGCCACAATGAGTTTCATTATCGTTGTGTCGACGTTTGAGTTAGTCGTGTTTCGTTGCTTGATACGTGTATTGAACGGTTGTTGGTAATTATTGTGTTATTCAAGGTTTTTCGAGCGACCGATTTCTTGATTAGGACGTTGTTCGTGGAAGGACATTGTCATCGGTAATGAGTAAGTTGATTCTTACTCGGTTAAAAGGATATTCATTCCTTTTGTTGTTGTTCATTCATAATCATACTCATTCATCATTGTATTAACCGTATTGAGACTTGTAATTGTCGAATAATCACTTCATTCATGAGGAACGACGGTTCCAATCATTTCATTGAGTTATCAATCACGTCACTATTATTTTCATCTCGGTGAGTCCTTCTTGGCCTTGTTGAATTATTATTCAATATTACTCTTCATGGTCATTCCTTGCCCATATGACCTTCTGGGTTCATATTGCGTGGCCGGGTGGCGATGTGTGGAATTTTTAGTCGGGCACGTGATGGTCATGTGTTGGATTCACCGACATATTGGACTGTGCACACGGTAATGTACCTCCGTGAGACTAATTAGGTACAAGGACGGGTGTGTCCGGACACTCGTCTTGTGCACATGCACATACCATTACGGGCATACTATGATACTCCTCTTCAGCGTAATTCATAACTAAGGATACTTCATAACTTCAGATATATCATGATTGTGTATTTTCAACTCTTTATGATTGTTGTTTTGTGTAACTGACCCCGTTGGGGAATTTTGTTTTCAGGTCATGGCAAGGCGAAGGCACGGGAAGAGCATGTTGACGGCGAGGAGTCCCAGTGATACTAGTAGGGGCCCCCAGTCAATTCTGTCATCTTTATTTCTATTCATTTGAAATTCCGCTACATATTCCGTTTGAAATGTTTATTTATTCAGGGTGGTGTATTTTATCTTCATATAAAATATACTAGTATTCTGTTTTATCCTGGTGTATTGTACTTAAGCTCCTCATCGGAGTAGTTGGTAATATATTGTTGTTCGGTACTACAATTATATTATTTAATTCATCAGTTTTTATTCGCCGGGTGGGTCCCAGTCGGGGGTCCACGACACTGTAATATCCGCCTAGTTTGGGGTGTTACATAGTTGGTATCGGAGCGTGGTTTTGAATACTACCTTCGGAGTCATGTCTCATTTGAAATCATCATCATCGGACTAGTATCATTGGACTTTCACATCACGTGTGACCTGTGAAAATGCCGAGCCAATCAGACCAAGAACTGTAAGATTTCTAACGCCATGGTATAATTTCTGGCAAATATCATTCATTCATAATTCATCAGTTAACAATCCTCAATCATCAATTTCATTTTGACCAGGACGGTCATGTTAACTCATTAATCACTCAATTCATTTCATTACTCAGTTGTTGATCTGTAAGATCATATCATTAATCTTGTTAACTTGTTCAAGATAATCATTTCAAGAATTTCACCAGACAATCATGTCGCCTCAGTTAATCATTCATGTAATCACTGTACTAGAGCGCGTATGCTCATTTTCATCATTTCATGGTGTAATCATAATGTGATATTCATGCGAGAGATATAATCATCATGTGACTTTCCTACTTCAGTATGGAGAGAGCAGGCAGAGGACGGGGCCGTGGTGCGGGCCGAATTTCGAGAGCTCGTGTGAAGACACGTGCAAACGCGAGGAATAATGATAATTCATCGAGCAGCGACGCTGCCACTCATTCACCTGGATGTGACCATTCACTATCGGGGAGTCGTACCCGGGACACAGCTCAGTCAGAAGGTGTTCGGGTCGACCCACTCGCTTTTATGCAGGGCATGATGGCCCAAATGACTCAGATGGCACAGATGATGGAGACGATGCACAACTCAGCTAATCAAAATCAACAGGCTCCTCCACCGCCACCTCAGAGGCAAGAGAGAAGTGTGGGCAGTATCATCGGTTACATCTCTCGCCAGCGACCACCTACCTTCGAGGGCTCATCTGAGCCGGCGGATATTGTTCATTGGCTTGAGCATTTCGAGAAGTTATTTGCTATGGTGGATTGCCCTGAAGGGCATAAAGTTTCAGTTGCGGCCTACTATCTTGGTAAGAGCGCTCATTCATGGTGGTTATCGTTGAAGCCCACCGACGGATCATGTACTTGAGATCAGTTCAAAACTCTCATGATGGAGAGGTATTATCCATCTCCACTCAGGGAGGCTAGGTTGTTGGAATTACTCACTCCCGACCTCTCAGCGGACGATGATGTTCTTGCCATCGCCGAAAAATTTTAGGAACTTCTTCCGTTCGCCTCATCTATCATTCACTTTGAGGCGGACAAAATCAAGTATTTCAGCAAGAGGCTGAAACCCCGTATGAAACTACAGTTGCTTAATCATCATTGCACCACTTTGGCCGAATTTATTGAGAAAGCTCTTACTTATGAGCTTACTGCTAAGGAAATCGCTAAGCAGCAACCTTCGTCTGCTAGCAAGAAATCGAAGAATCGTAATCAGTCTGAAGGCGGTCAGACAACCTTCAAGAAACCTCGTACGGGATCTACTTTTTCGGAGCGACCTCCTGTGATGCCTAAACCCACGGAATCTCAGTCACGTGCGGCCAGTTCGGCCATCACCTATTTTAACTGTGGGGATCTTGGTCATATCAGCACCAAGTGTCCGAGACAGACTATCACATGTCATAACTGTGGGATTGCTGGGCATAAGGCCCGTTTTTGCCGTAGGGACTCCAAACCTACTCCGGCGGCATCTCAGGCCCCGAAGCAGTCAGCTGTTCATAATCAGGCCACCCAGTCCACATCGTTCAAGACGACAGGAGCGAATAAAGTTGGAGCCTTTAGCCATCAGATGGGAGCGTCCGGTGCCGGGACTAGCAAGCCCCGAATTTATGAGATGAAGAAGACCGACGATCCGAAGGCCCGAATGATCTCAGGTACACTCGATATTCTATCTCAACCTGTGTACCCTTTTTGATACTGGTGCATCTCATTCATTCATTTCCGAGTCATGTTTGATTAGGCTACGTCTAGGTAGTGCTACTAGTTGTGAGCCGTATGTTATTGGTCTACCTGATGGTAGACGAATTATCGGGAATCGTGAGATTCAGAACTGTCCGATTCAGCTTCATGGCCGTGTATGGCTATCAGATCTTATTGTGGTAGATTTTCCAAGAGACGATGTCATCTTGGGTATTGATTGGATGGATCGTCACGATGCCATCATTAGTGTCCGTAAGCGTATGGTCACTATCATTTCAGATGATGGGGTTGAATGTGTTTTTCAGGGAGGTAATACCGGCTATTCTGGTAAAGTCATTAACTTGATGAAAGCAGTGAGGTTACTCAATCAGGGGTGTGTAGGTTATTGGTGCTATATGACCAAGACCGAGAAACCATCAGTAATGTTGACGGATATTCCGGTCGTGAGAGAATATGCCGATGTATTTCCAGACGAGTTACCTGGTTTGCCTCCACAGAGAGATGTGGAATTCACGATTGAGTTGGATCCCGGTACGTCCCCAATATCAAAGGCACCGTACCGGATGGCCCCGACCGAAATGCAGGAATTAAAGAATCAACTTGAGGAGTTGTTCGAGAAGGGTTATATCCGACCGAGTGCGTCCCCGTGGGGAGCACCAGTGTTGTTCGTCAAGAAGAAGGATGGTTCGTTCCGTTTGTGTATTGATTACCGAGAATTGAACCGGGTGACGATCAAGAATAAGTATCCTCTACCCCGTATTGATGATCTCTTAGATCAACTTCAGGGAGATTCAATATTTTCCAAGATCGACTTAAGATCTGGATATCATCAGTTGCGAATTCGGGAGTTGGATATCGCAAGGACAGCGTTTCGTACACGTTATGGTCATTATGAATTAGTGGTAATGCCGTTTGGGTTAACTAATGCACCTGCGGTATTCATGGAGTTAATGAATCGGGTTTTCATTGAATTTTTGGATCAGTTTGTTGTTGTCTTCATTGATGGCATTTTGATTTATTCTCGTGACCGAGAGGAGCACGAGGTTCACCTTCATCCGGTTCTCGACGTGTTGAGACGATAGCAACTTTATGGAAAGTTTTCCAAATGTGAATTCTGGATGTGCGAAGTGACGTTTATCGGACATGTAATTTCATCAGACGGAGTGCGTGTTAATCCTCAGGAGACGGAGGCTATCCAAGATTGGTTACCTCCGAAGAATGTTAAGGAAATCCGAAGCTTTCTCGGATTAGCTGGTTATTGTCGGCGGTTTATGGAATGATTTTCTAGAATCGCTCAACCATTGACGAACCTTTTGCAAAAGGATAAGAAATACACGTGGTCCGACGCATGTCAGCAGAGTTTTGAGGAACTCAAGAGTCAGTTAACTTCAGCACCTGTCCTTTCTTTACCGCAAGGGACGGAGGGATTTGTGGTTTATAGTGATGCGTCCGGACAGGATCTCAGATGTGTTCTCATGCAGAATGGGAAAGTTATTGCTTATGCATCACGACAATTGAGACATTATGAGGTTAATTATCCGACCCACGACCTGGAGTTAGCAGCCGTGGTGTTTGCATTGAAGATTTGGCGTCATTACCTCTATGGCGTTACCTGTCAGATATTCACCGATCATAAGAGTTTAAAGTATATATTCACTCAGAAGGAGTTAAATATGCGACAGAGACGGTGGTTGGAACTAATCAAAGATTATGATATCGAGATCCTTTACCACCCGGGCAAGGCGAACGTTGTCGCCGACGCCTTGAGTCGTAAGTCCGTTCAGGAGCAGATGCTTGCTCGATTAACGATTCGAAGAAACTTGGCGGGAATTTACGAGACCGAGATCGAGTGCAGTTACAATGGCAGTACGGGGCAACCTTGTACGTTAGAGATTTCATCGCCACTTGAGGAGGCGATCAGGGAGAATCAGGGTTCAGACCCATTTTTGTTACACATTCGAGAGGATGTGACTCAGGGGAAAGCCCCCGGATTTATGGTCCACGAGGATGGACTTTTGCGTTTTAAGAATCGGTTGTGCATACCGGCGAGTGACGAGTTGAAAAACTCGATTTTGAGAGAAGTTCATGCTGCCCCTTATTCCGTTCATCCGGGATCTAGCAAGATGTATAAAGACTTGAAACAAAATTACTGGTGGAGTAATATGAAGCGAGAAGTTGCCGAATTTGTTTGGAGATGTTTGACCTGTCAGCAAGTCAAGATTGAACATCAGCGACCGGCGGGTATGCTGAAACCTCTCCCTATTCTAGAGTGGAAGTGGTAAGACATTTCTATGGATTTCATCACGAGTTTACCGACGAGTCATCGTGGCATGAATACAATCTGGGTGATTGTGGACCGCTTGACTAAATCAGCTCATTTTCTTGAGATTAAGGATATGTGGGGTCCCAGAGACTGGCCCAATTATTCATCAAAGAGATAGTGAGACTGCACGGTACTCCTAAAAGTATCATTTCCGATCGTGACGGACGATTCGTGTCACATTTTTGGAAATCAGATCATCATGCTATGGGAACTCAACTTAATCTCAGTACCGCTTTTCATCCTCAGTCCGACGGACAATCAGAGAGGACTATTCAGACATTGGAGGACATGTTGAGGGCATGTGTCCTCGTTTGGAAAGATGATTGGGAAGCCCAACTACCATTGATCGAGTTCACGTATAATAATAGTTGGCATGCTTCGATTAAGATTGCACTTTACGAGGCCTTGTACGGTCGTCATTGTCGATCTTCGTTGTGTTGGGACGACCTATCAGAATCAATCGGCACCGAGCCCGATATGCTTATAGCCACCCGGGATAAGGTAGCTTTGATCAGGATTCGCATGTTGACAGCTCAGAGTCGACAGAAATCATATGCAGATAACCGTCGTCGACCTTTAGAGTTCGAGTCAGGTGACCATGTTTTGGTCAAGGTATCCCCGAGTCGTGGTATCTTCCGTTTCAGAAAGAGGGGAAAGTTGAGTCCGAGATTCATTGGACCGTTTGAGATTTTGGATCGAGTAGGCGAGTTAGCTTATCGATTAGCTTTACCTCCGGCGTTGAGTCGAATTTATAATGTGTTTCACATCTCTCAGTTGCGGAAGTATGTTGCCGACCCGAGTCACATACTTCAGTTCGACGAAATCGAGATCGCGGATGATCATTCGTACGAGGAGCGTCCTGTACGAGTTTTGGAGCGGCGAATCAAACAGTTGAGGAACAAGACGATTCCTTTGGTCAAAATTCAGTGGTCTAGACACGGAGTTGAAGAGGCTACTTGGGAAACCGAGGATAGTATGCGGGAGAGTTATCCCGAGTTGTTTGGACCTTAGTTTCGGGGACGAAACTCTTTTAAGGGGGGGTGTATGTAATTCCCGGTTGTAATTCAGTCAGTATCATTCAGTATTTATCATTCAGTAATTGTCACTCAGTATTTTTCACTCATTAATGATCATTTGTCACTCATACTCAATCATCATATTCACCGTTCAGAGTATTTTTATCGTGTATTAGTTGTTATTCGTCTTTCTACCTGGTTGGAGAAGGGGACCGAACATCTTATCATTTTCATCTTTGGAACTGGCTGTGTGTATTGAGTAGCGCACGCTACGCACTCTTCGTTAGCGCGCGCTAATTTGGTACGGATAGCGCACGCCACTGCCCGTCTTTAGCGCACGCTAGCGCGTTTCAGGCAGACAGTCCAGTGGGTACTGGACTGCAGATAAGTTGTGGTAGCGCACGCTATGAGTGTTACGTAGCGCGCGCTAGTGAGTTGGATAGCGCACGCTATGTAGTCAGTGTAGCGCGCGCTAAGACTGGTCAGGCAGAGTCTAGTGGGTACTGGACTGATTTCGGATTAATCCCTAGCGCACGCTATGAGTGTATTTAGCATACGCTAATGGGGTAGTAGCGCACGCTAATTATTGGACATAGCGCGCGCTATCGAGATCAGATCAGAGAACAGGAGGTTCTGGACTTCAGTACTGGACAACAGATATTTAGCTAGCGCACGCTAACAATTGAGTTAACGCACGCTATTGGGATGGAGTTAGCGCACGTTACCAAGTTGTATCGTACGCTAACGGGTCAGTCAGAGTTCACTGGAATGTTCGTATAACTCGTTAGCGCATGCTAAATATCATGTCATAGCGTGCGCTAATCTGGAGAAGTATAAATTGGACAGTTAACCTGAGTTTCGGCATTTTCTCACTTCTCTTCATTTTTAAGCGATTTCGGGCGATGTGGAGTGTTCTCTTCAAGCTACTATCACCTATCATCATCTTAAAGTCTTTGAGTTGGATTGATCATCACTTCATCATTTCCAATACATCAAATCAAAGGTATTAATCTCTTGGATCTAGAATTTCGGATTTTTGGGGTTTTCCTTCCGATTTCTTCGTGTAAGCTTGGATTGTTGTTGGAATATGTTAGATATGAATTATCTACCATGGATAAATGTATTCCTATGGATTTAATGACTATTTTGGGAATTATTTCAAGAACCCTTGGGGTTGACTTCGGTTAATTTGGGGATTTCCGATTGATGTTGTTGTAATCTTGAATTGTGGATTCCTATTGGATTATTGATATCATTGAAGTGTTTTGATGGTTTGAAATACGCATTTTGGTGTTGGTTTCGATATATTCGGGATTGGATATTTTCGGAAGTTGTGTGGTTTGCTTCGTATTCATTAGAATGCCACAATGAGTTTGATTATCGTTGTGTCGACGTTTGGGTTAGTCGTGTTTCGTTGCTTGATACGTGTATTGAATGATTGTTGGTAATTATTGTTTTATTCAAGGTTGTTCGAGCGACCGATTTCTCGATTAGGACGTTGTTCGTGGAAGGACATTGTCATCGGTATTGAGTAAGTTGATTCTTACTCGGTTAAAAGGATATTCATTCCTTTTGTTGTTGTTCATTCATAATCATACTCATTCATCATTGTATTAACCGTATTGAGACTTGTAATTGTCGAATAATCACTTCATTCACGAGGAACGATGGTTCCAATCATTTCATTGAGTTATCAATAACGTCACTATTATTTTCATCTCGGTGAGTCCTTCTTGGCCTTGTTGAATTATTATTCAATATTACTCTTCATGGTCATTCCTTGCCCATATGACCTTCTGGGTTCATATTGCGTGGCCGGGTGGGGATGTGTGGAATTTTTAGTCGGGCACGTGATGGTCATGTGTTGGGTTCACCGACATATTGGACTGCGCACATGGTAATGTACCTCCGTGAGACTAATTAGGTACAAGGACGGGTGTGTCCGGACACTCTTCTTGTGCACATGCACATACCATTACGGGCGTACTATGATACTCCTCTTCAGCATAATTCATAACTAAGGATACTTCATAACTTCAGATATATCATGATTGTGTATTTTCAACTCTTGAGGATTGTTGTTTTGTGTAACTGACCCCGTTGGGGAATTTTGTTTTCAGGTCACGGCAAGGCGAAGGCACGGGAAGAGCATGTTGACGGCGAGGAGTCCCAGTGATACTAGTAGGGGGCCCCAGTCAATCCAGTCATCTTTATTTCTCTTCATTTGAAATTCCGCTGCATATTCCGTTTGAAATGTTTATTTATTCAGGGTGGTGTATTTTATCTTCATATAAAATATACTACTATTATGTATTATCCTGGTGTATTGTACTTAAGCTCCTCATCGGAGTAGTTGGTAATATATTGTGGTTCGGTACTACAAGTATATTATTTAATTCATCAGTTTTTATTCGCCGGGTGGGTCCCAGTCGGGTGTCCACGACACTGTAATATCCGCCTAGTTTGGCGTGTTACACAGGCGGGTCACGTCCGGGCTCAGGTGGGGCTCAGGCGGGGGTCAGGTTCGGTCAGGTCCAGGTCCGGGCGGGTCGGGTCCGGGTCCAGGCGGGTCAGGTTCGGGCTCCATTCAATTTCAAATGGTTGAGAAAGATTTTGGTTTATAAACCACATAAAACACTACTATTTTTTTCGATGTGGGATAGTATAAAAAATTTACCGACGCCGAAATGGCATCGGTAATGGTGTAAACGGCGTCGTTAAATTAAAATAAAAAAATAAAAAAAAAATTTACCAACGCCAAAATGGCGTCGGTAAACGGCGTCGTTAATTGTGAAAAAAGAAAAAGATAATAATAAAAATTTACCAACGCCGAAGTGGCGTCGGTAAGGTCGTCGGTAAATGGCGTCAGTAAACGACGTCGTTAATTGTGAAAAAAAGAAAAAAAATAAGTCTGTGAACCGGTCGTCGGCAATGGCGTCGGTAAATCAATTAAATAACGGGCGTCGGTAATAGCGTCGGTAAATTATAAGTTTAACAACGGCGGGTACGGGCGTCGGTAAATGGCGTCGGTAAATGGCGTCGGTAAAAACTGTTTTCTTGTAGTGGTCGTATTTGGTAGACAACTACATTTGAGGATATCGTATATCAGGTTGTTTTAATTTTTGATATCGGGTATATCATATGAGAATATTATTGGATACCGTATATGTATTCAGTATGCCGTATGTTTGTATTATGTATGTCGAGACGTCGGACAGGAACAGTTGGATTTTGGCCAAGTACAAAAGGCCATTACGTACGCTAAGCTCAAGGACTTACGTACGCTAAATTCTACGTTTTACGTACGTTATGTATAAGGCATTACGTACGCAACAAGAGGAATCAGACAGATCCACAGGTGGGCCCTGTGTCGACAGCTTTTGGCAGCGGATGTCGACAGGTGAGTCAGCGGATGGATTTACGTACGCTATACAGGGTGTATTACGTACCTAATACGAGTATATTACTGTAGCAAGTCAACGTATGTATTACGTACGCAATGGATTAAGTGGTACGTACGTTAGGAGGCAGCTGGCCGAGTCATGGATGAGGACTCGCTGGATGGCCGATCACGGTCGGCAGTGACTCACAGGGATGGCCGATCACGGTCGGCAGTGACTCACTGGGCGTAAGAACTGGCCGATAACGGCCGTAAGGGTGTGGCCGGGTACGGCCGTAAGGGCCTATTATGTACGTAAGCTTTTGCAGGTAACGACCGTAAGGGTGTCGGAAGAACTGGGCAGTAGGGTATCCATGGCCGGTTACGGCCGTAAGCCATGGCCGGTTATGGCCGTAAGGAACCGACAGGTCTCGGCTATTTAAATGCCTGGACTGGGTCACTTGGCATTTTCACATTTTTTCTTCGTTCTTTCCGAGACTCTTCATCAGAAATCAATGGATTTGAGTGGGAACATCATAGAGGAACATGTTTTGGAAGTTTGATTCATGTTTAACATCTTCTTCCGCCCGGATCGAAGGTAAGAACACCTAAACTCTTGGTTTTGAAAATTTTTGGAGTTTCTTGGTGTTTTGGCCGATTTGATTCGTTTTAATCCAGATTATTGATGGAACTTTGTTGTATTCTCGGAATCATTCATTAGTCTTGAAGTTTTGTAGAACAAATTCGAGTATTTCTTCGTTAAACGATTGAATTGGATTATGGACCTTAAGTGTTTGATAAAATACCTCAATGAGTAGAGCTTGGGAATTTCTACACGTTTTCGTATGAATGGTGATTGAATTGATATTGTTGTGATGATTCTTGGTAATTACGGGAATTTTGTTAAGGGAAGATAATGAATTGATGATCAAATGCCTTGATTATGTTGTTATGATAATGGAATCATAGTATTCTCGATGTTCTTGGTGGTTTGTTGCGATTCATGATGTTATGAGAAGTATATGTTGAAGAACATGATTATATACACCTTGAATTGTGAATAAGGATTGTTTAGATGTTAGAACACACCGGATTATGTCGTTTGTGGATTTTGAATGTGATGTCGGAATAAGTTGTGTTCTTAAGGAATTCTTGGATTATATGAATTGATGAACATATTGTAAGAGGTGTTGGTGTTTTAGATATGAATATGAATATTCATATCTAGAAGTAAGTTATGTGTTTTGGTTCAATATTCGTATAGGAATACGAATATGGTTCCGGGTTTGATAAGCTTATGATTCACTTTTGAGTTTGAGAATTCACACGTATTGAACAAGTGTTCAATTCGGATAATGGAATTATTTGAAACCTTTGGAATATGGTTATCTATAATGTTGAATTAATCGGATCGTCCGGATTGATGATGATAATCGGTAATTGGTTTTTATTATAAATGTACAAGGAGGAAACTTGTAATCGTATTTAAGATTGAATGTGGAATCGGTAATGATTAGACACTTGGTTTAATTGATTATTGATATGATTATCGGATTTTGGATCGTGTTGTGGTTTTGAGTTCATGATCGATTGATTTGGTTATTCGGATTTGTGTTTAATCGGGATATTGTAGAACCGTTGTGGTTGTTGATCGATTATTGATTGTTATTTTTGATCATCGAGTTACGGCTTGTATCGTGGATATGAGTTCGTATTTGTTGAGTTGGATTATTTGGTTTTATGTATATGACCGAGGTTTCGTTGAACCGTTGAGTTTGTTGGTTGGGTATGTTGGTTATTGATTTTTATCGAATGTGTGTTAATCGGTTATTGCAATAGGTTGTGATGTTTTGATCGTGGATTATAACCGTTGTGTTGCGGTTGAGGTTGAAGAGTTCGTAGATTGCTTTTGACCGGGGCTGAGGAGCTCGTAGACGAAGGCAATGGATTTTGGTAACGGCTTCGTGGAATCGGTATCAAGGCAAGTTATACTTGTTCAGTTTATAATATTTGATGAATGATTTTGATTTTATTTCATTTATAATTCATATAGCAATGATATTATAAATATAAATTGTCGGGATGATGATTTGTATATCGTGCTCTAGTTTGGATTAAATCATAATGTATATGATTTAATTGTGTTCAAGGAAGACGTGAGTTATCTTTGGTCAAGGATATAGAATATCAGATATCGAGGATAGTTATCGTGTCGATATTGATGTCGGGACGGTGGTTTGTTGGTATAAATAGACTATACCTATTTCAGGATTATTCGTATAACTGTGTATTCATTCAGGGATGTTAGTTCGTGGAAAGGATATTGTCTTTGACTTTGAGGTAATTTAAGTATTGTTCAGTTATGAAGATAATTATTCTGTTGAGTTGTTGTATATATTGTACGATGATGTTTCGTATATGTGGATTCGTATTGATTATTCATTGAGGGATGATGATCCCAGGGCTGATTGTATTGAGATCGTTGATCGTGTTGATCATTTGTCGGGGATGATGATCCCAGGATTGTTGTTTTGGATATTGATTAGTCGTGTCGACTTTTCTTTGTCAATTTATCTTGTTCACTTCGGTGAGTCTTTTGATCCTTATTGGATATGTGATTCTTTGAGTTTCGTTGTCATGTTGCATCGTGACATATCTGGAGTCATATCTGCGTGCCGATTGATTATTGTGTAGGATTTTAGCCGGGCACATGATGGTTATGCGTGGATGTTTCTACATTGAACCGTGCACACGAGACGTAGTTCGTGAGGCTAATTAGGTACATGTCCCGCATATATCCTGGATTCCGTATACGGGGTGGATATGTGCACGGACACATTTCCGGATTGGGCGTACTGTGACGTCCATCTTTTGAGCCATATTGTTGGGTCGTTCATACATGTATGATTGGATATGTTCGACAGTTTGCGACTGGTTGTTCATACGCCCTAGGGGTATGTTCGACAGTCGGGGTTATTTCTTTGAGATCCATTATTGTTGATTGTTTGGACTTTACCTTGTTGAGGGTATTCTCGGTTATTGTTGATCGTGTTTGGAGTTTACCTTGTTGAGGGTATTCTCGGTTATTGTTGATCTTTGTTGATCGTGTTAGAGTTTACCATGTTGAGGGTATTCTCAGTTATTGTTGATCCTTGTTGATCGTGTTTAGAGTATACCATGTTGAGGGTACTATCGGTTATCGATGGTCCTTTGTTGGTCATATTGGAGTTATCATGTCGATGATATTCTCGGTTGATGTATTGGTTGATCATTGTTATTGATCGTATAAGCATTCGGACTGTACGTCGATGTTCGGGATTTGTTATCATTATCATGTGGTAGTTGATCTACAGATATGTTGTGTATTATTGGTTTATCCAGTTTGAGATTTGATTGTGTAATCTGACGGACAGGATTTGGCACAGATTAGATTATTTCCGCACTTATGAGTTATGATGATGTTTTGATGATACTTGGAATTATTTGAATATAGTACATATGATTGTTGTTGAGTTCATTTCGTCATTTGAGAATGCGAGATGTGGATTATGGTAAGGATTGATTTGTTATGAATTGCCATGGATTGGTAAGGTTATGGCAGTAAGATTACGTTGGTAGTATTCTTACTATATTATTACATTGGTATGTAATTATTTATGATGATGTGATCGATATCATTATTGAGTATTGTGGCTGACCCCGTCGTGGTCTTTATTTTTAGGTACTCGGAGATCGAGCTAATAGCGGTCGTGAAGGGATGAGCTTCCCAGGTGATACTGGCTGTGGCATGTTTTTGAGTATCGAGTATTCTTTTCTGATTGTTTTATTCCGCTGCAATTGTGTATTTTTGAACTGCATTTTATCCGCTGCGTGTGTATTTTAAAATGGCTTTTCGGTATCTTTACCAACTCGTGTGTACTTTCAAAATGGCCTTTTGGCATTTTGCGAACTTGGGTTATTTCGTTAAACCCTTTTTTCCTAAATTATTCTATCGGTACGTATAAGTGGTAGCTTAACGTACATTTTGAACTGTCGAGATTTGGCACTTCGCCTTGTATTTTCAAAGGGTATTTTATGACGGTATTTGAGAACAATGCGTTTGAAAATATTTGAGTATTTAGAATATTACCGTCATCGGCCTTTTGGCGTTTTTAAATGTTTTTGAAATGGTTTTTAGCCTGGTGGGTTCCGGCACGGGACCCACGGCGCTGTAATATCCCGGATTGTTTTGGGGGTGTTACATAGCTTATTTGACATTTTCCCTTATGCGGGTCTGAAAGATAACTCGCATCTGCATATCCCACCAGATAACATCCATAACTTTTCGAATAATATAATCTAAGGTTGATGGTGCCGTTTAGATAATGTAAAATATGTTTGACATCGTTCCAATGTCTTGTAGCGCGTGTAAAGCTATATCTTGCCAAGAGATTTATATAAAAAGCTATATTTAGTCTACTACAATTAGCATGATAATTGACCAATTGCACTGAGATATAGTACTTCATGACCAAGTATTATTTCCCATCTTCAAGTGGTCCAAATAGATATTTAGTTACATTAAGTGTTGTAACGATCATGAGTAGTTGAAGTTCTTTATCCATGTAAAAACGCTTCAACACTTTTTTTCATATAAGAAGATTCATGAGCAAATAGTCCTCCATGGACATGTTCGATTTGAAAATCCAAATAAAACTTTGTTTTCCCTAAATTTCGCATCTCAAATTCATTTCTTAAGTATTCAGTATCTTTATTGAGCTCTTTAGGAGGCCCAATCAAGTTTAAGTCGCCAACATAAACTGCTATAAATGCAAATCCACTATCAGTTTTTTTTATAAAAATGTAAGGACGGACTTTGTTCTTTATACCCTTATTTCAACAGATATTCGCTAAGTCTATTGTACCATATTCGTCCAGATTGTTTTAGCTCATACAATGATCTTTGCAGCTTAACCGAGGACATGCTTTTGGGATTTGAATTACTTTCTGCTGATAATTTAAATCCTTCATGGATTTTCATATACATGCCACTATCAAGTGAACCATATAGATATGCGGTACCACATCCATGAGGCGCATATCGAGCGTTTGTGACAAGTCATACTTATCAAAAATCTCAAAGTAATCATGTCCGTCACCAAAGAGTATGTTTCCTCATAATTAATTCCTAGACATTGAGAGGAACCTTATGCTACGAGTCTTGCTTTGTATCTCCTAATTTCATGATGTTCATTTTTATTTATAACAAAGACCCATTTGTATCTTATAGGGATAGTATTTCTTGGAGTTTGAATGACATGTCCAAACACCTTTTATTTTGCAAGGAATTTGATTCAGCCCTCTATGGCTTCTTTCTATTTTGGCTAATTATCTCTATTTTGACAGTCTCCAACAGAGTTCAGTTCAGGATCCTTATTTGAAACTTCACGAGCCATAATAAAGGCAAACATGTCATCCATGATGATATTTTCCCTCTCTAATAATTTACTAGAAGATGAAAAATCTATTGAGATCTCATTATATTCAAACACTAATTGTTCTTCATGAACTATATTATATTGATTTGACTGATCAATCATCATTCTTATTTGGTTCTCATCTTGCACTTTCCTTTTTTAGGTACAAAATCGTTTGAACTAATTGATCGACCACGCTTTTGGCGTACTTTGAATTTATTTGCTGCCACTGCTTGTCCTTCAGGGACATCAGTTCTGGCTGGTGCATTTGCAGAAGGTGTGTAGGATTTTGTCACTCTTCGTGTATCAACGAAAGCATCAAGTAATTGATTGGCAATCTTTTGTAAGTAAATGATCTTTTCAACCTTTTACTCACATTGGCTATTCCATAGATCAAAATATGATAGAGTTTCTTCATTCCAAGAGATATCCTTTTGATTTTCTGCATGTAGTTTTTTCCTACCTGTTATGGGTGTGTCATTTCATCAAAATGGCATTCTACAAATTATTCAGTAAATAGATTCACCTATTAAGGTCCAAGATACCTTATGATTAAAGTGAATCAAACCCAAAATATATCCCAAGCCTTTATTGGGGACCCAATTTATGCATTTTAAGGGTTCAATTGGGACTTGAATAATACAACTAAAGCTTCATAAATGAGAACCATCAGGTTCTCGACTAGAGAAAAGTTGCATGGGGGAATACAGGTGATAAGTCAATGTCCTAATACAAATTAATGTTGATGCATGTAATATAGAATGACCCCAAGCAGAAGTTTGGAGTTTTGATTTTATAATTAATGGTCTTGCAATCAGTTTAAGATGTTTACACAAGCAGCTCTGCTAGATCATTTTGAGTGTAGACATAAGCAACCGAATGTTCAACCTCAATTCCAATTGCCATGCAATAATCGTCAAATGACTGAGATCTAAACTCACCAGTATTGTCAAGACAAATTGCGTTGATTGAATTATCAGGGAATTGAGATCGTAATTTTGTTATTTGGGCAAGTAGCACAGAAAATACCACATTTATGGTTGAAAGTCAACTCACATGGGACCATTTAGTAGACACATCAATCAATATCATAAAGTATCAAAATTGTTCCACATGGTCGGTCTGTTGATCCACAAATAGCTCCTTGAAATCTTTCTAGGAAATATGGAGATTCAATGCTAACTTTCGTACTTGAAGGCCTAGTGATTAACTTGCCTTGCGCAGAAGAATCACATGAGATTTCATTTTATAGAAGAACTTTATGGTTCTTTATATTATGCCCATATGAAGTGTTAATTATTCGACGCATCATATTTTCTCCAAGATGTCCAAATCTATCATGCCAAAGCATAAAGATCTTTGGGTCATTGAACTTCAAATTCATGGCATGATTTGCCTCAATTAATTTTATGAATGTATAATATATTCAATATAATAATGTTAAGAACTTTTGTTTTGTTTGCTTCTTGCCAAACACAAAAGAATTTATACAAAGGTACTCATTGCTACCTTCTTGTATTATCTCGATATGGTATCCGTTGTAGCAGCTATCCTTAAAACACAGTAAATTCCTTCTTGATTTACTAGAGTAAGTGCATAATCTATAACAAATTATTATTATTTGGTAAAATAATACATGATATTCCAAAGCCTTCAATGATGTTTGATGCACTTGATATGGTATTAATATTATCTTATGATAATGTTAATTTTAGAAAGTATGTATGATCTTGGAGAACGTTATGCGTAGTTGTATTATCGACTAGACAAATACCACAAGAATCCATTGAATTTTCTTTAGTAATTTAAAGAAACTTTTAGAGCCATAATTTAATTATTATGAAATAATTATTCTAATTCGACAGAAACAACCAAAGACAAATCAAGATATTGAAGAAAGAATTTAGTGGTTCCTAATAAAAGCAAAGCAACAATTCTCAAACTAATCAATATCATCTAGTACCACTGCCGATCAAGTGATTAATATCTTCTTTTGCATCAACAAAGCAATTATAGATACCTAGGTGGGTTGTAAGTGCACTGTCATAATCAATGCCATTATTTTCGGTCTTCTCTTTTTTCTTGATTGGTTTCTGATAAAGATCCATGAGGTGTTTTACCGTACGACAGGTACTTGACCAATGCCCAGTCATGCAACATATATGGCATTTATCTTTCTTTTTGGACGAGTTTAATCATTGGATGTTTTGTGCATTTTGTTGTTGGATGTTTCGCCATGGGTTGTGCGAGGCCCAAAACCACACCCACATCCATATCCGCACCCAAGTCCACGCTTGTGTTCGCAGCTGTAAGCAAATTAAATTTGTACCCAATCAAATGACGGCATATGTACAAGTACATATTAAATTAAATTACTATTTATATTTTTGGGATTTAAATAAATTAATTATGAAATTAAATAGTTAAATTATCAATATTTAATATACATGGTATGAGCTGGTCAAATCACATGGGTATACGGATACTCATAGTTGGTAAGCATATAATTGACTTACTGCACATGAAGAAAATCAAATAACATCTCGTCAAAACAAAAGCAAATAGAGATAAATCAATCAAATTGATATTGGCCAACCGAATCACACCATGTGGTAATGATGATCAATTAGATTAATATTGGTTAACTAAATCACGCCATATGGCAATGAATTGATATTGGCCAACCAAATCACGCCATATGACAATTATAACCTGTAACGCCCCGACTTTCTAGGGGTAATTATAGGGGAAAATATGAAAAAGGTAAATTTTGACAAAAATAATTTTTTTTTGAGAATATTAAAATTCTCGCCTACAAAGTCGAGTCGCTACACTGACATAAATTAAATACCTTTAATTAGGCAACAATACGTCATAGATAAGAGATAATAATTGCGACGGAAGAATAAATTATAAATTTGTTAATTTTTAAACAGAAGTTTCCACAATTAAATTCCACGAAAAACATGAGATATAAAGGAAAACATCATTTAATAAAATTTTATTCATATGTCCTCTCGGCTCGTTCCTTCGTCCATCCAGCTCGGTTTAACCTGCGGGATCAATAAAAGTGGGGGTGAACTTTTTTCATCTCGTGGAAATCACACATATCACAGTAATATACAATCTCATAGAAAATATTTAAATGATTATTCTACCAATAACATTACCTCAACATGACTACACACACAATACCAAAACATGAATCGAGCACGCATGTGAATATTGAGGTTGTGCAGGTGCCCCACACAACATATATCTTAAGATAGCCTCTTTACACGTATACAGGTGAGCCTGATTTACAATATGTATCATCAATTTTAAACATGAATAGAATATCACATATACAATCTAATTAAAGTAATTAAAGTGATAGTGAAAATTCCCACCTGAATAAATGATGGTGCTTGAACTTCAGTATGAAGATGCTCGACTCACAGTCCTAAACCCGTAAATCCTCGTTAAAGTCTACATATAATAATAATTTAATCATTATAAAATATTATGATATAATGACTGAAATTAAAATATATGCATAAAATTGGACTAATTATTAATTTTAACTGAAGAGTCAACATTTTAATGTCTTGGTCAAAATAGGACCGAATTGAAGGTTCTAAAGTTGATTGGGGTCAAATTGCAAGATCTGATAAATCTGGAGGCTTAATACGAAGAACTGGAAAAGGGATATGGTTAAAATCGAAGTAATTAAAAGTGTCTGGGGTTAAATTAAAAGTCACTGAAAAGAATGGGGGCTAATCTGCAAAACCCTAAATTTTTGCGGGTATAAATACTCGTAACCTATCCCCCAGCCGACACTTCACTCACTTCCCCGTCTCTCTCTCTCTCTCTCTCTCTCTCTCTCTCTCTCTCTCTCTCTCTCTCTCTCTCTCTCTCTCTCTCTCTCTCTCTCTCTCTCTAAATTCCTTCTCGGCCGACAAACTCACTATTCTCTCAACTCTCCTATGCCCGACCCTCTTTGACGAAACCATACACCTAGGATATTCGATCTCTCTCTGTCCCAATAGATCTCTCTCACAATCCTCCCTCTATTGAAGATACTCCTGGCGAACACACGCTAACTTATCTACAAGGCGACCGGTGCCGACCAAGACGGAAGGCTGCAGCGGCGGCGATGTAGCTGTAACACCCCGAGATATTCAGAGTATATTACAGCGCCGTGGATCCCTACATGGGACCCACCAGGCTACAACAAGAAAACACTACTCGACTAACATCTCGGTTAGCGAGGACACACATTTAAATAATATGACATATAAAGATACACCCGGAATGACCGGTGAAATAAGCATCAACCGACAATGTAACGATTTAAAGTAATACAATACGGAGTTTGAAATGAATAGCCTAAGTACTCGCGAGTACCATCTATAAGTTTCAAAAGTGGACAACAACCATATCGAAATAGACAAGAGAAATCAGAGGACCAAAATGCACATGTCAACGACCCTGGCCAACATCCTCGTACTGTCCCAGTGCCCGCTCGTCCGGAAGAACATAACCTGAAATCCATAACAAGAATTTCCCCAAAACGGGTCCCCAAAGGGGTTAGCAATTACGCTAGTACAAGTAATCAAGGCAAACCAATCGCTTACACATTTCATAGTATAATGCACCAAAAACAATTTCAAAAGCCAAAACCAGACATGTCTTTTCCGGAAACGAACAGTCAAATAATCAATTTGCCTAGGACCAGGACGCCACCATGAATCCCACCCGAGGCCTCTAAGGACCCCTTCCGAGCTGGCTACTTTATAAAAACAAATCACGCACAGGCATCGCCTAGGACCAGGACGCCACCATGAATCCCACCCGAGGCCTCTAAGGACCTTTCCGAGCTGGCTAGCGAAACAAACTCGTGAATCCAGAGTGAAGTCATAGATTCCCCCGAGGCCCCATCGGACCCTCCCAGGGTGAGCAAAGCACACACAATATACATTACCATTTCATGTTAAGCATAAAGGTTTCCAAAAAAATACTTGCCTTGAATTATTGACGACGCAACGAACGGAAGGATAATCACCAACGAACGCTAAGAATCAACGGAACCGAACCTAACGATTCGAATAACATAATAACAACCAACTCTAGACGAATATGGAAATGGAATACACCCGAAAACCCGCCTACGATTCATGTTTATTCGTACAAAAATAACAACGAGGGCAGACCACAACCAAACCCTCTCGGTTTCGCAAAACCATGAAAATATACCATGAATCCGTAGGGAAACTAAGAATACCAACAAGATTAATCATATTCATCATGAATCCACCAACAAAATGGAACGGATCGGAAGAAAGTCCCAAAACCCCCAAATCGCCCAAAAGTAGGGTTCTAAGAGATTTACCTTGGATTGAGGATGAAGAACACAAGTAGGTGTTGTTAATCTACTTCAAAAACTCAAGGTAGAGGATGCCTGAAATAATCGGAGGAAGGGATAGCTCGGAAATCGCCTGGAGAAGCTCTGCGTCGCGGGGAGGAGAAGAAATGAAAATAATATGTCATCTGGGTCAACTCCCTGGTTTATATAGCCAGGGAGTGTTAGCGCGCGCTAATCCTCAAGGTTAGCCTGCGCTAACGGGATAAAATTACAGGCCAAACAGTTAGCGTCCAGTCCAGTAGCCAGACTTCTGGCCGTTAGCGTGCGCTACTCGAGACGTAGCGTGCACTAAAAACCTCTCGGTAGCGTGTGGTATCGATCAATAGCGTGCGCTACCTGGACATCAGCCGAGTCCAGAAGTTAACTGCCCACTACTCACCTGACCCGTTAGCGTGCGCTACCATACAAGCGTAGCGTGCGCTAACTGGCACCTGACCGAGTTCAGTAGTAAACTGCCCAGTACTGGACACTCACGCTAGCGCACGCTACCGGGTATCATCAGCGTGCGCTAGCCTCCCGACATTAGCATGCGCTAGTCTACGTAGCGTACGCTAATACGCCAGTCCAGAAGGATGGAAAATAGCACTGCCACTCCTAGGGCTAACTCGCTAGCGCGCGCTACGAAGTAAACGTAGCGTGTGCTACTAAGGGACCTCTAGCGTGCGCTATGCAGAAAATTTAGCGTGCGCTAGATACGGAATATAAACGGTCCAAAACACCGGAATATGAACGAAACATCAAATGGAATATCTCAAAACGCATCATAACATAGAGTGGACACCCACGGCAACCCCGAAACGGCGGTTCCGTACAACAATTACGAGGACCAAATCAATAGATGACGGAAAAGACACACTGAAAGATACACGAGGGTCACTACAACCAAAAAATACACCGAAAAATGAAGATACAGGGGAAAGAAAAATGCGGATATTACATTCTACCCCTCCAAAAATAAGTTTCGTCCCGAAACTTAAGAAACAAACAACTCAGTGTAGCTAGCACGCATGCTATCCTCGGTTTCCCAAGTTGCCTCCTCGACACCGTGTCTCGACCACTGCACCTTGACCAAAGGAATGGTCTTATGCCTCAGTCGTTTCTCACGATTCTCCAAAATCTTTAAAGGGCGCTCTTCAAAAGTAATATCCTCGGCGACATCAATCTCATCATAATCGAGGACGTGGCTAGGATCCGGGACATATTTCCTCAGCTGGGAAACATGAAAAACGCTATGAATATGACTCAAGGTCGGAGGTAATGCCAAACGGTATGCCAACCCACCGACTCGCTCGAGAATCTCAAAGGGTCCAATAAATCTCGGACTCAACTTCCCCTTCTTCCCGAAACGGAAAACTCCTCTCGTCGGCGACACCTTCAGCAAAACGTGGTCTCCCACCTCAAATTCTAAAGGTCGACGACGGACATCGGCATATGATTTCTGTCGACTCTGGGCAGTCAACATCCATTCCCGAATTAGTTCTATCTTCCGTCTCGTCTCTAAAACAACATCCGGTTCGATCCCAACCAAATCGGACGCCTCATTCCAACAAATCGGTGATCCACATCGTCGCCCATAAAGTGCCTCATACGGTGCCATCCGAATCGACGCGTGCCAACTATTGTTGTACGTGAATTCGATCAATGGCAAATGCTCCTCCCAGTCGTTGCTCCAATCGAGAGCGCACGCACGCAACATATCCTCGAACGTCTGGATAGTGCGTTCCGACTGACCATATGACTGAGGATGAAAAGAGGTACTCAAACGCAAACGAGTACCCAACGCTTTATGCACCGCCTGCCAAAAGTGCGATACGAATCGGCCATCACGATCCGAAACAATAGACTTCGGAGTACCGTGAAGCCTCACAATCTGCGCGATAAACACACGAGCTAACTTCTCCGGGCCCCAAGTGTCCTTGATGCCCAGAAAATGTGCCGACTTGGTCAGACGATCTACAATCACCCATACCAAATTCATGCCCGACCTCGATCTCGGCAGACTCGTAACGAAATCCATCGATATATCTTCCCATTTCTATTCCGGAACGGTAAGTGACTGCAATAACCCAGCCGGTCGCTGATGCTCGATTTTGACCCGCTCACAAGTCAAGCACTTCGCTACAAACTGCGCAACCTCTTTCTTCATATCATTCCACCAGAAGTTCCTCCTCAGGTCCTTGTACATCTTACTCGAACCAGGGTGAACGGAGTAAGGTGTAACATGGGCCTCACGCAAAATACTTTGTCTCAACTCTGAGTCGTTCGGCACACAAAGCCGACTCTGGAATCTCAAAATACCATCCTCGTGAATCACAAACCCAGGAGACTTTCCCTTAAGAACGTTCTCTCGGATTTGAGTAATCATCGGATCCTCTAACTGCTTCAGCTTAATTTCATCGAACAAGGACGACGAAATCTCTAAGGCACAAAGTTGCCCGACAGCTCCAGGCAACAAAATCTCAACATCTAACTCGATCAAAGTCCGCCGGAGCTCCGACTGAGACGTAAGAATCTCAAGTGTTCGCAACGCAACCGATTTCCGACTCAAGGCGTCTGCCACGACGTTCGCCTTGCCCGGATGATAAAGGATTTCGAGGTCATAATCCTTAATCAGCTCTAACCACCTCCTCTGACTCATATGCAACTCCCGCTGAGTAAATATGTATTTCAGACTTTTATGATCGGTAAAAATCTGACATGCAGAGCCAAAAAGATAGTGACGCCAAATCTTGAGCGCAAAAACGACTGCCGCTAACTCCAAATCATGAGTAGGGTAGTTCAGTTCATACGGCCTCAACTGTCTCGACGCATAGGCAATGGTCTTGCCGTGCTGCATCAATACGCACCCAAGACCTTTACCCGAAGCATCACTATATACGGCGAAAGCCTCGTTACCACATGGCAACGCCAAAACCGGGGTTGAGGTCAAATGCTTCTTCAGTTCCTCAAAACTCAACTGCCTCTCGTCATTCCAGATGAACCTTTCAGATTTCTGGAGCAACTGTGTAAGTGGTCGAGCTAGTTTCGAGAAACCCTCACCCGAAGCTGATAGTAACCCGATCTCAAGTCGATCTTCGAGAATACCGCACCTCCCTGCAACTGATCGAACAAGTCATCAATCCTCGGCAGGGGATACTTGTTCTTGATAGTCACCTTGTTTAGTTCGCGATAGTCGATACACAAACGCAGTGAACCATCCTTCTTCCGCACAAACAGGACTGGTGCGCCCCAAGGCGAGGCGCTCGGTCGAATATACCCCGACTCGAGAAGCTCACTCAATTGCTTCTTCAACTCTGACATCTCTTAAGGTGCCATGCGATACGGCGCCTTTGAAATCGGAGCCGCGCCCGGCTCTAACTCTATAGCAAACTCAACCTCGCGATCCGGTGGCAATCCCGGTAACTCGTCAGGAAATACATCAGGAAACTCAGTAACGACTGGAATCGACGAAAGCTCGACTCCACCATTCTCCGCCTTCAAGGCGTAGCACCAATAACCAGTACACTTCTTTCGCAGGAGTTTCATCGCCTTCAAGGCGTTAATAACAAACTTCTGGTTTCTCTTTCGCCCCGCGAAAGAGTGTTCAGTGCCGTCCTCGGCTAACATGGTAATGATCCTCGTGCGGTAGTTCATGATTGCACCATGCCGCTCGAGCCAATCATCCCAAAGAATCAAATCCTCACCCTCAATATCAACAACAATAAGATTAGAGAGCCAAGCTCTCTCACAAATAAACACGGAGCAGTCTCGGACCTCTCGATCGCCAACGATCCTATCACCGCTAGGAAGTTTAACGATGAAGGACTCGCAGGGCGACAAACAGTTGAGACTTAAACGGCGCACACACCCCAATGATATGAACGGATGTGTAGCACCAGAATCAAAAAGAACACTAACGGGATGAGAATGAATATGAACGGTACCTGTCGCCACAGTGGCCGCTGGATCATCAGCCTTTCTCATCTCATAGATACGTGGAGGGGCGGAGCCAACACTGGAAGCTTCCCCTCTAGCGGGCTGGCCCCGACCTCTCCCTCGACCGGCACCCGGCGGAGGCTGCGGAGCAAAAGAGCCCTGATTCACACTCGGCTCCATAGGTGCTGGAAAAGGAGTCTGCGCACCAAAAAGCCGCCTTGCCCGCTCACAAAAGGAATCCTTGTGGCCCGACTGACCACAAGTATGACAAATCAGAGGCGGACGAGGACACTCCCGGTTCAGATGGCCCGGCTCGCCACAGTTAAAGCATTTGGTATCCCGAACGAGGGAACTGGCAGTACCTCGATAGCCCCCAGAGAAACGAGCCGAATTACCACCAGGAATATTCGCAGACTGAGACTTGTGCTGACCTCCACCCTTGTGACTCAAGAAATTTCCGGTGGATTTCTGTTTCTTACTCTCCCGAACCGCCGCACTGGCCGTCACCGACATATCATAGGCAAGAGCTCGACTCTGATAATCCTTCAGGGTAGTGCATACAAGTCCAGACATGTAGTCCCGAATCGACAGTTTCATACGTCTGGAGAAATGAAAAATTTTGTCGCTCACCTCGACAACTTGAGTCTTCACGTAACCCAACTCCTTGTTAAAATCGGCAATAGCTTGGGATACGGGAATATCCCGAGGTTGAGCATCATAGAAGGCATTGACTCGAGCCTGTCTAACCGGCCACGAGCAATATTCGGTTTCCATCAATTCCTGAAATTCGGCCCACGAAGCAACATGATCTTTAGGCCCAACGGCCTCCCACCAATTTGTGGCGTCCCCAGTGAGAAAATACTGGGCGATAGGAACTTTACGGGCCTCGGGACAGTTGGTGGCAACAAAGACTTTGGATATCTCTTTGATCCACCCTTCCTAGCCAATCGGGTCAGAGGCTCCCGTGAACTGAGGAGGATGCATCTTGATGACATCCTGGAGCCAACGGTCCGCTCCGTCCCGAGCAGCATGGGCTGGATTATGGACCGCCTGGGCAATCGCCGCCATCTGGTTTACGATCTGTTGCATAACAGCCGCAACACCAAGGTCAGCGCCACATTGCGAAGAAGCATGACTGTGACGGTCGCCGGTACTGCCGTCTCCCGAAAAATGCGACGTGGCCGCCCCACCGGCTGCCCCACGTCCTCGGCCGCGTCCACGACCACGACCACGACCACGGTTTCCTCCGGCATCCATACTGGTGTTAAGAGATAACAGAAGTATATCGAGGATGAGTAAGGGAGGAAAAAGTAATTACGATGATAAACAAAAGAGGGAGAATAACCACAGTTCAAGAAACGGAATACAATACGAGAAAGTAAAGAATCAAGTAAGGAAACTTACGAACACTGGAAGTACTGAGATGCCAGCAGCGGTGTGACAATGTGCAAAACAAAACACGACTAGACCCAAATAACCGACAAGCCTAGGTATCCATAAACCTAGAGCGCTCTGATACTATTTTCTGTAACACCCCGAGATATTCGGAGTATATTACAGCGCCGTGGATCCCTACATGGGACCCACCAGGCTACAACAAGAAAACACTACTTGACTAACCATCTCGGTTAGCGAGGACACACATTTAAATAATATGACATATAAAGATACACCTGGAACGACCGGTGAAATAAGCATCAACCGACAATGTAACGATTTAAAGTAATACAATACGGAGTTTGAAATGAATAGCCTAAGTACTCGCGAGTACCATCTATAAGTTTCAAAAGTGGACAACAACCATATCGAAATAGACAAGAGAAATCAGAGGACCAAAATGCACATGTCAACGACCCTGGCCAACATCCTCGTACTGTCCCAGTGCCCGCTCGTCCGGAAGAACATAACCTGAAATCCATAACAAGAATTTCCCCAAAACGGGTCCCCAAAGGGGTTAGCAATTACGCTAGTACAAGTAATCAAGGCAAACCAATCGCTTACACATTTCATAGTATAATGCACCAAAAACAATTTCAAAAGCCAAAACCAGACATGTCTTTTCCGGAAACGAACAGTCAAATAATCAATTTGCCTAGGACCAGGACGCCACCATGAATCCCACCCGAGGCCTCTAAGGACCCCTTCCGAGCTGGCTACTTTATAAAAACAAATCATGCACAGACATCGCCTAGGACCAGGACGCCACCATGAATCCCACCCGAGGCCTCTAAGGACCTTTCCGAGCTGGCTAGCGAAACAAACTCGTGAATCCAGAGTGAAGTCATAGATTCCCCCGAGGCCCCGTCGGACCCTCCCAGGGTGAGCAAAGCACACACAATATACATTACCATTTCACGTTAAGCATAAAGGTTTCCAAAAAAATACTTGCCTTGAATTATTGACGACGCAACGAACGGAAGGATAATCACCAACGAACGCTAAGAATCAACGGAACTGAACCTAACGATTCGAAGAACATAATAACAACCAACTCTAGACGAATACGGAAATGGAATACACCCGAAAACCCTCCTACGATTCATGTATATTCGTACAAAAATAACAACGAGGGCAGACCACAACCAAACCCTCTCGATTTCGCAAAACCATGAAAATATACCATGAATCCATAGGGAAACTAAGAATACCAACAAGATTAATCATATTCATCATGAGTCCACCAACAAAACGGAACGGATCGGAAGAAAGTCCCAAAACCCCCAAATCGCCCAAAAGTAGGGTTCTAAGAGATTTACCTTGGATTGAGGATGAAGAACACAAGTAGGTATTGTTAATCTACTTCAAAAACTCAAGGTAGAGGATGCGTGAAATAATCGGAGGAAGGGATCGCTCGGAAATCGCCTGGAGAAGCTCTGCGTCGCGGGGAGGAGAAGAAATGAAAATAATATGTCATCTAGGTCAACTCCCTGGTTTATATAGCCAGGGAGTGTTAGCGCGCGCTAATCCTCAAGGTTAGCGTGCGCTAACGGGATAAAATTACAAGCCAAACAGTTAGCGTCCAGTCCAGTAGCCAGACTTCTGGCCGTTAGCGTGCACTACTCGAGACGTAGCGTGTGCTAAAAACCTCTCGGTAGTGCGCGCTATAGACCAATAGCGTGCGCTACCTGGACATCAGCCGAGTCCAGAAGTTAACTGCCCACTACTCACCTGACCCGTTAGCGTGCGCTACCATACAAGCATAGCGTGCGCTAAGTGGCACCTGACCGAGTTCAGTAGTAAACTGTCGAGTACTGGACACTCACGCTAGCGCACGCTACCGGGTATCATCAGCGTGCGCTAGCCTCCCGACATTAGCGTGCGCTAGTCTACGTAGCGTATGCTAATACACCAGTCCAGAAGGCTGGAAAATAGCACTGCCACTCCCAGGGCTAACTCGCTAGCGCGCGCTACGAAGTAAACGTAGTGTGCACTACTAAGGGACCTCTAGCGTGCGCTATATAGAAAATTTAGTGTGCGCTAGATACGGAATATAAACGGTCCAAAACACCGGAATATGAACGAAACATCAAATGGAATATTTCAAAACGCATCATAACATAGAGTGGACATACGGCAACCCCAAAACAGCGGTTCCATACAACAATTACGAGGACCAAATCAATAGATGACAGAAAAGACACATTGAAAGATACACGAGGGTCACTACAACCGAAAAATACACCGAAAAATGAAGATACAGGGGAAAGAAAAATGCGGATATTACATTCTACCCCTCTAAAAATAAGTTTCGTCCCGAAACTTAAGAAACAAACAACTCAGGGTAGCTAACACGCATGCTATCCTCGGTTTCCCAAATTGCCTCCTTGACACCGTGTCTCGACCACTGCACCTTGACCAAAGGAATGGTCTTATGCCTCAGTCGTTTCTCACGATGCTCCAAAATCTTTAAAGGACGCTCTTCAAAAGTAATATCCTCGGCGATATCAATCTCATCATAATCGAGGACGTGACTAGGATCCGGGACATATTTCCTCAGCTGGGAAACATGAAAAACGCTATGAACATGACTCAAGGTCAGAGGTAACGCCAAATGGTATGCCAACCCACCGACTCGCTAGAGAATCTCAAAGGGTCCAATAAATCTAGGACTCAACTTCCCCTTCTTCCCGAAACGGAAAACTCCTCTCGTCGGCGACACCTTCAGCAAAACGTGGTCTCCCACCACGAATTCTAAAGGTCGACGACGGACATCGGCATATGATTTCTGTCGACTCTGGGCAGTCAACATCCATTCCCGAATTAATTTTATCTTCCGTCTCGTCTCTAAAACGACATCCGGTTTGGTCCCGACCAAATCGGACGCCTCATTCCAACAAATCGGTGATCGACATCGCCGCCCATAAAGTGCCTCATATGGTGCCATCCGAATCAACGCATGCCAACTATTGTTGTATGTGAATTCGATCAATGGCAAATGCTCCTCCCAGTCGCTGCTCCAATCGAAAGCGCACGCACGCAACATATCCTCGAACGTCTGGATAGTGCGTTCCGACTGACCATCTGACTGAGGATGAAAAGAGGTACTCAAACGCAAACGAGTACCCAACGCTTTATGCACCGCCTGCCAAAAGTGCGATACGAATCAGCCATCACGATCCGAAACAATAGACTTCGGAGTACCGTGAAGCCTCACAATCTGCGCGATAAACACACGAGCTAACTTCTCCGGGCCCCAAGTGTCCTTGATGCCCAGAAAATGTGCCGACTTGGTCAGACGATCTACAATCACCCATACCATATTCATGCCCGACCTCGATCTCGGCAGACTCGTAACGAAATCCATCGATATGTCTTCCCATTTCCATTCCGGAATGGGAAGTGACTGCAATAACCCAGCCGGTCGCTGATGCTCGATTTTGACCTGCTGACAAGTGAAGCACTTCGCTACAAACTACGCAACCTCTTCCTTCATATCATTCCACCAGAAGTTCCTCCTCAGGTCCTTGTACATCTTACTCGAACCAGGGTGAACGGAGTAAGGTGTAACATGGGCCTCACGCAAAATACTCTGTCTCAACTCTGAGTCGTTCGGCACACAAAGCCGACTCTGGAATCTCAAAATACCATCCTCGTGAATCACAAACCCAGGAGACTTTCCCTTAAGAACGTTCTCTCGGATTTAAGTAATCATCGGATCCTCTAACTGCTTCAGCTTAATTTCATCGACCAAGGACGACGAAATCTCTAAGGCACAAAGTTTCCCGACAGCTCCAGACAACAAAATCTCGACATCTAACTCGATCAAAGTCCGCCGGAGCTCCGACTGAGACGTAAGAATCTCAAGTGTTCGCAACGCAACCGGTTTCCGACTCAAGGCGTCCGCCATGACGTTCGCCTTGCCCGGATGATAAAGAATTTCGAGGTCAGAATCCTTAATCAGCTCTAACCACCTCCTCTGCCTCATATTCAACTCCCGCTGAGTAAATATGTATTTCAGACTTTTATGATCGGTAAAAATCTGACATGCAGAGCCGAAAAGATAGTGACGCCAAATCTTGAGCGCAAAAATGACTGCCGCTAACTCCAAATCATGAGTAGAGTAGTTCAGTTCATACGGCCTCAACTGTCTCGACGCATAGGCAATGGTCTTGCCGTGCTGCATCAATACGCACCCAAGACCCTGACCCGAAGCATCACTATATACGGCGAAACCCTCGTTACCACATGGCAACGCCAAAACCGGGGCTGAGGTCAAATGCTTCTTCAGTTCCTCAAAACTCAACTGCCTCTCGTCATTCCAGACGAACCTTTCAGATTTCTGGAGCAACTGTGTAAGTGGTCGAGCTAGTTTCGAGAAACCCTCGACGAACCTACGATAGTATCCAGCCAAACCCAAGAAACTACGGATCTCCTTCACATTTTTGGGCGATGCCCAATCCAACACTACCTCAATCTTCAGCGGATCCACTCGGACTCCCTCGGCTGAAATCACGTGACCCAAAAACATCACTTCCTTCAGCCAGAACTTACATTTCGAGAACTTCGCATAGAGTTGCTCGGTCCTCAAAATGTCTAACACTATCCGCAAATGATGGGCATGCTCATCCTCACTCCTCGAATAGATAAGAATGTCGTCAATGAAGACGACGACACACTTATCCAAATACTCAATAAAGACTTCGTTCATCAACTGCATGAACACAGCTGGCGCATTAGTTAACCCGAAAGGCATAACTACGAACTCATAATGTCCGTATCTCGTCCGAAAAGCTGTTTTCGGCACGTTGAACTCCCTCACCCGAAGTTGATAGTAACCCGATCTCAAGTCGATCTTCGAGAATACCACAACTCCCTGCAACTGATCGAACAAGTCATCAATCCTCGGCAGGGGATACTTGTTCTTGATGATCACCTTGTTTAGTTCGCGATAGTCGATACACAAACGCAGTGAACCATCCTTCTTCCGCACAAACAGGACTGGTGCGCCCCAAGGCGAGGCGCTCGGTCGAATATACCCCGATTCGAGAAGCTCACTCAATTGCTTCTTCAACTCTGACATCTCTGAAGGTGCCATGCGATACGGCACCTTCGAAATCAGAGCCGCGCCCGGCTCTAACTCTATAGCAAACTCAACCTCGCGATCCGGTGGCAATCCCGGTAACTCGTCAGGAAATACATCAGGAAACTCACTAATGACTGGAATCGACGAAAGCTCGACTCCACCATTCTCAGCCTTCAAGGCGTAGCACCAATAACCAGTACACCCCTTTCGCAGGAGTTTCATCGCCTTCAAGGCGTTAATAACAAACTTCTGGTTTCTCTTTCGCCCCGCAAAAGAGTGTTCAGTGCCGTCCTTGGCTAACATGGTAATGATCCTCGTGCGGTAGTTCATTATTGCACCATGCCGCTCGAGCCAATCATCCCCAAGAATCAAATCCTCACCCTCAATATCAACAACAATAAGATTAGAGAGCCAAGATCTCTCACAAATAAACACGGAGCAGTCTCGGACCTCTCGATTGCCAACGATCCTATCACCGCTAGGAAGTTTAACGATGAAGGACTCGCAGCGCGACAAACAGTCGAGACTTAAACGGCGCACACACCCCAACGATATGAACGAATGTGTAGCACCAGAATCAAAAAGCACACTGACGGGATGAGAATGAATATGAATGGTACCTGTCGCCACAGTGGCCGTTGGATCATCAGCCTTTCTCATCTCATAGATACGTGGAGGGGCGGAGCCAACACTGGAAGCTCCCCCTCTAGCGGGCTGGCCCCGACCTCTCCCTCGACCGGCACCCGACGGAGGCTGCGGAGCAAAAGATCCCTGATTCACACTCGGCTCCATAGGTGCTGGAAAAGGAGTCTGAGCACCAAAAAGCCGCCTTGCCCGCTCACAAAAGGAAGCCTTGTGGCCCAACTGACCACAAGTATGACAAATCAGAGGCGGACGAGGACACTCCCGGTTCCGATGGCCCGGCTCGCCATAGTTAAAGCATTTGGTATCCCGAACGAGGGAACGGCAAGACTCGATAGCCCCGGAGAAACGCAGCCGAATTACCACCGGGAATATTCGCAGACCGAGACTTGTCGACCTCCACCCTTGTGACTCAAGAAATTTCCGGTGGATTTCTGTTTCTTACTCTCCCGAACCGCCGCACTGGCCGTCACCGACATATCATAGGCAAGAGCTCGACTCTGATAATCCTTCAGGGTAGTGCAGACAAGTCCAGACATGTAGTCCCGAATCGACAGTTTCATACGTCTGGAGAAATGAAAAATTTTGTCGCTCACCTCGACAACTTGGGTCTTCACGTAACCCAACTCCTTGTTAAAATCGGCAATAGCTTGGGATACGGGAATATCCCGAGGTTGAGCATCATAGAAGGCATTGACTCGATCCTGTATAACCGGCCACGGGCAATATTCGGTTTCCATCAATTCCTGAAATTCGGCCCACGAAGCAACATGATCTTTAGGCCCAACGGCCTCCCACCAATCTGTGGCGTCCCCAGTGAGAAAATACTCGGCGATAGGAACTTTACGGTCCTCGGGACAGTTGGTGGCAACAAAGACTTTGGATATCTCTTTGATCCACCCTTCCCAGCCAATCGGGTCAGAGGCTCCCGTGAACTGAGGAGGATGCATCTTGATGACATCCTGGAGCCAACGGTCCGTTCCGTCCTGAGCAGCATGGGCTGGATTCTGGACCGCCTGGGCAATCGCCGCCATCTGGTTTACCATCTGTTGTATAATAGCCGCAACACCAAAGTCAGCGCCACCTTGCGAAGAAGCATGACTGTGATGGTCGCCGGTACTGCCGGCTCCCGAAGAATGCGACGTGGCCGCCTCACTGGCTGCCCCACGTCCTTGGCCGCGTCCACGACCACGACCACGGTTTCCTCCGGCATCCATACTGGTGTTAAGAGATAACAGAAGTATATCGAGGATGAGTAAGGGAGGAAAAAGTAATTACGATGATAAACAAAAGAGGGAGAATAACCACAATTCAAGAAACGGAATACAGTATGAGAAAGTAAAGAATCGAGTAAGGAAACTTACGAAAACTGGAAGTACTGAGATGCCAGCAGCGGTGTGCCAATGTGCAAAACAAAACACGACTAGACCCAAATAACCGACAAGCCTAGGTATCCATAAACCTAGAGCGCTCTGATACCATTTTCTGTAACACCCCGAGATATTCGGAGTATATTACAGCACCGTGGATCCCTACATGGGACCCACCAGGCTACAACAAGAAAATACTACTCGACTAACCATCTCGGTTAGCGAGGACACACATTTAAATAATATGACATATAAAGATACACCCGGAACGACCGGTGAAATAAGCATCAACCGACAATGTAACGATTTAAAGTAATACAATACGGAGTTTGAAATGAATAGCCTAAGTACTCGCGAGTACCATCTATAAGTTTCAAAAGTGGACAACAACCATATCGAAATAGACAAGAGAAATCAGAGGACCAAAATGCACATGTCAACGACCCTGGCCAACATCCTCGTACTGTCCCAGTGCCCGCTCGTCCGGAAGAACATAACCTGAAATCCATAACAAGAATTTCCCCAAAACGGGTCCCCAAAGGGGTTAGCAATTACGCTAGTACAAGTAATCAAGGCAAACCAATCGCTTACACATTTCATAGTATAATGCACCAAAAACAATTTCAAAAGCCAAAACCGGACATGTCTTTTAGGAAGCGAACAGTCGAATAATCAATTTGCCTAGGACCAGGACGCCACCATGAATCCCACCCGAGGCCTCTAAGGACCACTACCGACATGGCTACTTTATAAAAACAAATCACGCATGTGCATCGCCAGACCAGACGCCACCATGAATCCCACCCGAGGCCTCTAAGGACCTTTCCGAGCTGGCTAGCGAAACAAACTCGTGAATCCAGAGTGAAGTCATAGATTACCCCGAGGCCCCGTCGGACCCTCCCAGGGTGAGCAAAGTACACACAATATACATTACCATTTCACGTTAAGCATAAAGGTTTCCAAAAAAATACTTGCCTTGAATTATTGACGACGCAACGAACGGAAGGATAATCACCAACGAACGCTAAGAATCAACGGAACTGAACCTAACGATTCGAAGAACATAATCACAACCAACTCTAGACAAATACGAAAATGGAATACACCCGAAAACCCGCCTACGATTCATGTATATTTGTACAAAAATAACAACGAGGGCGGACCACAACCAAACCCTCTCGATTTCGCAAAACCATGAAAATATACCATGAATCCGTAGGGAAACTAAGAATACCAACAAGATTAATCATATTCATCATGAATCCACCAACAAAACGGAATGGATCGGAAGAAAGTCCCAAAACCCCCAAATCGCCCAAAAGTAGGGTTCTAAGAGATTTACCTTGGACTGAGGATGAAGAACACAAGTAGGTGTTGTTAATCTACTTCAAAAACTCAAGGTAGAGGATGCCTGAAATGATCGGAGGAATGGATCGCTCGGAAATCGCCTGGAGTAGCTCTGCGTCGCGGGGAGGAGAAGAAATGAAAATAATATGTCATCTGGGTCAACTCCCTGGTTTATATAGCCAGGGAGTGTTAGCGCGCGCTAATCCTCAAGGTTAGCGTGCGCTAACGGGATAAAATTACAGGCAAGCGATTAGCGTCGATCTAGTAGCGGACTTACGGCGTTAGCGTGCGCTACTCGAGACGTAGCGTGCGCTAAAAACCTCTCGGTAGCGCGCGCTATCGACCAATAGCGTGCGCTACCTGGACATCAGCCGAGTCCAGAAGTTAACTGCCCACTACTCACCTGACCCGTTAGCGTGCGCTACCATACAAGCGTAGCATGCGCTAACTGGCACCTGACCGAGTTTAGTAGTAAACTGTCCAGTACTGGACACTCACGCTAGCGCACGCTACCGGGTATCATCAGCGTGCGCTAGCCTCCCGACATTAGCGTGCGCTAGTCTACGTAGCGTACGCTAATACGCCAGTCCAGAAGGCTGTAAAATAGCACTGCCACTCCCAGGGCTAACTCGCTAGCGCGCGCTACGAAGTAAACGTAGCATGCGCTACTAAGGGACCTCTAGTGTGCGCTATGCAGAAAATTTAGCGTGCGCTAGATACGGAATATAAATGGTCCAAAACACCGGAATATGAACGAAACATCAAATGGAATATCTCAAAACGCATCATAACATAGAGTGGACCCACGGCAACCCCAAAACGGCGGTTCCGTACAACAATTACGAGGACCAAATCAATAGATGACGGAAAAGACACACTGCAAGATATACGAGGGTCACTACAACCGAAAAATACACCGAAAAATGAAGATACAGGGGAAAGAAAAATGCGGATATTACAGTAGAAACGATGACCTCCGACGGAGTGAAACAGGTAAGGTCTGTCTGGTCATGGTTGTAATCCGATGTGGGCTGTCTGAGGAGTTTGCGGGTTCAGGCCGCGGTTTATAGTCGGGCGAAATAGGTTGCAATTGATTTTCGGGCTTGGCCCGATTTCGGGATTCTTCTATTCGGGTAAGTGAAAAATATTGAGTTTTGATTTGGTATTTGGCTTGAATCATTCAAGTTTCTGAATATGGTTTAGAGTTTTTCTGAGTTTCGGGTTTGATTCGTATTCAGGGCTGAACTGGGCTGAGGGTGCTCCGAATCTGGTGCTTGAACTCGGAAAAAGGTGTCAATTTCTAAGTTGTTTGAGAAGATGATTTAATCTGTTTTGAATCTTTTGACGATGTTTATGTTTGATATTGCAGGTATTGAGTGTTGGTTGAAGGGTATCTGGAAGTGGGTTTGTGTCTGCTTCTGTTTGTGAATTCAAAACTGAATCTAAGAATTGGGTTCATAAATTCTGGTGTTGGTATTATACTTGAATAATTAATAACACTATTATAAAAATAAATAATGACTACTTGAATATATATCTGACAAAATGACTCGGGCTAGGACTTGTGATATGTCGAAATAAATGTTCATGATCCTCTAAATGAAATTAAATGAAATGAAATGCATTATAATGTTATTATGAATAATAATATTACATTATGAAAATGGCGGGTATTACATCCTACCTCTTTTAGAAAAAATTTCGTCCTCGAAAATAAATGATATACCTCGATTGAAAAAATTCGGATACCGATCTTGAAGTTCTTCCTCGTGCTCCCAAGTGGCTTCATCTTTACTGTGGTTACGCTATTGGATCTTAAGAAACACCTTCTTTTTGTTCCTCAACTGTCGGACTGATCGGTCGAGAATCAGTTCTGATTGTTCTTCATAAGTAAGATCTTTGTTCATCTCCACGGCGGTATAGTTGATGACATGGCTGGGATCGTGCACATACTTCCTCAAAAACGATATGTGGAAAATATTGTGCACAGCCGAAAGTTATGGGGGTAAAGCCAAACGGTAAGCTAACTCTCCAATTCGATCAAGAATTTCGAACGGTCCAATGTATCTCGGCCTCAACTTGCTCCTTGGACCAAAACAAATAATTCCATTGGTAGGAGATACCTTCAGCAATACTTTGTCGCCAACATAGAATTCGAGATCTTTACTACGCTTGTCGGCGTAAGACTTCTGGCGATCCTGTGCTATCTTGATCCTTTCACAAATCTTATCCACTACACCTACTGTCTGTTCAGTCATCTCGGGACCCAAGATTCTCCTTTCACCTACTTCGTCCCAATACCGTGGTGATCGACACTTCCTACCGTATAAGGCTTCATACGATGCCATACGGATTGTCGACTGATAACTGTTATTATAGACAAATTATACCAAAGACAAAAGTCGTTCCCAATTATTGCCATGTCTAACACACATGCTCGCAACATATCCTCAAGAATCTGAATGGTCCTCTCAGACTGACCATCAGTCTGAGGATGATAGGTCGTACTAAAATTTAATTGCATTCCCAAGGCTTCTTGCAAACTTTCCCAAAAACACGATGTGAAACGAGTATCCCTGTCGGATACTATAGAGACTGGCACTCCATGCAATTTAATAATCTCACTGATGTAAAGTTGAGCATACTGATCCATTCAAAAGTTCATCTTAACTAGGATAAAATGAGCTGACTTTGTGAGTCGGTCCACAACAACCCAAATAGCGTGGTTTTCTCTTTCCGTTCGAGGCAAACCTACCACAAAGTCCATCGTAATGTGTTCTCATTTCTATTCCGGAATATAAAGTGATTTAAGTAGTCCAAAGGGGCGTTGGTGTTCTGCCTTCACTTGTTGACAAACTATACACCTTCTCACAAAGTCTGCCACATCTCTTTTCAATCCTTCCCACCAAAAATGTCCCCTTAAGGTCTTGGTACATCTTTGTACTCCCATGGTGTGCTGTATATAGGGTATTATGTGCCTATTTCAATATTGCTTCTCTCAACTTGACAACATTGGGCATACAAATTCTCCCTTCATAGTACATTGTGCCATCATCGGACACACTAAATCCCTTATCCTCACCTGAAAGAGTACGTTCTTTCATTTTGACTAAAAAGTCATCTTGTCCTTGACCTTCTTTGATCTGTTTCCTCAAGGTTGGTTGTACCACCAAACTAGCCAATAATGACTCAACTGGGTTCGATGGTGTAGCCATCTCAAGGTTCATTATTGCAAATTCCTTGACCAAGCTTTCCTCTTTGGTCAACAAACAGGCTAGGTCTCCTCTCGCCTTACGGCTCAGTGCATCAGCAACTACATTTGCTTTACCAAGGTGGTAATGGATTGTACAATTGTAGTCTTTGACCAGCTCTAGCCATCTGCGCTGCCTCATATTCAATTCCTTTTGTGTGAAAATATATTTCAGACTTTTGTGTTATGTATAAATTTCACACTTACCTCCATACTGCTAATGTCTACAAATCTTCAAGGCATGAACTACCATTTCTAATTCCAAATCATGAGTAGGATAGTTCAGCTCGTGCGGTTTTAGTTATCTCGAAGCATAGGCAACTACCTTGCCCTCCTGCATCAATACACATTCCAAGCCTTGCTTGAATGCATCACCGTAGATGACGAATTCTCTCGTCGAATCGGGAATTGTCAAAACTGGTGGTGTAGTCAATCTGCACTTAAGTTCTTGGAAACTCTTTTCGCACTTCTCATTCCATGAGAAAACTTCTCCCTTCCTAGTCAATTTAGTCATTGGTGCAGCTATCTTCGAAAATCCCTCGATAAATCTCCGATAATAACCGGCTAAACCCAAGAAGCTACGAACTTCATTTGCATTACTCGGTACTTTCCAATCATTGACTGCCTCTACATTAACCGTGTCAACCTCGATTCCTTTAGAAGTGATCACATGCCCCCAAAATGCAACTCGGTTAGGCCAAAATTCACACTTGTTGAACTTCGCATACAACTTCTCCTTGCGCAGTATTCCCAATACTATTCAAAGATGCTGCTCATGTTCAACCTTGCTCTTTGAATACACAAGTATGTCATCTATGAACACAATGACAAACTTATCCAAATAAGGTTGAAATACACGGTTAATGAGGTCCATGAATACCACTGGTGCATTAGTCAAACCAAATGGCATCACTATAAACTCATAGTGTCCATATCGAGTTCGAAATGCTGTCTTCGGGATATCGTCATCCTTAATCCTCAGTTGGTTATATCCGGATCTCAAATCTATTTTCGAGAATACTCTTGATCCTCCAAGTTGATCGAATAGGTCCTCTATTATAGGAAGTGGATATTTGTTCTTTATCGTGAGTCGATTAAGTTCACGATAGTCTATGCACATCCTCAAACTTCCATCCTTTTTCTTCACGAAGAGTACTGGCGCACCCCATGGTGAAACACTTGGTCAGATAAATCCAGAGTCAAGCAGTTCTTGAAGTTGCACTTTCAGCTCTTGTAATTCCTTGGGCGCCATTCTATAGGGGGGCTTTCGATATTGGTGACGCTCCTGGCACTAAACCAATCGAGAACTCAACTTGGCGACTCGGCAGAACTCCTGGAAAGTCTTCGGGAAATACATCTGGATACTCCTTGACGATAGGTACATCAGCTACCATCTTCTCTGAGTTGTTTTCCCCATCACATTCACCAGGAATCACTTCTTCAACATCTTCACAGCTTTCATGGCTGAAATCACTTTCGGCGTACTACTGTGTCTTACTCCCTCAAATATGATCTTGACATCAACAGACGGGCATAAGGGTACCCTCCTTTCAGAGCATTCAACTATAGCTCTATGTTTGTCCAACCAATCTATACTCAAAATAACATCAAAATCACTAAGTTCAACTATGTCCAAGTCGGATAAGAAGCTATGTTCGTTAATCTCTATCTTCACATTGTTATTTATCGAGCCTACACGCACTACTCCCCCTGCAGGCATGCTAACTAACAGAGATCTAGGGGCTTTACTACTTCTACAACCAATCATAGTAAAAAGCTTCCTAGAGATGAATGAATGAGATGCACCCGTATCAAACAACACCAAAGAAGGAATATTTGCAACTGACAACATACCTGACATGGTTTGGGGTTCAGTCCCTTCTTCGGCCTCGGCCATGTTATACACTCGAGCTTTACCTCCTGGGCCTTGACCTTGCACACTATTTCCTATGCCTTTTCCTTTCTTCGGACATGCTGAGGTCATGTTTCCTTCTTCACGGCAAAATTAGCACCTATTATGACCAAGCATACAAGTACTTTTATATCCCTTACCACAAGTAGCACATGTAGGTTTATCGGACTGGGGTTTCGCCCCCGAAAATCTAGTCTTAACATTCTTCTTACTACCACCTCCTTGATCGTGCCACTTGCGCTTGTTATTTGCTGCAACTGGTGGTGCTCTTGCCTTCTCCACACCCAAACCAGCAGAAATGTCCTCGACCCTTGCAACTACTTCATTATAGATCAGACGCCCATGTACAGCCAAATGATGACGAATCCAGTCACGTAGTCCATCTTGGAATTTCTGGGACTTCATGTCATCCGTCTCAACCATGTGAGGAGCAAAACGACACATGTGGTTGAACTTGTGCTCATAATCGGTGACCGACATTCCTCCTTGGGTCAGATCTAGGAATTCCTTTTGCATCTTGGTTTTGTACGCACTCGGGTAGTACTTTTCCATAACTATTTTCTTGAACTGGTCCCAAGTGAATGCGTCCTTCTCGTCTTGGGTTTTGAGCCTCCACACTCCAATCCACCATGTCCTAGCATCCTCCTTGAGCTGAAACACGGCACATGACACCTTCTGAGCATCGGTGCATGTCAGGTAGTTGAAGATGCTGTCTAGGTTCAACAACCACTCTTCTATTGCTGCTGGTCCCTCACAACCAAGAAAGACGGGTAGCTTGAAATGATTGAACCGCTTGATAACTTGAGCTTGAGCTTGCTCAGGATTATTAGGCGGTAAAATGGTTGCGCCTTGAAGCAATGTGGCCAGTCCAGCCAAAAGCTGATCTTGGGTGGGTTGAGCGTTGCGGTTTTCTCGGTTAGTCATGAGTCTACCAATGAGTTGTAAAACCCATTAGTCGATGCAGTGCGAGAAATAAAGAATGAGAAAATAGGTAGAACGCATATAATAGTCGCAACACATAAAAAAATATAAAGCCAATAGAATAACCGATATTCATTATATAATATGTTTTGAAAGAAATGGAACTGGAAACATCCACTGGAAATCTCAACATAGTAGTTATATAATAAAATGAACTAAGCCTACGGCTACTCCTCATCGTCACTGCTAATAATCTCAATAACATGAATAGGGGGTCGCGGCTCAATCCACGAAGTGACGTCATCATCAGACTCGATGTCTGCCATCAACACGTCCTTCATATTTTCTGCGAGGTCCACCTTTGAGCTCTCATCGGGAACTTTCTATGGATCTTCTTTAGAATCCTCCTCAGGGTCTTCTTCGGGATCCTCTTCTGAGTCTTCTTCATCCGTAGAGTTGGAACTCCAATTTGCAGCTAGTGTCACCTCTCGAGCATACATATCCAATAAACGTCCAGCTACGAACTGGAAATCATCTGCGGTCTCTCGCTCTTCCGTTGATCTCTTTATGGACTCTTTCCAAATCCAGAAGATAAAGTAACTCCAATATTCGGCTAACTTCTCCATTAGGTGTTCTAGCTGTTGCGCGACGAAACCTCATTTCCCAGACCGCAACCACTTGCTCAGCCTGTTGATGACATAGTATGGTGCATTTTCTGGTAAACTCGGATTATTCCACCAATCTTTGCGTGCCACAAGATGCGAGTCAAATGTAGCATGAACTCTCTTACGTGGTGTCATTCTAGGTTTTGCCATTCTAACAATTCGTACATACATATATAATTATGTAAATAAAATGAAATGACATATGCATGAATAATGATTGAAATTTGGTACCTTGGACAGAGTGACGAAGTGACGAAGCTGAGAGCATATGATACTTTTATATTTTAGCGAGTCTACAGAAAGGTAAAACCCGCTCTGATACCACTATGTAACGCCCTGACTTTCTAGGGGTAATTATAGGGGAAAATATGAAAAAAGTAAATTTTGAAAAAATAATTTCTTTTGAGAATATTAAAATTCATGCCTACAAAGTCGAGTCGCTACACTGACATAAATTAAATACCTTTAATTACGCAACAAACGTCATATATAAGAGATAATAATTGCTTATTCAACTACATATAACATGGAAAGCATTTAAATGATTATTCTACCAATAACATTTTCCTCAACATGAATACATACACACAATACCACATATAACATGAATCGAGCACGCATGTGAATATTAAGGTTGTGCAGGTGTCCCCACACAACATATATCTTAAGATAGCCTCTTTACACGTATACAGGTGAGCCTGATTTACAACATGTATCATCAATTTTAAACATGAATAGAATATAACATATACAATCCAATTAAAGCAATTGAAGTGATAGTGAAAATTCCCACTTGAATAAATGATCCTGCTTGAACTTGAATATGAAGATGATCGACTCACAGTCCTAAGTCCGTAAATCCTCGTTAAAGTCTACATATAATAATAATTTAATCATTATAAAAATATTATGATATAATGACTGAAATTAAAATATATGCATAAAATTGGACTAATTATTAATATTTATTGAAGAGTCAACATTTTAATGTCTTGATCAAAATAAGACCGAATTGAAGGTTTTAAAATTGACTGGGGTCAAATTGAAAGATCTGAGAATCTGGAGGCTTAATACGAAGGACTGGAAAAGGGTTGGGGTTAAAATCGAAGTAATTAAAAGTGTCTAGGTTAAACTGAAAGTCACTGGAAAAAGTGGGGGCTAATCTGCAAAACCCTAAATTTTCGCGGGTATAAATACTCCTAACCTATCCCCCAGCTGACACTTCACTCTCTTCCCCGTCCCTCACTCTCTATTCTTATCTCTCTCTCTCTCTCTCTCTCTCTAAATTCCTTCTTGGTCGACGAACTCACTATTCTCTCAACTCTCCTACGCCCGACCCTCTCTGACGAAACCATACGCCTGGGATCTTCGATCTCCCTCTCTCCCAACAGCTCTCTCTCTCTCACAATCCTCCCTCTATTGAAGATACTCCTGGCGAACACACGTTCACTTGTCTACAAGGCGACCGGTGCCGACCAGGACGGAAGGCTGCAGTGGCGGGGATGTAGCAACGATGACCTCCGTTGGAGTGAAACAGGTAAGGTCTGTCTGGTCATGGTTGTAATTCTATGTGGGTTGTCCGATGAGTTTGCGGGTTCAGGCTGCGGTTTATTTTCGGTCAAAATGGGTTGCAATTGATTTTTGGGCTTGGCCTGATTTCGGGATTCTTCTGTTCGGGTAAGTGAAAAATATTGAGTTTTGATTTGGTATTTGGCTTGAATCATTCGGGTTTCTGAATATGGTTTAGAGTTTTTCGAGGTTGCGGGTTTGATTCGTATTCAGGGATGAACTGGGCTGTGGGTGCTCCGAATCTGGTGCTTGAACTCGGAAAAAGGTGTCAATTTCTGAGTTGTTTGAGAAGATGATTTAATCTGTTTTGAATCTTTTGACGATGTTTATGTTTGAGGCCGGTATTGATGGGTGGCTGGAAGTGGGTTCATGTCTGCTTCAGTTTGTGAATTCGGAACCGGATCTGAGAATTGGGTTCATACATTCTGGTGTTGAAGGGTTTGAATGGGTTATGGGTCTCATGGTTTGTATTTGTAATTAAAATTTCTAGTTTTTTGAAACATTTGGTTATATACAGCAGAATCCAATATGAACATAAATCTGAAAGTAAAGAACTTGGGGTTTGAATTTACCTCTGATGGAAGATGAAATTTTCGGTTGGAATTAATTTTCAGAAGACGAAAATTGGTGGGTGCGAACTTGACTGAAAGGTATTTGGACTGGAACGATCTGATTTTCCCGTTTGTAGAATTATGGCGTATTGTTGTGTATTGTATGTTGTGTATTTTCTTTTCTTTTTTTGTTTGGATGTTTGATCGATGATTGTAAAGAATTGCAGTGGGATTAATAGTATATTTATAGGTCGGTTTTTAAGTGTTTTAGTTGGATTAGGATTGTATGTTGGATATGTATCAAGAAGGTTGATAAAGTGAAAGAACTGTGAGGTTCATCGACTGACAAGAATTTCCTAAATATGAATAATTAAGTTTAATCATAGTTGGTTAATTCATAATACATGATTAAATATAAATGATATAATAATAATAATAGTAATGTAAAAATTATAATTTAGTAATGTGATAATAATGTCGGAAAAATAATAATGATAATAATAATATTAGTACTAATAGAATAGTATTAATAATATTATTAATAATAATAATGATGTTATTAATAATAGTAATGTTAGTATTATACTTGAATAATTAATGACACTATTATAAAAATAAATAATGACCACTTGAATATATCTGACAAAATGACTCGGGCTAGGACTTGTGATACGTCGAAATAAATATTTATGATCCTCTAAATGAAATGAAATGTATTATAATACTATTATGAATAATAATATTACATTATGAAAATGACGGGTATTACATGACCAATCCAATTGCTATTGACCAACCAAATCGTGCCATGTGTCAAAAATGACCAATCGAGGTGGAAAAGACTTATCTCCACACCTATAAAAGGAGGCCTCCATTCACAAAACAAAAACACGCAGGCAAAAGACAACATGGACAGCAACGAGCAACGAACAACAGAAGGCTTCAGAATTCTCTACAAAAATATCAAGGCAATCTTCACAATTCAAAGGCTTGTTCGTGAAAATTTCCTGGAAGCGTCTTTCAATCATAGATAAAAGTGTAAAACTCCTCGGATTAAGCGTTTCACACGAAAGTGTTCTTGAATAAAGGAGCCTCAACACGTTCTTCGCACAACATCCAGAAACTACATTCAATCAGAGATCAAGGTGTAAAACCCTGCCGACCAAGCGTTTCTACCAAAGGTGTTCATCAATGTCTTGAAGAATCAAAAGCGTCCTTGATGATTTGAAGACGTTCTTCCTAAAAGTCAAAGATATTTATCCAGAAACTCCTACAAAGCAACATTCAATCCAAAACAAGACATAAGTCCTTGAATTCACGTTAAAAATCCCAAATTCAACATAGTACGAAATCAGAGCGAGACAACGCCTCAAAACTCGTTCAAGAAAAAGTCAACCACAAAGAGAAGAATCAGAGGAATTAAATTAGAGATTTTAATCCATATTTCTTCTACATGTTAGATCAAAGAAATTCAAGTTGTAATTTATTTTTGCATTTTTATATTAAAGACACCAAATTTGTCGTTACAAATTTGGCACGGCCAGTGTGACGAACTCTACCTCTCATCTTTTTTCTTTCCAAATCAAATTTCAAGATTGTTCCTAGCAAGGTTTTTGTGAAAATGACTAATCCTTCAAAAACTTCAACTGTTAGTGCCATTACAAAGAGTATAATGAAAAGATCGCAATCACAAACGTCATCAAGAGATAACCTAACACAGGAACTACAACAAACAAGCCATACTACGCCATTGAAGGTGAAGAAGATGACTCTACTTTTTCCACTCCTGGCTCCTTGTCAGACTCTTCGTCGACCTCGAGTATAGCCCTAGTGATAATGATGAATGCTTCAATAGTTGATTAGCAACTTTCTAGCATCATGAAAGCTATCTAAGGACTCTCTAAGCATGTTCAAGATCAAGAAACTCGGATTTCTCACTTGATGAGTAATGCGGACCATGATGATACAAGCCGTACAAATGGGAAGCAGGCTGAGAAGCCAAATTATGCTGAAATCTCGACCAAGTATCAAGCTGCAGAGACTAAATTTACTGAGAAAGATTTCCAAATTTCTTTAGATGAAGGGACAAATATCGGTCAGCTCAAGGAGCTCATACTTGGAACGATAAAGGATAGATATGAAGAAGGCTCTAAATCATCATTACTTATACCAAGCCATACACTAAGAGAGTTGACAGCTTGAGGATGCCGATAGGCTATCAGCCTCCAAAGTATCAACAATTCGATGGCAAGGGGAACCCAAAACAGCATGTGGCTCGTTTTGTTGAAATAGGTAATGATGCTGGGACTTATGTAGATCATTTGGCAAAGCAATTTGTCTGATCCTTGAAAGTAAATGCTTTTGACTGGTATATCGATTTAGAAACCAACTCCATTGGCAGTTAGGGTCAAATAGAGCAAGAATTTCTTAACCAATCCTACAACACAAGGAGAATGATTAGCATGATCGATCTAACCAGCACTCGTCAGTGGAAAGATGAACTCGTGATCAATTATATTAATCAATGAAAGAACTTGAGCCTGAATTGCAAAGATCGACTATACTATGCTTCTGCAATTGAGATGTGTATCCAAGGTATGCATTGGGGCCTTTGTTACATTCTTTAAGGAATACAGCCAAGGACCTTTGATTAATATAAGAGCTCACAACAAGAGCTCACAACATGGAGCCAAACATAGACACAACTGGAGTTGATGGACCACCAATCCAGGAACCTCGAAAGTACAGAGACAAGGAACAAGTCAATAAAGGGGTAGAACTTTTGTTATCACCCCGAATAAAGAATCCATGCAAATAAATGCAAGAACTGTCAAGTACCAAAGAAACAAGAAAGATAGAAATGACAAGGGGAAAGTTGTTGTCCAAGAAAGGGGGCAAAGGTAATTGACTTTAAAAAAAATGCAGCAGAGGCAATATCCATTCCTAGACTCGAATGTCTCATGAATTTTTGATGATTTGTTAAACGATAATCTTATCGAGTTACTGAAAATGAAGCGACCATAGGAAGTTGGACGTACCGATGACCCAAAGTATTGTAGGTACCATAGACTAGTAGGCCATCCAATTCATGATTTCTTTATCTTCAAAGATAAAATCATGCAGTTGGCCGATCAAAACAAAAATCATCTTGGAAGACGAAACATATGTGAATCTTGTCACTATCAATGATGCAAACTACAATAGCCTTTCATGCCATATGACGAGTGGAGAGAAAAATAAAGACTGCTCATCTCATATAAACCATCTGGCGAAAGCAAAGAATGCATCTTAGCAGTAGTATTTACGGAAAAAGATTTGCTACTTGGTTCACAACCCCACAACCTACCATTGTTCATAACTGGATATACGAAGGAACATAAGATTAATCGAATGTTAATAGACGGAGGATCAGGAGTGAACATATTTCCTTTGAGAACGATGAAGTTGGGCATACCAGTAGATGAACTCAAAAGCAGTCATTTAATATCCAAGGGTTCAATCAAGAAGGACAAAGAGCTCTTGACCCAATTATCCTTGATTTATTGATAGATGAAATGGCCTAAGTCGTACTATTCCACGTCATAGATGCAAAGATATCATAAAATGTGCTCTTAGGACGTCCGTGGTTACATGATAATGATGTAATACCCTCAACATTGCACCAATACTTCAAGTATTGTGAAGAGGGCAATGTAAAAAGAGTGTTTGGTGACGATAAGCCCTTCACCGATGCTGAATCATACTTTGCTGATGCTATGTACTTTTTCAAGAGTAAGAAAAGTAGTGAGATTGAAGAGGACTTGTCACAAGAAGTAACAAAGAATGGATTAGTCGAATATGGTAAAATAAGTGATCTAGCATCTCTGGTTAATAAATGCAAACAACTTCCAAAATATAGTGAAGTGTTGGAAGAACTGACACTGCCTCTGACCAATATTGATGCATCTAGACCTTCTTCGCAATCTCTCAATGGATTCACTCATCGTACTCAAGGAGGTGGTACAGAACATGAAGAGATACCAGAAGTTGTGATTACGAAGTCATATAGTCGTCACGCTTTCAAACTCTTAGTTAAGGCTAGGTACGATCCACAAGGAAGCTCAACATCGAAGGACATCTCCCAAGAACTTATTAAGGAATTAAGACCTAATATTACTCAGAAAATATTAAGGAAAAGCATTTGTGCTGTCAAGGGTACAAAGAATGGCCTGAGATATGCCCCTCGGAGTCCAATTCGCATCGCAATTAGAAGAGAAACTACGAATTATATTACTGGAGATGAATCTTCGAAAACTGAAGATGCATTTGATGTGAACGGCATGAAAATGAGATGAATTTCAGTGTTTCAAAGATTGGGGCCACGTAAAAGAAATAATCGCCAAAAACTAGGAGTTACCAAGCTTCCAAATTTCCCTAAACTTTGAAGCTTGATCACATCCAATATGAAGTGAAAAACTACATTGATTAAACCATATGGAAGAGTGTCAAAGGCTAAGATACTAACAATTATATACACTCGGGGTGAGGAATATGATGATATGAAAAGTGTGGCTTCAATAAAATTCATCGATACTCAAAGTACTCGATAGTCTGTTCCTAGAGAAGAGGTCCTTCAAATAAAGATCAATTGGATGATTAGAATGGGGTACATCACTGACCAATACCATGAAATCAATTCTAGTTACAGGTAATGATGGCCGAATAAGACCAGGTGTTATCTTTAAAAGTCTAGGGGAATCCCACGAAAATGTGGTCATAGTAAATCACATCACCATATGTGAAGAAACATCGATAACAAAAGAAGATGCAGAGGATGCCCCTCCAGAACTCGAAGAAGGTGTTAAATTCACTATTGATGAGCTAAAGGAAATCATTTTGGGACATGATACTGACCTGCGACCAATATACATAAGTGCCTTGCTACCAATTGAGGAAGAAGAAGCATACACCAAACTCTTACAAGAGTTTACAGATGTGTTTGCATGGTCATACAAGGAAATGCCAGGTTTAGACCCAAAAGTTGCAGTGCATCACTTGTCACTAAAGCATTCAACCAGTCAAGCAGGGCCAATGTCGATTCTGCCCCGAGTTAGTTCCATTAATTGAAAAGGAAGTGAATAAACTCATTGAAGTTGTGTTCATTCGTAAAGTGAAGTATCCGACATAGATTTCCAGCATCATTCCACAATGGTCAAATTCAAGTATGTGTCGACTTTCGTGACCTTAACCTCGCATGCCCCAAGGATGATTTCCCATTTCAAATTGCTGAACACATGATTGATGCTACTCCAGGCCATGAAGCTCTATTTTTCATGAATAGATCATCAAGTTACAATCAAATTCGCATGTCGGTGATGAAGTGCTCACAGCATTTTATACTCCTAGAGGCATATATTGTTATAATGTAATTCGGTTTGGTTTAAAGAATGTTGGTGCAACTTACCGGAGATTAATGCAAAAGATTTTGATGACATGCTACACAAGAACACTAAGTGTTACGTCGATGACTTAGTAATGAGATCAAGAAAGAGAAAATATCATTTGAAAGATCTGAGATAAGTCTTTGAATGTCTAAGACGTTACCATCTCAATATAAACCCATTGAAGTGTGCTTTTGGGGTTACATTTGGAAAATTCCTCGGATTCATCATCCGTTATCAAGGCATGGAGATAGAAAAAGCAAAAATCGATGCAATCCTGAAAATGCCGGAACCCCGCAACATCTATGAGATCATGAGTTTATAGGGAAAGTTGGCTTATTTAAGGAGGTTCATTTCAAACCTGGTCGGCTGATGTCAACCATTCAGCCATCTTATGAAGAAAGAAAACTCGTTTAAATGGGATGAAACCTGCAAAAATGCTTTTGAGAGTACTAAAATTTTTTTGATGAGGCCACATGTGTTAGTCGCTCCAGTACATGGGCGACCATTGACTCTCTACATAGCTGCCCAAGAACGCTTAGTTAGAGCCTTACTGGCGCAGGAAAATGATGACGGGAGAGAATGTGCTCTCTACTATGTGAGTAGGATGATGGTACTAAACGGGCTGAATTATTGCCCAATCGAGAATATATGTTTATCTCATCTTCGTGATTCAGAGATTAAAACACTACTTCCAGGCTCATACGGTACATCTTATTTGAAAAGCAAATCCATTGAAATTTGTCATGTTAAAGAATGTTCTTTCTGACCGACTTGTAAGATGGTATCTTCAGCTGCAACAATTTGAGATTGTGTATGCTCCCCAGAAAGTGTGAAAGGAAAAATATTAGCAGATTTCTTAGTCGACCATCCAATTCCCGCTCAGTGGTAGTTATCTGATGACCTTCTTGGTGAGGATGCCTTGGCAATTGAAATCACTCCTCCTTGGAAGATGTACTTCGATGGAGCTTCTCACAGATAAGGAGTCGGCACCGGAGTGGTACTTATGACAGTCAATAACGAAGTTTTGCCAAAAAAAAATTTTCTTAACTGAAAATTTCTCCAACAATGTAGCCGAATATCAAGTGCTTATACTCGGGCTAGAAATAGCAGTGGATATAAAGAAACTTGCACCTTAGAGTGTACGGAGATTCATTTCTGGTAGTAACCCAGTTATGTGGGTTATATGAAGTCAAGAAACTTGAATTTCTACCTTATCACGATTATACCCGGAGACTTATGAGTTTGCTTGGAGATGTGGAAATCGAACATGTGCCAATAAGTGAAAACAAGCAAGCTGACGCTCTAGCAAATTTGGCCTCAACTATAGCGATGCCTAGAGCGTAGATCCAATCCCCGTATGTAGAAGTTGGGTCACACCACCAATCTTCAACGATCTAGACAATAAAGATATTGAAAGTCTTGTCGTGGAAGTCTTTGAAATTGAGAAAGAGGATTAACGTCAACCGTTAATAGATTATCTGAAACATGAGAAACTACCCAATGCTCCACGCCAAAGAGTCGACATCCGATGTCGTGCACCTCATTTTATTTATTATAAAATCTTTATCGGATGTCATTTGATGGTATATTTTTGAGATGTCTAAGTGGAGAAGAAGCTATTCTATGCAATGGAGAAAGATCATTCCAGAATCTGTGGAGCTCATCAGTCAGGACCGAAACTACTGGCCGACAATGGTGAGAGATTGCATGGATTATGTGCAAAATGTCAGGCATGCCACTTTCATGCAAACCTAATTCATCAACCTCCTGAGCTGTTACAACCAACAATTGCCTCATGGCCATTCGAAATATGAGGATTAGATGTTGTAGGACCATTGAAGAAGTCATCTGGTAGACATCTCTACACTGTGGCTGCTATAGATTACTTCTCTAAGTGGGCTGGAGTTGTGCCATTGAGAGAAGTGAAAAAAGAAAATGTTGCTGACTTCATCCGCATAAATGTCATCTACCGGTATGGGGTTCCCCGATACATCATTACTAATAATGGGAAGCCATTCACCAACAACCCTATTGAAAAACTTTGCGAGAAATTTGATTTTAAGCAAAGAGAATCTTCAATGTATAATGCGGCCGCAAATGGACTAGAAGAGGCTTTCAATAAAACTTTGTGTAATCTATTGAAAAAAGTTGTATTAAAATCAGAACGAGATTGGCATGAAAGAGAAAATGAAGCTTTATGGGCATACTGTACTACTTACAAAACACCAACACAAGCTATTCCTTACTCCTTAGTGTATGGTGTTGAAGCCATTGTTCCCTTGGAAAAGAAAATTCCATCTCTAAGGATGGATATACAAGGAAGCTTGACTAAAGAAGAAAATGCATGTCAAACATCTTGAGGAGTTGGAAGCCCTCGATGAGAAAAGGCTAGAACCACAATAAAGACTTGAGTGTTACCAATCTCGCATTGCAAGAACGTTTAACAAGAAAGTCAAAATGCGTTCTTTTCAAGTTTGTGATTTGGTACTTGCTGTGAGAAGACCTATTGTGGTAACCCACCATATGGGAAATAAATTGCTACCCAAAGTGGGATGGGCCCCATGTGGTGGAAGAAGTTTATACAAATGGTGCATATAAACTAATTTCTGAAGACGATGTTAATATTGGTCCTATAAATGGGAAGTTCTTGAAACGATATTACACAAAAGGCGAACAAAAACGCTCCATGACACATGAGCCTAAACTGCTAGTTACTCCGGTTCACATGAGTATAAACTGTGTATGAAAAATACCTAAGATAATTAGATGTGGTTAAACTGTTAATTTATCCCACTAAAAGTATTTAAGTGGTTAAATAAAAATACCTACTTTGTCTAAGGCGGTTAAAGAATAGTCACTCCTAACCCGTATGAGTATAAATTGTGTTTGATACCCCCCAAATAAAATTATACTTTCTTTAAACTACGTTGTCACTTGATCCTCTTTAATGAGGTACGTAGGCAGCTTGAAAGATCTCTAAGTACAGTCATTATTCAATTAAATGAAAGAGAAAACTGATTCAGCAATCATGAAAATCGATGACATAAAGCAAAATGATCCTGGAAATAAACTAAGCAAGCAGATTCGAGTTTTGCAACTCAGCTAGAGACACCCCCAAATTACAATTTGATATCTTCAAGTCTTCAGCTATGGAGTCTTCCAAGACAAGAGTATTATTAACAGCAGTAAGGGTCTCTTCAACAGTTTGGGTCTTAACCTTGGTGTTTTCAAGAGATTGTTGTCATTGTTGTAAGGCTTCAGATAAGGTAGCCTTCATCTTGTGCAACTCATCAAGTTCTTTTCCACCCGTTTCAACTCAGCCTCGGTAATTTTAAACTTGTTAGCTTCATCAGCCTCCTTCCCTTACAAATACAGAAAGAATCTCTCGCCTCGGCCAAGCGTAAAACAAGAGTCGTCTTAGCCACTCCCTCAGAAGACTTTGATATCGCTACATCATATGCGTCAGCCTTATCAAACAAAGTAGTCAATATACTCGTTATGGTGGAAGAGTTAACTTTATCAAATTTCTTCATCTCTTGCATCACATAAGGTACTTCGTCTTTCATAGAAGACAATGAGTCGATAGGGATCTCTATGATTTTCTGAATAAAATCATTCCACGAGATGAAGATATATGATCGTTGATGGTTTTAAACAGATCTTTCGCCCACGAAGACCAAAGCTGCATCCTTGCAAGGTTTTAGCATGGCAAAAGGCATTTGAGAAGTTAAAGCTGCTACTGAGGAAGAGAATTCCTCATCCGAACCACAATCACTTTCACTTCCAAAAACAAGATGCAAGGCCTGAAAGAATTACGAATTTATAAAATAGTGAGGAAAATAGAAAATGAGATAATGGGTTAACGAATAAGCATAAAAACAAGAACCTTTTGATAAGTAGGTTCAACAGTTTCCTTAGCAAGATTAAGAGGCTTAATAAGCCCCTTCATAGGTTCCTGGGGCTTATCAACCACTACAAAAAAAAAACAGTTTTTATTGACGCCAAACGCCGTTGGTAAAACAGACACGAGCGTCGATAATTCATTTACCAATGCTATTACCGACAGCAACCCGTCGTTGGAAAGATGCTCGATGGTAATTTTTTACCGACTCCGTTACCGACGTCATTTTTTACCGACGCCATTTTTGGCGTTGTTAAATTAAAAAAACATAAAAAGGTCAGGTCAGGACCGGGCCGATCTCGGGGTCGAGCGGGCCGGGCTCAGGCAAGTCATGTCCGGGTGGGCCGCGTGATCGATCAGGTAGGCCAGGCTGGCACGGGTTGAGCAAGCCCGAGCAGCAATGGTCCAACAAATTTATATCTATTGTCTTCATTAAATTTCAAATGACTGAGTAAGATTTTGGTTTATAAACAACACAATACATAACTATTTTTTCAGTATGGGATAGTGTAAAAAATTTACAAATGCCAAATGGGGTCGGTAAATACTGGCATCTGTAAACGGCGTCGTTAATTTGTGAAAAAATAATAAAAAAAATTTTAAACATAACGACGGCTTACGGAATTGGTTATAGCGTCAATAAATCTGGCGCGAATAAGTCCGCGAACCGGCCGTCGGCAATGGTGTTTGTAAATCAATTAAATAAGGAGCATCGGTAATGGCGTCAGTAAATTGTAAATCTAACAACGACGGGTATGGGCGTCGGTAAAAACTATTTTTTTGTAGTGAACTTTCTTATTTGTTTTCCGCTGACGATCAATATGGATTTTTCTTCTGATGGAGAAGCACTCCTTCTCTTACAATATTCAACAAAAGGGACTACAATGTGCATGGAAGATGGGACAATTAGGGTCTGATCAGCTCCTCTATCACGATTACCTTGCGAGTTATAATCATCAATAATTGCCACTTCTTCTCTTGGCTCGTCGCTTAGCTTCAAATTAATAAGATCCTTGATATGATCTTCTAAATTAGTACCGTGGACTTGACCCCACCATCTCTTGTACTCTGGAGAAGAATACTTTTTCGCATTCTGAGTAGCTCTTGGAAGATATGCTTTAGAAAAGGATTTACGTAAAGTGAACCATTTTCAATAAAGACTCTTTCGCTAAAGAATCTTCCCAAATGTTATATATGTTCAACGCTCCCGACACTTCTTGGTAATAACCAAATTGGCGACTAAACCAATGCGGACTATAAGGCTCAACGACAAAATTCATGTCTTGTCTCCAAGGAAGGAAATTAGAACGGATGGACACAAAATAACTCATGTTGGACCATTATCCTATCCCGTTGTCCACATAAAAAGTCCACTCATTTCTGGTATTGCATGTCAACAAAGCTTGTTCCCCTTTGTGGATCCTCTTATGAGTGTCTTCACAGTCATAGCACTTTGAACCATTTTTGCCAGAGTAAAGCACCATCGGAGGCTTAATTAATCTTTGGCCAGTCGGGAAGTGAGTTCTCAAATATTGGGCTAACCTAGCGTAAACGAAGTGAACGGGAAAAGTAGTTGCACCCTTAGACGGCCTCGGTCACTTTGATATCCTGTTTAAGCCCTTATAAATATTTGCTAAAACCGAAACAATAAGACCAATTTCCTTGCCTCTAGCCATCAAGCAAGTCATCTTGATAGTACTCGGACTTATTAATCCACCTCATCATTTGGAGGAACAAATGTACAAAGCCAGCAAGCCAAGTGGGGAGCCAAATATGTTTTTTCTTGTTGCTCTCATAGAGTCCCGAGCTTCTTAAATGATGTCGTCTCTGCCGGGGTCCACGACTTGTGTTCTTCTAAAATACCGGAAGGGTTAGAGGTTGACTTTGAGTGGGAGTTCTTCTTTTTCTCACTATGGAAAAGATGTGGTTCGTATCTCAGGACTTTGCTCGACTAAAAATGAACCTAATTGGAGTCTAATTCTTCTATCTCAGAGCCCTGTAAAACTAGCCAAGATTTCGGGGTCTGCCTTGTCTCCCTAAAGCTGTAGCCCATGGACTCAGCTTCAATTGCATTACTTCACTTATCACTACATGAACCCCTCTTTCGACTAATATGAATTGGAACTGGCTACAGAGGAAACCGAACCCCTCACTCCAACATTTATTTCTTGTGACCAATCAATACTTTAACCCCATTAATGTCTATATATAACATATGATAAGCATGGAGAAGACACTTGCAACTCTCTGTAATGCATAAGTCTCTCGTTTTATCACATTTTGCTTATGAGCCACTACCTCATCATATAAATAGTCGATCAAGAGGAGTTATGTCCATTTGTGTAGATCTCAAAATAAATTGACATCTCTCCAAAGCTGGTGAGCAAAGTGTTGGTAGCTGGACACCAAGCCTCGCAGAATGCTTTGATTATCTCCGAGTTGCAATCATATGTGAAAAGAGAAGCGAATACGGCATCATAAATTCTTATATACTCAAGGGTGCGTTTGCATCTCCTTAAGATGTCTTCAGTATACTCCCAATAACCTTTCGTGTAGTGGAATTCTCTGTAAACTTATGTAGGCCTCCCCATTACGTTGTACCCATGATGATGCATCGTCCCAAAGTTGGTAAATGATTCGCTATGTCAGGTGCAGGCTTATGGTGGTTGGCCGCCTTCACAACCCAAGCTTTGAAATTTTTGCTCGGTGTGACTTCCTGAGTCCATTCATCTAAGCGATACTCATTAGTTACTGATTTTACGGGCTCCGTATATTTACCAATGTTAGGTGGATAATGGGACATAATGGGATGGGAAGGGTTTAGTCCCGCAGAAAAAAGTTCAAAAATAAATTAGAAATGTAAAAAAAATCTATAATCTTATACATCTAAATTCGGGAAAAATATCCAACAAACTAATTTAATAGCCTAAATTAAACTTTTAAAACATCAATTATTAATATTGAATACAACATATCTATTTTTTTTTTAAAAACATCAGTTACTAACTTTGTATCGGTTGATTAGGTTCGTGTATAATTATAATATACAGATTGTAAAAAATAAAAATAGTTTATTGTTAAAAATTAATTAAAAAGGGGTTACAAATAATAAAAATATATGGTTTTAAAAATGGTTAAAAACCTAGCGGGACGGGCCGGGCCTTACGGGCCTCAGATTTTTAGTCTCGTGTCCCGTGCCGTAGTTATTCTAATGGAACGGGATGGGAAGGGCCTAGTGTTTTTAATTTTAGATTTCGTCCCATCCTGAGTAATTTTAGGACGGGACCGGGACGGGATCGGAATTTTGATTTTTTATATCCACCCACCCTTATTATCTACTCTCTCCTTGGTGGAAGCCACCACCACACCCACTTCAACTCATGTAATAATAATAAGAGAGAGAGAGAGAGAGAGAGAGAGAGAGAGAGAGAGAGAGAGAGCATTTGGCAAAAAAAAAGCTTTGGCCTTTTCCTATTTTTTTCCCCTCTATCTCGACTCTCTCCTTTTCCATCACTCTCTCTTCTTTTAATAGGGATACAACAAGTTTCTTGAATCTCACTCTCTCTAATTTCATCTCACCAACCCGCCCCTCCTCCCTCTCGCCATCTCTTCTTTTCCATTCTCTCTCTAAACTTATTTTGCAATCCGACGAAAAAAACACGATGGCGAGTCGCTTGAGCAGCTCCGGCAGATGTCTCCGGCGAGGTGAAAAGATGTTGGTTCTGTGAATTTCTAACAATATAATTACAATAGAAAATTATAAAGAAAAACCTATTACAATCTTAATAAATTAAAAGCTGAATTAAAAATTACAACTTTAGCATAGGCGAGATAACTCTTTTCGTAAGATAATTTTGCCCCTATATAAGAGCAGACGGTTCAACTCTGCCTGTGGTTATCTTTTTGACATTCATTTCCGATCCCAATCCCGGATAAAAGAGGAGGGTTGCGGTAGGTTAGTGGCAGCCAGCGTAAAACTCGTCACATTTTATGGACATGAATCAAATTTTGAAAATCGTTGGGGCGTCTCCTCAGAAGCGACGCGCTGCATTTCATAGGCCCGGGTGTAGTGAAAATTATGCGAGGGTTGCTAGGTCGTCGCCCAGAAGCGGCGTGCCACCTTTACATCTGAGCGTGGTGTCAAATGAGCAAGGATGCGCTACACTTCATAGGCCCGGGTGTAGTGGAAAATATGTAAGGGTTGCTAAGTCGTCTCCCGGAAGCGGCGCGCCACCTCGAAGTATGGGTGTGGTGTCAAATGTGCAAGGATCCTTGCAGTGTGGATGGGGACAGACAAAGAAGTTATTTGGAACTTGGAACGTTGGCTTTTTGACGGGGAGATTGGCAGAAGTGGAGGAGGTTATGAAAAGGAGGAGGATTCACATAATGTGTCTACAAGAGACTAAGTGGGTTGGTGAAAAGGCAAGAGTGTTAGCTCATTGGGGTTACAAGCTTTGGTACTCTGGAAAGGATAGAAGTAGAAATGAAGTGGGTATCGTCATTGATAAAGAAATCATTGATGATGTGGTGGAAGTGTCAAGAAAGAGCGATAGAATAATGAGTATTAAGCTTGTGATAGGGGATGAGTTTCAACTATCATAAGTGCTTATGCCAAAAGTAGGATTAGATGCATCGATCAAAAAAGAATTATGGGAAGATTTGGAAAAGAGGTTGTCGAACGAATTCCTATGGGTGAGAAATTGATCATTGGTGGTGACCTTAATGGGCATGTCGGTGTTAGCAGAGATGACTTTGAGAGCGTTCATGGTGGCTTTGGTTTTGGGAATAGGAATGAAGCAGGAAATGGTATATTGAATTTCGCATTAGGTTATGACTTGGGTATTATGAACACTTGGTTCGAAAAAACAAACTCTCATTTGGTAACATATAGAAACGGAGGTAATGCAAGTTAGATTGCATGGAGATGGATATAGATTCGATATGGAACTTGTTGGAGCATAACATAAAGGAAGTTGCAAAGAAGTCCTAGGAGAATCTAAAGGAAACAGACCATCAAGTAAGGACACATCTTGGTAGAATGATGAAGTTAAGCAAGTGATAAAGACCAAACGTGAATGTTATAAGGTACTGGGTAAATACTCGAGTGATGAGAATTATGAGAAGTACAAGAAAGCTCGAATAGAAGCTAAAAAGGCAGTGCGAAATGCCCGATCAAAGGTCAATCAAGAATTATATACAAGATTAGATACAAAAGAAGGGAAAAGGATATCTATAAGCTTGCTCGAATGAGAGAGAAGAATACGTGAGATATTGGCAAAGTTAAATGTGTGAAAGATACTGACCAAAAAGTTTTGATTCAAGATAAAGAGATAAAAGAGAGATGGAGGTCATACTTTGATACCCTATTCAATGGCCATCAAGAACAAGATATTGGGAATTTAAACATCCCCTCAAGTATGGTTAACCGAGAGTTTAAGAGGAGAATTCAAAAAAGTGAAGTGACAATGGCATTGAAGAAAATGGGGTCAAAGAAAGCAGAAGAACCAGATGGTATACCTATTGAAGTTTGGAGGTGTTTGGAAGAGAGAGGGATCGAATGGGTAACTATGCTTTTCAATAAGATTTGGAGAAGCAATAAGATGCCATCAGCATGGAGGAAAAGTATTCCCATCCCTTTTGTATAAGAACAAAGGTGATGTTCAAGATTGTTCTAATTATCGCAGAATTAAACTAATGAGTCATACCAAGATGTGTCCTTACTTGATGGTCTGTTTCCTTTAGATTCTCCTAGGACTTCTTTTGCAACTTCCTTTATGTTTTGCTTTTTTCTCTACTTCTTTCCCTCTCTTTTTTTCCTTTTATGTTATTTATGTAACGATCATTGACGATTTCAAAGTTTGATTCATGTTAGCCGACCCCAAATTATTTTGGGACTAAGGCTTAGATGTTGTTGTATAAGAGCAGACGGCTCAGGCAATATGTCCCCAAGATACAACTGCTACACATTTCCGAGTTAAGTGCTCTCCAAAACTCAGAACTCCAGCGAACGTTTAAGTGCTGGAAACTGGGCACGAAAACAAGAGGGAAATATGCTGCAATATGTGGTATGCTTGTATTTTGTCTATGTTCTGGTCTATGAAATGAAATGCATAAGACTCCCTTTTATAGGGTCCAAATCCCCTCCATCGGGTGGTGAGTTACTACATATTAAAGTGCCTTTAATTCTCTTTAATCCTTTAGCTGAAGAGTTACCTCCGTAAATAGTCTCATTCAATTTGGACGTTACATTATGGAGTGTGAAGAGTCATATTCTAGAAGCTGTATTCTCAATCTAGCTCATTTCAGTCGGGTCGAAATATGAGCTGGGTTTTCGACTTGGCTGATGTAGTTGGGTTTTTAAATCTCTAAATATCAGCTGTGTTTTGAACCTCAAATATCAGCTCTGATTTGGACCTCAAATATCAGCTGTGTTATGGACCTCAAATGTCAGCTGTGATTTGGACCTCACATGTCAGCCGTGATTTCAGCCCACAAATGTCAGCTGTGATTTGGACCCCGAATATCAGCTGTGATTTGGACCTCGAATATCAGCTGTGTTTTCACCCCATAAAATATCAGCTGGGTTTTCAGCCCATAAATATCAGCTGGGTTTTCCAAACTTGGCTGTAGAAAATTAATATATTTATAACCTAAGCCTCAAGCCACAAGGCCCAAGTCACCCAAGTACAGCCCAAAGTCCAATTGCCATGAACCAAAAACCAAGAACCAAGGCCCAAGGCCCGAGCCCGGGCCGAGCCGACGGGCGGGCAGCAGCGGTGCGCGTGTGGTCTTTGCATCGTTAGCCCATTAATGGATAATACTAGCTTGTTGAACTACCAATGCACCTTCTTACTAATAAACTAGTCAATAAGGTTTTAATTTTCCAATGTGGAATGACCTTTCATACCCACTTTTACTCTTCACCATTTCAATTAAATGGCCAACTTTAATTATTTATTTTTCACTCATCGGAAATTGGGTTTGCGAAAAATAAAATTCTACGTTTATCTCCTCGAAACGTAGATTCACAATTTAATATTTAATTCCCAAGAATTAAATATTTTATTATTAAATTGGTTTAAATTGAGTCAAAACTCATTTTTCTAAAATCAATTTCCAACAATCCTCCACATAAATGCATGCATGAATGCAGACTCACATACCCAGTTTCTGTAAAACACTGCTGCATAGGGAAAGGTAGTTTATGGCTTTGAACTTCCTTAGTAAAATATTGTCGGATATACTGGCGGCTTAGTGGACACGGTGCCTTGAACTAATCCTCCTTGGTGTATACCGAGTCAACGACACTTACACAATAATGTCTCAACACCTTCCGTTCTCATAGTTGTGTCCGTTTTGTCCATTGACAACATATTGGGTTCCTAAGTGTTTATTCAAGGCGGCCCGTCCTCACACTTAGATAGGTGGTCTCCTTTTATAAAGTACCCTGTAGTACTTCTCCTTTTCAAGGACAAGGAACCATTAAAATTCCAGAGACTTAACCTCACCACATACACAGGACTCGGCACTTATGTTGCTCTATAGGGATGGATTTATTATAAGCGCTATTTAATATAACTTTCATAACTTTGTTTTCCCATTAAACCAAGTTTCTGGGATCTCCAGTCTTCAAGGTTGGGTTACCACTATGATCGTTCTTTCAAGATGTGGATTTTAATCACATTCCCTCTAGCAGTTTATGAAATTGATCTCTATTCAAACCTTTTATGAGTGAATCCGCCAAATTAACATTTGACCTCACATAGTCAATAGATATAACTCCATTTTTGATCAATTGTTGCACGGTATTATGTCTTCGACGAATGTGTCGAGACTTACCATTATACATAACGCTCTGTGCTCTTCCAATTACTGCTTGGCTATCGCAATGGATCATAACACTCGGCACAGGCTTCTTCCAGCATGGAATATCCTCAAGAAAGTTATGAAGCCATTTAGCTTCTTATCCAGCTTTATCTAAATCTAAAAATTCCGATTCCATGGTGGATCGTGCTATACAAGTTTGCTTGCTTGATTTCCAAGATATAGCTCCACTCCCAATAGTAAATACATACCCACTTGTAGAGTGAGAGTCTTTCGTATCTGAAATCCAATTAGTATCAGTATATCCTTCCAAAACTGCATGATAATTACTATAAAATAGCCCATAACTTAGGGTGTACTCTAAGTATCTTAAAACCGTAGTCAGTGCATTCCAGTGCTCTTTACTTGGATTACTCGTGAACCTGCTCAACTCGTTTACAGTATATGCCAAGTCTGGCCGTATACAATTTGTAATGTACATCAGGCTTCCGATTACTCTTGAATATTCGACTTGAGCCACTGGATCACCTCTGTTGTTACTTAAGTGAATACTGGTATCAACATGTGTTTTTACTAGTGGGCTGTCAAAAGCGTTAAACTTCTTGAGCACTTTCTCAACATAACGAGATTGTGATAAGAAAATACCTTCTGACGTTCTGATAATTTTAATTCCAATAATTAAATCAGCTAAATCCAAATCCTTCATGTCGAAGTTTCGACCTAACATCCTATTTATATTCACAATTACTTCATTGCTACTATCCACGACCAACAGATCGTATACATATGACAGACTATGACAAATGACTCAGGTGTGCCTTTAATATACACACATTTGTCACATTCATTGATCTTGAATCCATTTGCCAACTTAGTTCTGTCAAACTTCATATGCCATTGTTTAGGAGCTTGTTTTAGTCCATACAATGACTTCAGCAGTTTACACACCTTCTTTTCCTGACCAGGCGCAATAAAACCTTCAGGTTGTTCCATATAAATTTCTTCTTCTAATTCACCATTCAAGAATGCAGTTTTCACATCTATTTTATGAATCTCGAGATTGTGCAATGCAGCAATAGCAATAAGCACTCAAATGAAAGTTATTCTGGTTATTGGTGAATATGTGTCGAAGAAATCATAACCTTCTTTCTGTTTAAACCCTTTGGCAACAAGTCGGACCTTAAACTTGTCTATCGACCAGTCATCTTTGTATTTCCTCTTTAGGATCCATTTACATTTTAAAGGCTTACATCCGGGTGTAAGAACAACCAGTTCCCAAGTATAATTTTGCATGATGGAATCCATTTCACTATAAATAGCATCCTTCCAAAAAGAAGCATCAGGACTAGCATAAGCTTCCGGTATAGTCTTTGGATCATCGTCAACTGCATAAGTCTCAAAGTCAGGACCAAATGACTTAGCCTTTCGAGCTCTCTTACTCTATCTCGGCTCTTCATTTATAGGATTTAAACTTTTGCAGTTTCAAGAGTTCTTTTGTTTGAGCTTGTCAAAATCCTCTCTTTAAATAATTTCAAAGAAAATGGCATTTCTTGACTGACAGTTCCTTCATGCATATCAGGAAATTTAGATTTATGAATTATAAATCGATATGCATTATTGTTGTATGTATAACCTATGAATATGCAATCAACTGTCTTTGGACCAATTCTTACTTGTTTTGGTTCAAGTACTTCAACCTTTTCCAAACACCCCCACACTTTAAGATATTTGAAAGAAGGTTTGCGCCCTTTCCATAACTCATACAGAATTTTATCTTTCCCTTTGTGTGGCACTTTATTTAGAATGTGGTTAGCTGTAAGAATAGATCCCCCCCACATATTCTGTGGCAACCTTGAACTTATTAATAAAGCATTCATCATTTCTTTTAGGGTTCGATTTTTCTGTTCAGCAACTCCATTTGACTGAGGAGCAGAAGGAGCAGTCGTTTGATGAATTATGCCTGAATTAGCACATAACTGTTCAAATGGTGCTACATACTCACCACATCTATCACTTCAGACTGCTTTTATTTTACAGTTTAGTTGATTTTCAACTTATGTTTATATAACTTAAATGTCTCGATTGCTTCATCTTTGCTTCTCAAAAGAAATATATAGAAATATCTTGTGCAATCATCTACAAAAGTGACGAGGTATTTTTTACCTCCTCTAGTTTGCACAAATTTTAAGTCACACACATCAGTGTGAATTAATTCTAGATGAGTAGTATTCCTTTCCACTGAATGAAAAGGCAGTTTAGCCATTTTTGCTTCAATACATACTTCGCATTTCTTATTAAGTTCCACATAGGTTTTTGGAATCAATTCTAGATTAATTAGTCTTTTAATCGATTTTAGACCAACATGTCCCAATCTAGAATGCCATAAATTTGAACACTCGAGCAAGTAAACAGAAGAAGGAGCATTATCATTATTATTATTATTTTTGTTCTTGCCTTCACGGCTTACAGGCATCACATTCATTTTGAATAATCCCCTGTCAAGATAACCTCTACCAAGGAACATTCCAAACTTGCTCATAATAAATTTTTCAGACTAAAAAGATAGTCTAAACCCATGACTAACTAGTAGAGATCCTGAAACTAAATTCCTTCAGATGTCTGGGACATGCAACACATCCTTAAACAGAAGCTCCTTTCCAGAGGTCAGCTTTACGACCACGTTCCCCACACATGCAATCACAGAATAAGCAGAGTTTGACGTATGCAATTTCATACCATCAGTAACAGTGTAGGAAGAGAACATGTCCTTCTCAGAACAAACATGACGAGTAGCCCCAGTATCAACATACCAGGCGCGGTGATTCTCCACCATATTAATTTCAATCACCATAGCTGACACCTCCTCGTCCAGCTCCTCAACCATAGCTGACAGCTCCATATCTGGTATGTCAACATCGTCATGTTCAACCACATTGGCAACTCGTTTGACTTTGTTTTGCTGACCAGTTGAACTTATTGGAAAGTGACGGTCTTTTGCCTTATGGTTTGGCTTACCACAATTGTGGCAATTTCCAGTGAACTTCTTTGCCTTAAACGGCGTTTTCCCTTTATCCTGAACATAGTTCAGTTTTCTATTTTTGCTAGAGGACCCATGTTCAAGCAAATTTACTTTGGCCTCCATAGGGCCTCTCTTGAACTTAGAATCAGACTCGGTTGTCTTTCTCAATTCTGAGTCGAACAACCAAGTCCTCTAAGCTCATTTACTTTCGTTTGTGTTTCAGGTAATTTTTGAAGTCCTTCCAAGTAGGAGGCAACTTTTAAATTACCGTTCCCACAACAAACGGTTCAGGAAGGATCATTCCTTCAGCATTGATTTCATGCACAATCAATTGAAATTGTTGGACTTGTTTAATACAGTTTTGAAGTCCGTCATCTGAAAGTCCAGGTAGCATCCGATCATGAACTTCTTGGCACCAGCATCATCGGTTTTATACTTCTTCTTCAAAGAATTCCAGAGCTCTTTAGATGTCTTGATTTGACTGTACACGTTGCACAGAGAATCAATCAGCTTATTCAATATCGTATTACGGCACATAAAGTCACCGTTACACCACTGATCGTAAGCAAAATGCTTCGTACGATCAGTTTCCGTCTCACTGACTACAGGAGGATCATCCTTGAAATAAATAGCAATTCCCAAGGTAGTGAGATAAAACAACATCTTTTGCTACCATCTCTTAAAGTCAACACCCGGAAACTTCTAGGGTTTCTCAGCCTGAACTGCAATAGTAGGTGCAGCAACTTTGGCAGCGGCAGCGGCAGCATCAACATCGGTCGCCATTGGAAATTACAGAAAAATTTAAAAATGATCTTACGATTGTTGGTTCTGTGAATTTACAACAATGTAATTACAATAAAAAATTACAAAGAAAGGCAACATATTACAATCGTAATAAATTAAAAGCTGAATTAAAATTACAACTTTAGCGGAGGCTAGATAACTCTTTCCGTAAGACAATTTTACCCCCATATAAGAGTAGATGGCTCAGGCAATGTGTCCCCAAGATACAATTGCTACACGTATCTGAGTTAGGTGCTCTCCAAAACTCAGAACTCCGGCAAACGTTTAAGTGCTGGAAACTGGGCACGAAAACGAGAGGTAAATATGCTGCAATATGTGGTATGCTTGTATTTCGTCTATGTTATGGTATATGAAATGACATGCATAAGACTCTCTTTTATAGGGTTCAATTCCCCTCCATCATGTGGGGAGTTACTACATATTAAAGTGCCTTTAATTTTCTTTAATCATTCAGCTGAAGAGTTACCTCCATAAATAGTCTCATTTAATTCGGACGTTACATTATGGATTGTGAAGAGTCATATTCCAGAAGCTGGATTCTCAATTTGGCTCATTTCAGTTGGGTCGAAATATGAGTAGGGTTTTCAACTTGGCTGATGCAGCTGGGTTTTCAAATCTCTAAATATCAGCTGTGTTTTGAACCTCAAATATCAGCTGTGATTTGGACATCAAATATCAGCTGTGTTATGGACCTCAAATGTTAGCTGTGATTTGGACCTCAAATATCAGCTGTGATTTGGACCTCACATGTCAACTGTGATTTCATCCCACAAACGTCAAATGTGATTTGGACCTCAAAAATCAGATGTGTTATGGACCTCAAATGTCAGCTGTGATTTGAACCTCAAATATCAGTTGTGATTTGGACCTCACATGTCAGCTGTGATTTCAGCCCACAAATGTCAGCTGTGATTTGGACCCCGAATATCAGCTGTGATTTGGACCTCGAATATCAGCTGTGTTTTCACCCCATAAAATATCAGCTGGATTTACAGCCCACAAATTTCAGCTGGGTTTTCCAAACTTGGTTGCAGAAAATTAATATAGTCATATCCCAAGCCTCAATCCACAAGGCCCAAGTCGCCCAAGTCCAGCCCAAAGTCCAAGAACCAAGGCCCAAGGCCCAAGGCCCATTCCCGTTCCCGAGCCCGAGCCGAGCCGGCAGGCAGGCGGCGGTGGCGCGCGTGTGGTCTTTGCATCGTTGGCCCACTAGTGTATAATAGTAGCTTGTTGAACTACCGATGCACCATCTTACTAATAAACTAGTCAATAAGATTTTAATTTTCCAATGTTGGATGACCTTTCATACCCACTTTTACTCTTCACTATTTCAATTGGCCCACTTTATTTATTTATTTTTCACTCATCGAAAATCAATTTTGAAAAAAATAAAATCCTACGTTTATCTCCTCGAAACGTCGATTCACATTTTAATATTTAATTCCCAAGAATTAAATGTTTTATCATTAAATTGGTTTATATTGAGTCAAAACTCATTTTTATAAAACAAATTTCCAACAAAAGAGACGGGACAGTGGGTAGATCTCCAGTTTGAAGTTTCGGTTCTGAAGTAACTCCATCTCTGTCCGACCTCCCTCGCATCACCACGACTTTACCGAGTGATCTGTTTGTAGAAGTCAAATCTGGTCCGCCGCATCTCCGCTGCTTTGCTCGCCCAGGTATGTATTGGTATATTTACCATGTTTTGAATCTCCCGCATGAGCTGCAAATCTGAGAAAAACAAAGTAGGAGACAGATTCGTTAATAACGAAAACATTGAATAATATATATATATATATATGTAAGTAATCGAAAGAAGCAAATCGAATATTGGCGATGTTGAGTCCAGAATTTCTGTCTCTTTAAGCAATTTCGCCCCCACCGCAGTGTGTAGCATCTGCCTCCCAGGATAAAACAACATCTCGATGCGTTGATGAATCGATCATCGCACCCTCAGCGAACTAAAATTAAACCTGAACTACCACCGACGCGACCCAAATTATGAAAGGAAATTATTTCCGAAAAAAAAATGAAGTCAGAATTTTTTGGCTAAAAAAACGGACGAAAATTACTGTGTAAAATTAAGACCCCTCACATCTGTATTTATAGGTGAAGATGAGAGAGAGACATGTGCTGCAGGAACTCCATACCGGCCGAAATTGGTATCTATAGGAACTCTAAACCGATCGAAATTGGTATCTGGAGGAACTCTAAACCGATCAGGATTAGTATCTCAATACTTATCTAGATCTGTTTAATTCGATTTTATCCGGATCCGAGAAATTCGGAATTTATTAATTGAGGTATTTTTGGTAAAATAAAATTTTACCGAATAAAATTGCAGTAAAAAGATAACTTCGAGACGTCGAGACATTTCGCCCAAATCGCCCTTCGACCGAGACCGACCCGAACCGAACCGAGCCGAGCCGAGCAGAGCCGGACGGACGGACGGCGGCGCCGGCGCGCGCGTGTGTGTGCGCGAGAGGCGCCTAGTCACACATCCACACATGTCTCACTTTTTGAACATGACTTTGTTCACATCTCTTTATATACTAACAATTTTTCTCTTCTTTTTCCAATGTGGGATAACATCCTAAACCCATTTTTAAAGGGTTCACTTTGGAACATTACATCTCATTCATAACTCAATCATTTTGAGTGTTCTTACATTTTTGTAAACCTCATACGGAGTACTATGTATTCTAACTAAGTCCCGACTTTAACTCGTAGTCGAGCCCACTCAAAATTGCCTCTCAAGTGAGCTGCTCAAAACAGCCCATTTCCTCTATTTTTCCAACAATCCCCCACATGAATGAGATTGATGGTCCAGCAGCACACATCAGACACGGAGTTGACTTGGTGATAGTTACTGTGGTTAGGCATTGCATAGAATAGGTAGAGTATGCTCCTTGAACCTTCCCTCGAAAAGATATATTCTCCTTACTGGCTAGACAGTGTGACTAGATGCCTTTGAACTATCCGACCGCTTGTGTAAGTGATCGTATATCCTTCACAAGTGCCCTCCCTGATTTATTCTGTTCTCATTATTGTGCCCATTTTGGCCGTGGACACCGTCCTGGTTCTGCGGGAGTTTTTAGAGAATTGTGCCTTGCAATTCTCCTTTGAAGCGGCCCCTCTTCACTCCAACATAGGTGATTCTCGTTAAGTGTTTTGAGTAAACCTGTATTTTACTCCACCCGACTATACGTTGTTGACTTAATAATCATTAAAAGCATAAGCTTAACCTCTCCCTACGGGTATCAATGTTTTCATCCTAGGAATGGTCGGTTCGGGGTAACCCCCACAGTGATCGTGCCCAGTTTTATGAATTCGTTGTCCCATTGAACCTAGATCTTGGGATCTCCAATCAGCTTAGGTTGGGTATCCTCCATAAAACCATTAGCTCATGGCAATAGACCCATTCCTCTTGATGATTTATCAACAAGGTCTTTTGATAACCCTTTGGTTATGGATCCGCTATGTTATCTCTTGACGAATCGTAGTCAATAGTGATAACCAATGTTGATAGCAAAATGGTATTATGTCTTTTCCTCATATGACGAGACTTACCATTATACTTTTGCTCTGTGCCCCATCAATCATGGATTGACTATCACAATAAGTACATATTGCGGTCACAGCTTTGCCCATTTTGGAATATCTTCTAGAACTTGGTATTGCATTATGCCTCCTATGCATATTTGTCTAAGGTTATGAACTCATATTCCTTTGTAAATCGAGCAATAACCATCTATATTAAAGATTTCCATACCACTGCTGCACTAACTAGTGTGAAATATATTCACTATTTAGACATTAAATTCATAATGTCAGATATTCAATTTGCGTTACTATATCATTTTATAGTTTTTGAATATCTCATATCATGCAGCATATACACATAAGTAATCTTTATATCATTGTAATCACCAGCTGGTGATTAATTTCCTGATTACTCGTGCATCCACATAGTCTACTCACGATATAGACTGTGTTTAGTCTTGTACAATTCACTTGGTACATTAGACTTTTAGTTACTCTTGAAAGATCAGTTGCCTTTGTGCTTGGATAGATGCACCATATCCATTGGCATTCCAATTGATTCCGTTGATCTTTCCAAGATTCATGTCATCATAGTATGACTGACCTCATATGAGACATTGTGAACAACTTGAGATTTTACATCTTAAAGTCATCTCTTTGGTCTCATATAATTATCTTTTCACACTTTGTTGAATTGATCCCCTTGTCATTACTTACATCAATAACTCGATCATTCAAATTCATTCTTAAAATGACATAGTCGTCATGTGTATTTGATATATACACACTTGACATATTCATTGTCTTGAATCTTTTTGACATTATAAATTGGCATTTTTAATGTTTTGAAATTACGTTACCAACTATTAACCGAGACTTCAATTTCTCATAGATCAAATTACTAATTTTAAGCGTCCCAAAAATTAGCAATTTTTGACTAACTGCATTACCAAATTTGAGCGTCCCCAAATTGGTACTTTTCGGTCATTTAATCACCATATTTGAGCGTTGTCAAATTGGAGATTTTATCACATCCTTTGGAGTCATTGCTTGACACCACAATGTCAAAGATTTTATGCCACTACTTTAGTGTCAATTTAGATTCATAATACTTTCACTAAGTTGCAGAATTTCAATCGCTGCCCCATTTAGAAAGACTGCATGTATGTTCATTTGATATACTTCTACATGTATATCATAATAATGAACTTTATTCTCGTTACTAGAGAATATATCTCAAAGTACTTTAGACTCTCATATTACTACAACCTCAGTTAGTAGTTTCGCCTCTTATTTATCCATGGATCCATTTAATTTTATTTTTGAATTTACGTTGGATCCTAGCGGTATCTATTCCAGAGGAAGATCTACCGAACATTAAACAAAATTCTGCATAACATAATTATTCTTTCTCTATATGACCATATGAAGAGTGTATATGGCATTGTAAGTTATCTTCTAGCACGCATGCTAGAAATTTCAGACGTAGTGATTTTCCAAGTTCAAGCCTTTTTGCTTCATCCTTTAAAACCACTTGATGATTCATTTCACATTGATAAATCCACGGTATCTCATAATTGATTTAGTTTTTAAATCAGTTATGCGTATGATACACGCTTTTACTTAACTCGATTAGTACATACTGACATGTCAGACTATCAGATTTTTGCACTACGAATTTATACGCATCATGCATCATGTGCGTATCCAGTGAAGATGCAGTCGACCGTCTTGGGTCAGACCTTCACTTGCTTTGGCTTAGGAGCTTTTGCCTTAGCCATATACCCCCACATTTTTAGTATTTCTAAAATTGTTTTACTACATTTCAGAGCTAATAAGAAATTTCAATTATTTCCTAGCATGGGATCTTGTTTTAAGTTAACTAGTCTCCACATGATTGATATCCTCATATTCAGAGCTAGTTTGAACTGATTAACATCGTTTTTGTATTTCCATTAGAACACAATTCAACCATCTTAATTTTCGGATTATGTTGGTTTTGTGTCTCAAGCTTTTAGAGTGTAAATTTCTCTTTTTAGCTTCATCCTTACTCATTATCGAGTACACGTAACAAATGTATCACTATATTTATAGAGTAATCACATTTCTTATTACAACCTCTCATAAGAATAGGTTTTATCATCATTTAAAACCTCTCTAGTTTTAATATTCGATAAAAGAACTTATATGTTTTTAGCACTAAAATTCAATTATTGAAATTCTCCGAATTTTCAGGATATGCAGCTAATATCTGTATCACCCCCGATATATTCAGGAATATTACAGCGCCGTAAATCCTTTACATAAGAATTTACAAGGCTGAATAAATGAAATGACAATAACAGATACCAACTTATGAAATCACTGAAATAAAATACAACCGTCTGGTTCAATACCGAGAATACAAAATATCCAATGAAGAGTTATTAATACATCACCAAAATCCAAACATCATAAACTGACGACGTACTCGAGTACTTATTGAAATAACCAACAAACAACAAACAGTACACCCGGCCGGAACATCACTCTGCACCCTTGTCGTCATGCAGCTCTAGTGGTTATTTCCCCGCTCTCCTAGATCCTGAACATAAACAAATGTTCACCCCCGCAGGGGTTAGCACAACGATGCTAGTACAAGTACAATAATCATACAACAGTGATATAATCAACAATTACATCATAACAAGTTTCTCCAACGAGAAATATCAACAACACATATCATATCATAATAGTTTCCAACATACTTATGGTATTCCAACGATCCAGCGCACACAACTATAGATTCCCATGATGATCCCATCGGACCAACACATGGTGGAACTACCTGTCCAACGATCCAGCACACACATCTATAGATTCCCATGATGATTCCCGTCGGATCAACGCATGGTGGACATAAAATCACAACACATTTACACAATACAATCACATTATAACTGTCATAATATAAATAATTCTAACTAGAGTACTTCCCTCGGTTCGTTGACAAGAATAAAACTTCCACGAATATCAAAATACTCGAAGGTCGTCCCCTTCGATCAATCACGTAACAAGCTCGAACCTTAAAAAAAGAAATAATAAAGAATTTATCTCACGTCGTACGAATGTCTACCAATTCAATTTACGGCCGAAAGTTCATAAAAAGCAATCTATCTGAACTTCTTAGCGTACGATAAGTATTCTGTGTAGCGTGCGCTAAGGCTGCTCGATAGAGCACGCAAACAACAAAGCCTGGCGTACACTAACTATGCATGGTCAGTACCTCACTGATCAGCCGACTGACTCGTCTGATGGCCTAACGTACGTTACGTACCAAACGTAGCGTACGTTAATTCATGCTCGATAGCACACGTTAATCTACATAGCTTAGCGTGCGCTAACTGTGCATGGCAGTTCACTACTGGGTATTAGACTGATCTCATCATGATCAAACCAATGAAATCTTCAGTGTTAATTCATGTTACCTCCATGAATATCATGTTCATACGGTTATGAATGATCTTACGGATAACAACAACTTCGGATTCAAGTATAAAACCATATTCCATTTCAAATACAATTCTTCATGCGATAATTCGGAAGGCTTAACGGTCGATATCAACACCTATCTATCAATCAAAACTTGTCATTCTGAAGTTTGAATAACGTTCCATATTTACAAGATAAATCCTTCCATAATCAATCCTTTAGATTCGTCTAACAATAATGATGCTAAAGTCAAGTCCATAATTGATATGAAGACACCTACTAAATTCGGATTTACCAATGATAGAGACTTTCTCTACTTGTTCAATGTAATAAGATTCGAATCATGATGTTCATAATCAAGGTATTTAAGGCATAATCATCCCAATATTCTAAACATGCTGTGATTTGGATAATTCACCCAAGAAGATCAATATTTGCTAACATGACCATCTTATTCTCCATAACACGAATCTAGAGTTGAATATAGAATCAACATACCTTAATATGACGAAATCACTGAACCACAAGGTAGAATCCGACTCCGGTTGGTTATATGCCACTCCAAGGTGTTACTTCTCTTCAATGATTACTCACAAGTAATATCCAATGTTCAAGGATCAAGTAGATGTGTTCTAAGTGTGTTAGGAGGATAATTATTGCTCTTAGGTCTCTCAAGACTGAAGAATGAACGAAGGAAATTGGAATAAAATGGAGTGCTGGCCCATATATAAGCTTTTCTGCACAAAGCAGGTTAGCGCACGCTACTAAGCATCCTTAGCGCGCGCTAATAAGGTTGACTCCAAAACTGTCCAGGTTCGTCCGCGGGAATCTTATCTGGACCCATGTCCCGGATGGCGCATGTGCTAGCCGCCCAGCTCAATAATCGAGTGCCTAGCGCACGCAACTCCTACATACGTAGCGTGCGCTAGTAGTAGCCGATAGCGCGCGTTAAGCTACATTCTTAGCGTGCGCTATCACGAGTTTGCATTAGAAATTTTGCATGTTGATATACTTATGTACAAAGATACCAATGTGAGAAATATTATACTCCAATCATCAAGATCACAATTCCGAATAATACAGGGTTCGAATACAGATAAAATACACAGTAATAAATCCGGATATTACATACTCTCCTACTAAAAAGGAGTTTCGTCCTGAAACTCAAGACGAAAATAACTCGGGATATCTGGACTTCATGCCATCTTCCGTTTCCCATGTGGATTCTTCCACTCCATGATGTGACCATTGAACTTTGACCAAAACGATGGGTTTGTTCCTCAACTGCTTAACTCGACTCTCGAGTATCTTGACCGGTCTTTCTTCAAACGTCCCATCATGAGCGACTTCGATCTCGCCGAAATCAATGACATGACTAGGATCTGGTATATACCTCCGTAACTGGGATACGTGGAACACGTTATGAACATGGCACAATGACGGTGGCAATGCCAATCTGTATGCCAACTCTCCAACTCTCTCAAGTATCTCAAATGGTCCGATATATCTCGGACTCAGCTTTCCTTTCCTTCCGAAATGAAAGATTCCCCGAGTAGGAGAAACCTTTAAAAGTATGTGGTCTCCCGTACTGAACTCCAAAGGGCGACGGCATATGTCTGCATAAGATTTCTGGCGACTCTGGGCGGTCAACAGCCTTTCACGAATCAGGGCTATTTTCTCTCGAGTCTGTACGATCAACTCTAGTTCTGTCCCGATTAAGTCTGATGAATCGTCCCAACATAGGGGCGATCTACATCTCCTCCCATATAATGCCTCAAACGGTGCCATCTTAATGGAAGCATGCCAACTATTGTTGTAGGTAAATTCAATCAATGGTAGATGAACGTCCCAATCAGTTGACCAATCTAAGGCACAAGCCCTCAGTATATCTTCCACCGTTTGAATACTCCTCTCGGATTGTCCATCAGTCTGCGGGTGATAAGTTGTGCTGAAGTTCAATTCGATCCCCAAGGCCTTATGAACTGCTTTCCAAAAGTGAGACACAAAACGGCCGTCTCGATCAGAAATAATGGTCTTCGGCGTACCATTCAGTTGAACTATCTCTGAGATAAATACTCGCGCTAACATCTCTGGTCCCCACGTGTCCTTAATATCTATGAAATGAGCTGATTTGGTTAGACGATCAACTATCACCCAAATCATGTTCATTCCTGTCTTGGTTCTCGGCATACTAGTGATAAAGTCCATCGATATGTCCTCCCACTTCCATTCAGGAATCGAGAGAGGCTTCAACATTCCGGCAGGCCGTTGATGCTCGATCTTAACCTGCTGACAAGTCAAGCATTTTGAAACATAGTCTGCTACATCTTTCTTCATGTTTCCCCACCAGAAATTCTGTTTCAAGTCCTTATACATCTTAGTGGTGCCCGGGTGGATAGAATAGGGCGAACTGTGAGATTCCTTCATAATCATCCGTTTTAGAACATCAACTTCGAGAACGCAGAGTCGGTTCTGAAATCTCAAAACTCCATCATAATGAATTATGAATCTGGGGGCCTTTCCCTTGATCACTTCATCACGTAACCGAATCATCAGAGGATCATCTGCCTGTCTAGATTTGATTTCTTCGGTTAATGACGAAGTTAATTCCATCATGCACAATTGTCCTTGGACTCTTTGTAACCACACTTCAATTCCTTCTCTAATCATCTCTCTTTGAAGGCTAAGTTGAGAGGTCAGAGTCTCCAGCATCTGAATAGAAACAGGCTTGCGGCTAAGTGCATCGGCCACCACATTTTCTTTGCCTGGATGATACAAAATCTCCAGGTCATAGTCCTTGATCAGCTCTAACCATCTTCTTTGCCGCATGTTCAACTCTTTCTGACTGAAGATGTATTTGAGACTCTTGTGATCCGTAAAGATCTGACAGTGAGTCCCGTACAGATAATGCCTCCAGATCTTCAAAGCAAAAATTACTGCTGCTAGCTCTAAATCATGTGTTGTATAATTCACTTCATAAGGCTTCAGCTATCGTGAAGCATAAGCGATCACCTTATCATTCTGCATCAATACGCATCCGAGTCCTCGGTTCGAAGCATCACTGTAAACTATGAATCCTCCAGTCCCCTGTGGAAGTGATAAAATTGGTTCTGTCGTCAATCTCCTCTTCAATTCATCAAAACTAGTCTGACATGACTCGTTCCACTCAAACTTTTGAGTTTTCTGCAGGAGTCGAGTAAGTGGGCGGGAGATTTTAGAAAACCCTTCCACGAATCGACGATAATATCCAGCAAGTCCTAAGAAGCTTTGGACTTCTTTCACGTTCTTTGGAGGCTTCCAATCCAAAACCGCTTCAATCTTCTGAGGATCTACTCAGACTCCTTCAGCTGATACTACATGACCGAGGAACATTACTTCCTTTAGCCAGAATTCACACTTAGAGAGTTTGGCGTACAGTTGCTCGCTTCTCAAAAGTTCTAATACAATCCGTAAATATTGCGCATGTTCTTCTGGGCTCTTAGAATACACCAGAATGTCATCAATGAACACGACCACAAATTTATCCAAATATTTGATGAACACTCGGTTCATCAACTGCATGAATACAGCAGGTGCATTAGTGAGACCAAACGGCATCACTACAAACTCATAGTGTCCGTAGCGAGTTCTGAATGCTGACTTTGGAACATCAGATTCCTTAATCCTCAGCTGATGGTATCCTGATCTCAGATCGATTTTAGAAAATATTGTTGCTCCTTGCAACTGGTCGAACAGGTCATAAATCCGTGGCAATGGATACTTATTCTTAATCGTCATCTTATTTAGCTCTCGATAGTCGATACAGAGTGGAAGCGATCTATCCTTCTTCTGGACAAAAAGAATTGGCGCTCCCCAGGGCGAAACGCTTGGTTGGATATAGCTTTTGTCCAGTAACTCCTCCAGCTGCTTTTTCAGTTCATACATCTCAGTAGGTGCCATACGATACGGCGCCTTAGAAATTGGTGTAGCTCCGGGTTCCAGCTCAATGGTGAATTCTACATCCCGTCGTGGAGGTAGTACAGGTAACTCGTCAGAAAATACATCTGGAAATTCATTAACAACAGGAATGGATGAAAGTTCCACAATTTCGTCTTCTCTCTTCATTGGATAGCACCAGTATCCGGTACAGCCCTGTTTCAACAATTTGATAGCTTTCATTGCTTTGATCAACTTTCCTGAGCTTCCTGGTTTCCATCCTTCAAACAGTACTTCAGAACCATCGTCAGCGATCAGCGAAATATTCCTCCTTCTGTATTTTACAATAGCCCCATATCGATTAAGCCAATCGTCTCCGAGTATTAGGTCGTCTCCTTGCATTTCTATTATAATCAGATTTGAGAGCCACTCCGTGCCCCCAAATGATACAGGGAAATCTCTAGTCTCTAAGTTCCCAACAATCCTCTCTCCACTCGGTAAACCAACAACATAAGGTTCACAAGTATGAAAACCAGAAATATTCAAACGATTTACACAAGACAAGGATATAAAAGAATGCGTAGCTCCCGTATCGAATAAAACGCTAACTGGCTGGGAAAGGATCTGGACAGTACCTGATGCGACAGCAGCATCCTGATCGTATGTCCTCCTCATCTCGTACAGATCCGGAACTCGATGTCCCCTTTCGGTCCCATTGTCCTCTCCCTCGTCCGCGGCCAAAATTTTGAGGCATCTGAACACTTTGCTGTGTCTGTTGGATACTAGCTTCCTTCTGAACTGGCTGTGATGTACGGGTTCCATTGTAATTGGTGGCATCCTTGCAAAACATCGCACGGTGCCCTTCCTGTCCGCAATCAAAACATGTAATTGGAGTGCGCAAACAATCATGCCAAAGGTGTCCTGGGTGACCACAGTTAAAGCACTTCCTAGCTGTATCCGTCGTGGTTGACATTGTTCCGAAATTCTTTCCGCTCTTAGATGGGTGCGGAGGTTTCTTGAAAGAATGAAAAGAAGATTGGGCCTGGCGGGGCCCACTGCTCTTGTGCTCTGTAAAAGTACCAGAGACTTTCTGCTTCTTCGACTCCATAAACTTCTCCATTGCTGCTTCTTTTATTTCGTACGCCAACGCCTTATCCTGGTATTGACGGAGAGTGGTACATTCAAAACTAGACATGTACCTCTGGATTTCTGGTTTCATCCTCATTTCAAAGTGAATCATCATCTCTGCATCTGTTCTGACCAGATGTCGAACAAATGCTTACTGCTGGTTAAACGTCTTAATTGTCTGGGATACGGGTTCGTCTGATGGCTGAGCGGAGAAAAACTCTCGAATTCTGGCTTCCCTCACAGGACGAGGGCAGTACTGAGCTTCCACCATCATTTTAAATTATGTCCAATCAGCATCATGATCTTCAGGTCGGATAGCTTCCCACCACTCGGATGCTTCCCCTATCAGAAAGTACTGAGCAATAGGAGCTCTCCTGTCGTCTGGGCAATTAATTCCCGCAAAACTTTTCTCCAATTCCTTCAACCAATGATCCCAAGTGGAAGTCTCAGAAAAGCCGTCAAATTTGGGTGGTTGCATCTTCGCTACCTCTTGCAACCATCGGTCACCTCGATTTCCCATTTCTGGGATCCTTTGTTGTCCATCTCCCTACTGAAATCCCACCGCCACCTGCATTCGGTCCACGACCTGAGCGAACTGAGTCATCTAGTTCACCATTTGACGAAGGATTTCTGGTACATCAGGTTCTGGTTCGTTATTGATGGATCGTTGCGGCTCGCTTGAGCTATGACTGGCCTGATTAGAAGGCGACGCTTCCCTTTCAGCATTCCATCGTCCGCGTCCACGACCGCGACCACGTCCACGTCCGTCTCTCAACATACTGTAAGCATAAATACTCAATATACAGAAAACAACATCGTTCTAATGTTCAAGTATAAAGAGATAAAACATGTAAAGAACGAGATAGAGTTTAGGAACTTACAACCACCGTTCGCATGAAGACGTAGGCAGCACATTGATGTTATTCACGGCCGGTTATCCCAAAAGACGTAAATGACCCCTATTTTAACCCAATGGCCAAGATATCCATAATCTTAGCTCTGATACCATATTCTGTAATACCCCCGATATATTCAGGAATATTACAGCGCCGTAAATCCTTTATATAAGAATTTACAAGGCTGAATAAATGAAATGACAATAACAGATACCAACTTATGAAATCACTGAAATAAAATACAACTTATTGAAATTTATTGAACCGTCTGGTTCAATACCGAGAATAAAAAATATCCAATGAAGAGTTATTAATACATCACCAGAATCCAAACATCATAAACTGACGACGTACTCGAGTACTTATTGAAATAACCAACAAACAACAAACAGTACACCCGGCCGGAACATCACTCTGCACCCTTGTCGTCATGCAGCTCTAGTGGTTATTTCCCCGCTCTCCTAGATCCTGAACATAAACAAATGTTCACCCCCGCAGGGGTTAGCACAACGATGCTAGTACAAGTACAATAATCATACAACAGTGATATAATCAACAATTACATCATAACAAGTTTCTCCAACGAGAAATATCAACAACACATATCATATCATAATAGTTTCCAACATACTTATGGTATTCCAACGATCCAGCGCACACAACTATAGATTCCCATGATGATCCCATCGGACCAACACATGGTGGAACTACCTGCCCAACGATCCAGCACACACATCTATAGATTCCCATGATGATTCCCGTCGGATCAACGCATGGTGGACATAAAATCACAACACATTTACACAATACAATCACATTATAACTGTCATAATATAAATAATTCTAACTAGTGTAACACCCCCAGAATCAAACCGGGAATATTACACGCCGCAGACCCTCTCCATGAGGATCCACCAGGCTAGACATCCAAACAACACAACTCATTACATACCGACGTGATAAAATACCAAATCAACATACTAACTTGGTCTTTCATCACAAACATACAAGTCAAAATGCACATTTCTATCTCGACTCATACCCATGCAAGGGTAGAATACACTCATAAATAAAAAATACGACAGCGGAAAGGACCATACACGAACTCCGACTAACTGTATCCAACACTGGCCTTCGTGTGATTAGTATCATTCGCCTTCCATCATCCTTGGCTGATCCCGTGTTTTGCTCCCAAACTGCATGTACCGGATGCAGCAGACATCCACCCGAATACTCGGGGATTAGCAAAACTCCACTGTTTTGCTAGTACAAGTATAAAGTGCAAATACGAGCCATACAAAACACATTCCGAGAATACAACAAAAGTCTTCCCGAGATATTTGATAATTAAAATAGTTCAAGTCTTGAATGTAGAAACCAAAACAAGAAAACACTTTGAAAACATTTTCAAGTCTCGGGAGTTTTCGAAAACATTTTCGATAGTAAAGTTCTTAATTCTTCAAAAGCCACTTAGGGTCACCGCCCCAATATTCATTTTCCAAAAATGCAAATCCGATTATCAAAACACGGGGTTCACAACCCAATTCATTCCAGTCACAAAACACAGGGTCCACGACCCAACCATTTCGATCACCAACACAGGGTCCACGACCCGTTCATTCACTTCAATTCACTTCCCAAAAAAAATACATTACACATAACACATTATTTTTATGCCATTTTAGCCAAACACCAAGACTCAATATATAATGTCTCTCGACTCCGAGCAACAAGCATTGTGATACTCCGGACATATCACAATTAATCAACAGCACAAACATTCTGGCAATTCTCGCGACCCGGTCCAGCCCCCGGTCCCGCCGTAAGGCCACCAAGTCCCTGTGTGCCCCGTCGAGCAATCCCCAGGTGAGAACGCCCACTCGAAGTAACTCTCGCGACCCGGTCCAGCCGCTAAGCCACCAGGTCCCCGTGTGACCCCGTCGAGTCAATCCCCGAGTGAGAGTACCCGAGAAAAACCTTACAACTCTCATCAATTCACGTTTCCAAAACCACAATCCTCAAGAGTCAATCACAATATATATATAGTCAAGGTATTTTGCTAAAATGGCCATATTATTCTAACATATACTCACGACCCAGAATTAATACTATCCACAAAGAAACACACCTATCTCAACAACACCGAACGACACAACCTGTATCACACAACTCATGTAACCACCGATAACCACATGATTCCACGCACAAATCATAACAAAAGGATTTAACCACAAATTACCGACGACATATTCACACATAATGACATCATCCGAAGGTAGGGAGTTCCTATACTCAACACTAACACACCTAGTCAAATAATCACATTAAGTCTCGAACGCAAGATTCATCCTTTAAGAAAACCATAATTGTAAATATACCGATTCTTTAGAAAAATGGTTGTAAACAATTCGTTTAGCACGTATCGTCAACTTTCAACCATCATATTCACAAAACACGTAATGTATGGGCAAGATACTTGCCTCGATAGTCGATGCCGGACACTCCGACGAACATGGCTCAACCAGGAAACCTCGAATGCCCACAACCCTCCGGCGGAAACGACGGTAACATAACCGATCGGGAAACGGCAAACGGAAGGGTTCCGACTCAAGTTCTTCGCAAGGAACCTGATCCTAACATAATACCGTCAATAATCAATGATCTTACGAGGAAGAATAATCGTAGAACGCCCAAAAACCCTCCTCTAAGGATTTTCACCGGACACCTTCAAGGCACCGATTAGGAACTCAACAAAACGAAGAATCTTTAACAATCGAACCATGGATCAACAAGGAAATTGGTATAAAACAACTTAATAATCATCAATCCCTCACTATTCTAAGATATAACGAATCAACAATACTAAACGAAATCCCAATCGACACTAAGAAACAACAAGGGTTCAAGGGTTTCCCAAGGAAATCAAAATCATGTTCCGGGTGGAATGAAATCAATAAACGAGTTTCTAATCCGTAGGGTACAACCAAAACAACAAGAACTACGTAATCAATTTATCATTTCCGGGTGAACTCAAGAGATCAAGGAAAAACCCCCAAAATTCCCAAAACCAAGGTTCTAAGGGATTTTACCTCGAATCCGACGGTGGAAGATGAAAGAAGGTCGATAAATCCGTGTTAGGAGTTGAAAGGAGTTGATATCTAATGATATCGGCCAAGATCTCCACCTTCTCACACAGAGTCGCACAGGTCGCCGGAGGAGAAGAAGTGAAATGAAAAAAATGATGAAAGTTGACTTCCCAAACCCTTATATACTAACAGAGGTTTAGCGTACGCTACGGAAAGGCTTAGCGTGCGCTACCAGGGTAAAAATGCAGTCCAGAAGCCTCTGTTCGGTCCCGTTAGCGTGCGCTAATCAATGTATTAGTGTGCGTAAACGAGGCAGTCCTGTAAAGGACAGAACGCTCTATTTCTAATAGTTAGCGCGCGCTAATAAATACGTTAGCGTGCGCTAATTATACATTGTGTAGTCTTTGCTATTATGACCATAACTCCTTCGTCCGGACTCCGATTGACTCGCCGTTTGAACCATTAGAAAGCTAATTTGATGCTCTATCACATTGTAAAGATTCAGAATTTTTAGACTTTATAAGTGCCGGTGGTGATCTTACAAAGTCGACCAATTGCACAACAACGATACTCCTCGACAAAATAATGATTATTCAACATGCAACGAAACACTAACGGACAACACCAACGATCCAAATCTAAAACAAACAAATAATAAAGCACGACATACTATTAGCTCAACTACGTAGCGATATGTCGTACGACGAACACCACAACACGGTACATCATGCCGTACCCAACATAGGGAAAACTCAAATAATCGCTAACGAGCAAAATAACCGCACAATCGACAAAAATTCAAAAATAACCGGAAACGAAAATCTCGGGTATTACATTCTACCCTACTAAAAATAAGTTTCGTCCGAAACTTAAAACAAGAGCAAGGCGACTCTAGATAACACACTCTATCGATATTGAGAGCGCACAAGAGCTCCATGCGATGCAGAGCTAATGCGGTCAGAATCGATGCGCAAGAATGTTTACGAAAGTAACGAACCTGAACGGTTGATAAATCCGAGCAGTACAACAATCAAAACACAACTCCAACATTGAACAAGAATGAAATTCCAATAACCTCAAATGTTTGAAAAAAATCACATACGGGAACAATTACCCGAATTTTAAGGAACCCACGAAATGGCCCAGATGCTCAATATTCGCAGTTTTGGATCGGGCAATAAAAATTGGACAACAACGATCGAACAACAATGGTCAAGCAACAACGGTCGAGCAACAACGATTAGACCACAACGCCGACGTTTACTACAAGATGCTCATATGCATAGGGTTCACGGAAGTCGCACCGAACTTGGAAAAGTCATAAGGCTAAACTAATTGATTCGAAACAACATCAAAACTCTCTCGATTGACAATGCCGAAAAACAACGCAAGGTCAGAAGTATCAGCGAACACAAACGAGTCAACAAAGTCGAACAATACGGAAGCGAAAAAAAAATGGTTATTATACTCTGTCACTATTAAAAGAGGTTTCATCCCTGAAACCAAAACAACGAAAGCGAGGTGTTAGCATAGCAACCTTCTCGGCAATATTCTCTTGGTCCCGCATCTAGTCTCCACAACCATCTGTATCATAGTCACGACCATGACCTCCGCCCCTCAGCATACTGAGTAGGTAACCACTCAGCACGATGGAACCCAACATTTCAAAATGATACATTAGAATGCCAACGTAGCACAACATATCGACATAAGGTATCTAATAGCAACATGATAAGAAGATCAACGAGGTATCCTTTTAAATGACATCATAAAAAAAATCTTTGAATTTGTATGTTTACTCGAAAGAGAATTTTTGAAAGTACTTTTGGTACCTCGGGCTGTTTTACCACGACTTGTAAACAAAAGACAGTAACTATCTTATTTTGAAATCATTTGCAAAACAATATTTCGGAATATCAATTATCCTTTGTAATCAGTATCGTCATTTTCGTTAATAACAAACAGGGTAACCACGCAATACCATCAAACCATTCGCACATGCACTGAATATTTCCACAAATCGACAATGATTTTGGAGTTATTCAAACTTTTACAAATCCGAGTTTGATGTTTAAATCGAGTAAGCTTTTTCGTCTTTCACTACATATTTTGAAAATAAAAATCGTGTTGGTTTTGGAAATAAAAAAAATATTTATGTTGTGAAAGATTTTTGAAAATCATGTACTCGAATTATTTGAAAATACAATAGTACGTTAAAAATCATTTCTGAAAATTCTCCCAACACTACACAAAATTCAATGACGGTAAAATTTTACCAAATGTTCAAGGTACTTTAAAACAACTATTTAAATACCGTCGAGGTTTTATTTGAGAATCTTAGGCTGGCTCGCAAATTTCAAATAATTTCCAAAGTTCATATGAAACCGCCGATTTAATCGCAACGTCAAATTATTTTCAAAAATTGATTTTCCGCAAATTGCACAAACTTATGAAAGTTTCAGGAAAGCATTTTCGAACACACACACAGAGCAGACATAATTTATCAACTCACTAAACAAAATCAATTATTACTTAGCGCAACGAAAAGTCATAACACACATAGAATACAATTACGGGTGATTGACTACCGAGGTTAGGCCTAACGGCTAAAAGAAATGCGGTTCACTAGCCTCTGTCCCGACTAACTAACGCGCACTACAACAATATTTAGCGTGCGCTACCAATGCTGCATTAGCGCGCGCTAGCCTCGCGCTTAGCGTGCGCTAGCTCGACTTCGGCAACATGATCGCGAACATATATACGACGTTACTAGAATCGATGTTCACAAATAAACAACAACAACGTTCGAATCTCCACGCCATCTATTTAACACTTAATTAGCTACCATCAAAAGACAATTGTTATTCAAAATCAGAAATCTCACCTATTATTAAATTTAGCTATCTCAATGTACACAAACCGAACGACTCAGCAATCACATCACGCTTTAATCTAAAAGCGGCTATCTTGCCGAACAACAAGAACATCATCACGTATTTGCCGACTAACAACCATAAAGCGATAAGTTGAAAACGAGAGTCACGTATTGTCTACATTTTGGAGACTTCACTTGAGTTTAAAAATGGTGTTTTGAAAACTTATAATACAAGAAGTAAATAAAATATCGGTAGTTGGAATTCTCCAAAATTTTGACCTTGAGGTCATCATACGAAAATCAAACAACATAGGCCACATACTCACAAATCACCTTTAACTCCACATCATAACAAAAAAATCATACAAGCTCGTATATCACAAGGCACAATATAGTAGGGAGACTTACATCCACAGGTCGCACGAAGATGATGGCTGCACCTCGATACTAATCACGGCCGACATCACAGACGACGCGTCGCGACACGACTTATACAGACACAATCTGACAGAACAAGACACGACAATACCCGACTGGACCCGACAGCCTAGGTTTCCGCAACCTAAGCTCTGATACCATAAATGTAACACCCCCAGAATCAAACCGGGAATATTACACGCCGCAGACCCTCTCCATGAGGATCCACCAGGCTAGACATCCAAACAACACAACTCATTACATACCGACGTGATAAAATACCAAATCAACATACTAACTTGGTCTTTCATCACAAACATACAAGTCAAAATGCACATTTCTATCTCGACTCATACCCATGCAAGGGTAGAATACACTCATAAATAAAAATACGACAGCGGAAAGGACCATACACGAACTCCGACTAACTGTATCCAACACTGGCCTTCGTGTGATTAGTATCATTCGCCTTCCATCATCCTTCGCGCTGATCCTGTGTTTTGCTCCCAAACCTGCATGTACCTGGATGCAAAAACAGACATCCACCCCCGAATACTCGGGGGTTAGCAAAACTCCACTGTTTTGCTAGTACAAGTATAAAGTGCAAATACGAGCCATACAAAACACATTCCGAGAATACAACAAAAGTCTTCCCGTATTTGATAATTAAAATAATTCAAGTCTTGAATGTAGAAACCAAAACAAGAAAACACTTTGAAAACATTTTCAAGTCTCGGGAGTTTTCGAAAACATTTTCGATAGTAAAGTTCTTAATTCTTCAAAAGCCACTTAGGGTCACCGCCCCAATATTCATTTTCCAAAAATGCAAATCCGATTATCAAAACACGGGGTTCACAACCCAATTCATTCCAGTCACAAAACACAGGGTCCACGACCCAACCATTTCGATCACCAACACAGGGTCCACGACCCGTTCATTCACTTCAATTCACTTCCCAAAAAAAATACATTACACATAACACATTATTTTTATGCCATTTTAGCCAAACACCAAGACTCAATATATAATGTCTCTCGACTCCGAGCAACAAGCATTGTGATACTCCGGACATATCACAATTAATCAACAGCACAAACATTCTGCAATTCTCGCGACCCGGTCCAGCCCGGTCCGCCGTAAGGCCACCAAGTCCTGTGTGCCCGTCGAGCAATCCCCGGTGAGAACGCCCACTGAAGTAACTCTCGCGACCCGGTCCGGCCGCTAAGCCACCAGTCCCCGTGTGACCCCCGAGTCAATCCCGAGTGAGAGTACAGAAAAATCTTACAACTCTCATCAATTCACGTTTCCAAAACCACAATCCTCAAGAGTCAATCACAATATATATATAGTCAAGGTATTTTGCTAAAATGGCCATATTATTCTAACATATACTCACGACCCAGAATTAATACTATCCACAAAGAAACACACCTATCTCAACAACACCGAACGACACAACCTGTATCACACAACTCATGTAACCACCGATAACCACATGATTCCACGCACAAATCATAACAAAAGGATTTAACCACAAATTACCGACGACATATTCACACATAATGACATCATCCGAAGGTAGGGAGTTCCTATACTCAACACTAACACACCTAGTCAAATAATCACATTAAGTCTCGAACGCAAGATTCATCCTTTAAGAAAACCATAATTGTAAATATACCGATTCTTTAGAAAAATGGTTGTAAACAATTCGTTTAGCACGTATCGTCAACTTTCAACCATCATATTCACAAAACACGTAATGTATGGGCAAGATACTTGCCTCGATAGTCGATGCCGTACACTCCGACGAACATGGCTCAACCAGGAAACCTCGAATGCCCACAACCCTCCGTGAAAGCGTGATAACATAACCGATCGGGAAACGGCAAACGGAAGGGTTCCGACTCAAGTTCTTCGCAAGGAACCTGATCCTAACATAATACCGTCAATAATCAATGATCTTACGAGGAAGAATAATCGTAGAACGCCCAAAAACCCTCCTCTAAGGATTTTCACCGGACACCTTCAAGGCACCGATTAGGAACTCAACAAAACGAAGAATCTTTAACAATCGAACCATGGATCAACAAGGAAATTGGTATAAAACAACTTAATAATCATCAATCCCTCACTATTCTAAGATATAACGAATCAACAATACTAAACGAAATCCCAATCGACACTAAGAAACAACAAGGGTTCAAGGGTTTCCCAAGGAAATCAAAATCATGTTCCGGGTGGAATGAAATCAATAAACGAGTTTCTAATCCGTAGGGTACAACCAAAACAACAAGAACTACGTAATCAATTTATCATTTCCGGGTGAACTCAAGAGATCAAGGAAAAACCCCCAAAATTCCCAAAACCAAGGTTCTAAGGGATTTTACCTCGAATCCGACGGTGGAAGATGAAAGAAGGTCGATAAATCCGTGTTAGGAGTTGAAAGGAGTTGATATCTAATGATATCTGGCCAAGATCTCCACCTTCTCACGCCTGGAGTCGCCTGGGTCGCCGGAGGAGAAGAAGTGAAATGAAAAAAATGATGAAAGTTGACTTCCCAAACCCTTATATACTAACAGAGGTTTAGCGTACGCTACGGAAAGGCTTAGCGTGCGCTACCAGGGTAAAAATGCAGTCCAGAAGCCTCTGTTCGGTCCCGTTAGCGTGCGCTAATCAATGTATTAGCGTGCGTAAACGAGGCAGTCCTGTAAAGGACAGAACGCTCTGTCCCTAATAGTTAGCGCGCGCTAATAAATACGTTAGCGTGCGCTAATTATACATTGTGTAGTCTTTGCTATTATGACCATAACTCCTTCGTCCGGACTCCGATTGACTCGCCGTTTGAACCATTGGAAAGCTAATTTGATGCTCTATCACATTGTAAAGATTCAGAATTTTTAGACTTTATAAGTGCCGGTGGTGATCTTACAAAGTCGACCAATTACACAACAACGATACTCCTCGACAAAATAATGATTATTCAACATGCAACGAAACACTAACGGACAACACCAACGATCCAAATCTAAAACAAACAAATAATAAAGCACGACATACTATTATCTCGGCTTACGTAATGATATGTCGTACCCGACGAACACCACAACACGGTACATCATGCCGTACCCAACATAGGGGAAAACTCAAATAATCGCTAACAGAGCAAAATAACCGGCACAATCGACAAAAATTCAAAAATAACCGGAAACGAAAATCTCGGGTATTACAACTAGAGTACTTGCCTCGGTTCGTTGACAAGAATAAAACTTCCACGAATATCAAAATACTCGAAGGTCGTCCCCTTCGATCAATCACGTAACAAGCTCGAACCTTAAAAAAAGAAATAATAAAGAATTTATCTCACGTCGTACGAATGTCTACCAATTCAATTTACGGCCGAAAGTTCATAAAAAGCAATCTATCTGAACTTCTTAGCGTACGCTAAGTATTCTGTGTAGCGTGCGCTAAGGCTGCTCGATAGAGCACGCAAACAACAAAGCATGGCGTACACTAACTATGCATGGTCAGTACCTCACTGATCAGCCGACTGACTCGTCTGATGGCCTAACGTACGTTACGTACCAAACGTAGCGTACGTTAATTCATGCTCGATAGCACACGTTAATCTACATAGCTTAGCGTGCGCTAACTGTGCATGGCAGTTCACTACTGGGTATTAGACTGATCTCATCATGATCAAACCAATGAAATCTTCAGTGTTAATTCATGTTACCTCCATGAATATCATGTTCATACGGTTATGAATGATCTTACGGATAACAGCAACTTCGGATTCAAGAATATGTATACTATTATAAAACCATATTCCATTTCAAATACAATTCTTCATGCGATAATTCAGAAGGCTTAACGGTCGATATCAACACCTATCTATCAATCAAAACTTATCATTCTGAAGTTTGAATAACGTTCCATCTTTACAAGATAAATCCTTCCATAATCAATCCTTTAGATTCGTCTAACAATAATGATGCTAAAGTCAAGTCCATGATTGATATGAAGACACCTACTAAATTCGGATTTACCAATGATAGAGACTTCCTCTACTTGTTCAATGTAATAAGATTCGAATCATGATGTTCATAATCAAGGTATTTAAGGCATAATCATCCCAATATTCTAAACATGGTGTGCTTTGGATAATTCACCCAAGAAGATCAATATTTGCTAACATGACCATCTTATTCTCCATAACACGAATCTAGAGTTGAAGATAGAATTAACATACCTTAATATGATGAAATCACTGAACCACAAGGTAGAATCCGACCCCGGTTGGTTATATGCCACTCCAAGGTGTTACTTCTCTTCAATGACTACTCACAAGTAATATCCAATGTTCAAGGATCAAGTAGATGTGTTCTAAGTGTGTTAGGAGGATAATTATTGCTCTCAGGTCTCTCAAGACTGAAGAATGAACGAAGGAAATGGGAATAAAATGGAGTGTTGGCCCATATATATGCTTTTCTGCACAAAGCAGATTAGCGCACACTACTAAGCATCCCTAGCGCGCGCTAATAAGGGTTGACTCCAAAACTGTCCAGGTTCGTCCGCGGGAATCTTATCCGGACCCATGTCCCAGCTGGCGCATGTGCTAGCCGCCCAGCTCAATAATTGAGTGCCTAGCGCACGCAACTCCTACATACGTAGCGTGCGCTAGTAGTAGCCGATAGCGCGCGTTAAGCTACATTCTTAGCATGCGCTATCACGAGTTTGCATGAGAAATTTTGCATGTTGATATACTTATGTATAAAGATACCAATGTAAGAAATATCATACTCCAATCATCAAGATCACAATTCCGAATAATATAGGGTTCGAATACAGATAAAATACACAGTAATAAATCCGGATATTACAATGTTTTCCGTGTTAGGTATCACATGGATCACCGTAATAGGCCCGTGTGTCACTGCCGCAGCAGAACGACACCAACACGAGAATATATAATTTAACTGAAAGAACAAATCCAACCACAAAAGTAATTATAATTCTCAAGCCGACCCACAACCTGTACTCACTAGGTACCAGGCCCGTGAGATTTTTAACGTCCGAGCATTCACAAGAGTTTAACATTCCAATTATTATTTATTTGAAAATAATCAAACGATAACTAAACAAGATTAATTATAAAATGATGTTGGAATAATCATTCGTGCAACCCAATATCCAATTATATGGTTGATACTTCCTTGTCTCGGTCAGGAGTGTACAAAAGTGATGGGCAAATCACACAATTCACGTAAGACGTGACTCTATTCCATAAATTTAAAGGTCAAATAATTGTTAACTATATAATTTAACAATCAAATTATTGACATAGCTTACATGCCATATAATACCATTAGTCACGTAAAATGATTAAACTCAATCAACAAATTCTATTTAGTTAATATCTTAATTAAACTAAATAATCTTAACATCTTAATCGAATATGCGATTAATAATTGATTCGGTTCTTATCAAGCAATGCTATACCTTATCATCGTATGCATGATTATATAATAGCAAATATAATCACAATCTTATTTAGAAAAACGCATGGCAACAAATAATATAAATTCTTCTCATTTATATTAACCACAAATACTTTCTAAATAATGATCGACGTGTAATCCATAATATTTTTTTATTCTAATCAGCAATTAGCAACTACGTTTGCTGACAGTAGCGTAACTCAAAAAAAATCCAGACTATATATTGCAATGCCACATATGCCGGATAAATGAATTAGAGTCGAATAAGCATCGTCGATCCTACCATTCATGGATCAACACAACAAGTAACACAAATATGTTTACGCAGATTTTACCATTAATAAACAATGAACTAATGTAAACATAAATACTTTCCTACATGACATGCCAGCTAATTCAAGTCATCCTTATACAACAAAATAAACATAATATGTTTATAATATATATGTGCAGTTATAAAGCAACCATAGGGCAAATCGAATTATAGAGGCAAAGGAAGATTGGAAGAAACGGCACTTCAGTAGGTGGTCAAGCCCTCACTCTAAGCCAAGGTAATTGCAAAGCCATAAATAGAATAAGAAATAGAAGAGCACATCCCGAAGCTGATCGTGAGAAATGGATATTCATTTGAATTTTTTGTTTGCTCGTAATATTTTTTAGTCCATTTATTTGGATCACATCTCGATCAAAGTTTGAAGGACCTTCACAAGATCGTTTTGAGCAATGTGTCCCAGCAAGAACAGCCACATGTTTTTCATGGCAGATCCAAACATCATTAAAATTAAATTTCGAAAATAATAAATTATTTTTCCCATAGATGGAAAATTTGCAGAGATCCGATATTAATAATTTCGAAATTTATGCTACAAAATAATTAATTTGCTTTAAGATTGTTGGTATATTTACCATGTCTTGAATCTCCCGCATGAGCTGCAAATCTGAGAAAAACAAAGTAGGAAATAGATTCGTTAATAACGAAAACATTGAATAATATATATATATATATATATAATATTTATATATATATATGTATATATGTAAGTAATCGAAAGAAGCAAATCGAATATGGGCGATGTTGAGTCCAGAATTTCTGTCTCTTTAAAGCAAATTCGCCCCTACCGCAGTGTGTAGCGTCTGCCTCCCAGGACAAAACAACATCTCGATGCGTTGATAAATCGATCATCGCACCCTCAGCGAACTAGTATTAAACCTGAACTACCACCGACGCGACCCAAATTATGAAAGAAAATTATTTCCGAAAAAAAAAATGAAGTCGGAATTTTTTGGCTGAAAAAACGGACGAAAATTATTGTGTAAAATTAAGACCCCTCACATCTGTATTTATAGGTGAAGATGAGAGAGAGACATGTGCTGCAGGAACTCCATACCGACCGAAATTGGTATCTGGATGAACTCTAAACCGATCGAAATTGGTATCTGGAGGAACTCTAAACCGATCAGGATTAGTATCTCAATAGTTATCCATATCTGTTTAATTCGATTTTATCCGGATCCGAGAAATTCGGAATTTATTAATTGAGTTATTTTCGGTAAAATAAAATTTTACCGAATAAAATTGCAGTAAAAAGATAACTTCGAGACGCCGAGACATTTCGCCCAAATCGCCCTTCGACCGGGGCCGAGCCGAGCCGAGCCGGACGGACGGCGGCGGTGGCGCGCGTGTGTGTGCGCGAGGGGCGCCTAGTCACACATCCACACATGTCTTACTTTTTGAACATGACTTTGTTCACATCTCTTTATATACTCACAATTTTTCTCTTCTTTTTCCAATGTGGGATAACATCCTAAACCCATTTTTAAAGGGTTCATTTTGGAACATTACATCTCATTCATACCTCAATCATTTTGAGTGTTATTACATGTTTTGGAAACCTCGTACGGAGTACTACGTATTCCAACTAAGTCCCGACTTTAACTCGTAGTCGAGCCCACTCAAAATTGCCTCTCAAGTGAGCTGCTCAAAACAGCCCATTTCCTCTATTTTTCCAACAGTATGGACTCCCATCTCAACTGCCAGGATGACCTCCGCTGCTTTCCTCCCCCAGGTCGTCGTCATTGTCGCGTTTGTTGGCAGCCCATCCAACTTGGGATCCACGTGGGCACACCAAGACAACTAAATCGACCGAGCAGAACCTGAAGTCGGACCGAGCAAAAAACCCGATTTCCTCCCGGGCTCACAAAAAACCGAACCGGCCGGCGACGCCAAGACCGACCCGATATCCGATCCGGGAGGGCCGAGCAGAGAGAGGACAAAAATGCTCCGATTCAAGATTACAACAAGGCCGACCTGAACGGCGGGAGACCCGAGGACCGACCCCATCGGATAAACACCCCCAAGAGTCGGCAAGGTAGGACCGCATGCCAATTAAAGCATGCAATCACGCCCCTTCCCAAGGCGCTCCTTAGAAGCCGCCACGTGTCCTGGGCGTAAATGCAGACTGACAAGTTTTTTGGGCATATTCCCCAGACATTCGCCAGCTGTCACCTCTCCATTGGCCGAGGTTGTCTATATATAGAAGAAATGTACAGTGAAAGCAGATCTTTGGATTTCAAGCATTTATAACAGAGAGAGAAAAAAGAGAGAATAGAGAATCATCACCAAAAAGAAAATAAGACTTGTAATTAACAAGCAACAAGATAGACCGGCATAAAATATCCTGCTCGGTTCTACTCTATTTAAAAGGTCATTAATAAAATTTAGTGATCAAACACCTTCCCTTTTGTTATTTTATTTTCTACGTGTCTTCGATCCATTCGTCTTGATCAGCACACATGACGTTGACCAAACCAGACATCAACAGATTGGCGCTAGAAGGAGGGGGGCCGATAAAAAAAAGAGATATATACCGCTCACCGGAGATGTCTCACGACAGTTTGAAAAACCCTCAGCCCGCGACGGAGGAAGAAAACCTCCTTAAGGTGGTTGAGTGCTTTAAACACCCTGCCTTCATCCAGGGCATGGCGGCCCTTATGGCAAGGGTTACAGGGGGCGGGACCCTTCAAAAACCCGAAGACCATGTCGAAGCAGAATCTCAGACGACCCGCCCCGCTGCCTCGGGACGAAACAGAAAAAGGACGGCCTCTGGGCCCGCCGGAGAAAAGGCGGAGAGCCACGGAGAAAGCACATCCCTCTCGAAAAAATAAGCTTTCGCGACCCCCGTTCGTTTTTGATCGCCTTGGGGCGGGGAAGAAAATCGAGAAGGCAGCGCCGGCTCCTACTGTCCAGAGTCAGAGCCGTAAGGAAGAAAAGGCTCCCCGCCCGTCCCTAAATCCAACGCAAGTATTACCTCCAACTCCGGGCGATAATTCGAGCGAAATCGAGTTTCTAAAAAAGCGCCTTACGGAGCTCGAAAATAAACAACTCCAGCCATCCCAAAGTTCGGAATGGCTCAACATCCAGGAGAGTCCCCTGGCCCCCAACGTTCTGGCGGAACCCCTCCCGGAGAAGTTCAAAATTCCTCAAATTTCGCCGTACAACGGGGAGACAGACCCCAACGCCCATCTTGGGCATTATAATTCCTGGATGGATTTGCACGGGTCTCAGGACGCATTCCGATGCCGAATGTTTTCCCTAACTCTGGGAGAGAGGGCCCAGAGATGGTATCGGACGCTGCCCCATCATTCGGTTCAATCGTGGGCTCAGCTTTCGGCGACGTTCCGATCCCACTCCATGGGGTCCCTTGTGCGAGTCGCCCCACGCTCATCCATTGCTTCCGTGGTCCAGGGGCCGAGCAAGTCCCTTAAAGATTATATATCCCGTTTCAATAAACGGATATTGGAGACGGAACCTATGTCCGACGATGCGCTGGCCATTATTGCCCAGGCCGGCCTTCTCAAAAATTCTTTTTTTCGCTGAACGGTGTGCCAGAATGTCCCACACACCTACCAGGAATTTTTGGAGCGTGCTAGCTCCCACATAGCTGCCGAGGAAGCCATGTCGGAACCAATGTTAGTCATGCCCTCCGATCAGAAATGATCGTATAAAAAGAAAGAAGAAAGGCGTGACTACAAAGAGGCCCGTCAAGAATCCCGACAGGAAAATAAAACCCCTGCCTCTTCCTCGACAGTCCCGGCAACTCAAAGTTATCGCCGGCCCGAGCTCATGGCCAATTTCACCGAAATATATTCCATCGGAGCCGAGGCCATAATCGATCAAATAAAGGACAAAAATCTACTCCTAGTTCCTCGGCCGATCTACAAAGATCAAAAGGACATGGACCAGACCCGCTTTTGTAAATATCATGAGTCAGCGGGTCACAACACTGAACAGTGCCGAGACCTCGTCGCCGCCTTGATCGCGGTATGCGACGAGACAGGCTTGAGGCGATTTACCCGGAATTCGCCCCGGGATCGCAGGATAGGGCCGACCCGAAGAGAGCTAAGAATGATCGGGTACCTCCAGCCCCCAAATCGCCCCGAGAAATTTTAACCATTATAGGGACCGCTAGGGTCGATGACCATCGATCAAAGCGCCAGAAAAAGGCCTCCATCCGAGAAGCCACCACCTCCTACCAACGGACAGAACGCCGAGCAGAGGGGTTCCTATCAGTGGCCGAAGAAGCCCACAAAAACCCCCAGCTGGCAGTTACTTTTGAGGAGTCCGATGCCGACGGCTTGGACCATCCCCATTCAGACGCCCTTGTCATCACCCTGCATGTAATGGGGATCCCGGTTCATAGGGTATTGGTGGACTCCGGGGCCTATGCCAGCATCATCTACCTTGATACCCTTCGTAGGATGAAGGTAGACCAATCTTATGTCCGGCCTTGCAACGAAGATATTCGAGGATTTGCCAACTGTCGCACCTCCCCACTGGGGGAAATCGACCTCGCCTTGGAATTTGGTCAGGGGCCGATCAGAAGGACGATGATCAAAACCTTCAAGATCATCGATGTGCACAGTGATTATAATGCCATCATAGGCCGACCTGTGATGTCAAGGCTGAGGGCCACTCAGTCTACATATCACCTGTGCATGAAATTTCCCACCCCGGACGGCGTCGGGGTACATAAAGGGGACGAAAGGGCCGCCCGGGAATGCAACCTCAGCATCTGGGCTCGCGAAATCAACGCCGCAGAAGGCATCCCGGAAAACATGCCAGAAGAAATGGAGACTATCAGCTCCGAACGGCTCGCGGAAACCACCCTGCTTGAACAGGGGTCCGACGGTCCCGGGGCCGCGCAAACCCCCGAAATGGGAACCGGACAGGAAACGGACAGGGGCCGCAGGCCCGGGAAGGAGCCGATCTTAGAAGAAGATCACGTCGACCCGCGGTATCAAAATCCGAAAGGAAAAATTCGCCACGCTGAGCCAACAGAAGAATTGGACCTGGTCGACGTGGACTCATCTAATCCAACCCGACGGCTAAGAATCAACCACAACCTCCAAGAGCCGATCCGCTCCGAGCTAATCTCCCATCTCAACCAAAACCTGGATGTCTTCGCTTGGACCCATTCGGATATGTCGGGGATTGACCCGGAACTTGCATGCCACTGGCTAAATATCGACCCCAGCTCAAAGCCGGTTATTCAGAAAAGAAGGAAAATGGGGCCGGAACGGCAGAAGGGGCTGGAAGAGGAGGTAGAAAAGCTAATCGATAACGGGTTTATTCGGGAAGCCCAATACCCGACTTGGGTAGCCAACCCGGTCTTCGTAAAAAAGCCAACTGGACTATGGAGGCTCTGCATTGACTTCTCCAACCTGAACAAAGCCTGCCCGAAAGATAGCTACCCCCTCCCCCACATGGACTACATGGTGGATGCAACGGCCGGGCACGAGCTAATGAGCTTTATGGATGCGTATTCTGGATACAACCAGATCCCAATGCATCCCGCTGATGAGAAAAACACCTCCTTGTACTCGGCCCGCGGCCTATACTGCTACCGGATGATGCCTTTCGGGCTCAAGAATGCCGGCGCGACATATCAACGCCTGGTAAATAAAATGTTCAATAGCTTGAAAGGCCATACTATGGAGGTATATGTAGATGACATGTTAGTTAAATCTTTGCGCTCAGCCGACCATGTACATGACCTCAATAAAATGTTTGCTATTTTGCGAGAGTATAAGATGAAGTTAAATCCGAAGAAATGTTCATTCGGAGTAGGTTCTGGAAAATTCCTCGGCTACATGGTAAGCCAAAGAGGGATTGAAGCCAACCCCGATAAAATTAAGGCAGTAGCCGAGCTTGTTCCTCCAAACTCGGTCAAAAAGGTGCAAAGCCTAACTGGCCGCCTAGCCGCGCTGAGTCGCTTTATCTCTCGCTCAACGGATAAATGCAAACCTTTCTTTGAGGCGATAAAAAAGAACAAGGATTTTCAATGGACAGAACCTTGCCAAAAAGCCTTTGAAGCTATCAAGAAAGTCCTGGCAGAAGCCCCGACCTTGCAGAGACCGACCCGAGGGGAACTTCTTAGCTTATATCTCGCGGTCTCCGACTCCGCGATCAGCGCCGCTCTGATTCGAACGGAGAATGCGGTACAACATCAGGTTTATTATGTGAGTCAGGCCCTTCACGATGCCGAGCTCAGATATGCCCCAATGGAAAAATTGGCCTATGCGCTCATAATGGCATCCCGGAAGTTGAGACCCTACTTTTTGGAACATCAGGTAGTCATCTTAACCAACTATCTATTAAAGCAGGTTATGCACCGACCTGACGTTTCCGGCCGGATGGTAAAATGGGCCGTCGAACTCGGACAGTTTGACATAGCTTACGAATCGCGCACTGCTATAAAGGGACAAGCCCTTGCGGACTTCATTGCAGAGTTCACACCCGCGATCGCTCAGGAGGACGACCGATCAGAAGAATGGTCACTCTATGTGGATGGTCCTCTATCGCTGACCGATCGGGTGCAGGAATAGTCCTCGTTAGTCCGGACCAGCGCCTGTTCTGCTCGGCTATTCGCCTGAATTTCCCGACCACCAATAATGAGGCACAATATGAAGCTCTCTTGGCCGGTCTAGAAATGGCAACCTCCCTCGGCCTTTCCCGCCTCACTATCCTAAGTGATTCTCAATTAGTGGTCAACCAGATCAACGGCGAATATGAAGCCAAAGAGCCCAAACTGGTTAAGTACTTCAACCTGGCACGGGCTCGGCTACAAAATTTTCAGGGAACAATACAACATATTCCCAGAACTGAAAACATCCAAGCCGACTCTTTGGCCAAACTCGCATCTAGCTCCAGGGCCGAACACATGGATGAGGTCAGCATAGGGTATCACGCCTCATCAGCCCTGGAAATGGCCGAAATCCAGGCAGCCGAACAGTTAGAGCCGCAAGGGTGGATGCAGCCTATAATGCAATACCTTCAAAGCGGCATTTTACCCGAGGACCGAGCCTAAGCGAGATCCTTACGAACCCAGTCTGCCCGGTTCACCATCGTGGACGGAACCTTATATAAAAGAGGATACTCGGTTCCGCTGCTGAAATGCCTGTCCGAGTCAGAAGCAGAATACGCCCTCAGAGAAGTACACGAGGGTATATGCGGTAATCATTCCGGCGGCCAGGCATTGGCCTATAAATTGATTCGACAAGGCTATTATTGGCCTAACCTCAAAAAATATGCCATCACGCTCGTGCGGAAGTGCGTCCGGTGCCAAATCTTCACTCCGCAGATCCGATCCCCGCCGGAAACCCTCACTTCCGTATATTGCCCATGGCCATTCGCCAAGTGGGGAATCGACTTGATCGGCCCTCTACCTAAGGTACGGGGAGGAGTGTAATACGCCATTGTTGCAGTCGATTATTTTACAAAATGGGCAGAGGCCGAGCCTATGGCACGAACAACTGAACAGAAGATAGTCGACTTCATATGGAAGTCAATCGTATGTCGGTTCGGGATCCCTCAATCTATTGTCTCTGATAATGCCAAACAATTTGACAATAAGAAATTTCGAGCTTTCTGCGACGGCCTCCAAATACGAAATAACTTTTCCACGCCCTACTATCCACAATCCAACAGGCAAGTCGAGGTGGTCAACAAAATCCTGAAACAACATCTCAAGACACGCCTAGAAGAACTGAAGGGTTCTTGGCACGAGGAGCTCCCCGGGACCTTATGGGCCTATCGAACAACGCATAGATCCGTCACCGGTGAAACGCCTTTCTCGCTGGCTTTCGGCTCTGAAGCCGTTATCCCGGTTGAAATCGGGGCACCAACCTACCGAGTAGCCCACTTTGAAGAGTAGGGTAACGACTTAGCCCTCAAAGTGAATTTGGACCTCCTTACCGAAAAACGAGCACAGGCAGAAATGCGAAATGCCGTTTACAAAAGAAGGAGTGAAAAATATTACAACTCCAAGGTTCACCCGAGAAGCTTCCAGGTCGGCGACCTAGTCCTTAAAAGGGTTCACCCGAGAAGCTTCCAAGGTTCACCCGAGAAGCTCCCCGGGACCTTATGGGCCCGGATCCCGGACCACTTAAGCCCAAATGGGAAGGACCGTATAAAGTTAGTGAAGTCCTTCAGAATGGAGCCTACCGGCTGAAATATCTGAACGGCCAAAGATTAACTTACCCGTGGAATGCTATGTATTTAAAGAGGTATTATCAATAAAATCTGACGTCATTCCATTTTTTAATATTGATGCACCTCGAATGACCGGCTGCTCCGGCACTATAAGACCGAGCTCGTCTCGGCACCTCATAAGACCGGCTCCTCCGGCACTATAAGACCGAGCTCGTCTCGGCACTTCGAATAACCGGCTCCTCCGGCACTATAAGACCGAGCTCGTATCGGCACCTCATAAGACCGGCTCCTCCGGCACTATAAGACCGAGCTCGTCTCGGCACCTCATAAGACCGGCTCCCCCGGCACTATAAGACCGAGCTCGTCTCGGCACCTCGAATGACCAGCTCCTCCGGCACTATAAGACCGAGCTCGTCTCGGAACCTCGAATGACCGGCTCCTCCGACACTATAAGACCGAGCTCGTCTCGGCACCTCGAATGACCGGCTCCTCCGGCATTATAAGACCGAGCTCGTCTCGGCACCTCATAAGACCGGCTCCCCCAGCACTATAAGACCGAGCTCGTCTCGGCACCTCGAATGACCGGCTCCCCCGGCACTATAAGACCGAGCTCGTCTCGGCACCTCGAATGACCGGCTCCTCCGACACTATAAGACCGAGCTCGTCTCGGCACTTCGAATGACCGGCTCCTCCGGCACTATAAGACCGAGCTCGTCTCGGCACCTCATAAGACCGGCTCCCCCAGCACTATAAGACCGAGCTCGTCTCGGCACCTCATAAGACCGGCTCCCCCGGCACTATAAGACCGAGCTCGTCTCGGCACCTCGAATGACCGGCTCCTCCGGCACTGTAAGACCGAGCTCGTCTCGGCACCTCATAAGACCGGCTCCTCCGGCACTATAAGACCGAGCTCGTCTCGGCACCTCATAAGACCGGCTCCTCCGGCACTATAAGACCGAGCTCGTCTCGGCACAATCAACCAGGAACAATAGAAAAGCAACAACCCATTCAACGGGGCCTAAAAAGAGCAACAACAAATACAGCAAGAAGGATTTTATTTAACCCAGTCATTATTACAAATTACAAAACGATGACAACAAACCAAGGCGGATGGGCACGCAGGCCGGACACGAAACAAAACAAAAGAAAGGCAAAGACCGGCACGCAGGCCATGCGAGAAGCAAAAATAAAGGAAACTATTCGGCCCCACCCTCCTGGGCGGCCGCCTGAAAGGATTGCCCCTCACATTCGCCGTGCGGAGCCTGACCGGCATCCTCAACCTCAGCGACCTTTGGCTCATCGGCTCCAGCAATATCAACGTGCAGATCGGTCGCTTGAGATGCAATGTAGGCCTCGATCTCCTGAACGGTCTTACCACCCTTCATGAGATCTAATATCTCGTAACAGGTGGAGACGTAATTCAAGTTGATTAGCTCCTCAAACGCAAGCGACTCCTTAAAAGCCTCCGCCCCCGCGGCAAGACCCCTGGCATAGCTCGAGGCCTCGCAGGTGTTCTACCGCTCGGTCAGGCTTTCCACCTGGGCCTTGGTCTCCTTCAAATAAGCCTCGTGCTCGGCCCGTATATCCAAGCACTGCTTTTGCGCCTGCTCGGCCGCATCTGTCATCTCGGCGGCCTTCAGCTTCCATATGTCGGCCTGGAGGGCCCGATTGTCCAAGAGCTCCATCTCACCCCTCATGGAGGTTATCTCCCCCTCTAGAGACTTGATCAAGGAACGGCATAGGTGATGATCCTCCTGCAAAGCTTTGAGGTTGGCCTCCGCCTTCTTGTGCTTCTCAGACAAGGCCGAAAACTCATTGGAGGCCTTCACATAGGTACACATGGCCCGGCCGACCATAGCATTTCCAAACTGGATTTGCTCAACCGGATCCATATCATTAGTCATCATCTCCAACTTGGGCGTCCAACCCCTGATCGGAATATGGCTGGAGACGGCCACCACAGGAGGGACCCGATTGAGCATCTCAGGAGTCGGGGTAGCTGCCCGGACATAGTCAAGGAACCAGCGCGGCCGTCGCCCCTTCATCTGGTCGCACGGCTCCACCCGTTCCTGGTTAACCGGGAGATAATGCCCCTCTAGGTCAATGACGGGCTCCTCCCGACCCGCCCGGACAGGAGTCAGAGCGGACACGACGACTTCAGGAGCAGACGAACCCTCAGCCTTGTTCACGCTGTCCTCAGGCCCGGTCTCCACCCTCTTGCGCTTACCGGTCCGCTCCCTCCGCTCGGCGGCCTCAGCTGCCAGCCTCGCCACACGCTGCGCGGGCGTCTCTTTCCGCCCGGACGAAGTCTTGGCCTTAGGAGCTGGAAAAGGAAGACATATTAAAAAAAAAGATCAATCAGCGAAGAGGGCTACCTGAAGAAGACATTGTACTCGGATCAGTCGATCTAAGTCCGGCCGCCCAGAGGTTTTTCTCGGTCACTAAAAGATGAGACTTCCTTTGTTCAAGAGGAAGATCCAAAAGCTGCTCAACGCGGTCGTCGAAATCGGGAGAGGTCTCTGGCGCCGGGATGCGTCCTGCACATGCAACAAATGATGAGCGTTAGACAAAAAAGGAACAAGAATAAAAAGTACGACACTCACTCATTTTGGCCATAAAGTGCACAGGGACCCGCAGCTCGGCATCTACCACCCCCGGCTCCCACTCATACAAAGAGCTCCTCCACGGCCCCCCAATAAAGAACCACTGTTCCTTCCAGCTGTGGATGGTCTCGGGCACCCCCACTAACTCCTTGTGCATAGCATGCCGGGCCGTCAGATAAAACCAGCCCGATCCGGATCTACCAACCGACCTCCATAGAAAGAGGCTGTTGAACTCCTCGAAACTGGGCTCGGGCCAGCCGTGCTGATTAAAAAGAATAAAAAGGCCCACCACCCGAGCCTGTGTCGGATGAATGCAGGGGACAGGAAGGCCCACCGCCTTAGCCACCGGAAAAAGCCAACTAAGCGGAAAGCGGCCGGCCAAGAGAAGCGATGTACACCGCCATACAACCGACGGGCGGACTTTGGGGCCTCTCCTCGGGATTCGGGACAAACATACGCACCCTCGCCGGAATCTTAAATCGCAGCCGCCAGGCCGCCAATTGTTCCTCCGTAACGGTACTCGGAATCGAAGCTGAATCCCACTCCGCCTCCACGAGAGGGGACGGACGAGGGCGAGTCCGAGCCACCACAGGCTCGACTCTTTCCTCCGCCTGAGTCTCTCCGACGGCTGTTAGCGGTGCCACCATCTCCACTTCCCCAGATCCCGGCGACTTTGCAACTTCGCCTTCTTCCTCCTCGACGCTCCAATCAACGGGAGCTTCGCCTATCGATAGATCCGCCACACCCGTGCGGTCCGGCGACACGGTCAAACCGACCTCTATCTCGCCCCTCATCTCCGACATCTTAAATAGAAAAGAAAAAAGAGGAGGAAAAGCAAGCTTACCGGGAAAGTCTATGTGAAATCGGAAATGAAGAAAAATCGCCGGAAAAGATCTTTCTCTGCAACAACACGTAAAAATGGCGAAGAGAACATTGAAGAAGAAGAAGACAGGCTCGATTTATAGAAGAATAAAGGCATTAAATGCCAGGCGCGTCAGGCGACAATTCCTACTGAACCGTCGCAAAGTTCGAGAGCGCGTGAACACGCCGTCCAATCTGCCTGTGCCACGCGTCCCCCACATGATGACACTTAAAGACCAGGGAATCGATTCGACGTGACTCTCGAAGAGGCGTCTATTCGAAAGATCTTATCCTCCCACAAGTCGGATCAGTCTCAACATGAAACGACTCCAGCCCCGACCAGCTCGGCACGGCCCTGGACTCGGGGGCCCTTGTTGGCAGCCCATCCAACTTGGGATCCACGTGGGCACACCAAGACAACTAAACCGACCGAGCAGAACCTGAAGTCGGACCGGGCAAAAAACCCGATTTCCTCCCGGGCTCATAAAAAACCGGACCGGACGGCGACGCCAAGACCGACCCGATATCCGGTCCGGGAGGGCCGAGCAGAGAGAGGACAAAAATGCTCCTATTCAAGATTACAACAAGGTCGACCTGAACGGCGGGAGACCCGAGGACCGACCCCATCGGATAAACACCCCCAAGAGTCGGCAAGGCAGGCCCGCATGCCAATTAAAGCATGCAATCACGCCCCTTCCCAAGGCGCTCCTTAGAAGCCGCCACGTGTCCTGGGCGTAAATGCAGACTGACAAGTGTTTTGGGCATATTCCCCAGACATTCGCCAGCTGTCACCTCTCCATTGGCCCAGGTGGTCTATATATAGAAGAAATGTACAGTGAAAGCAGATCTTTGGATTTCAAGCATTTACAACAGAGAGAGAAAAAAGAGAGAATAGAGAATCATCGCCAAAAAGAAAATAAGACTTGTAATTAACAAGCAACAAGATAGACCGGCATAAAATATCCTGCTCGGTTCTACTCTATTTAAAAGGTCATTAATAAAATTTAGTGATCAAACACCTTCCCTTTTGTTATTTTATTTTCTACGTGTCTTCGATCCATTCGTCTTGATCAGCACATGTGACGTTGACCAAACCAGACGTCAACAGCGTTATCGCCCAAAGCTCCGACGCCGCTGTGAGTTTCTCAGACCAAGTCCGATGTTGCTGTGAGTTTCTCCGACCAACTCCGATGTTGCTGTGGGTTTCCCAATGAAGTCCGACGCTACTGCAAGTTTCTTCGACTAAGTCCGACGCTGCTGTGGGTTTCCTGATGAAGTCCGATGCCGCTGTAGGTTTCCCCATGAAGTCCAACGCCGCTGCAAGTTTTTCCGACCAACTCCGCCGCCGCCGTGGGTTTCTCTGACCAAGTCCAATGCCGCTATGAGTCTCTCCGACGGCAAAAAATTACTGTCGAGCGTTTTTCCAACTGCGGATTGCCGTCGGTAATGGCGTCGGTAATTTTTTACCAACGCCATTTTTTATTTTACCAACGGCGTTTGGCGTCGATAAAAACTGTTTTTTTTGTAGTGGACATGCACTGTCTAAATTGTCTACCCCTACGAATCTAATGCAGCCTCATTTGTAAAACCGACCATCAAATCCTCTTCAGTTCGTTTTCAAATATCATGCCACTGTACTTTGATATCACTATCCTACTTCCCAAAAAAAAATGTTATGAACAAGAATATGAAACTTTACCACTACTTGTATAATCTTGTTGTGTTGAGAAGAGCTTTTGCTGCAAGTGGTTGAAATAAGCAGATCAAAATTAAGCTTGCTTCAAGATTGGTGGAAGTGATTGATGAAGAATGTGAATCACTCCTTGATTAGGGGTGACTATGATTACCATTCCATATTTTGTCAAGGATGTGATCTTTTGTTGAAGGCATCCAAGTCACAAGCCAAATTAAAGATTGAAGACAGAAGACTAGAAAAAAAAAATCTTCCAAATCCGAAGAAGAAAAAAAAATCTTCCAAACACGAAGAAGAAAAAAATCGAAAAAAAATAATAATTTTCCTGCAGAACAGGAAGAAGAAAAAAAGGAGTTCTTCCGAACAGGAAGAAAGAGAAAGAAACTAAAAAAACAGTAGAAAAAAAGGATAAATCGAAAAACTAAAATTCAAGAAAATCGGATGATGCACACATGCAACTCAAAAGTACGTGAGGAATCGAAATGACTTCATACTTCATTCACTTCGAGATCTAAAATTATTTGTGAACGAAGCACAAGGGAAAATTTGTAAGCAAATTTACACCCAATCAAATAGCGACACGTGTACAAGTACATATTAAATTAAATTGCTACTTATATTCTTCGGATTCAATTAAATTAATTCTCAAATTAAATAGTTAAATTATCAATATTTAATATACACGGTATGATCCGGTCAAATCACACGGGTATACGGATACTCGTAGTTGGTAAGCATATAGTTGACTTACTGCACATGGAGGAAATCAAATAACATCTCCTCAAAATGAGAGGAAATGCAGATAAATCAATCAAATTAATATTGGCCAACCAAATCATGCCATGTGGTGATGATGATCAATCAAATTAATATTGACCAACCAAATCACGCCATATGGCAATGATGATCAATCAAATTGATATTGGCCAACCAAATCATGCCATATGACAATGATGACCAATCAAATTGCTATTGACCAACCAAATCGTGCCATGTAGCAAAAATGATCACCCAAGATGGTAAAGCCTTCTCTACACACCTATAAAAGGAGGCCTCCCTTCACAAAACAAAATCACACAAACAAAAGACAACACGAACAACGACGAGCAACGAACAACGACAACAAGCTTAGATAGTTCAAGAAGGCTTCAGAATTCTCTAGACAAATCTCAAGGCAATCTTCCAATTCAGAGGCATTCTTCATGCAAATTTCCCAGAAGCGGCTTTCAATCAGAGATAGAGGTGCAAAACTCCTCCGATCAAGATTTTCTCACGAAGGTGTTCTTGAAGAAAGGAGCCTCAACACGTTATTCGCACAAATCATCCAAAAACTATGTTCAATGAGAGATCACGGTGCAAAACCCCTCCGATCAAGGTTTCCCTCAAAGGTGTTCATCACAATTTCTTGAAGAATCAAAAGCATCCTTGAAGATTTGAAGACGTTCTTCCTAAAAGTCAAAGACATTTATCGAGAAAGTTCTCCAAAGCAACGTTGAATCCAAAACAAGACATAAGTCCTTGGATTCACGTTAAAAATCCGAAATCCAACGTCGTACGAAATCAGAGCGAAGACTACGCCTCAAAATTCATTCAAGAAAAAGTCAACCACAAAAGAAGAATCAGAGGAATTAAATTAAAGATTGTAATCCACAATTTTTCTACATTTTAGATCAAATAAATTCAAGTTGAAATTCATTTTTGCGTTTTTATATTAAAGACACAAAATTTGTCGTTACATCGCCCGAAGCCACGTCCATTTCTATGCTTATATGAAGCCAATGCTGCGGAACCAGTGGCTCGTAATTCGTGGTTTTGCATGAGCAATTTGTTGTTTTGTTCAACAACCAACAAACAAGATATTAGTTCAGAGTATTTTTAAAACACACTCTAGATATTATTGTTGCAGGATCATATTTGAAGCATTGGACGTGGAGAATATCTTCTCAAGCATATCTACATCAACTATCTTTTTCTCTATGAGTTTTCAATGTAGAATCGATTCTGAACAACTCTTAATTATAAGCACTCACGATTTTAAAATCTTACAAGCAAAGACGTACCCATTCGTGTCGGGATTTAGGGGGGACTACAGTCCTCTGATGGTTAAATCTCTCTTTTAAACTAGTCCACATCTCACTTAGATCTTTGACGATGGGATACTCAACTTTCAAATCATCGAGGAGATGATGACGTTGGAAAATTAGTGCCTTAGCACAATCCTGCTGGGATTCCTTGTTTCCTTCTTTTGTTGTCTCACTTAGACCCTTCAAGATCAAGTAGCTAATGACATCAAAAGTCTATGACAAATAGTTTTTGCTAGATATATCAAGTCTGACAAACTCAAGTTTGATGATATTGGCCATGTGTAAATGTACATAGTAAAAACAAGATAAGCCATTGTCAACAAGAAATAAAATTAGTTTTCCTTCACAGATAAACATGTGCCATATATCACATTTGAAATTTAAAATTTATGCTACTTCAAGAGCATAATAAATTAAATTTATGATATTATCATGTATCACTATTCTTCATAAATATTGTATTATCACAGGAAGCTAAATACAAATATGTTTTGTTTTTTCTGAACAAGTGTATTTGTCAACAGTATTGCAATTAATTGTGCTACTTCGGGAGCAACAATTTAAGAAAAAATACACAAGAGGAAATAAAATAGTACAAAATGGAATAAATTGTAAAAAAAATGCTTCTTCACGAGCCTTTATAATATTTTTCAGGAATATTATTTATGTTTTTTTATCCGGAATTTACACAATTTTAAATCTCATATTTTTCATGAACACATCATATTCAACTAGAATATTACGAGATAAAGTTGCATTTTTACAAGAACTGTAACACCTACTCTATCTTAATAATTTTCTGAATTATTAAGAGTTGTTAGTTTATATTTCTTCAGAAAACAATAATGTATCGATTTGATAATAGATTTCTCGATCATCATATATATTATGTTGATAGAAATCATGACAATATTAAACACAATATTGGGTATGAATATATCATGCACATGTTCAATATAATAATAAATAGATATAAAAGAATTACTAAAGAACGAGTTTTTTGAAATCTTCATGTCTTCTATTTCTTTTTCTTTCTTAATCGAAAAATAATTCTCCTTATTTTTTTTTTTAATTTCATAGTACAGAAGGACAACTGACGATCTATTCTAAATTTCGGATGATTGATTTATTAATAAGCAATTTGTACTGATAAATATTATATATTTGATAGAAAAGAGAGAAATGGAAGAGGAAAATAATATTTTGTGTCTTCCTTAGAAGGGTCAAAACCCCTTATTTATAGGTACATATTTAAAATTTTAGAGGTATTTTGATTATTTGTTAATAAATATATTATTTACAATATAAAGATGAGTAGAGTTATATTAAATAACAAACTTTTCTTACATACCAAGGGACTCATCTCTACCACCATCTAAAAAGAAATCAATGGTTGAGATTAAAAATATTTAATATTTCACATATTTTTTATAATTTAAATATCTCTTAAACCGTTAATCGTTAAGCGAAAATAATTACACCATCGCGACGAAGATTTAATTATCTTTCTATAGAAAGACTTTGATATACTTTCGACAAAAAATTCGTTTTTCAAGCGTACTAAAAATCATATGTGATATATCATATATGATATACCATATGTGATTTTTTTGGCCACGAAAAAAAACGTGAAAAAAGCGGAAAAAAAATTTGTCGAAAATATATCAAAGTGCCTATCTATAGAAAGATAATTAAATGCTCGTTGTAACGGTATATTTTTTTTTCTTTTTTTTTGATACCGAGGTTCCAAGCTTACACCTGACTAGTTCTGATAATGTTCTACCCCACAAGATCGCTACCGCTTAAATCGCGAGATGTGTATCCTGGCTCCTGGTTCTTAAATATCCTCAACTACCGCGCACAAGCGAGTCGCCCCTGCCAGTGATTGCTCCACGCCGACCCCCAAATCCAACCGCAGTTCCCACCGAGATCCTGGCCTCCCACACCGCGCTTGGCCCTCAATATTTAATTGTTTCCACCAACAGACTGGAGGAGGCTAGTTTCAACCCTTACCAAAGACAAGGGATCATCGCCTGAGAATTCAATTCCAAAGTGTTGCCACTAGGAATTGAACCCCTGACCTCCAACTAAATTGAAGGTCAGGTGGCCAACTGTGCCAAAACAATTGGTTAACGGTATATTTTTTTTTTTTGACTTAACGATTAACGGTTTGAAAAATATTGATATTTGAAAAAAAAATATGTAAAATATTGATTAACGGTATATTTTTTTTGACTTAACGATTAACGGTTTGAAAAATATTGATATTTGAAAAAAAAATGATGAAAGTGAGTTTTTTAAATTGTTGGAATTAATCTCATCCATTAAATCAAATAAAGATGGAAAAAAAATGAAAAGTGAAAATTAATCCTGTAAAAAAAGGTTTGGTCCCTCAACCCATAAATTTTCGAATGAGACGTAAACTCCTGAATGAGACGGGAGAATTCTAGCATGTTAATTGACTAGTTAGAAATGAGTAGGTTTATGGCTTGTGGATTGGGCTGGAGGTGGCTGGACTGGGCCGACCCAGCCCGACTCAATCCAAATTTTCAAGCCTATGGTCCACCTAGACAGCCCGATACAGACCCGAGCCCAACCCACCAGGACCCCCAAACGATCCAGATCCCAAACTTTCTAGTTCAAGTCCAGCTTGATCCAGCCTTCTCCCCAACTAGGCCCACAACCTAGTCCAGTCCGCCCAGCACACCCAGCCCACATCTCTTCTCCGATTTAATTTAATGTTAAAAACAATTTTTTTAATTTAAAGATTTTTTAATTCGAAACGAATTTTTTAATTTACTCTTAACATATTTTTTTTGTTCAAAAATTCAGAACAGATTTTCTTTGATGTTAAAATATTTATTTTAAAAATTCAAAATATATTTTTTAATTAATATTTTACTTTAGTATTAATAAATTTTTAAAATCAAAACAAATTTTTTAAAATTCAAAATATTTTTTTTTCATAAATGAAACAAGCCGGGCCGACTCAACCCGGTCTACGGACAGCTCGGGACGGGCGAACAGTGAGCTTCAACCGTCCAACCCGATCCAACCCACCTTATCAATGGGATGATCTTGAACCGACAAACTCCAACCCAGCCCGTTCAGACCCGGCCTGCTGCCCGACCCAGCCGATGACCACCTCCATACTTGGCGGCCCTTGCTCAGATAGGACGGTGGGCCAGCACCACTTTGACAACAGTGGATATATTTGATGTAGTTCCTTTGTATTTATCACACAAGATTCTGTTATGCACTAAGTTGGAGGTCTTCACGGAAACAGCCTCCCTACTGTAATAAGTAGGGGCATGGTCTGCGTATATCTTACCCTCCCCAGACCCTACTCTGAGCGGGATATACTGGGTATGTTTGGTTTGGTTTGGTTTGGATATATTTGATATAATGCGTATGGCAGTTTGGTAATATGTTCAGCGTTTGATGGCAAATATCTAAATCTCTCTTCAGGAGCAGCTAACAGGATTACCAAACAGTAGCACTAGGCCGCATCAGCTGCTGTTGCCGCAGATGGTGCCATTTCATAATTGAAAAAAAAAATACATTTCACACTAGAGAAAAGCTTCACCATCTTACCCCTTTCTCCCTTTCTCTGTCTTCACAAATAAAGTCCGCATACAACGAAGATAAAGTGAGGGTAAGAGATCTGAATCTCAACTGATCTCAAATCTCGCGTGACAGGCTTCTTAATTTCGGACATCTCGACAGTAAGCTTCCGTTTTTGTTTTCCCGTACTTTTGGGTATTTTTTTTTATCTGATGAATCGTCTCCGTAAAGGTGATTGGGTATTTTGCATTTTATTTATTTGTTTATTTCGCAGAATTTGTTTCTTGGTGATGTGCAGTAAAGATGAAAGATTTCGGGTTTTCTTGTATTGCTGAATTGAGCTTCGGATTTCGGAATATTTTTTAAGATCTGGCGGAGACAAACTGAATTTATTGCGACAATAATGAAGCTTAGGCTTTAGAGCTGGGATTTTTTAGACCTGCAAACTGGAATGGTTTGTGGGTATTTTATGCTGCGAAATGGTGGAAAGTTTAGATTTTTGGTTTGCAGAACAACAACAGAAAAAAGAGTGGGCAAATTTTCACATTAACATTTGTGGAGTGAAGTAAAAAATGGAGATTACGTTCACAAAGAAAATCATGGAGGATCTCTCAACATATGTGCACAGTCCTGCTCATTTAGCAGTGGTGCGAGGTGACTATGCAACATTGAAAAGGATAGTAGCCGCACTCCCTCAGCTAGCAAAGGCGGGAGAGGTGAATACCGAGGCTGAATCTTTGGCTGCCGAAGAGGACGCTGATGCTGTTTCTGCAGTGATCGACCGGCGGGATGTTCCAGGCAGAGAAACTCCGTTGCACCTTGCAGTTCGGTTGCATGATGCGGTTTCCGCTGAGATTTTAATGGCAGCTGGTGCTGATTGGAGTCTTCAAAATGAGAATGGATGGAGTGCACTCCAGGAGGCAGTTTGTACCCGGGAAGAGAGTATTGCCATGATCATTGCCCGACACTACCAGCCTCTTGCCTGGGCAAAATGGTGCCGCAGGCTTCCTAGGATTGTGGCATCAGCATCTCGAATTCGTGATTTTTATATGGAGATAACCTTCCATTTCGAGAGCTCAGTGATACCATTCATTGGTAGAATTGCCCCTTCAGACACTTACCGCATATGGAAACGTGGTTCTAATCTCCGGGCCGATATGACGCTTGCAGGTTTTGATGGATTTCGTATCCAACGCTCTGATCAGACTTTTCTCTTTCTCGGCGACGGCCATTCCCCCAATGGTGGAAATATATCCTTGCCTCCTGGCTCTCTGATTGTGCTTTCACACACGGAGAGGGAGATCATGAATGCTTTGGAAGGAGCTGGTGTTCAACCATCTGAGACTGAAGTCGCACATGAAGTTTCTTTGATGTCTCAAACTAATATGTACAGACCAGGAATTGATGTTACTCAAGCTGAGCTTGTTCCCCATCTGAATTGGAGAAGACAGGAAAGGACGGAGATGGTTGGAGCTTGGAAGGCCAAGGTCCATGATATGCTTCATGTTCAGGTGAGTGTGAAGTCAAGGAGAGTTCCTGGTGCTATGACTGATGAAGATCTTTTTTCAGTTAATGATGATGATAGATTGGCTAATGGTGGTGAAAATGAGGAGTACGATGATGTGTTGTCAGCTGAAGAAAAAATGCAATTAGATTCTGCACTTAGCATGGGGGATGGTTTTGGCGAGGATGAAGCCAATGAGGTGCAGGATTGTCATGAAAACTTCGATGCTGGTTCGTTTGAAAGCTGCGAATCAAATGCCACTATCAAAGAGAAGAAAAGCTGGTTTGGTTGGAACAAGAAGAGTTCAAAGAACATGGGAGATGACCCTGAGGATTCAAAAATTATGAAGAAATTCTCAAAGTTGGCACCTGACAATACGAAGCATAAATCCACTGACAGTCGTAGATCATCATATGAGTTTCCTAGGGACGACGTGGGGGACACTAGAAAGTCAAAAGATAGAAGTAGCAAAAAAAAAAAGAAGAAAGGGGCCATTGTCGAGTCAAAGAATGAAAGTGAGTACAAGAAAGGCCTGAGACCTGTTTTGTGGTTAACTCCTGATTTTCCTCTTGAAACAGAAGAACTCTTGCCTTTGCTCGACATACTGGCTAATAAGGTCAAAGCAGTTAGAAGACTGCGCGAGCTTTTGACTACTAAACTTCCACCTGGCACATTTCCTGTCAAGGTACTTGCTGACACGTGCACTTTTTGATGCAGTTCACTTTTCTGTTGGCGGGTTCATGGAAATAGTGATTTTTCTTCCTTTCTTCTTTTTTTCCTATTTCTTTTAATGTGGTACATGTCTCCTTGGCGCATGTTCATTTACAAATGCCGTTTATTCCTCTCATAGTTAAAAAATTATGATCGGAATGTCATTTCAGTCTCTCTATAATATGATGGTGTTCTTTTTGCTTCTTGGGTTCTCCCATGTATCAGTTCGTTGCACCTAACACTGCAAAATCCAAGTCTTCACTAGTTCTATAAACCATGTATGAGTGAAGAACTATTACTTTTTCAAGTAGCTATTAACACAGGTTCTTTGTCATTGCAAATTTTCCTTTATTTCTGTCTGGATCGTCTATGCTTTCCTTGCCCGAATTTGTATTAATTCGGTCTTGTTCTTTTCCTTCCATTGTTAGATTTCTTGCTGTGTGGTAGCACATTGGATTTCTAATAATTCCTCTTGTTCTCATGCAGACCATGCGAAGATTGTTTGGATTGTTTTATAGTATGAAAAATTCATTAACTTAGATTATAACAAGGTGAACATGTTTAAATTTCAACATTATGATAAACAAAACTTGGACTAGCAAGAAAGTATACCTTTGAAAGGCTAGAGAGCTGGGTAAAGAGATTACAATTGCTGGATAGGATGGAATGTTTTGAAAAATATTTGGGAACTGAGATAATCGACTCTTCCAGCCGTAAGTAATGACGGAATTGATATTACAGTGTGTGAGTGGAGCTTCTAAATTATTCCGTTTATGGTAAAATAGCTGATAAGCTGTTCTTTTCATAGTTAAGATGTAGCTATTTGTGCTGAAGCATCAACCTTCATTTCCACATTCAGAAAACGTACTATCTGGTGCACCTGTGCGCTCACTGGACTGACAAAAAAGCATGGAACACACTATCCCATATTTTAGTTTCTTTGTCAATGGAATCTGTGCAAGATCAACCTGAACATGAGAGTTTAAACTTCTTCCTGAATTATTCAGTTTCAGTTTTGATAAATTGGAGGCTTAGTGTGTGCTATAATAAACAGAATGAAAGGATACTTACTCTCATGCCCTTATTTTTCTTGCCACATGGATCTGTTTTTTTCTTATCATGGTTTTTTGATTTCTCCTCATATATTCAAGCACCGACCTTAGAAAGCACAATAAAATATGTATACCATATGTCAATTTGTGGGTAGAATGCATAAAACTCCCATATGTTTAGTTAAAAGTGCACAAAATCCCCTTCCATTACTTTTCCATCAAAATTCTGATTATATCATAAAATTAGATTTTCTCACAAATTTACTTTCTGAATATTAAGAATTTTTTTAATTTTTAAAATTTATTTTTTACAAGATGAAAATTTTCAGTTAATTTTCTCATATTTTCAGTAAAAACTAGAATTAAAAAATTATTTCCGATTTTTAAAATAATTTTCTGATTTTTAATCTCTTTTATATTTTTAATTTTTTTAATTGAAAAATTAGAGTCTCAGAAAATTTAAAATTTCGAATTCCTTTTAATTTTTTAAGTAATCAGAAAAAAATATAAAAATTACAATTTTTATGAGAATTATTTGTAACAAAATAATTTTTTTTTCAGTTAATTCTGATATTTTAAATTTTATTTTAAAAGTTATTTCAACTAATTTTATGATTTATAAATGTTTCTTTAATACTTTTTTACGGAAAAGTTAACGCAACTAACATTTTTTACGTTAAAGTAACGGTATGGGATTTTGTGCCTAATTCTTACAACACGAGGGGATTTCATGCAATTTATAAAACACGCGGGGATTTGGTGACTTTTAGCTAAACACATGGAGGTTTATGCATTTTACCTGACAGAGATTATGGTCATTTTCACTGTTGACTGTCAAAAAACATGTGAAACGTGCTAGAGATTATAATTTACAAGGAATGATGAAGGTGGTGGTTGGTTCTTAAATTACTTTTTTACTTGTCAATTGTCGCCTTTTTCTTCTTCCGTAAGTTTTAAGGGCGTTTTGGACTTCGAAAGAACCGACGCACTATATGATGCAAAACACAGATAAGTAGCTTGTAAAAAAAAAGGAAAACGCGCAAGGATACATATATGCCATGATCACTGTTTTAAAAAACGGAAGACTCGTACGAGTCGACTCGCTAGTCAACTCGAGGCGGACACCCGGCGAGTTAGGGCGTACGAGTCTTCTGTGTTTTGCAAATCGCCCGAGTCTTTTGATTGAGGCGGACGAGTCGACTCGATGCGAGTCGACTCGCAAGAGGCGGCCGAGTCTAGGAAGCCTTTTATTTTATTAATTTTTTGACATCCTGTCTTCTCTTTTCTGTCCGTTTTCCTGTCTTCTCTTTTCTCTCTCTCTCTTCGACTGATCCCAAACTCGACTCTCTCTCTCTCTGTCTCTCGCCTGCCACACCTCCCTCTTCTCCCGTCGGACACATCTCTCGTCACCGGGTTATGAAGAAGAAAAGAGTTGTGATTTGTTCAGCTCTTCCGGCGAATGAGCAAACGCCTTTTGAAATATAGTCAACATTATTTTTTTAAGAAAGAAAATCTAAATTATTTCTTGCAACTGTTGCGAAAATGGAAATGAATCATGAAAAGGAAGGTGTGGTAGGTGTGGTATCTTTTTTTTATTGAGAAGAGCTTCGGATTGAGATATGGGGGCTCTCTCACACGATGTTTGGATAAGGATTATTTTTATCGTACTTCAATGTCTTTATCCCTTTGCAGTCTTTTTCTGTTTTTTTTTTTCTTTTTTTAGGTTTTCTTATTTTTTATTTGGTCGTTTTCCGATCTATTTATCTAAAAGCTCGAGCTCGAGTGGTTAATAACAAACATCTTTCGTTAAGGTTAAAATTCAAATAATTTCTGACTTTCTGTAAACAATTCTTTTTTAATAATTGTAAAAACATTGTTAGCTCATTAATTAATTTTTTTTTGGTAAACAGCTCTACAAAATTTTCCTGAACAACTCTTTTTTTTCCTGGTTTAAAGACCTTTTGTGTTATTTGTATTGGTTTAATGATGAATTATGTATTGACCTTGATGTTTTTAATCTAGTTTTTTGTTACAGTAGCACTAATATTAAGTATTGTTGTTGAACTTTGTTTTAGATTATTTTTTATATTTTTTTTAATTTTTTTGTTTCAACATAGTTGAGGCGTACGCCTCGTTCCGCGTCGAGGCGTACGCCTCACCTCATTTGCACAAAACGCCTCGAATACGAGTCGCGAATTTTAAAACATTGGCCATGATTATGTCAGAAAAGTCATTTTTCAAAAATTATGACCGGAATATGGCAGTGTTAAGTTTAATTCTATGCATATATGTGAATTTGTCAATTTATTTTTCATAGACGTATGTGACATAATTCCCGAGTGAGGAGAACTTTGAGAAATATAAGGAGGTTAAAAGAGAAGCCAAGAAAGCCGTCCGTGATGCTAGGGCAAAGATTAATCAAGAATTTTATACGAAATTAGATACTAAGGAAGGGGAAAGGGATATTTATAAAATTGCTCGTATTAGAGAGAGGACACGAGATATTGGGAGAGTTAAATGTGTGAAGGATGTGGATCATAAGATTTTAGTCGGAGATCAGGAGATAATAGAAAGGTGGAGGGCATACTTTGATAACCTATTTAATGGACGGCGTGAGGAAGATATTGGGGATGTAAGTATTGCTTCAAATTTGGTTAATCGGGATTTTACGCATCGAATTCAAAAGGGTGAAGTACGGATGGCATTAAAGAAAATGGGTTCGAAAAAAATGGTATACCTATTGAAGGATGGAGAGGTGTTTGGGAGAGAGGGGAATCGAATGGTTGACTATACTTTTCAACAAGATTTGAAAATACAAGAAGATGCCACTGGCATGGAGGAAAAGCACTTTAGTCCCTTTATATAAGAACAAAGGTGATGCCCAAGAGTGTTCTAATTATCGGGGGATTAAGTTGATGAGCCATACCCAGTGTTTTCAGTTGCGTTGCGTAAGTCTGTAGCTTTTTTGTAAAGAATTCCGTAGCGCAAAATAGCATAGCGCATAGCGTAGGTAATTCGAACATGACATTTTTAACTGAAAAATAAAATAATTATTCTTGTGTAAGATCAATAGGTAAATAACCCAAGTAAAATAGCCATGAAATAATTTCAAATAAACAAAACAACTTAGAACAATTATAATAATCCAAAATAACAAACCTAAATAAGCCACAATATTAAAATATTCAATTCTAGAGACCCTTAAAAATTCTAATTTCTAGTAGTAGCCGTTCACGAGCGAACGGCTGACGTGGCGCCGATTCCACGAGGGATGTTTTTTTTTTTGTCACGATTTTGCTCATTGGGATTTTTTCCGTAAAATCCCAATAGTTATAGGTACTTAAATAGAGCAGGTTATAAGTACTTAAATAGAGCAGTGGTTTTCTCGATGCAAAGCAATTTGGATGTCATCGCGCTGTTTCGGAAGTTTCAGATTTCATATTAGGGTTTTCTGAGAAAACCCACATCGCGCATGTATTAAGCGCTATCGCGTGTATAGCGCGCGCAATCGCCCGAAATCGGTGCCACGTCAGCCGTTCGCGTGCGCAAAGGGAGCCTGAGCACAACTGGACCTGCGCTACAAAGCGTTTTACAAAAAATATGCGCTAACGCGCGCTATTAAATGCTATTAAAAACACTGGCCATACCATGAAATTATGGGAACGAGTGATTGAACGTCTTAGAAATTATGTGGAGATATCAGAAAACCAATTTGGATCCCGGGAGATCGACTGTTGAAGCAATATTTTTGATGAGATAGATGATGGAACACTATCGTGATAAGAAGAAAGACTTGCGGATGGTTTTTATTGATTTAGAGAAGGCTTATGATAAGGTAACAAGGGAGGTACTTTGGTCGGCATTAGCCAAAAAGATGTGTCTAAGAAGTATATTGACATCATTAGAGACATGTATGAAGGAGCTAGTACAAGTGTGCGTACTACCATGAGAGGGACTGAGGAATTCCCTATTATGATTGGGGTGCATCGAGACTCGACTCTTGGTCCTTTCCTCTTTGCCATAGTCATGGACGAATTGACAAGGTCAATTCAAGACGATATTCCTTGGTGCATGATGTTTGCAGATGATATAATATTGGTTGATGGAACGAAGGAAGGAGTTGAAAGAAAGCTGGAATTCTGGAGAAATACGCTAGAAACTCGTGGTTTTAGGCTGAGCAGAAGCAAGACTGAATATTTGGAGTGTAGCTTTAGTGAAAATGAAAGTAGAGAGACGGGTACAATCACTTTTGATGGGAATGTTATACGAGGATCGGAGTTTTTTCGTTATCTTGGGTCTATTCTTCAAAAGGATGGAGAATTAGACGGTGACGTGGCCCATAGGATTAAGACGGGATGGTTGAAATGGAAGAGAGCAACATGGTTACTATGTGATCAAGGCGTACCTTACAGACTAAGGGGAAAATTTTACCGAACAACAATTAGGCCTGCACTTTTATATGGCACTGAATGTTGGGCTGTAAAGCATAGTCATGTGCATAAGATGAATGTGGCGGAAGTGCGTATGCTAAGATGGATGTGTGGCCATACGAGAAAGGATCGACTTAGAAATGATATGATTAGGAAAAAAGTACGAGTGGCCCCTATAGAGGATAAGCTGTTGGAGAATCGGCTAAGATGGTTCGGGCATGTGAGACGGAGGCCGATTGATGTACCAGTACGGAAGTTTGAAGATTGGGGAGTGCATAGGCTGGCGAAGGGTAGAGGAAGACCTAAACAGATATGGATAAAAGTGATTGGGAATGATATGAATTTTCTTGGGATTGGAGAAGTTATAGCGTTGGACAGGACGATGTGGAGGGAGAGATTCGGGTGGTTGATTGGATTTTTTATTTTTTATTTTTATTATTATTTATTTATTTATTTTTGCATAATTATTATTACTTTTTTTTATTACGTACTAAATTTTTCACCTTTCACTTTGCCTTTTTCATATGACTGTTCTATTGGAGACGACTTGACCTTTTTCAGAGATTGTTGTTGTTCTAATGCTGCATCAGACAAGTAAATTCTCGAAATATTATGACCAGAAATGGCGGTGGTAATTTTAATTCTATGCATGTATGTTCTTTTGTCTATTTATTTTTAATACTTTTGTCTATGTAATTTTAATACTTGTGGGATTGCAGAACAATACTGATACATTTTATCCGTCCATGTAGTTGTGATCCCATCTTCTTCATCGCTGGGATCTTGTACACTGCAACTTCATAGTTACCTGGTGGAGACTGTCTTATTCTAACTATATTGTTTGTTCAGATAACATGTGCGCTTGAGTTTCGAAAGAAAAAAAAACCTTATTCTTATATTGAACACATTTAAGGGAAAAAAAAAGAGGAAACAAGAAAATTGGTGTAGAAGCAAAAAACTGGATTCAAAAGGGAATCGAAGTAGACGCAAGACCATTGACCTTTTCTTCCCCCCCTTTATAATGTTTCTCTCTGCTGCATCAATCTCATGGTACACAATTTTAAAGTGCAGCAAGTACCAATATCTTTATTCTATCTTACATTGTTAGAGATGTAACCAGCATGTGTATTATGCTATGCTGTCAGGGTTGCGTTGCCTATTGTTTGTTGGAAATGCTGTGGATAAATCTGGCCATGTCTATGAATTGTAGGTTGTAAGTTTAACGCGGAGTGTACATCTAGGAAGTTGTTTGAGTACAACATAATATGGAATATGGTGGAGGGACACAATGGTTTCATATTGTAGTTGTTCTTGATTTTTGTTGAATATGGAACCTTCATATAATATATACGAAATATATTCTCTTGTTTGCTCAGCACGGTATTTCTCAAGTACCTTTACACATTGAGCCATTGTTAATTGGTTCAGAATTGTAAGGACCGAGGCGAGAACATTGTCATTAGTATGTTCTTTTATCAAAGACCTGGAGTCGATATGCTTGCATGGTAGCTATGTTTTTAGATTTTCTGGTTGCTTGGTGCTTGTAATTTGTAGGAAATTTTTGCCGACTCTTTGGTGATATAGGTTACCTTACTTTCCAAAGTATATGCATAAATATTTGCGTAAAAAGGAAAAGTTCGTAGGTCCAGGGGGAAGCGTTTTAGCTCACTAATGGGCTATCTTTTTGCTGGTATGGAGTGATGCTGCACATCTTAGAGAATCATTTCCTCGTGTATAACTGGCATTAGTGTATCTAGCAAGCTTAGACATTTCTTTCTTATCTCTGATGCTTTGCTTGCTATGATGATTGATGAAGCTACCTCACAGATTGCCATACCAATCGTCCCAACAATACGTGTGCTGGTGACATTTACAAGGTTTGAGGAGCTTCAGCCAATGGAGGAATTCTCAACCCCTCTCTCTAGCCCTGCACATTTCCAAGATTCCAAGGTCAAGGAGAACGAGGGTTCCACGTCGTGGATTTCATGGATGAGAGGAAGCCGTGGAGGGCAGTCAAGTGACGGCGAAAGCCACAGCTTCCGTGATGAAGTTGATCCTTTCCACATACCGTCCGACTATGCATGGGTTGATGCTAACGAGAAAAAACGTCGAATGAAAGCCAAAAAAGCAAAGAACAAGAAACATAAAAAGCATGGGGTGACCAAGAATCCAGATGGTGCACGGCGACTGAGTGAAGATGTTGGGTAACTGCAGAAAAGGTTGATAGTGGCTGAAAGTAGAGTTTGCAGCTTAAACGTGTCATCTGAAGGTGTTGAGAGTCCCGAGATGACCAGTGCTCATCGTGTCGTGAAAATAGATGGCTATCCATTTTGGGATGGCCTGATTGTTGTATGAGAAGATATTCTGCCCCGATTGTTGTATGAGAAGATATTCTCTGCCCTGATTGTTGTACTAGATCTTCTTCAGTTTGTGTTGTTATTTCATATGGAATATGGAATGCAGTTGGAGTCTTTATTTTTCCCAAGACTGCTTCAAATATATCTATAGCTTAGGTTTGTTTGCCTGAGATTGGATTTATTTCTAACCAGTAGTAGTTGCACTTTACATTTTTTTTAATAATGTTATTTAGGTATTCCTTGTAGTTGGGACCCTGAGAAGAAAGCTGGGATGTAGGCCTTTTCCTGTAACTTATGGGTTAACACAAGTTACGTATGGCCCTTTCCTGCGATCAAGGCGATGGAGGCCTTCTCCTGCAACTTATGGAGGCCTCCTCCTGCGATGAATTAACGTCCAAATGCTTGCACATTCAATCATCTTAAATGTCCGGCCCGATTAATGTCAAGTAATCTCCTAATTAGTTGGCGATAGCGAGTGGCGTCGATGTGTGTGTGTGTGGGGGGGTGGGGGGTGGGGGGGGGTATCATCATCTCCCAAATCACGAACATTTGGTTCCATATGAAAAGCACTTGGTCTTCCTCCTTCCAAGCCACTTTCTTCATAAATTTTAAGTGTACATTTGCGTTAGACTTAACACAATTCCTTCTTTCGACGATGCAACTTCAATTCCAAGGAAATATTTGAGAGGCCCCAAATTCTTAATGCTCAAGTATTTTACCTTGTGGATCTTGGTTTCATCATTTCGTGCGAATCGTGCCAAGATGACCTCATCAATATAAATAAGCGTTGTAGCATGAGTGTTGTCGCGCTTGAAGATGAATAGAGAACGGTCCACTTTGGAATGTCGAAACTCGATGTCGAATAGTACGCGAGTAAACTTCTGATACCAGTTACGAGATGTTCGTCGTAATCCATAAAGTGGCTTGCGCAGTTTGCATACACTTGTCCTGGCGAAACCTCGAGGTACTTTCAAATAGATATCCTCATTCAAGTTACCATGAAGGAATGCAATATTAACATCCAACTGGTGAATCGTCCAACCTTGTTTCACAGCCATAGCTAACACAGTTTGAATTGTGACAAGTTTCTCAATCAGGGCAAAGGTTTCGTGAAATCAATGCCCTCAACTTGGGTGAATCCCTTCACGACTAACCAGGCTTTAAATCTTTATACTTTGCCATTGGGTTTGTACTTCATTCTGTAAACCCATCTGAGTCGAATTTGTATTTTTCCCTAAGATTTTTTAGATTCTTGTTTGTAGTTAACAAAAACTAATGGAGACCAGCGATGATCTGATCATCACGTCAATTGCTTTGAACGCTACTGTTCTTGTTGTTGGATTTGCTGCAATTGCTACTAATAAATTCGGTAGTACTTCTGATGGTATGACCTGTGCAGCTTCACAATTGATACCCACTTCCATGGTTGTATATGGTGAATATCCCAACAGGCTTCTGGGTTGTTGGTTACTATATACTTAAAGGACAACGTAGAGAGGGGGTGACTAAGCTGTATCCTATTTTAAAAATTTATGCGATGTGGAAGTCTTTAAAGGCGCTATAGTTACATCAACTATGTATATCCTGTAGGCTTGATGCTTACGGTTTTTTTGATAGTATGTATATATAAAACCACAAGTTGTATGATGAAACTAATAAAAGCATGAAATGACAAAAATTTAATGTGGTTTGAGGCAACATCCTCTACGTCCATGGTCTCTCGACACATGAGCGTTGTTTATTAAAATAAAGGTGGTACACAACATTTATGATTTTAACTAAACTTTTTCTCGACCTGTATCTTTCACACATATTGGTATACTCAGCTTCATATCTTTGGCCGTTCACGTAGATTGGCCTAGGCTAGTCTTGAACTTCGTCTTCTTCTCACATGGATCGGAAGATGGGTTCGTCTAAGCAGCTTCATCGCTCACGGTCGGATGCTTGCTTCGTTAATCCACACAAGGTTAACTTCTCAACTTCAAGTAGGTAGTATAAAATCGAACATCACATGTATTTTTGAATTGCTTTATTGTAGTTTGTTGTTTACAAGTTGAGGACTTGATTTATCTCTTCGCTGTAGGATATCGCTATAGGCTGAAGAGAGTTCTTTCTTTTTTTATATGCAGAAAGATAACATGACAAGTTTTTAATAGTTGATCAAGTCCTTTTGTTGACTATTTATAACCTTGGAAATATATCTGCTATAAATGTAGCTGTTGTTGGGCAGGTGAGATGTGGACTGCTCTGATAGGCGGCTGCTGAAATTGTTTGAATTAAAGTTATCCATCTGGAATATCAAAAAAAAATATTTTGATCCTCAAAATAGAAGAATTTTGAAATAGATAGTTGCGCTAGTAGGCGCCTCGAAAATACAATCCAATTAAAGTACGTCTCGAATTTTATTTTCTAAGATACTCAAGGTTTTTCAAAAATTCTATAAGCGAGAATGCCCAAAATTCACACGTATCGACATTCACTTACATACATCATAATACACACATCAACTCGTTCAAAACCAAGACAACACCTGTCTTTTACCGGAAGCAAACAGTCAATATCATAGTCAAAAGGACATAAATAACGACAACACTCCCCAAATAAACGAAATATGAGTCACATAAATGCATCACGAACCCAAGAATCCGCATAAAGATTCCATCATTAACACATAATCATACCAGTGGCTCGTGTCACACGAGGCACAACACAAAGGAGGGAGACTTACATCCACAGGTCGCACGAAGATGATGATCGCCCCACGATACTAATCACGACCAATAAACTCAGATGACGCGTCGCGACACGACTCAGTCAGATAAAATCCGATGAGACAAAACTCAACAGACACAACTTGACCCGACAGTCTAGGTTTCCACAACCTAAGCTCTGATACCATTTATGTAACACCCCCAATCCGCTCAGGGATATTACACGCCGTAGAACCTTTCCTTAAGGATCTACCAGTTTGGTAACAAAATTGAACATCTCAACAATACCTTTAAGGCTAAAATGACTCAGCAGACCGATTTGGTATTTCACTAAATACATACAACTCAATCACAATACATGCTCACGCAGGGGTCGAATACAACACACTCCCGTACAACGGGGAAAGAATACTGCAGCGGAAATAAAATACAAATAAACCAATGCGACAACATACAGGTCCTCGTGTGATTAGTATCGTTCATCTTTCATCATCCTTCATGCCGACCCTGTGCTATGCTCCCCAAAACCTGAATGTAATAAAGACATCCACCCCCCGATTACTCAGGGGTTAGCAAAATTCCACTATTTTGCTAGTGCAAGAACAAAGTACAAAATACGAGTCATACAATTCAAGTTCCAAGAATAACAATAATCAGGAATCCTCAAAGATTCAAACATAACGAAAAATACTTCCCGAGGCAAGAATTGAGTAAAACTTTCCAAAAACCGAAGGATCAAAATTTAAGGGAAACAATTTACAACTGGTTTAATATGCCATCGGGAGTTTGAATAGAAAACAATTTAGGATTTCCGAATCCTACTCCTTCCAAAATCAATAGGGGTCACATCCCAAAGGTTTTATTTTCACAAATAAAACCAACAACAATTCACAGGGTTAAAACCCACATCACGTGTCCTCGACGGACATAAAAATCAACACAACATAATCACCCAAGATACGCAAATCTTGGTCAACGAATACAACACTAACTCGTGAATCCAGGGCTATACCATTGGATTCCCTCGAGGCCTCGCCGGTCCCTCCCGTGGTGAGCAAAATACATTCACAAATCATATATCACACTGTGAACACATGCCACGTCACATCACAATCATACCACCGTGATCACTTGCCGCGTAATCTCACGGTTGGATCAATCACTTGTTGTCTCCTGACCACATGATCACAAGACATGTGTCACCGTAGATTGTCTTAGGATCTCACGGTTGGATCAATCACTTGTTGCATCCTGACCACATGATCACATGCCATGTGTCATCGTAGACCTTCGACCATATCCACACATTCCCACAAATAATATATCACACCAAGGATATCCAAACAATTCACTCAAAGGCAACAAACACAAGGCACGACACCATTGTCAAATCACAACGTACCAAAATGATATAATATATGCATATATATTATCAAAGCACAACAACAACACCAAGCATATTCATAGGGTTCACTTAACCATTCACGAGACGCAACATTCACAAAGCACATGCGTTTTGAAAGTGAACCTTTAACGAGGCTAAACCGAATCTTTTGAAAGTTCATTTCAAACAACCAAACAAATACATTTAGACGATCACCGATCATCATATCCACGAAACAAGAAATGTATGAACAAGGTACTTGCCTCAAATCCAAAGCACGCGAAGCAATGGGAAAGCTCGACCGGAAACCCTCGAATCTTCCAACTAGGTCGAAAACACAAGAACAACTTAATCACTATAAGGTCAATCGCAAGGAAGATGCAAAACACACGAAATTCTTAACAAGAATTCATAGAGATAAAAGATCGGACACTTGGGGCTCAATATTTCCCAAAGAACATCAAGAATATCATCCGAACCCGAATATGGTAAGAAATACGAATCAAAACATGGGGAGAGAATCAATACAACCGATTGATCATATGCAACAGCACGATTCATGAAGAACAACCCGAATCTTGAAGATTCACGAAATATAAAGGAAGGGTTTTCAAGATGATTACCTCGAATCAAAGACGAAGAACATGGATTGATGTTGTTAATCAACACTAAGAACTCGAGGAGGATGTAAACTTGGAGTTACAAGACTCCAAAATCGCCCCCAGATCGCCCACAAATCGCTACAGCCGCAGAGGGATGAAGAAAGGTGAAAACATAACGAACACATGTCAACACTCAGTATATAAATACCTGCAAATGCGTTACGTACGTTAACCAAGAAGGATAACGTACGTTACCTGTATTATGTACGTAAATGCATGAATGATTACGTACGTAATCGATGGCCAGACCCTCCTGTCCAAAATAGTGAAGACCCTTACATACGTTATGAGAAGGGATAAGCTTACGTAAGGCACATGACGATAGCGTGCGTTATGCTCATAGCATAGCGTACGTAAGTCACTTAGCAGTTCCAGAACTGCTAAGTTCAGCTCGTCGAGTACGAGCGCGACGAAACCGCGAAACGACGACAATAACACAAGACGAGGCCATGCATACGAAGAGTGCAGAACGACGAACTCAAGCGTTAAAAGAAATACGATTCTGACTACCCAAAGGTTCGGAATACGACAACAAAAGTAATTACCCCCAAACTTTTGGGAAATTACGAAACAGCCCAAAACATCCGAAAATCACGATACGACAACGAATAGCCAAACCGAAGCGCACAGTACGTATAACAATGTTAAATGAACTTACAAGAAAACCGAAACAACAGTTTCGAACAAGATTCGCAAGAATCGAACTCAAGCGTGGAAAAGTCGCCTAAGAACACGAAACTCAACAAAACAACACCGAAACGAGCTCAGACGTTAAAAAGTACATAATTAAATATTCTCAGAAAGATGAAACGTTCACAAGCGAGCCGTTAAAATAGACTCTCACCGAAAAAAGAAAATTACCAGAAACCGAAATTACGGGTATTACATACTACCCTCCTTAAAAGAAGTTTCGTCCCGAAACTTAAAATAAGTAGGGAGGAGCAACATCCCACCAGGAAATGCTCAACGAGATACACAAGAACCGAAAACTCTCGCCCAACAGTGAAATGTTACAAGCAACGCAAAGAGACATACGACGTGAAAACACGCTCCACGACAACCATCACAACGCCACAGACAGAGACATAATAAAACCAACAAGTGACAAGCGTCATCAAATAGATAATACAATCAAGTCAATTATCCGAACAATCACAAAACACAATCACCTATTACAAGGAAACACGCACAGTCGAGAAAACAGAAAATAAACACAAAACAATCCACAAGGACAATCACAAACAATTCGGACTATGCCGAAATCCTCGAAAAGCACTCTAGGCATCTCCGTGTCCTTTTGGAGTAGAGACGCAACCTCGATCCCCAAATCTCTCAGCTACCGTCTTGCAATGCACGGCTCGGTGACCCACCTGGCCACAATCGAAACAGCTGACTAACGGTAAACGACAATTCTTCGCGGTATGGCCCGCTCGACTACAGTTATAATATGTCTTCATGTTGCTCACATTACTCACTGCAGGGGTACTACTCCTATGAACACGCGATCGAGGAACCATCTTAGGACGATGAAATGAAGTCCCAACCTTAGGGGCCCCACTCCCCTGATTTCCTAAAAAGTTCCCAATGGTTTTCTATTTCTTTGAGTCAGACATATTCTCGGTCGATAATCTGGATAGCTCATAGGATAATGCCCTATTATGATAATATCTCAAGGAATTACAAGTGAGACCTGCCATGTACTGACGAATCTCCGGCTTCATCCGCCTACTAAAGTGATAGATCTTATCCTCCGTCCTTACTTGATCCTGCACATAGCTGAGCTGTTTGCTAAAATCAATAATAGCTTGAGACAGCGGTACATCTTGCGGTTATGCATAAAAGAATTCATTAATCCTCTGATTTCTGATCGGCTCCGGACAAAACTCATCTCTCATGAATCTCTGGAACTCTGCCCACGTGACAACACGATCTCGAGGCTTAACAGCCTCCCACCAACTGGCGACATCCTTGTCAAGAAGATACTGAGCGACTGGCAACTTACGCTCTTCTGGACAATCAACTGCCTCGAATATCTTTTCCAATTGGAAAAGCCAACCATCCCAGCCTAATGCATCTGCAGCACCAGCGAAGCGAGGGGGATTCATACGAACCACTTCTCGAAGCCACTAATTTGCACTAGTGTTCTGGGTCACATCTGTAATACGCTGAACTGCCTGAGTCAACTGAGTCATCTGTGTAGATACCTGCTGTAAAATAGTAGCAACACCGATACTGATATCATCACCAGAAGTATGATCCCGATCACGCACCCGATCGCCACGACCATGACCTTTGCCCCTCGGCATACTGAACAAGCAACCACTCAACACAACAGAAAATCATAACACGCAAAACTTATAACGATTACCATCGTAAAGCAACACACATACAAACACCACAGCAACGACGGTATCATTCGGCGACCTCGACGGCCCGAACGATAACCAGCATATGATTACTAAACATCACGAAACAACCATGTATGTACACAATCATGCAAACTCAAGTTCTGTATTTTACCCTTGCATGGGTATGAGTCGAGATAGAAATGTGCATTTTGACTTGTATGTTTGTGATGAAAGACCAAGTTAGTATGTTGATTTGGTATTTTATCATGTCGGTATGTAATGAGTTGTGTTGTTTGGATGTCTAGCCTGGTGGATCCTCACGGAGAGGGTCTGCAGCGTGTAATATTCCCGGTTTGATTCTGGGGGTGTTACAAGCCCTAGGCTCCTTAGCGTGTGCGACAGCTCCGTCGTTGTCACAGAACAGTGTCACGGGCTTCTCTGTGTTAGGAACCACTTGAAGTTCCTCAGTGAACTTCTTTATCCAAAAAGCTTCTTTAGCAGCCTCCGTGGCTGCCTGATATTCGGCTTGACATGTAGAGATAGCAGTCGAACTTTTATTGGCACTTCTCCAAGAAACTGCCCCACCATTCAGCATACCCTGATGTGGATATCTGAGCATCCATGTGTAATACCCGTACTTTTATTGACTGTTTGACTTTGTCGTTCTCCTTATTTTGTCGCTCTGTGAACGCATGGAGATGTTGTTGATATTGTTATTGAGTTTCGTATCTTGTTTTGGGTCTCGATCGTGTTGTTTAGACCTTGCGGAGGTGTTCTGGGCCAGAGACATAGCGCACGCTAGGCCTAGGCTAACGCACGCTAATTCTGCTTGATTAGCGCACGCTAGTTTTGAGCTGTAGCGCGCGCTAAGGGACCAGTCAGGTCAGAACTAGTAACTTGAACTGCTCTCTGGACTGGCGGATTAACGCACGCTAGGAGTTCGTTAGCGCGCGCTATTCGTGGTTAGTAGCGCACGCCAAGAACAAGACTTTAATCCATGTTCCTCATCTTAATCTTTGTTAAAGATTATCATCTCTCAGTGTTTGGGACCTCAAACTTCTCTCTAAAAACTCTCCCTCTCGGTTGCAAGGAAGGAATGGACGAAATGAAGGATAATGCCCAACTACACATATATATACTGAATATTATTAACGTGCGCAAGCATCTCATGTTTAGCGTGCGCAACAGCCTTAGCGTGTGCTAACTGACTTTGTTAGCGTGCGCTATCGCAGTCCAGAGGCTACTGTCTGGCTCCGTACATGTGCTTACGTACGTAATGCCCATGCATTAGCGTACGTAACTTACACTGTCAAGCGTACGCAAGTCCTTACATTTAGCGTGCGCTAATACCAGTTGACTTGCTACAGTCTATACCTACCACGAAGATGCTCGTGACCCACATGCCGAAAGCAACCAATAAAGCCAAGATTCCCTGTTGACCGATCTGATTAGCGTGCGCTATAAATATACATTAGCGTGCGCTAATAGTTCACAACAAACATCCGTTGACCTTGTCGGCACATGCGCCGAAAGTGACCCGGTCCACACATAGATTCCTTTTGATCTGGTCTGTACTAGCGTGCGTTATCTTTTTCCTCTAGCGTGCGCTAGACCAGGACGATAGCGTGCGCTAGGCATGTATATTAACGTGCGCTAATAATGTTACACTTAGCCATTTTTCAGCTACTCTTGTCCAATGTCTCAACATACAGAATACGAACATATGGCATACTGAATACATATACTCAACACATTATATCCTTAATTACAATTTTAGACCAAATACAACAATTATACCAATACTGACATCTCAGTCCTTCATTTATTTTATCCATACTGTACAGATTCCACGCTGTACAACATAACTCGGATAAAATACTGTTAGACAACTGTAGTAGAAATTTCGAATATTACACACATTCACACCACCAATTCCATAATACTTGGGAGCTAACATTCTAAATACAATCCCGGACCGCAAACAGGAATGACAGGTTTGAAAAATGAAAACCACCGTTGAAAAAAAAATAATTTTGGAAACACTAGTTGATCTTGAGTATCACCTTTCAAAAAGTTGTACAAACATCATTGTCGAGACTTTGAAAACCATCATGCATTTGATAAAAATGAGGACACTTTCTTTTAGTGAAAAACTTTCAGAAATATTCGACCCTTGGGTCTAAGAAAATGCATTTCCAAAATTACTGGAATATCAAAAAAAATATTTTGGTCCTCAAAATAGAAGAATTTTGAAACAGATAGTTGCGCTAGTAGGCGCCTCGAAAATACAATCTATTTAAAAGTACGTCTCGAATTTTATTTTCTAATATACTCAAGGTTTTTCAAAAATCCAATAGGCCAGAATGCCCAAAACTCACACGTATCGACATTCACTTACATACATCATAATACACGCATCAACTCGTTCAAAACCAAGACAACACCTGTCTTTTACCGGAAACAAACAGTCAATATCATAGTCAAAAGGACATAAATAACGACAACACTCCTCAAATAAACGAAATATGAGTCACATAAATGCATCACGAAACCAAGAATTTGCATAAAGATTCCATCACTTAACACATAATCATACCAGTGGCTCATGTCACACGAGGCACAACACAAAGGAGGGAGACTTACATCCACAGGTCGCACGAAAATGATGATCGCCCCACGATACTAATCACGACCAACAAACTCAGACAACGCGTCGCGACACGACTCAGTCAGATAAAATCCGACGAGACAAAACTCAATAGACACAACTTGACCCGACAACCTAGGTTTCCACAACCTAAGCTCTGATACCATTTATGTAACACCCCCAATCCGCTCAGGGATATTACATGCCGTAGAACCTTTCCTCAATGATCTACCAGGCCGTTAATAACATTGAACATCTCAGAAATGCTTTTAAGGCTAAAATGACTCAGCAGACCGATTTGGTCTTTCAATAAATACATACAACTCAATCACAATACATGCCCACGCAGGGGTCGAATACAACACACTCCCGTACAACGGGGAACGAATACTGCAGCGGAAATAAAATACAACTAAACAATACGACATCATACATGTCCTCGTGTGATTAGTATCGTGCATCTTTCATCATCCTTCATGCTGACCCTGTGCTATGCTCCCCAAAACCTGAATGCAATACAGACATCCACCCCCCGATTACTCGGGGCTTATCAAAATTCCACTATGTTGCTAGTGCAAGAACAAAGTGCAAAATACGAGTCATACAATTCAAGTTCCAAGAATAACAATAACCAGGAATCCTCAAAGATTCAAACATAACGAAAAATACTTCCCGAGGCAAGAATTGAGTAAAACTTTCCAAAAACCAAAGATCAAAATTCAAGGGAAACAATTTACAACTGGTTTAATATGCAATCAGGAGTTTTAATAGAAAACAATTTAGGATTTCCGAATCCTACTCTTTCCAAAATCAACAAGGGTCACAACCCAAAGGTTTTGTTTTCACAAATAAAACCAACAACAATTCACAGGGTTAAAACCCACATCACGTGTCCTCGACGGACATAAAAATCAACACAACATAATCACCCAAGATACGCAAATCTTGGTCAACGAATACAACACTAACTCGTGAATCTAGTGCTATACCATTGGATTCCCTCGAGGCCTCGCCGGAGCCTCCCGAGGTGAGCAAAATACATTCATAAATCATATATCACACCGTGAACACCTGCCACATCACATCACACTCATACCACTGTGATCACTTGCTGCGTCATCTCACGGTTGGATCAATCACTTGTTGTCTCCTGACCACATGATCACAAGCCATGTGTCACCGTAGATTGTCTTAGGCTCTCACGGTTGGATCAATCACTTGTTGCATCCTGACCACATGATCACATGCCATGTGTCACCGTAGACCTTCGACCATATCCACACATTCCCACAAATAACATATCACACCAAGGATATCCAAACAATTCACTCAAAGGCAACAAACACAAGGCACGGCACCATTGTCAAATCACAACGTACCAAAATGAGATAATATATGCATATATATTATCAAAGCACAACAACAACACCAAGCATATTCATAGGGTTCACTTAACCATTCACGAGACGCAACACACACAAAGCACACGCGTTTTGAAAGTGAGCCTTTAACGAGGCTAAACCGAATCTTTTGAAAGTTCATTTCAAACAACCAAACAAACACATCTAGATGATCATCGATCATCATATCCACGAAATAAGAAATGTATGAACAAGGTACTTGCCTCAAATCCAAAGCACGCGAAGCAACGGGAAAGCTCGACCGGAAACCCTCGAATCTGCCAACTAGGTTTAAAATACAAGAACAACTTAATCACTATAAGGTTGATCGCAAGGAAGATGCAAAACACACGAAATTCTTAACAAGAATTCGTAGAGACAAAGGATCGGACACTTGGGGCTCAATATTTCCTAATGAACATCAAGAATATCATCCGAACCCGAATACGGTAAGAAATACGAATCAAAACATGAGAAGTGAATCAATACAACCGATTGATGATATACAACAGCACGATTCATGAAGAACAACCCGAATCTTGAAGATTCACAAAATATAAAGGAAGGGTTTACAAGATGATTACCTCGAATCGAAGACGAAGAACACGGATTGATGATGTTAATCAACACTAAGAACTCGAGGAGGATGTGAACTTGGAGTTACAAGACTCCACAATTGCCCCCAGATCGCCACATCCGCAGAGGGATGAAGAATGGTGAAAAAACGACGAACACAGTCAACACTCGATATATAAATACCTGCGCATGCGTTACGTACGTTAACCAAGAAGGATAACGTACGTTACCTGTATTACGTACGTAAATGCATGAATGATTATGTACGTAATCGATGGCCAGACCCTTCTGTCCAAAATAGCGAAGACCCTTACGTACGTTATGAGAAGGGATTAGCGTACGTAAGGCACATGACGTTAGCGTGCGTTATGCTCATAGCATAGCGTACGTAAGTCACTTAGCAGTTCCAGAACTGCTAAGTTCAGCTCGTCGAGTACGAGCGCGACGACAATAACACAAGACGAGGCCATGTATACGAAGAGTGCAGAACGACGAACTCAAGCATTAAAAGAAAATACGATTCCGACTACCCAAAGGTTCGGAATACGACAACAAAAGTAATTACCCCCAAACTTTTGGGAAATTTCGAAACAGCCCAAGACATCTGAAAATCACGATACGACAACGAATAGCCAAACCAAAGCTCACAATATGTATAACAACGTTAAATGAACTTACGAGAAATCCGAAACAATAGTTTCGAACAAGATTCGCAAGAATCAAACTCAAGCGTGGAAAAGTCGCCTAAGAACACGAAACTCAACAAAACGACACCGAAACGAGCTCGGATGTTAAAAAGTGCAGAATTAATTATTCTCAGAAATATGAAACGTTCACAAGCGAGCCGTTAAAACAGATTCTCACTGAAAAAAGAAAATTACTGGAAACCAAAATTGCGGGTATTACAACTGCAGTGGATCGTAGCAGCCGTAGTAATAATGGACGCGGTGTGCTTTTCCTGATGCGGTATAGACACGAATGTCGTGCGGCTGCGCTGCAGGAGTCCTATTCATTTCATTTCAAATTGCAGAGACTTGGTTAACTGTCGGCAGATTGTAAATTAACATGTCCAAAGATGGGTCTGCACGAAGAACAGTGTTGTATTCTTGTAAATTCATCAGCTCGCGAAGCCCCCGAAAAAAATTGCGTAGGGATTTATTTTCATCAACTCAACAATGACCTGTAGAACATGTGAATCAAGCTCCCCTGATTGAGATAGTCTATTCTGCGGTTCGTTTTCAGTTTTGTAAAAATACAATTGCAGTTGTCGCCCATGACCCTCTGCAGGTATCAAATCTCTGATTAAATGATAAACTGCTCCCTGAATTTTGAGACTGTACACACCCTTGTTAGATTTGGCCAATGTCTCGTCGTCGGTGATACCCAAGGAACTAAAAGCAGACGTATTGTTATAAGTATGACAGCGCCTATGAAAATGAACCGTATCAGAGGATTCAAGCGAAGTATATAATTCTCAAAGATGCAGTGGCGTTCTAGGTAGAGCAAGGGAAATTTGTCCACATAGGCAGCAGAAACTGGCTGGCTCCCTCAAATAAAGCTGGGCTTTGCAGGAAACGCATGTAGCGGAGAAGGGTAGAGACCAAGCATGCAAGGGGATGTTCTCCATTCTGCTAAGAAGATCATGCTGCATAACAAAAGTAGATCGCGATCGTTTTGCTTGGGAGGCTGTAGTTTGACCGCTAGTGGAACATGTTGCCTCGTTGGCAATTGCAACTACAGAAAAAAACATGCAACATACATTAAGTAAGGAAAGCGAAATGTAATGTACATTTGGTCAGAGGCTAACATGAAAAGGAAAATAAAGAAAATAGTAAAAGAAAACAAATAAATTTACGAAGTAATTTACCTTGTTGTTTGTACCTATTTCTTCTATTGTCTAGCAGAGCGAGCTTCTTTTATGTGTCCATAGATGCGTATGCATTTCGTTTTATTGCATTTTTTTCAGGCCAGTTACATTGTGGGATCCTGTCCAAAGTAAGAAAGAGTTAATAATGTTATTAATAACGATGTTGATGAAGAATGAAAATAAAGAGAAAGACCAAGCACCTAACTCAGCAGAGGATGATGAACGAAGATTGATTCCATATTCAGTTTCAGGTCCCATCCTGGAAAGTAGGAGAATATAATGATATAATCTACTTCGTTTTAGGCACCGAATCCCAACAGTGGTATCAGAGCGTAGGTCTTGCGATCGTATATACGATATTAGCATTTGGAATGCTTGATTAGATGGTGAATGATTTGGAATCATTTTAGTCATAATCGTGGTATATGTTTTTACGTTCGTTGTACTTATATTTTTCGTAAGTTTATATCTAAATATAAATCTTAATTTATTGGAAATATGATTTATATTGAAGATATGAATGTTGGAGAATATAGATATTGGATATCTGGTCGAAAAACTAGCCCCGAAATGCCGTTGGACGGTCCGGGAGGGGTCCGGAGCGAGGGCCGCGGCCCGTGGCTCGAGGGTGCGGCTTTAGTGGCTTTCGGCCCGGCCTGGTTCGGCACTGTACTGGGGGCCGTGGCCCAGGCTCAAGGGGCCGCGGCCCAGGGCCGCTGGCCGTGTCCTGGCCGGAAGCTTCCGAGCGTGACTCGGCCATGCCAGGCCTGTCTGCCGGCAGGCTGCCGAGGGTGACTCGGTCAGGCAGGCCTGTTTTCACCCCACCTCGATTTTTCCGTGTATTCTTGAAAATTAATCTCCCACATGTTAAATTGGATTTAATATGATTAAACTGATTTATGGTATTTCATTTTATAAGGGAAATTTGATTAATTGGAATATTTATGGTCGACTAAATTATTTTGAACGTTATCATATTACCGATTGTGTGAATCGATTGGATGGGTTCGTATTGTTGATTGGATCAATGTATCTCTATGCTTTTCATTTATATAGTATTTATTGGATGAATATTTTTGAATGGGGATGTGGTCCGTGGACTTAGTTTTGAATCGTTCGTTTTATTCGATTGGGTTGTAAAGGCCGTTTTGAGCCTATTTATTTTACTAGAAAAATTTGTATCTAGGATGCAATTTTCAATGTAAAATTTATATGTAATGACGAAGACCGGAGGAAGATCCATTTCGAGAAGACAAAGATTCAAGACGAAGACTTGTAATTAGATTACGGAGTTTTTGTTTTCTAGGAACGGGCCATGAACCACATGTTGGTAGCAACTAGGTTGTGAATGGTTGTTTCATATTGTATGAATGCCACAAACGCGCTAATATGATTAATGTGCAAAGTGTAACGTTAATCGCGAAAATTCTCCCACAATAAATTATTAAGTTTATAAGGTTTCAAGGTTTTCCTTCCCTCCATCGAGCTTTCGGGAAATTGAAATCCAAACCGGATGTGCTATGCTTCCGAGTTATCGGGGTAGTCGTTCGGGGAGGACGGATAAATTACCGGGAGCGCATTGGATGCCTTCGGTTGGAGCAAATTTTATCCCTAGAAACCTGATAGGTTGCCGGATAAGATTCAATTGTGAAACTAATTTGCGTCGATGGTATAAACTTAACTTGTTCACGAACCATAGAAACCGTATAGGTTGAGGGGAGTGAACAAGGGGAAAAAGAAGATCGAATTATCCATTAGATGGGTTGGTGTTGGACACCACTTTATCAAAATTAATAGACTAAAAACCTGTTCGGTTGCCCTCTATTAAGATTTATAAACAACTCAATCACCACTATGAAGTAGAGCGACGATACTTCCGGATTTCACATGGGAGTGTGTTATTCCGATAAAAATAGTGGGAGCTGGGTAACAAGAATAGAAAAGACCTTAATTCTATACTCAGAACATAATTGAATGAGTCACTAATTAATCTGTTATACTTAATGCAGACAAATTTCAATATGACAATGAATCCACTCGCAATTCTACTCGAAAAGAACACCTTAATGGGACCTAACTTTGTGGATTGGCTCCGCAATCTGATGATTGTCCTCAGTATAGAGGCACTGGGATACGTCTTGGAGACGGACATTCCGGCACCTCCTGTGCGGACCCGAGCCAATCAGGAAGAGATTGAAAACCACGAAAAGTGGGTTAAGGATGACGTGAAAGTCCGTGCTTATATGATGGCTTCCATGTCTAATTAGCTTCAGAGAGCTCATGAGAAAATGACTTCTGCTAGGCAGATTCTATCTCACTTAACCGAACTTTATGGTGAGCACAGCAGAACTGCTAGATATGAGATATCCAAGCAACCTCGTGCAAGGATGAAGGAAGGTGAGAAAGTTGGGGAACATGTCCTCAAAATGATATCCATGATCGAGAAATTGGAGGCTCTTGATTTTAAAATGGATACTTCTCTCCAAACCGACCTTATCCTACAGTCTCTCCCTGATTCCTTCTCACAGTTTGTTATGAACTTCAACTGCAATGAGATTGCATCTAATTTAGCTGGGCTAATGAACAAACTTGTGACCGCTCAGTCTCAGATGAAGACTCCGCGAATGAAGGAGTCTGCCCTTGTGATTTCTTTTGGACTTTGGAAGTCTAAGAACAAGAAGAAAAAGACCAAGAAGCAAACTGGACCACAAGTTAAGGACCTTAAGGGTAAGGGCAAGGCCCCGATGGTTTTGAAGAACAAGAAGAAGAAGGATGCTTGTCTCAAGTGCGGTGAGCTGGGCCACTGGGCTAGAGACTGTCCGATTCTTCATGGCACTTCAGGTACAGAACTTTTAATCTTGGAAACAAATTGTTCTGCTACTGTATTTTCCACTTCCTGGATACTGGATTCTAGAGATGTTAAACGGGATCGGGCCCGTAGGGCTGGCCCGTTTAACCCGCCAAAAAACCGGGTTAGGGCCGATATTTCTTAGCCCGTTTAAACCCGGGCTTTTTTGACCCGGACGGTTTAGCCCGAAGCCCGTTAAGGCTAGCCCGAAGCCCGCTAGGGCTAGCCCGAATATATATGTATATATATATATATATACACACTATATTAATATTATATATATATATATATATACACTATATTAATATTATATATATAATATATATTAATATTATATATAATATTAATTATTACTGTATTTGTTAATATAGTGTGTGTATATATATATATAAGTGTATTTTTTGTTATATTTATTATAGTATAGTTGTTACTATATATATATATATAAAATATATTGTTTTTTTTTTACTTATAAAAACATAAAAAATAGATTTTTTAAATATTTAGCCCGTTTAGCCCGTTTAGCCCGAAACCCGTTAGGGTTAGGGTTAGGGCCAATATTTCCTAGCCCGTTTAAATCCGGGCTTTTTTAGCCCGGACCGTTTAGCCCGAAGCCCGCTAGGGCTAGCCCGAAACCACTAGGGCTAGCCCGTTTAACATCTCTACTGGATTCTGGTGCTAGTTCTCATATTTGTACCGTGAATCAGGATCTGGAACAAAGTAGGAAGCTTGGAGCTGGAGAAGTTATGATCACTGTCGGAAGCGGGCATAGGGTCGAGGCGACCGACATAGGATCACTTCTTTTGGGTTTAGAATCCGGCTTTGTTTTGACTTTAGAAGATGTACTTGTTTTGCCCAAGGGGCACAAAAACATTGTATCCATTCCGGTCATGGACCGAAAAGGCTTTTCATTTTTCATTGGTGATGGTTCCTGCAAAATTTATTTTAGAAATAAACTAGTAGGTACTGGTACATTGTTGAATGGATTGTATCATCTAAATCTCAACAACAGAGTAGTTGTGAATACTATGACTAGAAAACGTGGTAGGGATGAAACCAATCAAGTTTTAAAATGGCATCTTAGACTTGGTCATGTTGGTCAGACCAAGGTTTACAAGATGGAAAAAGATGGACTTATGGGTCCATTGGGATCAGATCCCTTTCCTACTTGTGAATCTTGCTTTAAAGGCAAAATGACTAAGTCCCCCTTCACAGGGACATTTGAAAGAGCCGCTGATAAAATGGGATTAATCCATACTGACGTATGTGGTGCTTTGGAAGCAGCACGTGACGGATATCAATATTTCATTACGTTTACAGATGATCATACTAGGTATGGTTATGTATACTTAATGAAACATAAATCCGAGGCCTTTGAGAAATTCCAGGAATTCAAGGCCCTAGTCTAGAAACAAACTAGTAATCATATCAAAGCACTTCGGTCGGACCGAGGTGGCGAGTATATGAGTACGGAGTTTGACGATTTCCTTAAGGAACATGGAATAGTTTCACAACTAACACCTCTAGGTACTCCTCAGTTAAATGGTGTGTCAGAAAGAAGGAACTGGACCTTGTTGAACATGGTCCGTTCCATGCTGGGCTATACTGACTTGCCGATTTACCTGTGGGGGTATGCACTCTTGACTGCCGCATATATCTTGAACAGATGTCCTTCCAAATCCATTCCTAAAACTCCACATGAGATGTGTGAAGGAAGGAAACCAAGTCTTAATCATATTAGGATTTGGGGATGTCCCGCCTATGTCAAGAAGACTAAGGTGGAATGTTGGAAGCTAGGTCTGCGAAGGGACGTTTCATTGGATTCCCGTATGGGACAATGGGATATCTATTCTACATGCCCGAAGATCGAAAGATCATTGTTGCTTTACAAGCACACTTCCTGGAAGATGAGTTCATTCAGGAAGGCGGAGCAGGTAGAAGTATTTCTTTATAAGAATACAATGAAACTCCTCGGGAGACACCTGTGCAAGAAACTGGAACCGAACCTTCTGAAACACAAGTACAACCACCTCGTAGGTCTAGTAGGGTGTCTCATTTACCTGAGAGGTATGGGCTTGTGCACTTAGAGGAGCTGGGTCTCCATGAGGTTCCAAGTGATAGCCAAGAGACCGACCCGACGACCTATGACCAAGCGATGGTGGATGTAGACTCCGCGAAATGGCGTGAAGCTATGGAAGCTGAGATAGACTCGATGCATGCCAATCAGGTCTGGACTCTAGTAGACCGCCCCAAGGGCATAGTGCCTATTGGGAACAAGTGGATATACAAGAGAAAGACTGATGGTGATGGCAAGGTTGACGCCTATAAGGCCAGACTTGTGGCAAAGGGTTATACCCAAAAGGAAGGGATCGACTACCACGATACCTTCTCGCCCATAGCCATGATCAAGTCTATTCGCATGATGCTTGCTATAGCTGCCTACCACAATTATGAGATATGGCAAATGGACGTAAAGACGGATTTCCTTAATGGATTCCTCGAGAAGGAAATCTATATGGAGCAGCCTAAAGGCTTTGTGTCCGAAGTCGATATTCAGAAAGTGTGCAAGCTTCAGCGTTCCATTTATGGACTGAAGCAAGTATCGCGTAGTTGGAACCTTCATTTTGACGAGGCAGTCAAAGAGTTTGACTTCGTGCAAAATGAAGAGGAACCTTGTGTATACAAGAGGGTTAGTGGGAGCAAGATCGCATTCTTAGTACTATATGTGGATGATATTCTACTAATAGGAAACGATGTGGGAATGCTCAGTTCTGTAAAAGCTTGGCTTTCGAGTAATTTCTCCATGAAAGACTTGGGAGAAGCAACCTATATTCTTGGAATTCGACTCTACCGGGATAGATCGAAGAGAACAATAGGCCTTTCCCAAGCCCTCTATATAGATAAGATCTTAAAGCGATTTAAGCTGGATGATTCTAAAAGAGGGTTCCTACCGATGCAACATGGAATAAAACTCTCCTTGAAGATGTGTCCTCAAAGTGAGGAACAACGAAAGGAAATGAGTAATATACCATATGCTTCAGCCGTGGGTAGCCTTATGTATGCTATGTTGTGTACAAGACCTGACATCGCGCATGCTGTAAGCGTGGTGCGTAGGTTTCAGGCAAACCCAGGTAGGGAACATTGGACTGCCGTAAAGAACGTTCTCAAGTACTTAAGAAGGACTAGAAATATGGTTCTGATGTATGGCGGTGGAGAATTGGATGTGGTGGGATTCACTGATTCGGACTTCCAAGGACTGAAGGACGACTCGATGTCCACTTCTGGCTACATATTTACTCTTAATGGAGGAGCAGTATCTTGGCGTAGTGCCAAGCAAAGCGCGACTCCGATTCCACTGTCAGCCGAGTATCAAGCGGCCTCGGAGGCTTCCAAGGAAGGGTTACGGATTAAGAAGTTTCGGAGAACTTCAAGTGATACCATGTCTTGAGTGCTGTTCATTATCTTTGCGACAACGACGGAGTCAGTAGCGAGCCAAGGAGCCGAGGTTTCACAACAGCACCAAACATATTGAGAGGAAGTATCATCTCGTAAGAGAATTTGTCCGCAAGGGATACATTGTGCTGCACAGAGTAGACTCGGCCGACAACATCGCCGATCCACTGACCAAGCCGCTTTCTCAGACTAGCTTGGAGCGTCATCTGGAGAATATAGGTATTAGATACCATAGTGTGTGGCACTGAGTGCAAGTGGGAGATTGTTAGGAGTATGCCCTCGAATGCCACTCAGAGGATGTTGAGTGAGGGCATTATACTTGTTATTATGTAAATCATCAATAAATAAGGCAGTGGATGTTTTCTTTATTTACTGGTAGTTACTGGCATTCCTAACTCGTAAATATACATATAGAAACTAGTCCATGTATTTGAGAGCAAAACGTTCCACTCCTTATTGGATAAGGGGGTCGGCACTGGAAATGTTTATAGCTCAAATACTTAATCGTTCGCAAGTCGATGAAACTTGACTGGGCGTTAAGTTTATGTGAAGACTTGTATGACGTGTTCTTTGACAAGGAGAGTGCCTGTCGAACACTAATGGTTAGTGGGAGCACACATTATAGGTATGCTAATTAGATTAGTATACTCGAACCGACTCACCCTCGATTCGTCACACGGATTTCAGTCCGGGACAGTCAATGATGGAATCGAAAGGTTGTGATAGGTGTTCGTGAACCTTCGACTTGAGGATTTAGTAGGGATGTGCTTGTGACATCAAGATTTTCATTAGAGTAGTTCGACCCTGTAAACCGGAAGGCGGGGGTCAACCTCGACGTGCATCTTGATGGGCAAGTAGCAGGTTCTACTGAATACCAAGATAGAATTCTTTCTCCTGTTAGTGAACGGGTTATATGTCCTATGCGGTTATTGGCAGATGAGATCATAAGTCTTTGGCCAAAGTATTGGACTAGCTGTATTAGATACACGAGAGCTCGATGATCTCGATTTGCATTAACGCATGCATAGCATCAAGTACAGATGGGGTTTGACTGACCGTGACCCCATAACTTGATCGGAACATTTGAAAGAAGGGTTTATACGTATACAGGTATTCACGACAGAATGGTTCTTGAATGATCCCAATCATTCGTTCTCAGTCGGGGTACAGTGTAGGCCACCAGGCTGGCTAGGTGGTGCTACTACTCTTTGGTTTCTCCCATTGCTGACTGAGATGGACCTACCGAGTCACGCATTAGGATTGACGACGGAATGAATCGAGCTTTATCTCTCATTATGAATATTAGATATTGGATATCTAATTTGAGACATTGGATGTCTAATTCGATTTATTGGATAAATTGATTTACGACCTAATGGATTAAATAAATTACTGGGTGATTAATTTAATTCATGAATATAATTATTTCTTGGAGAAATTAATTATGTTATTTTGTATTTGATATGTTTAATTAATTAGATTAATTAAACAATATAAATACATCGGAACGGAATTGGAGTTTATCTGTTTGGACTCTCGGGAGTCCGAAACGAACCGAACTCATCCGATTTCTTCTAGAGGCCGGCCCGCACCTTGATTTCCTACCTTGATCATTGTCTTGTTTTCTTGTTGGAGGACTTTTGACATATGAGATTTCATATCTCTTATTATAAGGTTAATGGTGATTTTGTGGGTGTAATCTTATCTTGTGAAAGATTATTAAGACAAAAATAAAAAATCTCCTTCTCACCTCCTAGTAGCATTCACGGCAGCTTCAAAGAGAGAGAGAGGGAAGAGAAACTTTGTTTTTGTGTTCTTCCATCATTCATATTTTCTTAGAGAAAAATTATTGAGAGATATATTATACACTTAGAGTGTAGTAATAAAAGCTTCAACACTTGATTCTAGCCGTAACCTTAGAGGTTAATCAAGTGTTGTTATTCCGGTCGTTTTCCGGCGCGTGGCAAGTAGAGACGTGGTGCTTTCGGCGTTGGATCGTTCAAGGGCTTGGAGCGGATTGAACTCGTAGAGATCAAACTAAAGCTTGGGGAATAACTCAAGAGAAGGTTACCATTTAATCAACGGACTTCGAGGGTTAGTTTCTTACGACTCTTGCTATTCGTTTTTGATATTCGTATATACGTAGCTCGATCGATCCTCGTAGGGATTCAGATCGAATTAATTTTCGTTTTACCGCTTCCGATGGGCCTTCGTTTTAGGCACCGAATCCCAACAAGCAATAGCACATTCGAGAACACGACGTAAGTTGAGCGTATCGCAGTCCTCAAATAGTGGTTTGTATGCAGGCGCCTCATCAAGATAGTCGGCTGATTGATTCCACTGACTGCCAGTATAGTACATGATTTTTCTTGCTCTGAGACTCTAATAGAGTTTGCTGCAGACACGTCTGATTTGCATTATTGGAGTTAAAACTGTAACAGCCCAAAAACAGCGGCTATTACAGTGCCGTGGACCCCTACCGGGACCCACCAGGCGATATCACAATATACATTTAAAATCTGACAACGTGGCACCGTACCACAATATTTATCAAAACCCCGGTGTGGAGTATGAGTTATTCATGTCTTTAAATACGAACAAATATACACAGGATCCAAATTCGGTACAGACCATATGACGATGGGCAGTGCCTAATAAATTTTAATACATTCATCCGACACAAAATAAAAATGAAAGTCACAATAAAACATAACCGAACAACCAAAAGACTCGGGCCCCCCCGAAATAGCATACTTCAGAATCCTCCGTCGCCGTTGTGCTCCTCCTGTGCCTTGCCCTTTCCTCGCCCTGAAATACAAGTATTTCGCCCCAAACCACAGGGTCAGCTATACATAATAATGATTCTCATGACATTATACAATTCATATATATACTGATCTCAAGGAAAACCACCGACTACTGAATATACCCCGAAGGCGTATAAACAATCAGTCCCAACTGTCGAACATAACCAAATATACAAACGACCATATACTATGGCTCAAGACGGACGTCACAGTACGCCCGAGCCGGAAATGTGTCCGTGCACATGTCCACTCCGTATACGGAATCCAGAATATACGTGGGACGATGTACCTAATTAGCCTCACGAACTACGTCTCGTGTGCACGATGTAAATGCGGAAAACCTCCACGCATGATCATCAAGTGCCCGACTAAAAATCCTACACATAACCAATCGGCGCGCAGATATGACTCCAGAGATGTCACGATACAACATGACAACGAAACTCAACGAATTACACTTTTACCAAGGAATCGAGCAACTCACCGAAGTGTCAACAAAACTCAAAAGGACTAACGGTAACAAGGACGGTAATTTCGGGTATATCATCCCCAACACCATGACCATACGATCAAGGGTATCACCATATCATGAATCATAGATTATCAGAACATTTCATACACACGAATCGCATAATAATCACAAGAATTCAACCATCGTTATAACCAAGCAAGGTAACTTGCCTCAATTCCGTAGATGAATAATCCTTCTTTGAATGGTCAAACGAACGGTATCCTCGTCTAACAATACTCACGTGAACAAGCAACCTTGAATGAAATGTAATTCATTCAACAACACATTAAATGCGATAATGGTATTATTACATAAATAATATTCGTAAATTTACTTGAATAAATCAATCATTCTATTGATCATTTTAATGTTCTTATTACAAATCATCGTATGTTTATCATGTTCATTCACACATTCTAACCTTAATGTCAAATACTCGATGTCTAGTTTATTATCAATGTAATATCGTGAAAATATCTTTTCAAATCATCGACACTTCCAATTACGATATAAGTTTGTGTTTAATTACGTTCTTACATCATTTTACCAACGATTACATTCAAAACTTGATTACTATATGAAACATAAGTGTAAGTTTTTAGTGAACTAAGAACATCATCTTAATTTACGTCTCTTAACACGCACAGATTAATGAAATGGAATTCGGCTACTCATCTACCGCATTTGTATCATCATATTCAATACAATCCTCTTAAGAGCATTATCAACCTATTAATGTAGTGATTACCACTCGTTAACGAAATCGATTAATTTGAACATATGAAGATTACAACTTCCTTCTATCAACATCCATTGTTTTACTTTGAAGAATTTATTAAAAGCCTAGTTATATCATTGGATACTTGAAATTTTTGAAGTAACTTCATCCCATCTAGCGAAGATCATCTTCAAAGGGTTAACATAATCTTTCCAACAATTTTATAACAAAGGTTTTAGAGGCCAAAAATCATGGTTCCATACTACCTTCAAGATTCAATAGAATGTTCAAGACAAATTTAACATTTCTTACTTTTAATCATTAAGGATATCATCCCTAACATGTTCCTAGTGTTGAGACTATAATAAACTTCCGATTATCATGTTATACATCAGGTTTTATGTATATCATTACCGACACAATCACATTATGAAGTTATTTACATCAAGAAGTAACACTAATACCTTCAATGTTAATCTTCACTTAGTTTGAGTATGATACAATTAACTTATCATGTTTGCACTAGTTTAAACTAACATTATGTGAAGTATTTATCTACTAACATCATCATAAGCATGGAATTGATATGAGTTAAAGAAAGACCAACCTTAAAATGAAGAACAACACCAACACTTCAAGGGATACACTTCAATCTCTAACTCTCCAAGTCACCAATCAAGTGCTGAAGCTCCAACACAAGTTAGAGAGGCTTAGAAACGAAGTTGGAAGGGAAAGGAATCGTTCCTCAGTTGGGAGGGTGAAAAGGGTCGAGTAGGAAGTGAATGGCAAGTCATACTTTTATAATCTGAACTCGGCATTACGTACGTTAACGAACGTGGTTAACGTACGTTATAGCCCTTACGTACGTAATCTTATGATCATTACGTACGTAACCAATTTCATCAGATCTTACTGCCTCAAAACACGCAATTCGTTACGTACGTAACGATGTAGCTATTACGTACGTAATAGTCGTTGACTTGGCTGTCGCGATCGACTCCCGACCACCTACCCCTGCTCGGCCCCACCCGCCGAAAGGCGGACTGCTGGAGGATCTTCCGCATTACGTACGTTAACGTATTGATGTTACGTACGTAAGGTGATATACATAGCGTACGTTATGAAGACAGGTTAACGTACGTTAAGTACTATAACAAGCATAAATGGAATTCTCCCAATATCACCCAACAACTAATATAGTATGAATGACCATGAATCCAACTTAACATAATTCGTCGATACTTGCTACAACATCACAGATATGGTGCGAAAACACTTAACTTAAATCATGAAATACAATATTAAAGGCGAGGGTATTACATACTCCCCCCCTTAAAAGGAGTTTCGTCCCCGAAACTAAGGGGTAAACAGTTCGGGGTATTTCTCTCGCATGCTATCTTCAGTATCCCACGTAGCTTCCTCGACTCCATGTCTCGACCACTGAATTTTTAATAAGGGAATCGTCTTGTTCCTCAGCTATTTAATTCTTCTCTCGAGTATCTACACAGGCCGTTCTTCATACGAATGGTCGTCGGCTATTTCGACCTCGTCGAATTGAATAACGTGACTTGGATCAGCAACATACTTCCTTAACTGAGATACATGGAATACGTTGTGAATTCGGCTCAAAGCTGGTGGTAATGCTAAACGATAGGCTAGGTCGCCTACTCGTTCCAGGATCTCAAACGGACCGATATACCTTGGGCTCAATTTGCCTCTCTTCCCGAATCGGAAAACTCCTCTAGTAGGAGATACTTTGACTAGTACATGGTCACTAACCTCAAACTCGAGTGGTCGTCGACGATTATCTGCATATGATTTCTGGCGGCTTTGGGCCGTTAATAGACGGCTCTTGATCAGGGAAATCTTCTCGCGGGCTGCCAATAACATATCAGGTTCCGTACCAATAGATTCAGACAATTCGTCCCATCACAAAGGGGACCTACAACGATGACCATACAATGCCTCATAAGGTGCCATCATGATCGAGGCGTGCCAGCTGTTATTATATGTGAATTCTACCAACGGCAGTTGGGCTTCCCAGTCAGGCTTCCAATCGAGAGCACATGCCCTCAACATATCCTCTAGAGTTTAAATTGTCCTCTCAGACTGACCGTTGGTCTGAGGATGAAAAGCCGTACTGAAGTTCAACTGTGTACCCATAGCACGATGAACCACCTTCCAGAAGTGCGACACGAACCGTCCGTCCCGATCTGATACAATACTCTTAGGGGTGCGATGCAGTCTCACAATCTCTTTGATGAATAATTGGGCCAATCTCTCAGGGCCCCAAGTATCCTTGATCTCCAAGAAGTGGGCTGATTTAGTAAATCGATCCACAACCACCCAAATCGTATTCATGCCTCGACGGCTCGTCGGCAAGCTAGTAATAAAATCCATCGATATGTCTTCCCACTTCCACTCGGGAATCGGAAGCGGTTTCATCATGCCCGCTGGTCGTTGATGCTCAATCTTGACCTGCTGACAGGTCAGACATTTCGAAACGAATTCGGCAACCTCCCGTTTCATGTTACCCCACCAATAATACGGCTTCAAATCCTTATACATTTTGTTCGATCCCGGGTGTATGGAATACGGGGTAGCATGAGCCTCCCTCAGAATAGTATTCCTCAACTCTTCGTTTGCTGGTACACATACTCGATTTTTGAAGCGTATCAGTCCATCCTCGTGAACCACAAACCCAGGGGCTTTCCCTTGATCGATTTCTCCTCGAACTCTGGATAAGAATGGGTCCGTCATCTGTTTCATCCTGATCGTCTCATCAAGGGATGGTGAAATCTCAAGCGTGCACAGTTGTCCCTGAATGCGTTGTAACCAGACCTCAATCTCTGGTCTCATGAACTCTAATTGCAACTCCCTCTGGGCGGTCAAACGAGCTAGTATCTGTTCCTGCACCGTCTTGCGGCTCAAGGCATCAGCAACCACGTTTGCCTTGCCTGGATGATAAAGGATCTCGATATCATAGTCTTTGATTAGCTCTAACCACCTCCTTTGTCTCATATTCAACTCCTTCTGGGTAAAAATATACTTCAGGCTCTTGTGGTCCGTAGAAATCCGGCAGGCAACTCCATACAGATTGTGGCGCCAGATTTTTAAAGCAAACACTACGGCTGCTAACTCCAAGTCATGAGTCGGGTAGTTGACCTCGTAAGGACGCAACTGTCTGGACGCATAGGTGATCACTTTCCCGTCCTACATTAACACGCAGCCAAGGCCCTGCCTCGATGCATCGCTATATACCACGAATCCTTCCGTTCCTCTAGGTAGTACCAAAACAGGTGCTGAAATTAATCGACCTTTGAGTTCATCAAAACTTTGCTGACATGCTTCCGACCACAAGTACTTCTTATCTTTTCTCAACAGATTAGTCATTGGTTGAGCAATTTTGGAAAATCCTTCCACGAATCGTCTGTAATAGCCTGCTAGACCTAGAAAACTACGAACTTCCTTCACGTTCTTCGGGGGTAGCCAGTCCCGGATAGCTTCTGTCTTCTGTGGGTCTACTCTTATTCCCTCTGCTGATATCACATGTCCCAGAAAAATAACTTCAGACATCCAGAATTCACACTTAGAAAATTTTCCATAGAGTTGTTCTCGCCTTAATGCATCGAGAACCTGGCGGAGGTGACACTCATGCTCCTCATGATCACGAGAGTAGACCAAGATGTCATCAATAAAAACGACTACAAAACGATCCAGATAATTTATAAAAACCCGATTCATCAATTCCATGAACAACGCAGGTGCGTTAGTCAGTCCGAATGGCATGACAACGAACTCATAATGCCCATAGCGAGTGTGAAAAGCTGTCTTCGGGATGTTAGACTCTCGAATCCGCAATTGGTGGTACACGGACCTCAAGTCGATCTTGGAAAATACAACGGCTCCCTGTAGCTGATCCAAGAGATCATCGATGCGAGGTAAAGGATATTTGTTCTTAATTGTTACTTTGTTCAGCTCCCGGTAATCAATACACAAACGCAGCGATCTGTCCTTCTTTCGTACAAATAACACCGGCGCTCCCCAAGGGGATGCACTGGGTCGAACATATCCTTTCTCAGTTAATTCTTCGAGTTGTCTTTTCAACTCCTGCATCTCAGTCGGGGCCACACGATATGGTGCTTTCGAAAGCGGGGACGTCCCTGGCTCCAACTCAATGGTGAATTCTACCTCTCGCTGTGGGGGTATTCCTGGAAGCTCGTCTGGAAATACATCAGGATAATCTCGAACTACTGGAATATCAATCAATTTGACTGGCCGGTCAGTTGTCTTGGTCATGTAACACCAATAACCAATGCATCCCTGGTTCAGTAATCTCATAGCCTTCATAGCGCTGATGACTCTCCCAGAATGATTGGGATTATCACCCCGAAAAATACACTCGACGCCATCATCCGATGTGACGGTCACCATTCGCTTACGGACGCTAAGCACGGCATCGTGACGATCCATCCATTCGATACCCAAGATTACATCATCTTTAGGTAAATCAACCACAATCAAGTCGGACAACCACTCACGGTTGTTCATGCTAATCGGACAGTTCCGTACTTCACGACTCCCAATAATTCTTCTGCCATCGGGTAGACCAATTACATAAGGTTCACAATCGGTAACATGATTCAAATGCAAACGACTCAAACAAGAACTAGACAAAAAGGAGTGTGAAGCACCAGTATCAAAAAGAACACAAACGGGCTGAGAGTGGATCTCGCGAGTACCTGCAATCATGCTGGCTTCGGGATCATCAACTTTCTTCATCTCGTAGACTCTGGGTTTTGCAACCCCGTAAGCAGGTGTACCAACTTGATTTCCACGGCCCATCCCTTTGTTTGCCCCGGTAGTCTGGTATGAAGCGGATGGAGGAGCACGTTCCTGAACAGAAGACTGTACTGGAGCAAGAGACGCTATTGGAGCACGCCCGAGTCCACCCCGGCAATAGAGAGCACGATGACCGTTCTTCCCGCAAGTGTGACAGGCAACGGCCGGCTTCGGACACTTGGAGCTGATATGCCCCTGGTCCCCATAGTTATAACACACGACAGGTGAGCTGATTGCCCGAGAGTGCGTTCCTGCCGGTTTTGGTGCCATAGGTGGCCGCTCCGAAGGATTTGGTACAGGATGGGGTTTCTTGAATACCCCCCGGTTACTGTCTCCTTGGGTCTGGTTCCTGGATCTCTTGTTGGAAAAGCGAAATTTGCTTCTTAGAAATCTCCTTCGCAGTAAGTTCATACTCCAAAGCCTTCTCAATAAACTCCGGTAAGGTCGTACAGTGGTGATTGAGTAATTACATCCTCATTCGGGGTTTAAGCCTCCTGAGGAAATATTTGATCTTATCAGCTTCCGAACGGACAACTGACGTAGCAAAAGGGAGAAGTGCTTGGAATTTTTCGGCAATCGCTAACACATCCTCGTCTTCCGATGGGTCGGGGTTTAGTAATTCGGACAGTTTGGCTTCACGGAGGGGTGCAGGATAGTAACGATCTAGCATAAGATTCTTGAATTCCTCCCAAGTACTCCCGCCTTCGGCAGGCCTCACAGAAAGCCACCAAGTATGGGCACTCTTACTAAGGTAGTAGGCTTCCACAGCAACTCGATTTTCCTCTGGGCATTCCACCATCTCGAACAGTTTCTCGAAATGCTCTATCTAGTGTACAATGTCAGCAGGCTCAGATGAGCCTTCAAAAGTCGGAGGTCGCTGACGTGATATGTCGCTAATAATCCGGCTCACGATCACTTGGGCACCGAGGCGGAGGCTGTTGCCCCTGCTGTTGGCCAGTAGTATTCCTCTGCATAGTTTCCATCAGCTGACCCATTTGGGTCATCTGGGTCATCATGCCCTGCATCACGGTGTAAGGATCGACACGTGCATTCTCTCCGGTGTGGTGTGATTGGTCCCTAGAAGGTGAATCACTGCCTGCGGAACTCTGTTCCACATTCGCGCGTCTGTTAGCTCGTGGTATCGGAATTCGGCCTCTTCCGCGGCCTCGTCCCCCTCTGCCACAGCCTCTCGGGTTCCTTTCCATACTGAAAGAATCAAGTCACAAGTACAGTTTGATTTATCAATCATAATTCATGCTAAGTTAATAGCAACAGGGAAATTTCTATCCAACAAAGCAGTTTGTAAGAATCACTGGCACTACAAGTGTTACACACTCAATATCATATCAACATTAAGTCGAAACAATTCCAATCACATAATTAATTTAGGTTCACCTCAAACAGATGAATTTTGCCTCATGATAGCAAGATGCCAAGATAAGTAAGGAGACCAATACATCGTCAATATCATGCCAGTAATCAAATTATGGTTCATGAGAACATACCGTATTCGACGGGTCAGGCGCTTGCACAGGTTACACGTGGCACGAAGGTTTCTTGATGCTATTTCGATTCTACAATGACTCAAAATAAAAACACACTCTCTGATACCATCTTCTCATGTGACCCAAAGCAGTGGCTATTACGGTCTTTGTGGACCCCTAAGGACCCACCAGGCGATATCACAATATACATTTAAAATCTAACAACGTGGCACCGTACCACAATATTTATCAAAACCCCGGTGTGGAGTATGAGTTATTCATGTCTTTAAATACGAACAAACATACACAGGATCCAAATTCGGTACAGACCATATGACGATGGGCAGTACCTAATAAATTTTAATACATTCATCCGACATAAAATAAAAATGAAAGTCACAATAAAACATAACCGAACAACCAAAAGACTCGCCCCCCCCCCGAAATAGCATACTTCAGAATCCTCCGTCGCCGTTGTGCTCCTCCTGTGCCTTGCCCTTTCCTCGCCCTGAAATACAAGTATTTCGCCCCAAACCACAGGGTCAGCTATACATAATAATGATTCTCATGACATTATACAACTCATATATATACTGATCTCAAGGAAAACCACCGACTACTGAACATACCCCGAAGGCGTATAAACAATCAGTCCTAACTGTCGAACATAACCAAATATACGAACGACCATATACTATGGCTCAAGACGGACGTCACAGTACGCCCGAGCCGGAAATGTGTCCGTGCACATGTCCACCCCGTATACGGAATCCAGAATATACATGGGACGATGTACCTAATTAGCCTCACGAACTACGTCTCGTGTGCACGATCTAAATGCGGAAAACCTCCACGCATGATCATCAAGTGCCCGGCTAAAAATCCTACACATAACCAATCGGCGCGCAGATATGACTCCAGAGATGTCACGATACAACATGACAACGAAACTCAACGAATTACACTTTTACCAAGGAATCGAGCAACTCACCGAAGTGTCAACAAAACTCAAAAGGACTAACGGTAACAAGGACGGTAATTTCGGGTATATCATCCCCAACACCATGACCATACGATCAAGGGTATCACCATATCATGAATCATAGATTATCAGAACATTTCATACACACGAATCGCATAATAATCACAAGAATTCAACCATCGTTATAACCAAGCAAGGTAACTTGCCTCAATTCCGTAGATGAATAATCCTTCTTTGAATGGTCAAACGAACGGTATCCTCGTCTAACAATACTCACGTGAACAAGCAACCTTGAATGAAATGTAATTCATTCAACAACACATTAAATGCGATAATGGTATTATTACATAAATAATATTCGTAAATTTACTTGAATAAATCAATCATTCTATTGATCATTTTAATGTTCTTATTACAAATCATCGTATGTTTATCATGTTCATTCACACATTTTAACCTTAATGTCAAATACTCGATGTCTAGTTTATTATCAATGTAATATCGTGAAAATATCTTTTCAATTCATCGACACTTCCAATTACGATATAAGTTTGTGTTTAATTACGTTCTTACATTATTTTACCAACGATTACATTCAAAACTTGATTACTATATGAAACATAAGTTTAAGTTTTTAGTGAACTAAGAACATCATCTTAATTTACGTCTCTTAACACGCACGGATTAATGAAATGGAATTCGGCTACTCATCTACCACATTTGTATCATCATATTCAATACAATCCTCTTAAGAGCATTATCAACCTATTAATGTAGTGATTACCACTCATTAACGAAATCGATTAATTTGAACATATGAAGATTACAACTTCTTTCTATCAACATCCATTGTTTTACTTTGAAGAATTTATGAAAAGCCTAGTTATATCATTGGATACTTGAAATTTTTGAAGTAACTTCATCCCATCTAGCGAAGATCATCTTCAAAGGGTTAACATAATCTTTCCAACAATTTTATAACAAAGGTTTTAGAGGCCAAAAATCATGGTTCCATACTACCTTCAAGATTCAATAGAATGTTCAAGACAAATTTAACATTTCTCACTTTTAATCATTAAGGATATCATCCCTAACATGTTCCTAGTGTTGAAACTATAATCAACTTCCGATTATCATGTTATACATCAGGTTTTATGTATATCATTACCGAAACAATCACATTATGAAGTTATTTACATCAAGAAGTAACACTAATACCTTCAATGTTAATCTTCACTTAGTTTGAGTATGATACAATTAACTTATCATGTTTGCACTAGTTTAAACTAACATTATGTGAAGTATTTATCTACTAACATCATCATAATCATGGAATTGATATGAGTTAAAGAAAGACCAACCTTAAAATGAAGAACAACACCAACACTTCAAGGGATACACTTCAATCTCTAACTCTCCAAGTCACCAATCAAGTGCTGAAGCTCCAACACAAGTTAGAGAGGCTTAGAAACGAAGTTGGAAGGGAAAGGAATCGTTCCTCAGTTGGGAGGGTGAAAAGGGTCGAGTAGGAAGTGAATGGCAAGTCATACTTTTATAATCTGAACTCGGCATTACGTACATTAACGAACGTGGTTAACGTACGTTATAGACCTTACGTACGTAATCTTATGATCATTACGTACGTAACCAATTTTATCAGATCTTACTGCCTCAAAACACGTAATTCGTTACGTACGTAACGATGTAGCTATTACGTACGTAATAGTCGTTGACTCGGCTGTCGCGATCGACTCCCGACCACCTACCCCTGCTCGGAGGATCTTCCGCATTACGTACGTTAACGTATTGATGTTACGTATGTAAGGCGACATACATAGCGTACATTATGAAGACAGGTTAACGTACGTTAAGTACTATAACAAGTATAAATGGAATTCTCCCAATATCACCCAACAACTAATATAGTATGAATGACCATGAATCCAACTTAACATAATTCAACGATACTTGCTACAACATCACAGATATGGTGCGAAAACACTTAACTTAAATCATGAAATACAATATTAAAGGCGAGGGTATTACAAAAACATCGAGACGAAGGTCGCCTTAAATATGCGTATGACTATTTGGAGGGCATTGAAATGGCAGTTCATACTCTGGATACTCAAATAATGAACTGAGTGCATGAAAATCGTCTCGCTTTTGCTGTGTTTCTCTATCGTAACGAAGAATATTCCGAAGTTCAGGAATATGTATGCCTATTTCAATGATAGCTCTCTGCTGTAAATCCTCAAGCGAGTCGAGTTGATAATTTTATAGAGCTCGTATGCATTCGGCGACATCAGTAGCAGACCCAATCCAAGTTAGAGGGTCTGATAATTTGTTCATTTCCCTAAGCAACGTTGTGATACATTTGTCCATTACGGCGGATATTTAGAATCTGAAAGAATATTCAGAACCAAAAAAAACTGGAGAAATAGTTAGTATAGGTATCAAATCAAAATTGACTGTGGTTTGTATGCCATGCACTATATGGAGAAATACATGAAGGATGAAGTAAAGTGTCGGATGGATTGAAAGAAATAAACCAAAGCGAACCCAGGTAAACCACAAAAACCAAACAGCATTCATATTCCAGCGGCTGAGGTTTACAAAAACCAAAGCAGACTAAAGCTGTTGAGGTATACAGAAACCAAAATAAATGAACGCATGTAGCGAAGACGTTGAGGTATATAGAAACCAAAGCAAACCATAGTTGTTGAGGTATACAGAAGACCGAAAAAAAAAACGAACACATGCAGCACGGGGGAAAGAAAGGGAATGCATGCAGCATTTGATGCTGCATAATAAACTAATAAACCAAAGTTGTCGAGGCATACAGAAGCCACTCTTTGCAGAGTATTAATTAGGGCAAAGATGCATATATATATATATATGTATATATAATAATATCAGAAACATGTTAAACCAGTTGTGCAACAGCAACACAGATTTAATAAACAACAATAATAAAAATCTTAGTAGAACATGGAATGAATGTCCTATGTTCTTGTTCGTGGCGTTGTTACACCTACTTAGACCCAGGTTCTATTCAGAGATTTTGTGGGGCCATGTCAGGTTTCCAGCCGATAAACTCAAACATGCTACATCATTATAACATCCACTTATCTAACAGAGGGGGAAGGTATTTGTATTTAGGCACGTATAGATAAAAAAAAGGGAACAGAAATGGGAAAGCATCACTTTCCAAACGTTGATAACATAGAAGTAAATGGAACATGAAATGAATATAATGTGTTCTTGTTCGTGGCATTGTTACACCTACTTAGACCCAGGCTCTGTTCAGAGATTTTAAGGGGCCATGTCAGGTTTCCAGCCAATAAACTCGAACGCATCACATCATTAGAATGTTCATTTTCCATTACGACATAAATTTACAAACTGATAGAATATTCAGAATCCAAAAAACTTCAGAAACAGTTAGTATGGGCATCTAACTGCAATGAAATATGGGTATGGGGACGTTAGAAAAGAATGCAGTAAAATTAACTGTGGTTTGTATGCCAGGCAGTATATAGAGAAATACATGGGGGAGCCACGCAGAAACCCAAATAAACAAACGCATGCAGCATTCATATTTCACCTGCTGAGGTTTAAAAAAACCAAGACAAACGAAGGCTGTGGAGGTATACAGAAACTAAAATAAACAAACGCATGCAGCAAAGGTGCTGAGGCAAACCAGCGTGGGAAAAAGATAGAAGTAAATGGAACATGAAATGAATATTATGTGTTCTTATTCGTGGCATTGTTACACCCACTTAGACCGAGGCTCTGTTCAGAGATTTTAAGGGGCCATGTCAGGTTTCCAGCCGATAAACTCGAACGCATTACATCATACAGAAACCAAAATAAACAAACGCATGCAGCAAACCAAAGCAAACTAGAACTGTTGAGGTATACCGAAAACTGGAAAAAAGACGAACACATGCATCATGGGAAAAAATAAAAGAAAAAGGAATGCATGCAGCATTTGATGCTGCAGAAGAAACTAATAAACCAAAGCTGTTGAGGTATACAGAGGCCAATGTTTGTAGTATATATGTATATAATAATATCAGAAACATGTTAAACCAGTTGTACAATAGCAGTACAGATATAACAAACATCAATAACGAAAATCTAGGTAGAACATGGAATGAATGTCATATGTTCTTGTTCGTGGCGTTGTTACACCTACTTAGGCCCAGGCTCTATTCAGAGATTTTGTGGGGCCATGTCAGGTTTCCATCCGATAAACTCGAACATGCTGCATCATTATAATGTCCACTCAGCAAGGCAATTTTCTAACAAAGGGGAAAGGTGTTTGTATTTAGGCACGCATACGAAAAATAAGAAAACTGAAAACAAATGAGAAAGTATCACTTTCCAAACGCTGATAACATAGAAGTAAAGGGAACATGAAATGAATATCATGTGTTCTTGTTCATGGCATTGTTACACCTACTTAGACCTAGGCTCTGTTCAGAGAATTTAAGGGGCCATGTCAGGTTTCCAGCCGATAAACTCGAACGCATTACATCATTAGAATGTTTATTCACTAATTTGGCCTCTTGGTGTAGAATAGAGGTATTTGTATTTGAATACGTATGCAAATCCATGCAAACCTCAGTAGCCTCGGTAAAAGTATTAGTTCGCAGATATTGGTAACTCTAAAGTAATAATAATATCAGATACACGCTGAATCAATTGAGCAATAGCAGTACGCATTTAGCAAACATCAGCACCGGAAACCTGAGCACAACATGAAATGAATGTCACATGTTCATAGGCCCAAGCTCTATTCAGAAATCCTGTGGGGCCATGGCAGGTTTCAAGCCGATAAACCCGAGCATGCTACACCATTAGAATGTCTACCTACCAATGCAATTTTCTAACAGAGGGGAAAGGTAGTTGTATTTAGAACGAAGATATTTTTTTAAAATTACAAGGTAGAAGCAAAGAAACAATAGAGTATACCTTTAAGAGAGAAGAACACAACAACTATTGATCCCGCTGAGGAAGAAAACTCTATTGAACAAGGAAACGGACAACAATGAACCATGTTAGAAGAGAAATATAATAGGCTGGCCTAAGCTAATAAAACATAAATAATAACACTACTGAATTTAAATTAGCAAGAAAGTGGTGAAACACATTAGAAAGTACATACTGAGCAACAAGTGCTGCCCAACATGAGAAGACAACCCCACATCTAGAGTAAATAAGAATTGTACTATATAATGTCGTTAGCACCGAGTAAGAAGACAACACAAGGAAAAAAATCATGTATTTCACTTTGGCGACCTACAGAGAACAATGTACAATAAGCAGATATCAAATATATGCAGAACAAATCCGCACGGACCCGAGGATGACCAAATATATAAAGCGACAGACAAACATGCAGTAACATTGTATCCCAATGGCAAACAGCAAATCCAGGCAGAAGAAGTCTTCACGTAGTGAAGAGTCAAAACGAAGAATATTTTCAAAACCAGAAGGTAGAAGAAAAGAAAAAATATAGTATACCTTGGGAAGAAAAAAACACATCACTTATTGATCCGGGCGATGAAGATAGCTCTGTTAAAAGAAATAAACCAAAGAGAACCCAGGTAAACCAACAACATTCATATTCCAGCTGCTGAGGTTTACAAACACCAAAGAAGACCAAAGCTGTCGAGGTATACAGAAACCAAAATAAACGAACGCATGTAGCGAAGACATTGAGGTATATAGAAACCAAAGCAAACCACAACTGTTGAGGTATACAGAAGACCGAAAAAAAAACGAATGCATGCAGCACGGGGAAAAAAAAGGGGAATGCATGCAACATTTGATGCTGCAGAATAAACTAATAAACCAAAGTTGTTGAGGCATACAGAAGCCACTCTTTCCAGAGTATGAATTAGAGCAAAGATGCATATATATATATATATATATGTATATATATAATATCAGAAACATGTTTAACCAGTTGTGCAACAACAACACAGATTTAATAAACATCAATAACAAAAATCTTAGTAGAACATGGAATGGATGTCCTATGTTCTTGTTCGTGGTGTTGTTACACCTACTTAGGCCCAGGCTCTTTTCAGAGATTTTGTGGGGCCATGTCAGGTTTCCAACCGATAAACTCGAACATGCTACATCATTATAACGTCCACTTATCTAACAGAGGGGGAAGGTATTTGTATTTAGGCATGTATAGATAAAAAAAGGGAACAGAAATGGGAAAGCATCACTTTCCAAACGTTGATAACATAAAAGTAAATGGAACATGAAATGAATATAATGTGTTCTTGTTCGTGGCATTGTTACACCTACTTAGACCTAGGCTCTGTTCAGAGATTTTAAGGGGCCATGTCAGGTTTCCAGCCGATAAACTCGAACGCATCACATCATTAGAATGTTCATTTTCCATTACGGCATAAATTTACAAACTGATAGAATATTCGGAATCCAAAAAACTTGAGAAACAGTTAGTATGGGCATCTAACTGCAATGAAATATGGGTATGGGGACATTAGAAAAGAATGCAGTAAAATTAACTGTGGTTTGTATGCCAGGCAGTATATGGAGAAATACATGGGGGAGCCACGCAGAAACCCAAATAAACAAACGCATGCAGCATTCATATTTCACCTGCCGAGGTTTAAAAAAACCAAGACTAACGAAGGCTGTCGAGGTATACAGAAACTAAAATAAACAAATGCATGCAGCAAAGGTGCTAAGGCAAACCAGCGTGGGAAAAAGATAGAAGTAAATGGAACATGAAATGAATATCATGTGTTCTTATTCGCGGCATTGTTACACCCACTTAGACCGAGGCTCTGTTCAGATATTTTAAGGGGCCATGTCAGGTTTCCAGCCGATAAACTCGAACGCATTACATCATACAGAAACCAAAATAAACAAACGCATGCAGCAAACTAAAGCAAACCAGAACTGTCGAGGTATACAGAAAATCGGAAAAAAGACGAACATATGCATCATGGGAAAAAATAAAAGAAAAAGGAATGCATGCAGCATTTGATGCTGCAGAAGAAACTAATAAACCAAAGCTGTTGAGGTATACAGAGGCCAGTGTTTGCAGTATATATGTATATAATAATATCAGAAACATGTTAAACCAGTTGTACAATAGCAGTACATATATAACAAACATCAATAACGAAAATCTAGGTAGAACATGGAATGAATGTCATATGTTCTTGTTCGTGGCGTTGTTACACCTACTTAGGCCCAGGCTCTATTCAGAGATTTTGTGGGGCCATGTCAGGTTTCCATCCAATAAACTCGAACATGCTGCATCATTATAATGTCCACTCAGCAAGTTAATTTTCTAACAAAGGGGAAAGGTGTTTGTATTTAGGCACGCATACGAAAAATAAGAAAACTGAAAATAAATGAGAAAGTATCAATTTCCAAACGTTGATAACATAGAAGTAAAGGGAACATGAAATGAATATCATGTGTTCTTGTTCGTGGCATTGTTACACCAACTTAGATCCAGGCTCTATTCAGAGATTTTAAAGGGCCATGTCAGGTTTCCAGCCGATAAACTCGAATGCATTACATCATTAGAATGTTTATTCACTAATTTGGCCTCTTGGTGTATTTGGATACGTATGCAAATCCATGCAGACCTCAGTAGCCTTGGGAAAAGTATTAGTTCACAGATATTGGTAACTCTAAAGTAATAATAATATCAGATACACGCTGAATCAATTGAGCAATAGCAGTACGCATTTAGCAAACATCCGCAACAGAAACCTGAGCACAACATGAAATGAATGTCACATGTTCATAGGACCAAGCTCTATTCAGAAATCCTGTGGGGCCATGGCAGGTTTCAAGCCGATAAACCCGAGCATGCTACACCATTAGAATGGCTACCTACCAATGAAATTTTCTAACAGAGGGGAAAGGTAGTTGTATTTAGAATGAAGATATTTTTTTAAAACTACAAGGTAGAAGCAAAGAAACAATAGAGCATACCTTTAAGAGAGAAGAACACAACAACTATTGATCCCGCTGAGGAAGAAAACTCTGTTGAACAAGGAAACGGACAACAATGAACCATGTTAGAAGAGAAATATAATAGGGTGGCCTAAGCTAATCAAACATAAATAATAACACTATTGAATTTAAGTTAGCAAGAAAGTGGTGAAACACATTAGAAAGTACATACTGAGCAACAAGTGCTGCCCAACATGAGGAAACAACCCCACATCTAGAGTAAATAAGAATTGTACTCTATAATGTCATTAGCACTGAGTAAGAAGATAACACAAGGAAAAAATCATGTATTTCACTTTGGCGACCTACGAAGAACAATGTACAATAAGCAGATATCAAATATATGCAGAACAAATCCGCACGGACCCGAGGATGACCAAATATATAAAGAGACAGACAAACATGCAGTAACATTGTATCCCAAAGGCAAACAGCAAATCCAGGCAGAAGAAGTTTGCACACAGTGGAGAGTCAGAACGAAGAAATATTTTCAAAACCAGAAGGTAGAAGCAAAGAAAAAATAGAGTATACCTTGGGAAGAAAAAAACACATCACTTATTGATCCGGGCGATGAAGAGGGCTCTGTTAAAAGAAATAAACCAAAGAGAACCCAGGTAAACCAACAACATTCATATTCCAACTGCTGAGGTTTACAAACACCAAAGCAGACCAAAGCTGTTGAGGTATACAGAAACCAAAATAAACGAACGTATGTAGCGAAGACGTTGAGGTATATAGAAACCAAAGCAAACCACAACCGTTGAGTACAAAAGACCGAAAAACAAAACGAATGCATGCAGCACGAGGAAAAAAGGGGAATGCATGCAGCATTTGATGCTGCAGAATAAACTAATAAACCAAAGTTGTCGAGGCATACAGAAGCCACTCTTTCCAGAGTATGAATTAGGGCAAAGATGCATATATATATATATATATAATATCAGAAACATGTTAAACCAGTTGTGCAACGACAACACAGATTTAATAAACATTAATAACAAAAATATTAGTAGAACATGGAATGAATGTCCTATGTTCTTGTTCGTGGCGTTGTTACACCTACTTAGGCCCATGCTCTATTCAGAGATTTTGTGGAGCCATGTTAAGTTTCCAGCCGATAAACTCGAACATGCTACATCATTATAACGCCCACTTATCTAACAGAGGGGGAAGGTATTTGTATTTAGGCACGTATACATAAAAAAAGGGAACAGAAATGGGAAAGCATCACTTTCCAAACGTTGATAACATAGAATTAAATGGAACATGAAATGAATATAATGTGTTCTTGTTCGTGGCATTGTTACACCTACTTAGACCCAGGCTCTATTTAGAGATTTTAAGGGTCCATGTCAGGTTTCCAGCCGATAAACTCGAAAGCATCACATCATTAGAATGTTCATTTTCCATTACGGCGTAAATTTACAAACTGATAGAATATTCGGAATCCAAAAAACTAGAGAAACAGTTAGTATGGGCATCTAAATGCAATGAAATATGGGTATGGGGACATTTGAAAAGAATGCAGTAATATTAACTGTGGTTTGTATGCCAGACAGTAGGAGAAATTAATGGGGGAGCCACGCTGAAACCCAAATAAACAAACACATGCAGTATTCATATTTCACCTGCTAAGGTTTAAAAAAACCAAGACAAAGGAAGGCTTTCGAGCTATACAGAAACCAAAATAAACAAACACATGCAGCAAAGGTGCTGAGGCAAACCAGCGTGGGAAAAAGATAGAAGTAAATGGAACATGAAATGAATATCATGTGTTCTTATTCGTGGCATTGTTACACCCACTTAGACCGAGGCTCTGTTCAGAGATTTTAAGGGGCCATGTCAGGTTTCCAGCCGATAAACTCGAACGCATTACATCATATAGAAACCAAAATAAACAAACGCATGCAACAAACTGACAGGACAAGACACGACAATATCTGACTGGACCTAACAGCCTAGGTTTCCGCAACCTAATCTCTGATACCATAAATGTAACACCCCCAATTTCAAACCGGGAATATTACACGCCGCAGACCCTCTCCGTGAGGATCCACTAGGCTAGACATCAAAACCACACAATAAATTACATACCGACATGATAAAACACCAAATCCGCAGGCCAACTTGGTCTTTCATCACAAACATACAAGTCAAAATGCACATTTCTACCTCGACTCATACCCATGCATGGGTAAAATACACTCTCAAACCAAAAATACGACAGAAGGAAGACCATACACAAACTCTGACTGACTGCATCCAACACTGGCCTTCGTGTGATTAGTATCATTCGCCTTCCATCATCCTTCGCGCTGATCCTGTGTTTTGCTCCCAAACCTGCATGTACCTGGATGAAAAACAGACATCTACCCCCTGAATACTCGGGGGTTAGCAAAACTCCACTGTTTTGCTAGTACAAGTATAAAGTGCAAATACGAGCCATACAAAACACATTCCGAGAATACAAAAAAAGACTTCCCGAGATATTTGATAATTAAAATAGTTCAAGTCTTGAAAGTAGAAACCAAAACAAGAAAGCACGTTGAAAACATTTTCAAATCTCGGGAGTTTTCGAAAACATTTGCGATAGTAAAGTTCTTAATTCTTCAAAAGCCTCTTAGGGTCACCGCCCCAAAGTTCATTTTCCAAAAATGCAAAACCGAATAACAAAACACGGGGTTCACAACCCAATTCATTCCAGTCACAAAACACAAGGTCCACGATCCAACCATATCGATCACCAACACAGGGTCCACGACCCGTTCATTCACTTCAATTCACTTCCAAAAATACATTACACATAACACATTATGTTTATGCCATTTTAGCCAAACACCGAGACTCGATATATAATGTCTCTCGACTCCGAGCAACAAGCATTGTGATACTCCGGACATATCACAATTAATCAACAGTACAAACACTCTGGCAATTCTCGCGACCCGGTCCAGCCTCCGGTCCCGCCGTAAGGCCACCAAGTCCCTGTGCACCCCGTCGAGCGACCCCAAGTGAGAATGCCCACTCGAAGTAACTCTCGCGATCCGGTCCAGCCGGTAAGCCACCAGGTCCCCGTGTGACTCCGTCGAGTCAATCCCCGAGTGAGAGTACCCGAGAAAACCTTACAACTCTCATCAATTCACATTTCCAAAACCGCAATCCTCAAGAGTCAATCACAGTATATATATAGTCGAGGTATTTTGCTAAAATGGCCATATTATCCAACACATACACACGACCCAGAATTAATACTATCCACAAGAAAACACACTTATCTCAACAACACCGAACGACATAACCAATATCACACAACTCACATATCCACCGACAACCACATGACTCCACGCACAATTCTTAACAAAATGATTTAACCATAAATTACCGATGACATATTGACACATAATGACATCACCCGAAAGTAGGGAGATCCTATACTCAACACTAACACACATAGTCAATTAAGCACATTAAGCCCCGAACACAAGAGTCGTCTTTTAAGAAAACCATGATTGTAAGTATACCGATTCTTTTGAGAAATGGTTGTAAACATTCATTTAGCACATATCATCGATTACCAACCATTATATCCATAAAACACGTAATGTATGGACAAGATACTTGCCTCGAAACCACGATCATTGGGACAACAAACGGACACGGTCAATCAGCCCCTGAACTTCCAAGAACAAACACGAACTCGACAGTCCGACGAACACTATGAGAGTGACACACCACGAATTAACAACACTAAATGGGATCCAAATCGACATTAAGAACTACAAGGGTTCAAGGGTTTCCCCAAGGAAATCAAAACCACTTTCGGGTGAAATGAAATTAATGAACGAGTTTCTAATCCATAGTGTACAACCAAAACAACAAGAATTACATTATCAATTTATCATTTCCGGGTGAACTCAAGAGATCAAGGAAAACCCCCCCAAAATTCCCAAAACCAAGGTTCTAAGGGATTTTACCTCGAATCCGACGGTGGAAGATGAAAGAAGGTCGATAAATCCGTGTTAGGAGTTGAAAGGAGTTGATATCTAATGATATCTGGCCGAGATCTCCACCTTCTCACGCCTGGAGTCGCCTGGGTCGCCGGAGGAGAAGAAGTGAAATGAAAAAAATGATGAAAGTTGACTTCCCAAACCCTTATATACTAACAGAGGTTTAGCGTACGCTACGGAAAGGCTTAGCGTGCGTTACCAGGGTAAAAATGCAGTCCAGAAGCCTCTGTTCAGTCCCGTTAGCGTGCGCTAATCAATGTATTAGCGTGCGTAAACGAGGCAGTCCTGTAAAGGATAGAATGCTCGGTCCCTAATAGTTAGCGCGCGCTAATAAATACGTTAGCGTGCGCTAATTATACATTGTGTAGTCTTTGCTATTATGACCATAACTCCTTCGTCCGGACCCCGATTGACTCGCCGTTTGAACCATTGGAAAGCTAACTTGATGCTCTATCACAGTGTAAAGTTTCAGAATTTTTAGACTTTATAAGTGCCGGTGGTGATCTTACAAAGTCGACCAATTGCACAACAACGATACTCCTCGACAAAACAATGATTATTCAACATGCAACGAAACACTAACGGACAACACCAACGATCCAAATCTAAAACAAACAAATAACAAAGCACGACATACTATTAGCTCGACTTACGCAACGATATGTCGTGCCCGACGAACACCACAACACGGTACATCATGTCGTACCCAACATAGGGGAAAACTCAAATAATCGCTAACACAGCAAAATAACCGGCACAACCGACAAAATTCAAAAATAACCAGAAACGAAAATCTCGGGTATTACAAAAATTGGCTAAGTATAGAATACTTAGCATACGCTAATGTTGAAGACTTACGTACGCTAAATTGGTTGTGTTACGTACGTTATTCTGTAACACCCCCAGATCCGACCGGGAATATTACAGCGTCGTGGGCCCCGAGATGGAACCCACAAGGCTGAAGGAAATTTTTGCAAACATTTACAAACGCCCAAGAGGCTAACGACAGTATTATCAATTAAAAACATTCGAAGATTTATAAAACTCATTTATCAAAACCGTCGTAAAATCTCATTTGAAAGGATAAGGCCTGAAATGCCCGAACTCAACAGTTTAAAACATACGTTAAGCTATCGCTTACACGTACTGACAGGATAGATTTAGAAAACGATTGCCAAAGTGACCTAAGTTACCAGATACCAATAGGCCAATTAAAAATACTCACGCAGCGGATAAAGATAAACAATTGAAATACTCTAGCAGCGGAATACAACAACTGATCAGAAAATCAAAACACAAATACATGTCCTAGCCAGTATCCTCCGGGAAGCTCATCTTTTCACGACCGCTACAAGCTTGATAATCCAAGAACCTAAAAAGAAAGCCCACGACGGGGTCAGCCATAATATCCAATAATGATAACCATCACATCACGTCAATAATTACATATCAATGGAAATACTAAGTAAGAATACGACCAATGTAATCTTAGTGTCATACTTTACCAACTCGTGATAATAATCACCAAAGTTCACATCTCGTATCCTTTTAACAACACAATAAGCTCGTACCGAAATATCTGTATTGTATCTCAACAATACCCAAGGTTCTCAAAACATTATCATACCTCACGATACGGAAATTATACCAACTCTGGCCAATTCAATCCATCGGATAACATCGACAATTCCAATACGATAATCGATTGTCCATCAAAGACAAGTATCAAGGAAATACGGAACATACCTCAAGATACGAAATACCATTACCATCACGTCAGTCTAATCCGAGATCAGATCAACACAACATACGGACATGGCCCTAACACAAGACCTAAAAATACATACTCATATGACAACGTCAATATGATCACAACAATAACGACAATGTATACTTATGGCAAGACCATAATATACATATGCACAATAACAACAACACATGGCAATCTGATGATCCAGCGTTCACTGACTAGATCCCACGATGACCCCGTCAGACCAACCGTGGTGGGAAAACCTGTCCGATGATCCAGCGCGCGCTAGCATAGATCCCCCGATGATCCCGTCGGACCAACATGAGGTGGACATATGACAACAATGCACAAATGCACAAAACAACAGTACACAATACACGATAACAACAATGCAATAATGCATGACAACAACGATACACGAATGTATCACGACATGATCGACACAAATGATAAAAATGAATAGAGTACTCGCCCTGAGTCCTTCGAGAGAAATCTCGATGTCCAAACCATCACAAACAATTATCCTCAATACTCGACGGTACAAAATACAACGGACGGTAATTAATTCACGTCTTTGTCTATACCACAATATATCCTCGATACCAAGTATACCAACAATAAATGTAAATCATATACCTTATGATTTAATTCCCAAAACTCGAATACAACCTATAATTCCAAATCACCTGTGATTACGATTATAAACATTGCTATACGAATTATAAACGAATGAAACTGAAACCATTCATTAAATATTATAAACTGAGCAAGTAATAACTTGCCTCGATACCGACATGACGATGATGAAGCTGCTACCAGTCACAATGCCTTCGTCTACGAGCTCCTCGGCCCCGACCGAAGCAATTCAAGAACATACTCGAACACGACCGCATCATCCGGTTATAATCACCGATCAATAATCTCAACCTATCGAAGTAATCAAATAACACATATCCGATAACAATTAACAACCGACACGACCAACCAAATCATCTCAACTATTCAACAATATCTACAATACAAACTACAACTCGATGATCATAATCAATCAATATAACCGATCAATAAACCCAACGGTTCCACAACTATCCTGATTAACCACAAGTCCGAATAATCCAATTCAAACAATTACGAATTCACAACCACAATGCGATTACGGATACGAGCGTAAAGGAAATCATATTCGACAAACAATCATAATCTTTCTGGATTACAAATTGATATCATGATTCATATTTCATTAAGAACATACGAATTCTACCACTACAACCAACGAATATTCGATCTTCATATATAAAAATACCAATAATTCAATATACGATCGTCTTGATATGTTAAATTCATCAAAAGTTCCTCAAGAACACTAAGGGATTCGAACTCATGTTCATAACAATTAAAACAACATAATTCGATATCCTTTAACATGAATATAATCTTCCAATTCGTAATCCAAGTCATGAATCATCGTATTCTTCAGTACACAGTCTACATAACCTCAAGGATTGTAGCAACAACTCCATAATCATCATCATACGGATCAAATACGGATAATAATACCAAGAACATCAAGAACTCTATGATTTCACAATCATAATCAACCTACTCAAGGTATAAACCATCATTTCACCATCTTCCTTCAACATATAATTCATGTAGCCTCAATAGTCGTGACAACAACATCACAATCAACTTCATACGAATCATATACGGATAACAATACCAAAATCCGAAATCAAAGTGAAGAATTCAACAACATACCTCAAGAACGTGAATAACCCAACCAAACCCTTCAAGAATCATTGATATCTTCATATCCAAGCTTCTAATCCATGCCTCCAAGCTCACAATCGACTTAAAAGTGTTTAGAGCACACTTAGAAGTGAAGAAGGATGGAAGAACGAAGTGAAATGATCAGGAGAAATGAAAGACGAACTTTCATTTTATAAATTGCATCGATCTTTACGTACGTTAACCACCAGCATTAACGTACGTAATGCACTTAGCGTACGCTAAGAGTCCTTAATAGCGTACGTAATCTCATTTCCAAAACTAACTGACCTGTTTCGTCCAATTGATTACGTACGTAACATTTCCTTCATTACGTACGTAATACGTACGTTGACTTGCTACAGTGAAACTCCATTTAACGTACGTTATACACTTCTCGTAGCGTACGTAATGGCCGGGGTTGACTCGCCTGTCCACATCCGCTGCCGACATCGGGTCCCACCTGCCGACCATGACTCGGTCCTGTCAGATTCCCTCGTTACGTACGTAATGCTTTAGCCATAACGTACGTAACACAACCAATTAAGCGTACGTAAGTCTTCAACATTAGCGTACGCTAAGTATTCTATACTTAGCCAGTTTTAACTGTTACCACCTGTCTCGACATACAGAATACGAACATACGACATACTGAATACGTACACTGAATCCAATAATATTCTTATATGATATACCCAATATCAAAAGCACGATAACCTGATATACGATACCCTCAAACGTAATTGTCGACCAACTACGACAATTATATCAATACAGATGTCTCAGTCCTTCATTTATTTTATCCATACTGTACAGATTCCATGCTGTACAACATAACTCAGATAAAATAACATTAAACAACAGTAGTAGAAGTTCCGGATATTACATACTACACCACTTAAAATAAGTTTCGTCCTCGAAACTTGCAATCCGTCATAGAAAACAAACAAACTGTTCAACCAACATATCCAAAAACCATCACGGCAACAATCAATCATCATCATTAACGAATAACCAAAACAGTACACTTACATATGCGCAAGGTCGACGATCTCCTGAGATACTAGCAAGTGACTACACTGCAAAGCCTCAATACGCTTACGATTACAATTCTCTGAGTCTCAACAAAAAAATATATCATCTTCAGTTGAAACAATCTGCCCGAATCAAAATCCTTTTTGCCTGATCGCATGATTAAGTTCCAATTCTGATAAAACGAATAATATCCGATATATCTGTGAAATAACTATCCAAAACAATGACAATTAATCCCGAAACATCGACACAGAATTCGAACGCTTATACGATCATTAACAATGATCAACCAACTAACTAACCGAGAAGATCATCGATAAGATATCTCCAATACGGTTAATCCAATGGTCAAAACACAACTGAGAATATCATCAACATTATAAACTCCAATATGACCAACCAGAGATCAAAACACAGTCAAGAATATCATTAACATGACAAACTCTAATATGACCAACCAGAGGTCAACGATAATCGATAATACCTTCAAACGGTAAGCTCCAATACGATCAATACAGAACCACAGAAACAGATATACGAAAAAGCAAATTTCTCAAAACGACACACCAATCACATACAGTGATTCTCAACGAAACACAACCGACTGGTGAACATACCCCTCGGCATACGAACAACCAATCATAAACCGACGAACATATCCCATCATACAGGGAGTGGGAACGACCACTCAATATCCAAAACAACCAGCATGGGGTCACTATCCCCAAATCAACACTTACAAAGAAATCATTAAAAAGTCATTATGGTAGAGTCGCGCTACTACCATACCAATGGAATCACATAGTACATATGTCCCGGTTTCATAAAATCCAAAGTTCCAAAATTATATTATGCACATGATTCTACAACACACGACATATGTCTCTTATCCGATAAATCAATCGATCATCCTTGCATAACCAAACGACCATACCAAAGTTCGAATCTCTATTCATCGTTCCATACTGATGTCTCATCCAGTTCATGAGTCACACTCACAACTTCACCATGATATGTAATATACACTAAATGCGTATGTATATCGATCATATTTTCAAAACCAGTTTGAAATCATATAGTCTTGTCAAAAGACAAATTTTCGAAAATTCTTTCAAGAGTTTGAAAACTCAAAACATAAATTTTCGTAAGACCACAAAATCAATTTTACAAATTAAATCGGCTCGCTGGTGCCAAGTTCTCGATAAAAATTCTTTTTGAATACACACGATTAAATAAAATGGAATTTATGCAAATGCTTGTCCATATCCATACTCCTGTATACCAATTCGGCTTGTCACCAAATTCACTGATATTCCATCGGAAAACCACACGATGAAATTCCAAAATCTCAATATATAGACTCTGATAAAAACTCCTCCTCCACATATGACTCGCAACGTCAACCATTTACCCATCCTGGATCACCTCAAATATGATATGACAAAGCGTTGAAACAAATCAACAAATCAAACATGGTGAAAGACTTCCTGAGAGGTTTCATTTGAACAAGTAAACCAAAACCTCGAAAGGTCGTAATATAATGCATAAGCAATTAGTAAAGTGCTTTACAAATCTCGGGAGTTTTAGAAAACAGAAAAGTCTTTTGAACATTAGGGTCTCAGCCCGTATCTCATTTCGTATTACAAGAAGTTTAAAAAGTAGAAAACTCTTTTCGGACCCCAAGTCCTGAGTTGTAAAACTATTTCAAAATCAATTGGGTCTCGGGCCAAAAATCATTTTCCGTAAAACATCCGTAAAACATTCATTTTGAAAAGTATCATTTTCAAATGCTCAAAAGCAGTTCATATATCACAAAATGAACTAACATGACTACATGTTCTTCTCAACAATCCACAGTCCTTCTCCCGAATGTACAATTACATTCCAAAATCTACCGAACATACTGATTTCCAAAATCATAGTTTCTCAAGATCATCAATCCTGTCCCAAATCTGTCACCTTATACCGTAACGTATACTATCTGCTGAATCTCAAAACGTATCAACTTAGAACGGCAATAAATCTCAATGAAATTCAAAAATCCAAATACTTACAGATCGTGAAGTCGACGATTCCCCGTGATACTGGCACATGTCTCGACTCAAGGAAATACTCGACACAAATATTTTCAAAACACACGTTTGCCAAATCAGTTCGACTCAAGAACACAATACATCTCATTCCAGAGAATCTCGTTAACACCATTTGGAAAAGTTATAACAAGCCCAGTACGATACTGGCAAATCCGATAACGCACAAGCCTGAGTGAACAACAAAGACTCACGGGTCCAATATTTGTCAATAGACAACTCGAATGACGCAACAAAAACACGACCCAACTCGACCCAAATGCCTAGGTTTTCTCAACCTAAGCTCCGATACCATATTCTGTAACACCCCCAGATCCGACCGGGAATATTACAGCGTCGTGGGCCCCGAGATGGAACCCACAAGGCTGAAGGAAATTTTCGCAAATATTTACAAATGCCCAAGAGGCTAACGACGGTATTATCTATTAAAAACATTCGAAGATTTATAAAACTCATTTATCAAAACTGTCGTAAAATCTCATTTGAAAGGATAAGGCCTGAAATGCCCGAACTCAACAGTTTAAAACATACGTTAAGCTATCGCTTACACGTACTGACAGGATAAATTTAGAAAATGATTGCCAAAGTGACCTAAGTTACCAGATACCAATAGGCCAATCAAAAATACTCACACAGTGGATAAAGAAAAACAATTGAAATACTTTAGCAGCGGAATACAACAACTGATCAGAAAATCAAAACACAAATACATGTCCTATCCAGTATCCTCCGAGAAGCTCATCTTTTCACGACCGCTACAAGCTTGATAATCCAAGAACCTAAAAAGAAAGCCCACGACGGGGTCAGCCATAATATCCAACAATGATAACCATCACATCACGTCAATAATTACATATCAATGGAAATACTAAGTAAGAATACGACCAATGTAATCTTACTGTCATACTTTACCAACTCGTGATAATAATCACCAAAGTTCACATCTCGTATCCTTTTAACAACACAATAAGCTCGTACCGAAATATCTGTATTGTATCTCAACAATACCCAAGGTTCTCAAAACATTATCATACCTCGCGATACGGAAATTATACCAACTCTGGCCAATTCAATCCATCGGATAACATCAACAATTCCAATACGATAATCGATTGTCCATCAAAGACAAGTATCAAGGAAATACGGAACATACCTCAAGATACGAAATACCATTACCATCACGTCAGTCTAATCCGAGATCAGATCAACACAACATACGGACATGGCCCTAACACAAGACCTACAAATGCATACTCATATGACAACGTCAATATGATCACAACAATAACGACAATGTATACTTATGGCAAGCCCATAATATACATATGCACAATAACAACAACACATGGCAATCCGATGATCCAGCGTTCACTGCCTAGATCCCACGATGACCCCGTCAGACCAACCGTGGTGGGAAAACCTGTCCGATGATCCAGCGCGCGCTAGCATAGATCCCCCGATGATCCCGTCGGACCAACACGAGGTGGACATATGAGAACAATGCACAACTGCACAAAACAACAGTACACAATACACGATAACAACAATGCGCAAATGCATGACAACAACGATACACGAATGTATCACGACATGATCGACACAAATGATAAAAATGAATAGAGTACTCGCCCCGAGTCCTTCGAGAGCAATCTCGATGTCCAAACCATCACAGACAATTATCCTCAATACTCGACGGTACAAAATACCACGGACGGTAATTAATTCACGTCTTTGTCTATACCACAATATATCCTCGATACCAAGTATACCAACAATAAATGTAAATCATATACCTTATGATTTAATTCCCAAAACTCGAATACAACCTATAATTCCAAATCCCCTATGATTACAATTATAAACATTGCTCTACGAATTATAAACGAATGAAACTGAAACCATTCATTAAATATTATAAACTGAGCAAGTAATAACTTGCCTCGAACATGACGATGATGAAGCTGCTACCAGTCACAATGCCTTCGTCTATGATCTCCTCGGCCCCGACCGAAGCAATTCAAGAACATACTCGAACACGACCGCATCATCCGGTTATAATCACCGATCAATAATCTCAACCTATCGAAGTAATCAAATAACACATATCCGATAACAATTAACAACCGACACGACCAACCAAATCATCTCAACTATTCAACGATATCTACAATACAAACTACAACTCGATGATCATAATCAATCAATACAACCGATCAATAAACCCAACGGTTCCACAACTATCCTGATTAACCACAAGTCCGAATAATCCAATTCAAACAATTACGAATTCACAACCACAATGCGATTACGGATACGAGCGTAAAGGAAATCATATTCGACGAACAATCACAATCTTTCCGGATTCCAAATTGATATCATCATTCGTATTTCATTAAGAACATACGAATTCTACCACTACAACCAACGAATATTCGATCTTCATATATAAAAATACCGATAATTCAATATACGATCGTCTTGCTATGTTAATTTCATCAAAAGTTCCTCAAGAACACTAAGGGATTCGAACTCATGTTCATAACCATTAAAACAACATAATTCGATATCCTTTAACATGAATATAATCTTCCAATTCGTAATCCAAGTCATGAATCATCCTATTCTTCAGTACACACTCTACATAACCTCAAGGATTGTAGCAACAACTCCCTAATCATCATCATACGGATCAAATACGGATAATAATACCAAGAACATCAAGAACTCTATGATTTCATAATCATAATCAACATATTCAAGGTATAAACCATCATTTCACCATCTTCCTTCAACATATAATTCATGTAGCCTCAATAATCGTAACAACAACATCACAATCAACTTCATACGAATCATATACGGATAACAATACCAAAATCCTAAATCAAAGTGAAGAATTTAACAACATACCTCAAGAACGTGAATAACCCAATCAAACCCTTCAAGAATCATTGATATCTTCATATCCAAGCTTCTAATCCATGCCTCCAAGCTCACAATCGACTTAAAAGTGTTTAGAGCACACTTAGAAGTGAAGAAGGACGGAAGAACGAAGTGAAATGATCAGGAGAAATGAAAGACGAACTTTCATTTTATAAACTGCATCGATCTTTACGTACGTTAACCACCAACATTAACGTACGTAATGCACTTAGCGTACGCTAAGAGTCCTTAATAGGGTACGTAATCTCATTTCCAAAACTAACTGACCTGTTTCGTCCAATTGATTACGTACGTAACATTTCCTTCATTACGTACGTAATACGTACGTTGACTTGCTACAGTGAAACTCCATTTAACGTACGTTATACACTTCTCGTAGCGTACGTAATGGCCGGGGTTGACTCGCCTGTCCACATCCGCCGCCGACATCGGGTCCCACCTGCCGACCATGACTCGGTCCTGTCCGATTCCCTCATTACGTACGTAATACTTTAGCCATAACGTACGTAACACAACCAATTTAGCGTACGTAAGTCTTCAACATTAGCGTACGCTAAGTATTCTATACTTAGCCAATTTTAATTGTTACCACCTGTCTCGACATACGGAATACGAACATACGGCATACTGAATACGTATACTGAATCCAATAATATTCTTATACGATATACCCAATATCAAAAGCACGATAACCTGATATACGATACCCTCAAACGTAATTGTCGACCAACTACGACAATTATACCAATACAGATGTCTCAGTCCTTCATTTATTTTATCCATACTGTACAGATTCCATGCTGTACAACACAACTCAGATAAAATAATATTAAACAGCAGTAGTAGAAGTTCCGCATATTACAATATATATACACATATATATACAAACACACACACACACACACACATATATATATATATATATGTATTACATTATAATTTATCATGATAGTTTGGTCATATATGTTAGGAATATTGGGATTCAGTGATTTAAAATCGAGTTACACAGCGAAAAAATAGACCGATCTAACCTGATAAAAATCGAACCCCTAAAAAAATCGATCAAGCATCGTATATACGAATATATAAAATTGACGAATATAAGAATGAAAGAATTCATATCCTCGTAGTCCTTTGATAATTTTTTCTTGAATGCGAGCACAAACACGAATCCAATCGAACGAGCTTTTGGAAATTTCCGAGCACAAAAATCATCGTGCCTCTGCGTATCATGCATTGGAAGATGATCGAAAAATATTTCTATCAACTTATACACTAAGTATATGGCTAGAAGTTGATAGAATTAGCTTATATATAATTTTATAAATATTCTAAGTATTTTATAAGAAATTATTTTCTCTCAAAATAAACTTAGAATACAAGTGTATAAACTTAGAAAGATTTTTTTCTCATTTTTCTCTCCTCACTCACGGCCAAGAAATCAACTATTGATGAGGAAGAATGGTGTTGATATAAATAATCACAACATACTCATCATCTCAATTATTATGTCATAATTAATTCATTAACGAAATTAATTAAAACTCCACATAATATAAAATGTCATCTAAAGACAAATTTTATAATTTGTCACCACGATGAAGGTAGTGAGGCGACAATGATGAGGTATTTTGGTGTTGGTTCATTTCGCTCCGTGAAACAGACCCTCGTATATTTAATTCAACAGATAAACCTTGGTGCTTTTCAATATTAATATAATTAATTAATCCAATTAATTGATTATATTAAAAATAAATTTTCTAAGAAATAATGTGAATAAATTAATAACTCAGTAATTTATTTAATTCACGAGACTGATTCAATTTATCCAATAAATTAAATTATACATCTAATGTCCAATATTAACTAAGAGAGAATAATCTAAATATAATCCGTCGTTAATTTCTATGTCGCGACTCTGTAGGTTCATCTTAGTTAGCATTGAGAGGATCCAGTGAGTGTTCGCACCACCTAGCCAGTATCGTGACCTACACTGTAACCTAACTGAGAATGAATGATGGGATCATTCCAAAACCATTATGTCATGAATACCGTAAATACCGTATATATATACCTTTAAATCATATATCCCGCTCAAGTATTAGAGTCACGATAAAGTCAAACCCTACTGTAACATGACTCTATGCACTTGCTAATGCAAACCAAGACCACCGAGCTCTCGTGTATCAAATACAACTAGCTCTAAATACTTTGGACAAAGACTTATGATCTCATTGCTATTAACCACATAGGACATTTACCTGCTCACATATAGGAGAAAGGATTCCATTTGGTATTCAGTAGAGACTGATATTTGCCCACTAAGTTGCACTTCGGGGTTCATCCCACCAACCGGTGATTATATCGAACTACTCTTATGACTAACGGAATGTCACAAGCACATCTCCTACTGAAACTTTTCGATTCAGTCATTGACAATCTCAGAGTGAAATCCATGTGACCGAATCGAGGTGAGTTGAGTTCGAGTATACTAATCCCATTAGCATACCTATAACGTGTGCTCTCAGTAACCCGTAGTGAACAAAGGCAATCTACATGTCAAAGTACATGTTATACAAGTTTTGTGTAAACTTACTACCGAGTTAAGTTTTATCGACTTGCGAACCAAGTAAGCATTCAAGCCCTAAACACTTCCAATGCCTATCTCCTTATCTTCATAAGGAGTGGAATATTTTCTATCAAATGCAAGGACTATTATTCTACATACCACATCACAATGCCCATGATATACAACAATAGAGAAATAATAAATGCTTTGTTTAATTCATAATTAAAATGTAATGCTCTCACTCTCTCATCCTATGAGTGTCATTCAAGGGCATATTCTTAATAAGAAATACATTTAGGATTTTGATGATAAATGTAATGTTCTAAGTACTTGACATTATAAAGAAGAACAAAATGAGTATCTTCTATAGGCCTTTTAAAAGTTAGACTAGGGATTGATCAAATAGGATAAGTCAGAATATTAGCTGAGTACCGCATATCAGCTAAGTATCACATATCAGCTGAGTATGGCATATCAGCTCAGTATCGCATATCAGCTGAATATTACATATTGGCTAAGTACGGCATATCAGCTGAGTATCGCATATCAGCTAAGGATGGCATGTCAGTTGAGTATCGCATATCAGCTGAGTATCGTCAAAGTCAGGATACCAGCTGAGATTGGTCAAGATAGAATGTCAGCTAAGTTTAGCCAAGACAGAACTTCAACTCAATATGGATGTCAAAATACTTGGACAAAATCAGCTATGTCTACGTCAGCAAATGTTGAAAGTCAATAGAGATGGTAAATCACATGCAGACGTAAATTGTAACACCCCCAATATATTCGGGAATATTACAGCGCCGTAAATCCTTTACATAAGGATTTACAAGGCTGAAGAATTGAACAAGCATAAAAAGGTACTAACGAATTAAAATAACGGAATTACTGACATCGATTCGACCAAATACGAAGCAGACAATTGTTCAACAGAACTCAATAATACATCAACAAACCCAAATCATCACAAATGACTTTGTACTCGAGTACTAATTGAAATAACGAATAAACAACAGATAAATAAACCCGGTCGGGACATCACTCTGCACCCTCGTCGTCATACAGTTCCAGTGGTTGTTTCCCCGCTCTTCTGGATCCTGAACATACACAAATGTTCACCCCGAAGGGGTTAGCACAACGATGCTAGTACAAGTACAATAATCATACAACAGTGATATAATCAACAATTATATCATAACAAGTTTCTCCAACGAGAATATCCACAACACATATCATAACATAACAGTTTCAACATACTGATGGTATTCCAACGATCCAGCACACACAGCTATAGATTCCCATGATGATCCCGTCGGACCAACACATGGTGGAACTACCTGTCCAACGATCCAGCGCACACAGCTATAGATTCCCATGATGATTCCCGTCGGATCAACACATGGTGGACATATATTCACAACATATTTACACGATACAATCACCTCATAATTGTCATAATATAAACAATTCTAATTTAGAGTACTTGCCTCGGTTCGTTGACAAGAATAAACTTCCACGAATATCAAAATACTCGAAGGTCGTCCCCTTCGATCAATCACGTGATAAGCTCGAACCTTAACAAAAGAAATAGTACAGAATTCATTTCGTGCCGTACGAACGTCTAACAATTCAATAATTACGGTAGGAAGTCCTTAATACGAAATCTGTCTGGACATATGTAGCGTACGTTAATGCTACTCGTTAGCGTACGCAGTACACACTGCATAGCGTACGCTAACCCGGCGTTGTCAGTGCCTCACTGATCAGCCGACTGACTCGGCTGATGATTTAACGTACACTAAGTCCAAAACGTTGCGTATGCTAAACGTACTCGATAGCGCACGTTAAATCTTGTATATTAGCGCACGCTAATAATACATGGTCAGTACTTCACTGATCAGCCAACTGACTCGACTGATGGTCTAGCGTACGTTACGTACCAAACGTAGCGCACGCTAACTAGTACTCGATAGCGCACGTTAAACTGCATAACATAGCGTGCGCTATCTCTGCATGGCAGTTTATTGCTGAGCAGTAAACTGTTCTTGCCATATTCGAAACAATGAAATCCTTCGTGATAATTCATGTTACTTCCATGAATACCAAGTTCTTACTCTTATGAATGATCTCCAGGATGATATCAATTTCAAGATGCAAATATACGTATAATCATCATGACACCATAATCCATCTTGATTACAATTCTCATGCAAAGTTGGTGATCTCCGGTTGATGTATTAGATGCTACTATCATTATACATATTCAGACTTCATCTTGAGGTAAACTAACAATTCCGACTTATACGAAAGAATATTTCCTAAGATGATTCTTCCTTTAAGTTCTTATAACATCTCTTCCAAATCATGATCACAAAAATAACATAAATCATACGGATTGTTAACTTCAGAATATTACTCTCATCATTTGAAGTACTAGGATCCCAACTTCAAGGTTCCAACAATAATACCGTATTTGTAGACATTCCAATCTTCTAAACATGATGTTGTTGAATAATTCACTAATGAAATTCAATACCTCGATAATATGATCATCGTATCCATTGGAAAACCAAATCTAAGACTGGTGATAGGTTGAACATACCTTAGAATGCCGAAATCACTGAACCACGAGGTATAATCCGACTCCGTTTGGTTATGTGCCACTCCAAGGTGTTACTTCTCTTCAATGATCACTCACAAGTGATACTCAATCATTCAATGATCACTAATATATGTTCTAAGTGTTTAGAAGGGATATACTTGCTCTCTGGACTCTCAAAGGTGAAGTATAGACGAAGGAAATGAAAGCCAAAGCGGTTCTTTGTCCCATTTATAATATTCTCGCATTATTGACAAGTTAGCGCACGCTACTAAGCATCCCTTAGCGTGCGCTAATAATGGTTGACTTGAGTTTGTCCGGATGCGTCCGGGAATCTTATCCGGACCCATGTCGCCGGGCGCATGTGTTAGCCGTCCGCTCAATAATTGAGTTCTTAGCGCACGCAACCCCTACCTTCATAGCGTGCGCTAATAATGGCCCGATAGCGCGCGTTAAGATACATTCTTAGCGTGCGCTATCACAAGGTTTCTTGAGCAATTTTGCATGTTTCTATACTTATGCACAATGATATCAATGCACTAAATATCATATTCCAATAATCAAAATCACCAATCCGAAATAATACATGGTTGAATACAGATGAAATACACTGTAATAAATCCGGATATTACATACTCTCCTACTAAAAAGGAGTTTCGTCCCGAAACTCAAGACGAAAATAACTCGGGATATCTAGACTTCATATCAGCTTCTGTTTCCCAAGTGGCTTCTTCCATTCCGTGACGTGACCACTGAACTTTGACCAAAACGATTGACTTGTTCCTCAGTTGCTTGACTCGACTCTCGAGTATCTTGACTGGTCTTTCTTCAAATGTCCCATCCTGCTCGACTTCGATCTCGCCGAAATCAATGATATGACTGGGATCTGGTATATATCTCCGTAACTGGGATACGTGGAACACGTTATGAACATGACACAATGACGGCGGCAATGCCAATCTGTATGCCAACTCCCCAACTCTCTCGAGGATTTCAAATGGTCCGATATATCTCGGACTCAACTTTCCTTTCTTTCCGAAACGAAAGATTCCCCGAGTAGGAGAAACCTTCAAAAGTACGTGATCTCCAGTACTGAACTCCAATGGACGGCGGCGTACGTCCGCATAGGATTTCTGGCGACTCTGGGCGCTAATGCCTTTCACGAATCAAGGCTATCTTCTCTCGAGTCTGCTCGATCAACTCTGGTTCTGTTCGATCAAGTCCGATGAATCGTCCCGGATAGGGGCAATCTGCATCTCCTTCCGTATAATGCCTCAAACAGTGCCATCTTAATGGAAGCATGCCAACTATTATTGTAGGTAAATTCAATCAACGGTAGATGAACTTCCCAATCGTTTGACCAATCTAAGGCACAGGCCCTTAGCATATCTTCCACCGTTTGTATAGTTCTCTCAGATTGTCCGTCAGACTGCGGGTGATAAGCTGTACTGAAGTTCAATTCGGTCCCCAAGGCCTTATGAACTGCCTTCCAAAAGTGAGACACAAAACGGCCGTCTCGATCAGAAACAATGGTCTTCGGCGTACCATGCAATCGAACTATCTCCGAAATAAAGACTCGTGCCAACCTCTCTGGTCCCCACGTATCCTTAATGCCTAGAAAATGAGCCGATTTGGTTAAACGATCAACTATCACCCAAATCATGTTCATTCCTGTCCTGGTTTTCGGCATATTAGTGATAAAGTCCATTGATATGTCCTCCCACTTCCATTCAGGAATCGGGAGCGGCTTCAACATTCCAGTAGGCCGTTGATGCTCGATCTTAACCTGCTGACAAGTCAAACATTTCGAAACATAGTCCGCTACGTCTTGCTTCATGTTGCCCCACCAGAAATTCTGCTTCAAGTCCTTATACATTTTACTGGTGCCCGGGTGGATAGAATAGGGCGAACTATGAGCTTCCTTCATAATCGTCTGTTTCAGAACATCAACATCGGGAACGCAGAGTCGGTTCTGAAATCTCAAAACTCCATCGTCATGAATTATGAATCCGGTCCTTGGATCACTTCATCATGTAACCGAACCATCGAGGATCATCTACCTGCTAGATTTGATTTCTTCTGTTAAAGATGAAGTTATCTCCATCACGCATGATTGTCCTTGGACTCTTTGTAACCATACCTCAATTCCTTCACGAATCATCTCTCGTTGAAGGCTAAGTTGGGATGTCGGCGTCTCGAGATCTCGAATAGAGACAGCTTGCGGCTAAGTGCATCGGCCACTACATTTGCTTTGCTGGATGATATAAAATCTCCAAGTCATAGTCCTTAATCGGTTCCAACCATCTTCTTTGCCGCATGTTCAACTCTTTCTCGATGAATATGTATTTGAGACTCTTATGATCCGTAAAGATCCGGTGAGTCCCGCATGATAATGCCTCCGGATCTTCAAGGCAAAACCACCGCCGCTAGCTCCAAATCATGTGTCGGGTAATTCACTTCATAAGGTTTCGATTGTCGCGACGCATAGCGATCACCTTATCATTCTCGCATCAACACGCACCCAAGTCCTTGATTCAAGCATCACCGTAAACTATGAATCCTTGATTCCTGCGGAAGTGATAGAATCGGTGCCGTCGTCAATCTCTTCTTTAACTCATCAAAACTAGTCCGACACGACTGTTCCACTCAAACTTTTGAGTTTTCTCGCAAAAGTCGAGTAAGTGGGCGGAAATTTTAGAAAACCCTTCCACGAATCGACGATAATATCCAGCAAGTCCTAAGAAGCTTGGACCTCTTTCACATTCTTTGAGGCTTCCAATCCAATATTGCTTCGATCTTCGAGGATCTACTCGGACTCCTTTAGCCGACACCACATGGCCGAGGAACATTACTTCCTTTAGCCGAATTCACACTTAGAAAGTTTGGCGTACAATTGCTCGTTTCTCAAAAGTTCCAATACAATCCGCAAATGCCGCGCATGTTCTTCCGGACTCTTAGAATACACCAGATGTCGTCAATAAACACGACCACAAATTTGTCCAAAAATTCAATGAACACTGTTCATCAATTGCATAAATACAAGAAAGTTAGTGAGACCAAACGGCATCACTACAAACTCATAATGCCCGTAGCGAGTTACGAACGCTGATTTGAACATCGACTCCTTAATCCTCGGTTGATGGTATCCCGATCTCGCATCAATTTTAGAAAATACCGTTGCCCCTTGCGTACCGTCAAACAGATCATCAATCCGTGGTAACGGATATTTGTTCTTAATCGTCATCCTGTTCACTCTCGATAGTCAATACACAATGAGCGATCCATCCTTCTTTCGGACAAAAAGAACCGGCGCTCCCTGTGGTGAAACGCTGGTCAATATAGCCCTTGTCCAAGAACTCCTCCACCGCTTCTTCAATTCGTACATCTCAAGAGGTGCCATACGATACGGCGCCTTAGAAATTGGTGTCGCCTGTGTTCCACTCAATAGTAAATTCTACATCCCTTCGTGGACGTAGCCTGTAATTCATCAGAAATACATCCGGAAATTCGTTCACAACAGAATAGATGAAAGTTCCACCATTTCGTCTTCTTTCTTCATTGCATAACACCAGCATTCGATACACCTTGTTTCAACAATCTGACAGCTTTCATCGCTTTGATCAATTTTCCTGAGCTTCCCGGTTTCCATCCTTCGAACAGTACTTCGGAGCCATCATCAGCGATCAGTGAAATATTCCTCCTTCGGTAGTCTACAATTGCTCCATACCGATTAAGCCAATCGTATCCGAGTATCAGGTCATCTCCTTGCATTTCTATCACGATCAGATTTGAGAGACACTCTCTGCCCCCAAATGATACAGGGAAATTTCTAGTTTCTAAATTTCCGACAATTCTCTCTCCACTTGGTAAACCAACAACATAAGGTTCACAAGTATAAAAACCGGAAATATTCAAACGATTTACACAAGACAAAGATATGAAAGAATGTGTAGCTCCTGTATCGAACAAAACGCTAACTGGCTGGGAAAAGATTTGGACAGTACCTGATGCGACAGCAGCATCCTGATCATCTGTCCTCCTCATCTCATACAAACGTGGGGGAACAGATCCGGCACTCGATGTCCCCTTTCGGTCCCATTGTCCTCTGCCTCGCCCGCGGCCAAAATTCTGAGGCATCTGAACACTTTGCTGCGTCTGTTGGACACTGGCTTCCTTCTGAACTGGCTGTGATGAGCGGGTTCCATTGTACTTAGTGGCGTCCTTACAAAACGTCGCACGGTGCCCTTCCTGTCCGCACTCAAAACATGTAACTGGAGTGCGCAAACAATCACGCCAAAGGTGGCCTGGGCGACCACAGTTAAAGCACTTCCTAGCTGTATCCGTCGTGGCTGACATTGTTCCGTAATTCTTTCCGCTCTTAGCTGGGTGCGGAGGTTTCTTGAAAGAAAAAGAAGACTGGGCCTTGCGGGGCCCACTGCTCTTGTGCTCTGTAAAAGTACCAGAGACTTTCTGTTTCTTCGACTCCATAAACTTCTCCAGTGCTGCTTCTTTTATTTCGTACGCCAACGCCTTATCCTGGTATTGGCGGAGAGTGGTACATTCAAAACCGGACATGTACCTCTGGATTTCTGGTTTCATCCTCATTTCAAAATGAATCATCATCTCCGCATCTGTTCTGACCAGATGTCGAACAAATGCTAACTGCTGGTTAAACATCTTCGTCTGCGTCCACGACCGCGTCCACGACCGCGACGCTTCCCTTTCGGCATGACTGGCCTGGTTAGAAGGCGACGCTTCCCTTTCGGCATTTCTTCGTCCGCGTCCACGACCGCGACCACGTCCACGTCCGCCTCTCAACATACTGTAAGCATAAATACTCAATATACAGGAAACAACATCGTTCTAATATTCGAGTATAAAGAGATACAATATGTAAAGAATGAGATAGAGTTTAGGAACTTACAACCACTGTTCGCATGAAGACGTAGGCAGTGCGGTGATTTCATTCACGGCCGGTTACCCCAAAAGACATAAATGACCCCTATTTTAACCCAACGGCCAAGATATCCATAATCTTAGCTCCGATACCATATTCTGTAACACCCCCAATATATTCGGGAATATTACAGCGCCGTAAATCCTTTACATAAGGATTTACAAGGCTGAAGAATTGAACAAGCATAAAAAGGTACTAACGAATGAAAATAACGGAATTACAAAGACATCGATTCGACCAAATACGTAAAAGACAATTGTTCAACGAACTCAATAATACATCAACAAACCCAAATCATCACAAATGACTTTGTACTCGAGTACTAATTGAAATAACGAATAAACAATGATAAATAAACCCGGTCAGACATCACTGCACTCGTCCATACATAGCCCAAAGGGTTGTTTCCGCTCTTCTCGGATCCCGAACATACACAAATGTTCACCCCGAAGGGGTTAGCACAACGATGCTAGTACAAGTACAATAATCATACAACTGATATAATCAACAATTATATCATAACAAGTTTCTCCAACGAGAATATCCACAACACATATCATAACATAACAGTTTCAACATACTGATGGTATTCCAACGATCCAGCGCACACAGCTATAGATTCCCATGATGATCCCATCGGACCAACACATGGTGGAACTACATCCAACGATCCAGACACACACTATAGATTCCCATGATGATTCCCGTCGGATCAACACATGGTGGACATATATTCACAACATATTTACACGATACAATCACCTCATAATTGTCATAATATAAACAATTCTAATTTAGAGTACTTGCCTCGGTTCGTTGACAAGAATAAACTTCCACGAATATCAAAATACTCGAAGGTCGTACCCTTCGATCAATCACGTGATAAGCTCGAACCTTAACAAAAGAAATAGTACAGAATTCATTTCGTGCCGTACGAACGTCTAACAATTCAATAATTACGGTAGGAAGTCCTTAATACGAAATCTGTCTGGACAGATTAACGCACGCTATGAATCATATGTAGCGTACGTTAATGCTACTCGTTAGCGTACGCAGTACACACCGCCAGCGTCGCTAACCCGGCGTTGTCGGTGCCTCACCGATCACCGACTCGGTGATGATTTAACGTCGCTAAGTCCAAAACGCGTTGCGTCGCTAAAGCGTACTCGATAGCGCTCGTTAAATCTCGTATATTAGCGCACGCTAATAATGCATGGTCGGTACTTCACTGATCAGCCAACTGACTCGACTGATGGTCTAGCGTACGTTACGTACCAAACGTAGCGCTCGCTAACTAGTACTCGATAGCGCACGTTAAACTGCATAACATAGCGTGCGCTATCTCGCATGGCGATTCTTCACGAGCAAGAAATCTGTTCTTGCCATGTTCAAACAATGAAATCCTTCGTGATAATTCATGTTACTTCCATGAATACCAAGTTCTTACTCTTATGAATGATCTCCAGGATGATATCAATTTCAAGATGCAAATATACGTATAATCATCATGACACCATAATCCATCTTGATTACAATTCTCATGCAAAGTTGGTGATCTCCGGTTGATGTATTAGATGCTACTATCATTATACATATTCGGACTTCATCTTGAGGTGAACTAACAATTCCGACTTATACGAAAGAATATTTCCTAAGATGATTCTTCCTTTAAGTTCTTATAACATCTCTTCCAAATCATGATCACAAAGATAACATAAATCATACGGATTGTTAACTTGAATATTACTCTCATCATTTGAAGTACTAGGATCCCAACTTGAAGGTTCCAACAATAATATCGTATTTGTAGACATTCCAATCTTCTAAACATGATGTTGTTGAATAATTCACTAATGAAATTCAATACCTCGATAATATGATCATCGTATCCATTGGAAAACCAAATCTAAGGCGGTGATAGGTTGAACATACCTTAGAATGCCGAAATCACTGAACCACGAGGTATAATCCGACTCCGTTTGGTTATGTGCCACTCCAAGGTGTTACTTCTCTTCAATGATCACTCACAAGTGATACTCAATCATTCAATGATCACTAATATATGTTCTAAGTGTTTAGAAGGGATATACTTGCTCTCTGGACTCTCAAAGGTGAAGTATAGACGAAGGAAATGAAAGCCAAAGCGGTTGCTGTCCCATTTATAATATTCTGCATTATTGACAAGTTAGCGCACGCTACTAAGCATCCCTTAGCGTGCGCTAATAATGGTTGTCTTTTGAGTTTGTCCTGATGCGTCAGCGGGAATCTTATCCGACCCATGTCGGCCGGCGCATGTGTTAGCTGTCCCGCTCAATAATTGAGTTCTTAGCGCACGCAACCCCTACCTTCATAGCGTGCGCTAATAATGGCCCGATAGCGCGCGTTAAGATACATTCTTAGCGTGCGCTATCACAAGGTTTCTTGAGCAATTTTGCATGTTTCTATACTTATGCACAATGATATCAATGCACTAAATATCATATTCCAATAATCAAAATCACCAATCCGAAATAATACATGGTTGAATACAGATGAAATACACTGTAATAAATCCAGATATTACATAAATAAAGCTAAGGAGACAAAGTCAAAGATTCCCGCAAGTTAAGGAATAAAATATTCCTTGATATTCGCGCTCTAAAGACTTCATATTATAGAAATCAAAGAAAACATCACGGACAACTGTATATCTTCAAACGGGCGGATTTGAAGAAACCGACAAGCCATGCAAAAAGATATGTTAAACGAAAAGGTCACTCTCCAATGGACTGATTTGTTCAAAGGATGTAATAATGGCTATGAAGAAGCTTAAGATCGTACTATAAATATCTGAAGAACTGATGCGCATAAGTTCGATGCGATTTACAGTTACAAGCAATCAAAGCAATCAAAAGCAATATAAGCTACAACAATAGCATCGTGAAGAGCAAAGATCATAAGATTCAAATACTGAGAAGCTCTTAGAAGTTGGAGAAGGCAAACACTCGTGTCTTAATATTTTGAGTATGAGGTACTTTATTGGACGAGGTTCTTAAAAGTAAAAGGTTGTAAGGCATCCACAGGTTCTCGATTGAAAGGTGACAGACAACTTGAGAGTTGTTGAGGCATCCATGGGTTCTCAATCAAGAGGTGACAAGCAATCAAGCGGATGAAGTTACAACATCCACAGGTTTTGACTAGTTGAAAGATATTGTAAAGGATTTTCAAAATAAGAAGGATGTTGAGTATACCCAGCTGAAAAATGAGAAAAGACAGCTGAAAAATAAATTTTATTAACTCAGCCATGATACAGCCAATTTCAAAAACACTCAGGCTGAAGCTGAAAGTAATATGGCCATAGCTGAAATAAATAGATTAACCGCTTTAAACAATGAAAGATCAGGTGCACTCACTCATCTTGAGGCTGAGCTAACCAAGCTGAAACAATTAAATGATGGTCAAGCAAAAGAAATATTATCACTTAAAGCATCAAAAACATTAGAAGAAATATGCACTAACCAAAGACCATTATATTTAAAATCAGGTCTTGGATATGATCCAAATGCTGCTCCTACTCTTAAAACTACATTTGTAAAAGGATAAGCAAGTGTGTAGCCCGTTGAACTGAGTAGTCAAAAGGGGCAGCAGTTAAGTCTTAAGGCTCAAAAACGGTGTGGACAATCTAGGCAGCAACAAAGATAGTTTAGGCATCAACAAAGATAGTTTAAGACTTAGCTGAGATAAAAGACTAGGCAATGGCCAAATTAGATTCAACAGCTGAAACATTATCAAAAGAATTCCTTCTACCAAAAGTTCTCTCAAAACAACCTTCATACTTGGAGAGATAGACAAAGGTATCAAAACTTTCAAAGTGGGTGAAACAACAAAACTATAATTCTAGATTTATTAATAGACCACACCAAACCAGGTATCAATTAGGGGTGTGCATGGTACGGTATGGTACGGTTTTAGGGTAAAACTGATACCATGCCAAATATATTCGGTTTATTATGATTTAATACCATAAACATACAGTTTTTTTCGGCTTGGTAGTTCGGTATTTCGGTTTTGTTTACATCAGTACGGTATTTTTCATTTTTTCTACTTGATACTTGATAGCATTAATAAGACAAAAATACTTGAATAAATTAATTGAATAAGGTACCATAAATAGCTGATCCAAATTAATAGCTAAACCAAAAAAATCACACTAACCTTAAGACAGTAACTAATTTAATGTTCAAGTTTTCATCAAACTATTTTGGAGGATAAAAAGAAAAGAAAAAGAAAAAAAAAAGAAAAACAAGTATCTTGAACTTCAATAAATTTATTATACTTCTATATTCATGTGAGTTTGTAACTATTCTATATATGATATATTATCATAAAAATATTTAATATCAATAACAATACGGTATGGATTTTTTTCGGTATTTAAGTCAAATACCGTACCGCTATCGAAATTTCGGTTTTATAAAAAATAAAAACTATATATGTCGGTTTAAGCGGTTTATAGGTTTTTTCGGTACGATTTTTTGGTTTAATCGGTTTTTTTGCACTCCTAGTATCAATCTTATTATGTGCATAATCCAGATAAGAGGAATAGAAAAGAAAACTCTGCATAACAAAATGAATATTAAAATGACTCTTATATTCACATGAGAAATCAATTCTCCAGAAAACTATTAACCCTAGCAGACTCACTCAGATTTGGGTACCTAAGTCCCTTCTTAATAATTGCAGAAGAGACGGAAGGATTACTATCAAGTTACCTCAAAATCACTAGTAGGAGGTGAAGAATGGCATGTGGACTCTGGGTGCACAAGGCATATGACAGGAAATAAGAAAATCCTGTCAGACTACACTAAAGAATGAGGCCCAGATGTAACCTTTAGAGATAGCTCATGTGGACAAACCAAAGAATATGGGAAGCTGCACAGAGAAAATATTGTCATAACAAAAGTGTTGTATGTCAAAGGACTCAAGTACAATATCCATAGCATAAGTCAGTTATGTGATGAGAACAATCTAGTAGTTTTCCCCACATGGAAATGTATGGTGACTAACCTCCAAACTGGAGAAATAAAACTACGAGGCTATAGAAGAAGAGATGTCCATATGATAGATTGGAAGATAGGCACACCAAATGCTTGTTCATATGAAAGACAGCAACTGAAAATGGATGGCTCTGGCATACAAGACTAAGTCATCTGAATTTCAAAGCTCTCCACAAGATAAGCTCACAAAAATTGGTAAGAGGTCTCCCAGAAGGAATATACAAGGAGACTCTGTGTGATGCATGGGAGGAAGAAAAACAGGCCATAGCCTCATTCAAATCTATTCAACATACCACTATAACCAACAGGGTAATAGAATTAGTCTACATGGATCTCTATGGTCCTACCAAGCCAAGAACACTAAGTGGAAGGAAGCATGCATTAGTAAGTGCGGATGACTACTCAAGATACACTTGGATAGTTTTTCTCTACAAGAAGAGTGGAACTCTAGCCAAGCTGCCTGAAATTTTGAGGAGAACTCGAAATGAGCAATCCCTATCCATTATAAAGATCAGATCAGACAAAGGAGGAGAATTTATCAACAAGGCCATAACTGAATACTGTGACCAGAATGGGATCCAACATGAACTCTCAACTGCAAGAACACAACAACAAAATGGTGTAGCTGAAAGAAGAAACAGAACTCTCAAAGAAGCAGTCAGGACAATGATTACAGAAACTGATCTCCCCAAAAGGTGCTGAAGCTTTCAACATAGCCTGTCATACTCAGAATAGAAGAATGGTTGTAGGGAGACACTGTAAAACTCCCTACGAGGTTTGGATGGCAGATTACCAACTGTTGCATATTTTTGGTTGTAAGTGTTTCATCCCCAACAATGGCAAAACACAACTGAATGCGTTTGATTATAAAAACGATGATGGTGTTTTTATGGGATACCTTAAAATAAGCAAAGCATACAGAGTCTCTAATAAAAGAACATTAGTTGTGGAAGAAATACCTTATGTTGTCTTTTGTGAATCTAGTGTTGAGTATAGGAAATAGGTGGATCGAATTGAGAAAAATCTCAAAGCCACCACTCTAGAGGAAATCATTATTAAAGACACAAGATTGATTGACTCAGCTGATGCAGATCCTACTACAGATCAGCCAGGTTCCCCAAGCCAGTTCACTGTGCTTAGTGAACTGGGCCTCACTGACTCAAACCCAGTGAACAGTCTCACTAACCTGGACCCAAGTGAACCGGCCTCACCGACTCAAACCTAGCTGAACCAGACTCAAATGAAGGTCAAGCACAAGTGGATATATCAAACCTTCCGGGTAATTCTTCAAGAGGAATAAACAATGATAACCCTCAACCAAAAGTAGAACTTGAGGATGATAGACCATCCCATCCAACAAATCATTGAGAACCTAACTAATGGTGTCAAAACCAGAAAATCTAAAGACCCAATAAGAATGTCTATGTTCTCATGTTTTATATCTCAGATGGAACCGAAAAAAACAGAACAAGCCCTAGATGACTACAGTTGGGTGAATGCAATGCAAGAAGAGCTAAACCAAATGGAAAGGAATAATGTATGGGAGCTAATAGACAGACTATACCACAAAAAAGTCATTGGCACCAAGTGGGTCTACAAGAACAAACGTGATGAAGATGGAGCCGTTGTTAGGAATAAAGTTAGATTGGTTGCAAAAAGATATGCCCAATGTGAAGGAATAGATTTTGATGAAACCTATGCACCAATACCAATATTAGAAACAATTAGGCTATTTCGTGCCTATACAGCCTTCAAGAAATTAGAGGTGTATAAAATGGATGTGAAAAGTGCCTTCCTCAATGGAGTACTGGAAGAGGAAGTGTATGTTGAACAACCTCCTGGATTTTTCAAATGAGACAAGGTGTACAAACTGCTGAAAGCCTTAAATGGACTCAAACAGGCACCAAGAGCCTGGTATGAGACACTATCCATATTTCTTGAGAAAAATAGATTCAGCAAAGGAAAGGTGGACAAGACACTCTTCATAAATGAACATGAAGACCACATACTACTCGTTCAGATATATGTGGATGACATCATTTTTGGATCAACTAACCCTGAATTATGTGAAAAATTCTCAAACCTTATGCAGGGAGAATTTGAAATGAGCATGATGGGCATAACGAAATTTCTTTCTTGGTTTATAAGTCAAGTAGGTTGATACATGCATCTTCATCAATCAAGTAAAATATACAAGGGAGCTGATCAAAAGATTTGGCATGGAGTCAGCCAAGCCCCTGAAAGTTCCCATGAGCACATCCATGCACATTGACAACAATGATGATGGCATCTCGGTGGACCCAACTCACTACAGAGGATTTATTGGTGTACTACTATACCTAACTGCACGTAGACCAGATATATCATATTCAGTTGGAGTATGTGCAAGATTCCAATCCAGGCCAAAGCGGTCTCAGCAGAAGTAACCAAAAGAATAATTAGATATCTAAAATCCACAATCAATGTTGGATTATGGTATCTTAAAGATGACAACTTTGAATTATTAGGGTATTCTGATGCTGATTTTGCTGTATGTAAAATCAACAGGAAAAGCACAAGTGGAACATGTCAATTTCTTGGAACCAAGCTGATATCAGGGTTCAGCAAGAAGCAGACCTCTAACTCAATATCCACAAATGAGTCAGAATACCTAACTGCAGGTAGCTACTGTGCTCAAATTCTATGATTAGATAACAACTAAGAGACTACAACATTATAGCAATTGAAGTTCCAATATGGTGTGACAATAATAATGCAATTGCTATTACGAACAATCCAGTGCTTCACTCAAGAACAAAGCACATCGATGTCAAGCATCACTTTATTAGAGATCATGTGCTTAACAAAAGGGTCCGAGTGGAAAAATTCAGCACTGAGTATCAAATAGATGATATATTCACCAAACCTTTGCCAGAAGAAAGATTTATTGAACTAAGCAGAGATCTTGGACTCTTATACTCGGAATGAAGAACCTAGATGATGCATAAAACTCAGCTGGGAATGAAAAACCTAGCTGATCCAAAACTCATACAAGACTGAAGAACCTAGCTGTTCAGAAACTCAGCCAGGATCAGAACTCAACTGGATCAGAAGTCAGATAGTCAACTAGCTAAGTTTTTAATTCCAGTAAACATTATTTTTTAATTTACACGTAGATTATAATGCACGATTCTAAATACACCACGTCTAACCCACACTGTCAAACCACTATCACACATTCATTAAAAAAATGAACCGCCATTTTAGAATTAATGATATTTTTTAAAACCGACTCCAAAATTGACTATTTAAAGCAATTGAGATTAATAGACAAAAAATTATCGTCCTCATAAATATTCAAGCAAGAACCCTAGTTTTTCGATAGCAAAAAATCTGAACTCTTCTCTACATTAAAAGTACTTTTTAACAGCAGAAATTGATTCCTCGAACTACTATAAGAACATTAACGTGAAGGTCGTGAAGGAGAAGATCATCTTCAGTATCGTGGTGAACTTTATCGGACTTTTGGCGTCTAATAACAATCCCTAAATGATACTCAAGATGAAAAAAATGGTATCTACCCTTACCTCTGCATCAATCCTCCGAAAATATCCCGGAAGCAGTGATATGTTTTTTTAAAGAAGTCAAAGTAATTGCTCGAGGAATTGAAAGCTCGATATTTAAGGAAAACATCCTCATCAATCAATAAACATTTTTTATGCATTCGGAATGAAAAATCATGGAATAGCAATAGAAGCCCTCAAGCAAAACCACCTGGACATCTGGCAATGGATCGAACTGCCAGAACAACCAAGCAAGATGAAGAACACTGCAAGGATGGCAAATATTCATAAAGAATTTCGCTTAATAATGGACATGACCAACAAAATAGTTATGGGCATGTCACGAAGCTTTGATCAATTATCCACATCAAAATACACAGTGATAGGGCCAATGATGCAAAGTCAGATGATCAACTGTCCTAGCTATGTCTTCAGGGAGTTAGTCAGAGAAGCAAACAAAGCCAGCTGGGATAATGCCACCAAGAAATTCAGCCAGAAACTGTCTTTTGGTACAGAAATCAGCTGGATTCTGGAGCACCTGGAAATGGCCAAAGGCAGGGAAGAAAAGTTTCACAATAGCAAGCGCCTCGGACATTTGGACTCAGCTGCACTGAAGGCATTCTCGACTCAGCAACCTCAAGATGAAGAGATGCTAGCAAAAATAAAGTTAGACACATCATCATACAAGATGGAATCTGAATATGAATATGAAATAGAAGTGGAATTAGTTGCATCCACCTTACCTGCAACTGAGAGTTCACCAATCAAACTGACCCAGCTGAAATTACTTCATCCAACATATTATCTGAAAAATTATCTGCACGTGAAAAGTTAGTTGAAGAACATGTATCTGCACCTGTTAGCATGAAGAAGATGAAGATAGTGACAATCTTCCATTATTTAAATTTTTCAAAAAGAGAATGTCCCCTGAAATGGACCCCATCATAACAATACCTGAATCTCCAGCCAAAAGATTTAAGGAATTGGTTGATTACTCAACTGAGTCCTCAGATGAAGACACAATTGATGTTCCATCAGCTGAAATACCTACAGTGATATCCAACCTAGCTGATACCTCCACTGAAGTACCAGCAGTTCAGTCAACTGAGCTGGCTTTCGTAGAAGAATAGGAAGAAGAAGATCTCATCCCCCAAGCACCACTCCCTGAGCTCCACATCATTCCAGAAGAGGCTGGAGATGCAAAAGATCAAGTCCTTGAGTAAGGCGACATACATTATAGATTCAATCTGAAGGACAACAACCCATTCTGACTCAGCAAAGAATAGCTCAAAACGGTAATAAAGCACATCAATAAGCTTTCCATTATTTCTGCTTATAAAGATTGGAAGAGGTTGAAGTTCCTTAGCTTCAATGCTCTATAGAAGTTGGTAGATATGAGTGGTTTGGACTACCCCCTGACCATTGAGCAGCTCATTAAAGTTTTCTGTAATTAAACTAAAATGAGTCTATTATTAGATGAAAGTTGGTTCATAAACAACTACAAAGCAATTATGGACCAATTTATTCTATACATTATGGAAGGAGTAGCACAAAAAAAACTTTGATGAGAAGGATGAGAAAGATGAAGTTGAAAAAGAGAAGATTGTTGTTGAAAAAGATAAAGTTGAAGAAGTAGAAAAAGAAGAAGTATAAGAAAAAGAAGAAGAAAAATATGAGGAGGAAAAACGAAGATGATCAGGATGACCCTGATCATGGAGGAAGGACAACTGCTGAATCAAATACTGACAAAGAGTCAGACAAACAGGGGAAACACTCTACAACTAAGTCTCTCCCCGCTGAAAAATTAGCCACTTCTAAAAATAACCTAGCTGAATAGCCAACTCAGCCACCTACGGATTAGCTGCCTCAGAACCTAGCCGAACTGATCAGAAATATGGTTGAAGTAACAGTTGAAAGAGTTATGGCCACAAGATTCAAACCACATCTGCTGGAAATTAAACAGCAAAATGGATTCCTTTCACAACAAGAAGGAACCTTTCCCACCACCTAGCTCTGTTAAATTACACATTGGTATGCAATATTTTATGACCAAGGTGGAAGAACAGCTGGCATAACTCATTGATGCTGGCAAAAATCGTAAAGTGATGAGGAGCAAATGGAAAAAATCCCTAGCTGTAATTTCCAGAAGGCCCCCTTCTCCAGTCATTCACTATCTAGAAGCAGGAACGAGCTCCTAAAAGCTCAAAAGAAAAAACCCAGTTTAGGATCATGACACTCATGCAAAGAAGAGAAGAACAAAAAAAGAACTGTCCAACCACTCAGGTGGGAGGGAAAAGAGCAGTATTTTGTGGAGGAGTTTGTACCGAAGGAGGCTGTACCTATATGGGGAACAACTAAGAAACAATTCATTGAGAAGTATTACAGCTCGGAAATACTTCAAGATCCTGACTGTCCCGCACAAAAAAATTTCATTGATTACATGGAGCTCAACTGGCTGAACTTGTGGGAAATCCTGAAGAAATATGATGAAGAGGAATTTGACGCATATCTAGTGATCCCCTCAGACCACAATAAGCCCCTACTGATGCAAATAGAAAGTTGGACAATAATGCTCTTCAGGATGAAATAAGAGAAGTATGCATAAAAAACGAATATACGTCTCCTGAAGATCCAAGGTTTGCCTCAACAGTTATAAAGCAGAAATATGGGCTGATTCAAGTCGTGGAAAAATCTATTGGAGAAAAAACCTTAAAATGACTGCCTCCAGCCAATCCATAGGAAGAGTAAGAAGAGGCTGAATGTTTAAAGTTTTTCGTTGTTGTTTACTTGTAATTTTTTTTTCATTTAAAAATTCATTCAAGCATTGTAATGTAACAAACAAAGGTGAAAAGTATATACAGTCAACCTGAATGACAATTCTCAGTTGTCTCAAATAGACTACGAAAGAGAATCCAGTATTTCTTGGTCCAATTTTATTTTTTTTTGTGTGCGATGACTCATATCATTTGAACAAATCATTAAGTTTTGCCATCATCAAAATAAGCGGAATTTGTTAGGAATACATTTAGGATTTTGATGATGCATCCATGTATTCTAAAGTTTAATTAAAATGTAATGTTCTAATTACTTGGCATTGTAAAGAAGAACCAAATGAGTATCCTGTATAAGCCTTTTAAAAGTTATACTAAGGATTGATCAAATATGATAAGTCATAATATTAGCTGAGTACCGTATATCAGCTAAGTATCGCAAATCGTCTACGTATCGTATATCAGCTGAGTATGGCATATCAGCTAAGTATTGCATATCAGTTAAGTATCGTATATCAGCTGAGTATGGAATATCAGTTGAGTATCGCATATCAGCTAAGTATTGTCAAAGTCAGAATATCATCTGAGATTGTTCAAGACAGAATGTAAGCTGAGTTTAGACAAGACAGAACTTCAGCTCAGTAAAAATCAGCTATGTCCACGTCAGCAAACGTTAAAAAGTCAACAAAGACGTCAAATCACATGCAGACGTAAATAAAGCCAAAAAGACAATGTGAAAGGTTCCCGCAAGTTAAGGAATAAAATATTCCTTGAGCTTCTGGCTCTGAAGACTTCCTATTATAGAAATCAAACAAAACGGTGCAAACAATTGTATATCTTCAGATGGGCAGATTTGAAGAAACTGACAAGCCGTGCAAAAAGAAATGCTAAACCAAAGTATCACTCTCCAATAGACCGATTTGTTCAAAGGATGCAACCGATATCAAGAAGCTCACAATCATACTATAAGTATCTGAAGCATTGATGAGAAAAAGTATGATACGATTTACACTTCCAACCAATCGAAGTCAAAAGTAATATAAGATACAACTATAGCATTGTGAAGATCAAAGATCATAATCAAATACTGAGAAGTTCTTAGAAGTTGGAGAAGACAAACACTCGTGTCTTAAAGTTTTGAGTACGGGGTACTTTCTTGGATGAGGTTCTTGAAAGTAAAAGGTTGCAAGGCATCCACGGGTTCTTGATTGGAAGGTGATAGACAACCTAAGAGTTGTTGAGGTATCCATGAGTTTTGAAGTAGGAGGTGACAGGCAACCAAAGGGAATGAGTTACAATGGCCATTGGTTTTCACTTGTTGAAAGTTGTTGTAACTAGATTCATTGCAACCGTTGAAAGTTATAGTGAATTTATCTCTAAGAGGATTGAAGAGAAATAGAATAGTAGAGGATTATCCCACCTCTGAAACCAATATAAGTGCTGTGTTGTTTACTGCTGTGTTGTTTACTGTTTTAAGCATCATACTTAACTGCTGCATCCTTCTTTAACTGTTGCATTAAAAGTCAGCTAAGTCTTCCACCTAATATTTATCAGCTTACCTCTGAGTTGTACCTCGCTAAGATTTCAGCAAGATCAGCTAAGTTCACCTAGCTGCATAAATAACAGCTGAGTTTCTTAAACCAGCTAATTCATTGAAGTGATTTTAGAAGTCTATTCACCCTCTAGAGTCTTACCATACGTACTTGTGACCTACAATATATACATGTATACTTATCATTATAATTGTTTTTGTGTATTGTTGCTATTTTACATCCCAACTCTTCATCGATTAGGTAAAATGTACAAAATATTGTATGAAAAATATACAGTAACACACGATAATTACGGGAATTGAAGTTCTTCATACTAGGTAACGCAACATGATATAATTCTCAAGTCCGACATAATAACCAAATTTATACAATGGTTCACGAAATATCAAATCATTCGGTTTATCTACTATGGGGTACCACACCCCCCCTAAAAAGAAGTTTCGTCCCGAAACTTAGAGTGTGAACAACTTGGGATAACATGAACATATATTATCTTTCGTCTCTCATATCACTTCTTCGACCCCATTCTGGGGCCACTGGACTTTACCACTGGGATCGCCTCAGTCTGTAATTGTTTTACTCCTCCTTCCAAAATCACCAATAGCCGGCCTTCAATTGTGACATTACTTGCCATCTCTATTCTCCAAAAGTGAATGACGTGACTGGAATTGGTACAATACTACCTGAGGTGGGAGCATCCCATTATGCACATGACTAAAAGACAGCGGCAACGCCTCATACTTAACTTCTTTTTTTTCCCCGATCCGTATAACCCCTAGGGTTGGTTATGCCTTCAGCAATACATAGTTTCCTACTTCGAATTCTAGCGAGCGTTGTTGAACATCAGCATAAGACTTAAGCCGACTCTGTGTAGTCAACAGTCTTTGTCGAATCAGGGCAATCTTTCCTCTTGTTTGCCAGCTACTATTGTCGGTAAATTCAGTCAAGGGTAAGTGAGTTTCCCAATCCATCACGGCCTAAAATAATACTCTTTGGGGTGCCATGTAGTCTTACGATTTTAGTAATAAACACTCGAGTTAGACATTTAGGTCCCTACGTATCCTTGACATTGTCGTTCTGGAATAGGTAACGACTTCAACACCCTAGTAGGTCTCTGGTGTTCAATCTTGACTTATTGATAGCTTAAGCATCTTGAAACAAATTTTGCAACTTCCTTATTTATATTGGGCCACGAGAAATTTTTTCTCAGGTCCTTGTATATTCTACTTGTACCCAAATGACTCGAATACGGTATAGAATGCGCCTCATTTATGATCATTTTTTTGAGATCTACATCATTCGGCACGCACGGTCTGCCTTGGAATGGTATGAACTCCATCTTCTTGGATTATGAAACCAGGGCTCTCCTTTACAACTTCATTCTAGATCTTAGTGACAACACTTCCACTAAGTTAGTCACATTAGTCTTCTTACTGTTAGGAATATGCACTCGAATGCCACTCAGAGGATGAGACAGTGAGAGCATTGTATTGTAATTATGAACATTTATTAAATAAGGCATTTATTATTACTTTATTATTGTATATCACTGGCATCGTGATTTGGTATATAGAATAATAGTCTTTGCATTCGAGAGCAAACATTCCATCCTTACGAAGATAAGGAAATAGACACTAGAAGTGTTTAGGGCTCGAATGCTTAATTGGTTCACAAGTCGATAAAGCTTAACTGGGCAATAAATTTAGACATGACTTGTATAATGTGTACTTTGACATGTAGAGTGTCTGTCTTCACTAAGGGTTAGTGGGAGCATATGTTATAGGTATGCTAATGGGACTAGTATACTCGAACACGACTCACCACAATTTCGTCACATGGATATCACTCAGGGATTGTCAATGACTGAATCGAAAGGTTGTGATAGGTATGTGGACCTTTGACGTGAGGTTTCAGTATGAGATGTGCTTGTGACATTAAGTTATTCAGTAGAGTAGTTCGATCCAATCACTGGTTGGTGGGGTGAACCACGAAATGCAACTTAGTGGGCAAGTAGCAGTCTCTACTGAATACCAAAATAAAATTCTTTCTCATATAAGTGAGCAGGTAAATGTCCTATGCGGTTAATAGCAAATTAGATCATAAGCCTCTGGTCAAATCATTTAGAGCTAGATGTATTTGATACATAAGAGCTTGGTGATCTCGGTTTGCATTAACAAATGCACAGAGTCAAGTTACAATAGGGTTTGACTTTACCGCGACCCTAATACTTGATTGGGATATATGATTTAAGGGTTTATACGTACACAGTATTCACGACATAATTGTTTTGGAATGATCCGGTCATTCGTTCTTAGTTGGGTTATGGTACGGAGCACTAGATTGGCTAAGTCTTACCCGTACTCCTTGGTTCCTCCCATTACCGACTACGACAGACCTATGGAGTTGCGCACAAGGATATTTGATGGACAAAATAAGTATTTATTTGATAAATTATTGCGGTTTTGTGAATTGAGATTAATTACTGGGTGATTGATTTAATTCATAAGTAATTATTTCTTGGAACTATATTATTATAATTTTATATTTGGTAAATTTAATTAATTGAATTAATTAATTAAGTATAAATACATTTGAGATAAAAACGAAGTGTACTTAACGGACTAGACACACAAACGTCCGGTACGCGAACCGAGTAGCTCGACTCATTTTCTCACCAACTAAAGTGGGCCGCCCCCTCTCTTACTTCTTATCTTCCTCACTTGTCTCTATGTGGTGTGTGGTGTGGTGGTGTTGGAAAAAATACAGCCTTGTTTTGATAATTGCCACCATACAGCAGAAGGTCTTCAATGTGAGCATTTTGCTCTAAGTATAGAAGCTGTTACGAAACTTCATATAACCTGTCCATACATCGAGAGATCTTCCTGGATAGTCCATTCCTACAATGTTAACATTATTATACAACAAAGATGAAAAAAGTTAGATACAACAATCTTGTTGTAGGTTTTTACTTACGAAAAATAAAACACATATCCAACAGGAATGAAGAAAAGGTGTAAATCGTTGTGATATAAACATTGTTTATTCATAAAATATTCACAGTTAAAGTAGCATTTAGTGCTGATAGGACAACATTTAATGCGGCCGAAGAGATAACATTCTGAACGCGCTAAAGAGCATTTAATGCAAAGTCAAAGAAAATGTCTAAAGCATTAAATGCGGATCGCCTTTAATTCACTACGCCATAAATGGCCTACTGCAACAAATTTGCATGGTGTTGCGAGCTAAAATGTTGCAATAGCTATGAAAAATTTGGTCTAGTGCAACATTGTATCTTGAGTGTTACTGTAGATACAAATATGATGTTGCCTTAGCAACAAAGTGTTACAGGCTGTAACACTTATGACCCAGTGTTGCCGTAGATGTACTATTTATTAAAAAAACATATTTTTGATGTAAAAATAAAAATAAATAATCTTTTACTTGAGAACTAATTAATTTTGTGTAAAATAGTTGATTTTTTACAATAAAAATTAACTGTTTGTAATTGGAGTGGAGTGTGATATCTAATCAAAAATAATATTTGTTAAATAAATTAAATATGAACAAATTAAATAATATGAAATATTTATAAAATTAAAAATTAAAAATTAAAAATAATAATGCAAAGTATTTATGTGGATAGAATAACTAACTACTCATCCCATATACGCATAAAATATATTAGGCATATATACGTATATATACATATCTATTGTATTATTTAATTATATATATATATATATATATATTTACATAATACAACAGATAATATATATTTTATATAAAAATATAACATTATTCATAACATAACCCTAATCTTTATTCTTTCTTGTCATTCCGGGAGTATGAGTGGAAGTGTCTACGCGCCCATTTTCGCGACCCGGAGTTCATGGTATGAAATTATTTTTAATATATATGTAATTTTTTAATTGTCTGTAAAATCTTGTAATTATTGCAATATTTTTTTGAAGGCGGCTAGCTCGACCAACACGACCAATCGTGCAGGTCTGACTGACCAGCACAGTCTGGGTTCGTGGTCGTTAGCGAGAGTTTCGCACGAGGCCACTTGTTCTGATTCGGTGGACAATGCATTTGTCTACGTGACCCAGAAAGCATATCCGAACCGTCCCGAAGAGCATGTAAGTCTTTTTTTATTTTATATTGGTAATAAATTAAATGCCTTTGTATCATACTTTTATTGATATTGAAATATTTATTTTCATATAACTTAGGAGCGTGTGCGGGAGGAGTCTCAGAGGATGCTTGCTGAAATTGCTCGGGAGCAGTATCTGGACTTAGCGGATACCGACCTCAATTCCGCCATTAGACAGATCGATCGGGCCGATCCTTATGTTCGCGCTAGTGTGTGGGGTACCGTCTGTAACGCCCCAAACTAGGCGGATATTACAGTGCCGTGGGCCCCCGACTAGGACCCACCAGGCGAATGAAAATGAATGAATTAAGCGATATAATTGTAGTACCGAACCACAGTATATCATTAATTACTCCGATGAGGAGTTTCATTACAACACACCCAAGATAATACCGAATACATGTATATTTTATATGAAGATAAAATATACAACACTGAATGAAATGAATATCCAAATGGAAGTCTGCAGCGGAAATAAAATAAAGAAAACACGAGTGAATGAAAGGATTGGGGCCCCCTAGTAGTATCACTGGGACTCCTCGCCGTCAACGTTCTCTTCCCGTGCCTTAGCCTTGCCATGACCTGAAAACAACATCCCCCAACGGGGTCAGTTACACAGAACAACAATCCTCCAGGGTTGAATAAACACAATCATGATATATCTTAATTATGAAATGACGCTGAAGAGAGGCATCATAGTACGCCCGTAATGGTATGTGCAAGTGAACAAGACGAGTGTCCGGCCACACCCATCCTTGTACCTAATTAGTCTCACAGAGGTACATTACCATGTGCACAGTCCAATGTGTCGGTGAACCCAACACATGACCATCACGTGCCCGACTAAAAATTCCACACATCCCCACCTGGCCACGCAATATGAACCCAGAAGGTCATATGGGCAAGGAATGACCATGAAGAGTAATAATGAATAACAATCCGACAAAATCAAGAATGACTCACCGAGATGAAATGATAGTGAAACGAATGATATCTCAATGAAATGATTGGAACCGTCGTTCCTTGTAAATGAAGTGATTAATTGACAATTACAAGTCCCAATACGGTTAATACATTATGAATGAATTATGATTATGAATTAACAACAACAAAAGGAATGAATATCCTTTTAACCGAGTAAGAATTAACTTACTCAACCAGTGAAGAATGTCCTTCCTCGAACAAACGTCCTACAATGAGATGTCGGTCGCTCGAACAACCTTGAATGACAATTACCAACAAACGCTCAATATACATATCAAACACGATTATAACCAACTCAAACGTCGATACAACAATATCCGAACTCATTGAGGCATTCTAGCGAATACTTAGCAACATACATCCTTTGATAATATCCAAATCCCGAATATATCAAGACCAACTCCAAAATGAGAATTTCAAACCAACAAAACAACTTCAATGATATCAATAATCCTATAGGAATCCACAATTCAAGTTAACGACAACATCTAATCGAAACCCCCCCAAAAATATCAAAGTCAACTCTAATGTGTTCTTGATTCAACCCCAATATTCATGAAATACGAAATATACTACAATAATCTATAGGAATACATTTATCTAAGGTAGATAATCCATATCTAACATATACCAACAACAATCCAAGCACACACGAAGAAATCGGAAGGAAAATGCCCAAAATCCGAAATTCTAGATCCAAGAGATTATTACCTTGATTTGATGTGATGGGGATGATGAAATGATGATTAATCTGAATGATAAGCTTGAAGATGATGATTTGTGGATTCTGCTCGGAAAAAACTCTCCAAATCGCCCAAAATCGATGAAGGAATGAAAAGAAATGACAAATGACGAAGAAAGGACTGAAATGTGTTAGATTGGTACCGCCACTAGAAGTGGGGTTGAATAGTGCGGATAGGAGTATTGAACACTTTTTGTGCGGAAGCAAAAATATCGGAGTAAATAAAATGCAGAAAAGAAAGAACACAAGAAATTGTTCGAGAGGTTCGGCTATTAACGAAGCCTACGTCCCCTACCTAGTTTTATCGACTAGGACTTTTCTTAGAACTTAGAATGCACTTTCTAGTTTAGTGCCAACTCTTACAATTTCTTGATTTCCGGGCTCAAGAACAACCTCACTAAAACTCTCTTGTTTTTCCGGGTACAGGATAACCTTTACAAAAACAAATGCGAGTAGGAACTCGACTTTACACGATATATCGCTCTTTGATACAAGAATAAAGATTGGAAATAATAGAGCAAATCTTCTCCCGTCACAATATAGAATAAACTCTCGAATTATTTGCTGGGAATTGCTTGAGTATGCTTGTAAGCTCAGAATACTTGTGTGTTTTCCATCTCCTCGAAGTGAGCTATTTATAGCCTTCTTGAGCTGATTTTCCCGTTGGAGCAGTTTCACTGCTTCCGTACGTTAGACACTCTGTATTACGTACGTTATCATCGTTACGTACGTTATATGCTTTGAGTAGCGGCCGTAATGAACAGAGAAGAAACGGTCCAGTGAGATCTGATAATATGCATTACATACGTTACGTACAGTATGGTTACGTACGTTATCTTCCAGTCAGAGATCCGTTGAGTGTGACGACTTGTTGTAACGGCTAATGACTTTTTCAACGGTCAGAATATTTCAAACATTATGTACGTTAGCTATAGCTGGTTACGTACATTACCTGTACAGAAAATCTTACAAAAACTATGAATGTTACGTACGTTAAGTTGAGCGAGTTACGTACGTTACCTGTACAGAAAATCTTACGAAAACAATGAATATTACGTACGTTATAATGGTTTGTTTTACGTACGTTAACTGAAGGAAAAATATGTTTTAAGTAAATTTTGGTTTAATAACACATCATCAAAATATATAAAATGATCTAAAAAATATTGTTCCAACAATCTCCCCCTTTTTGATGATGACAAAATTTAAGTATGGGAGTTTTTGAAAAAATATGAGTTTTGGAAGATTCATAAAAAATTTAATAAACTCTTCCCCTGAATAAGGCTCCCCCTGAAAGCGAGCAAGGGTTATTTCAAAAACGATACATATTTTTCTCCCCCTTTTTGTCATTAACAAAAAGTCGAGAGATCCTGCAAAAATCATCGAAACACAGAATATTCAACAAAATCCAAAGCAACGAATAACCATAATAATGCATAGAAACAAAGATAGTTAATACAATCAAAACACATTCAAAATAAAAACCACCAGTAGTTCATGCATGAAAATGAAATGAAATGTTTGGTCTTAATAAAAAAAGGGAAACAACATCATAAGAAAGATAACACGACTAGTCAAGGTCCGCATCCGGAGGTGTCGGCGGTATCCCAAAGTGAGTGCAGATGCTTTTGACCATGATTTTGATCTCACTCATCTCTTTCTCCAGTCTATCCATCCGAGTAGCCATTTGAGATGAAGAGCTTTCCTGACGTGGGCGAGAGGAACCGAGCTGAGATGAAGGGCGAGGTCTAGTATGCTCAATCCCCCTAGATGTGATCCTCTCCTCCGGTCTCGGAAGAGCACCACCATCCACAAGGCGATCGTCATCCTTTAGGTACGCAAAGTATATCCACCCATGGTTTCTTGTGCGTAGATACCTCATCGTCCGTATAGTACCCTCGGTGACTAATCTCCCCCTAGGAATAGGAACCCCATGAATCCCCGTTAAATCAACTCCGGCATTCTCAAAGATTTCCGTCAAGATCGACCCAAACGGCATTCCGGATTTTCTTTGGCGATCAACTTTCGCATAACTCTTTTTGTGGAAAATTTGTCCTTTTTCCACAAACCATTTAAGCACAATAAACGCAAAGTTGACTTGATGATCTTTCCACACATGATAGATGATTTCCATATCGATATTCACCAACCGATGTTGAGCGTTCACTTTTGGCATTAGGCAGCGAGTAATGGCATCATGAAGCAAGCGGATGTTTATCCCAAAATCATTGTTCTCAAAACGTCCCGAATGAACATCGAGAACGGCTTTTCTTAACAAAAAATCTCGCACTTCACTTTCATGGACATTATGATTTTCATCACTATACATGGAATAATCAACGACTTCATCAGGATCCACAAACACGCCTTTACAAGAAAATCCCTCATTGGGGAGACCAAAAAGTTCTGAAAGCTTTGCGGCATCAAAAGAGATAGGCTTACCATGGACAAGCGAATTAACTACGGCTAATCCATCGGAATCATAGGTAACAAAGAAATTGGCATAGAAATCTTTCACACAATTCACATATATCGGACGGGCAAGGCTAACAAACCGATTAATTCCAAGCATATCGAAGAATTCTTCGATAGCAACACCAATAGAATTTAAGGATTCAAAATCAAAATGATGACTCGGAGTTACCTCTTCGTCTATAAAAATTTCGTTGAATATTTTGGTAGCTTGAGCGTTCCAAAAAGTAGGTTCTCCGGAAGGCGAGGAAGACGGTTGAGAGGTTTCTCCTCTTCGTTTCTTGCCGGTTCTGGATGCCATCAGAGTAAATCGGCCTGAAAAGTGGAGATGTCGGACGAATTTGGAGTTTTGGTCGGTTTTGAGGTGAGTTCGTCGCCATCGCTTCTAGGGATTGAAGTGAAATGAGAAGGGTCAGTCGAAATGGGTTTATAAGTATCAGGGTCAAAGGCTGATTACGTACGTTATACTCTCTCTGTAACGCACGTAGCGAGAAATCCTGAAGCCTCTGGACTAAAACCTGCATTTTGTTACGTATATAACATAAAAGCCTATAACGTACGTAAGGTCCTATTACGTACGTAATGGACCATCCTTAACATCCGTAAGCAAGACCAAATGAACAGTGTTTTCCTTTCGATGATGTCCCAATATAAATAACCATTTAATGTAACTATGATGAATATGCAACATTTAAAAATGATCAACATGTCCCATTCCTAAATTTATGCGAATAAAATTGAAAGCCTCTTCGGGTAATGGTTTTGTAAAAATATCCGCCAATTGTTCATTAGTACCAACAAATTGGAGATGAACATTCCCGTTTTGGACATGGTCACGAATAAAATGTGACGAATTTCTATGTGTTTTGTCCTACTATGCAAAATGGGGTTTTTGCTTAAATTGATGGCACTCGTATTGTCACAAAAAATAGGAGTATTTTTAAGCTCAATGGCATAATCAAGTAATTGATTTTTTATCCAAAGGACTTGTGGACATGCACTTCCCGCAGCCACATATTCATCTTCAGCTGTGGAAGTAGCGACACTAGTCTGTTTCTTACTCCCCCATGAAATTAAACATGAACTCATAAAATGACAAGTTCCGGTGGTGCTTTTTCTATCAATTTTACATCCACCGAAGTCGGCATCACTATATACAAAAAGTTGAAAATCAATGCTAGAAGGGTACCACAGGCCTAAGCCAACAGTATATTTTAAATATCGAAAAATCCTTTTGCATGCAATAAGATGTGATTCTTTAGGATTTGCTTGAAAGCGAGCACATAGACAAGTATCAAGCATTATATCGAGTCTAGATGCAGTTAAATAAAGTAAAGAGCCGATCATACCTCGATACTGTTTTTGGTCAACAGATTTACCTTTTTCATCTTTGTCGAATTTAAGAGTGGAAGACATAGGAGTGGATATTTCTTTGCAATATTCCATCTTAAATTTCTTTAGGAGCTCATTTACGTACTTGGATTGGTGAATGAATATTCCATCATTGAGTTGCCTAATTTGGAGTCCGAGAAAGTTTTTCAACTCTCCCATCATGCTCATTTCGAACTCTCCCTTCATAAGATTTGAAAATTCTTTGGACAGAGATTCGTTAGTTGCACCAAAAACAATATCGTCCACATAAATTTGACAAATTAACATATTATCACCTAAAATTTTAATGAACAGGGTATTATCAACATTACCTCTTTTATACCCATTTGAAATAAGAAAAGAGCTTAAATGATCATACCATGCTCTCGGAGCTTGTTTTAATCCATAGAGAGCTTTATGGAGCTTGTACACATGATCCGGATGATCATAATCTTCAAAACCCGGCGGTTGCTTGACATACACTTCCTCCTGGATGATTCCATTTAGGAACGCACTTTTTACATCCATTTGATGGAGTTTGATCTTCTTGTATGCGGCAAAGGCACAGAGAAGACGAATAGCTTCAAGACGAGCAACAGGAGCAAACGTTTCTTTATAATCCAAGCCTTCTTCTTGATTATAACCTTGGGCGACCAACCTTGATTTATTATTAATTGGGAGACCATCATCATCGGTTTTAATTTTATGAACCCATTTGGTGCCAATGATTGATTTGTCTACCGGTGCCGGAACTAATTCCCAAACATTATTTCTTTCGAATTGGTTTAGCTCTTCTTGCATAGCAATAGCCCAATTCTCATCATTTATGGCCATATCGATATTCTTTGGTTCTGTAAGAGAAATAAACGCAATATTTTTAATACAATCATTTATATTTCTCCTAGTTCGAACACCTTCATCAATTTTTCCGAGAATTTGTTCCATCGGATGGTCTTTCACATTTGCCCAATCTTTAGGAAGGTTGTAAGTATTTTCCTCCTGCTTGTCTGAGCTTACGTAGAGCTTCTCCAACTCCTTTGATACTTCAGATACTTCGTTAGCTGGAACCACACCTGCATCATCATCAAAAACAACCTTTCTCGGGGGTAAAACTGTATCAGCGAATTTTACATGAATAGACTCTTCTACCGAGCCTCTTCTACAATTAAATACACAATACGCTTTACTGTTAGTAGAACAACCAAGAAATATTCTAATATCTGATTTTGAATCGAATTTACCCAAATTATCCTTACCATTATTATGAATAAACACTTTACAACCAAATGGATGAAAATAAGATAAATTGGGCTTTTTACCTTTAAAAATCTCATAGGGAGTCATCATTTTGTTTCTCCTGAGATGGACACGATTAATAACATAACAAGCGGTGTTAACGGCTTCGGCCCAAAAATATTTAGGAAGACCATACTCATTGAGCATTGTCCGGCTCATTTCTTCTAGAGAGCGATTCTTCCTCTCGACAACTCCATTTTGTTGAGGTGTCCGAAGTGCCGAAAAGTTGTGCCCAATACCATATTTATCTCACCAATCTTCAAAGAGATTAGAATCAAATTCTCCACCATGATCGGTTCGAATGGCGATAATTGGTAGTTCTTTTTCCTTCTGGGTAACCTTACACCACTTAACAAACTCGTTAAAAGCATCATCTTTATTTGCTAAGAATTTTACCCAAGTAAATCTCGAAAAATCATCAACAAGAACTAAAGTATAAAGTTTACCTGTTAGACTGGCATGTCGAGACGAACCGATTAAATCCATATGAATTAATTCAAGAATGCGACTAGTAGAAATTTCCATTTTCGGTTTAAACGAGCCTCTTGCATGTTTACCTTTAATACAGGCCTCACAAATGTGATCTTTTCTGAAATTTAATTTTGGTAGACCATGGACAATATCATTTTTGGCCAATTTTGAAAGAAGTGGTAAAAAGGCATGTTCCAATTTTCGGTGCCAGATAACGGCATTTTCATCGTATGAAAGTAGACATTTTTCGTTGAAAGAAGATTCATCTTGGAGATCAACAATGTAAATATTTCCATAACGTAAACCAATAAAAACGATTTGGTCTTTTCTCATTGCAGTGCAATGCGTAATTTCAAAAATTAATTTAAGACCGGTGTCACAAAGTTGGGAAACACTTAGAAGATTATGGCAAAGTCCATCAACAAATAGAACATTTTCAATAGTAGGTAAAGGTTTCTTACCAATTTTACCTGTCCCTTTTATTTGGCCTTTTTTATTATCGCCAAAGGTAACACAGCCACGATCTTTCTTTTTCAGCTCCGTGACGAGATGTTCATTTCCACTCATGTGATTTGAATATCCACTATCAACAAACCATTTATTTTATAATGTTGTCTTCCTTGCTTGTAGCTACAAAATCAATTTTCTTCCGTTTTATAGGTACCCAGGCTAATTTGGGTCCTGAGGAGTTAGATACAAAAACTTTATTTTTAACAACGGTCCCTTTTGGTACCCAAATTTGCTTAACCCTTATAGTACGTCTAGAACTACGACAGTAAGTTTCAGTATGTCCAGGTTTTAAACATTTTGGACATGATAGAATTCCCGTTTTTAAAGTGTCCGAATCCTTCGTGGTAATTTCTAAGGACTTTTTCATTGGAAATGAATTATACCCAAGTCCTTGTTTTGAAAGAGAAAATTTTTGACCAAATAATAGTTGCTCGAATTTGTCATTACCACATGAGAATTTTCTAATATAAAGTTTCAATTCTTTCTGATTTTTGTGCAAATCATCTCTCAAAATTTTCTCGGTTTCCAAACAATTCGTATGATCAATCGAAACTTCCTTGTTTTTCAATAATTTTGCATTTTCATTTTCAAGGAATTTTATTTTCTTTTTCAAATCTTTATTATTATTGCAAGCCTTTTCGTATTCATTATTTAGGGATTCAAAAGCATCAAGTAGTTCTTCATGAGAATCACTAACCTTGACTTCATCGTCACTATCTTCGGATGCGCGGGCCATTAGAGCAAGATTGGTTTGGACTTGTGGTTCATCATCCTCATCATCATCGCTCCATGTGGCAACATAAACTTCCTTATTTTTGAACTTTTCGTGAGGTGGTTTTGATGAACTTATTGGAGCTGCAGCACGACAATCTTTCGCAAAATGGCATGGAACGCCGCACCTTCGACAAGTGTTGTCGAACTTTTTGTTTTGAGAGAAGTGAGTCTTTTTGGATTCATCCCTTGATTCTTGTTTGATGTCTCTCCGGCGCCTTTGTAGAATATTTTTGAATTTCTTTATGTTTTTGGCATAAAAGGCGGTTTCTTCGTCCTCTTCTTCGACAGGTTTATCCTCTAGATCGCTTTCTTCTTTGGCTTTGAAGGCGATTGTCCTTTCTCTCTCCTTGGGTTTTGGTTTTGAACTTCGAAATTTAATGACAATCTCATAATTAATGAGAGATCCGATGAGAGTGCTGAGTTCTATGGTGTTGAGGTCTTTCGACTCCATGATATCCATAACAGCAGCATCCCATTCTCTTGGTAGAGACCGAAGGATTTTCTTGGCTTTATCACTACTTGATATCGGTTTCCCAAATGAAGCTAGCCCATTAGTGTTTGCCGAGAAACGGTCAAGCATAGTGGTAATGCTTTCTTCTTCTTTCATAGTGAAGAGTTCATAATCGTGAAGAAGCATATTGATTTTGGTTTCCTTAACTTGACTCGTACCTTCATGGGTGCTCTCTAATATTTTCCAGTTTTCTTTCGCCGTCTTGCAAGAAGAGATTCTATTGTTATCTTCTGGATTGAGAGCACAGTAAAGCAATTGAGTGGCTTTAATATTGAAGTGATCGTTCTTCCAGTCGGCATCGTCGTACTCTTCAAAACTTTTGAGAGAGCCATCTGTCTTCTTAGGAATGGTAGGTCCAAGGGAAATGACCTTCCATATTTCAATGTCGTGAGCTCGGATGAAGATGGACATCTTCTTCTTCCATGTCATAAAGTTTGAACCATCAAAGAAGGGAGGGCGATTGAGAGCGTTGCCTTCAACGGAGGAGTGGATAAAGGCCATTTCTGGATCTTTTCTCTAGCGGTTGTTAATCCGGTGATAAAGAGACCGCTCCGATACCAATTGTTAGATTAGTACCGCCACTAGAAGGGGGGTGGAATAGTGCGGATAGGAGTATTGAACTCTTTTTGTGCGGAAGCAAAAATATCGGAGTAAATAAAAGAACACAAGAAATTGTTCGAGAGGTTCAGCTATTAACGAAGCCTACGTCCCCTACCTAGTTTTATCGACTAGGACTTTTCTTAGAACTTAGAATGCACTTTCTAGTTTAGTGCCAACTCTTACAATTTCTTGATTTCCGGGCTCAAGAACAACCTCACTAAAACTCTCTTGTTTTTCCGGGTACAAGATAACCTTTACTAAAACAAATGCGAGTAGGAACTCGACTTTACACGATATATCGCTCTTTGATACAAGAATAAAGATTGGAAATAATAGAGCAAATCTTCTCGTATCACAATATATAATAAGTATAACTCTCGAATTATTTGCTTGGAATTGCTTGAGTATGCTTGTAAGCTCAGAATACTTGTGTGTTTTCCATCTCCTTGAAGTGATCTATTTATAGCCTTCTTGAGCTGATTTTCCCATTGGAGCAGTTTCACTGCTTACGTACATTAGGCACTCTGTATTACGTACGTTATCATCGTTACGTACGTTATATGCTTTGAGTAGCGGCCGTAATGAACAGAGAAGAAACGGTCCAGTGAGATCTGATAATATGCGTTACGTATGTTACGTACTGTATGGTTACGTACGTTATCTTCCAGTTAGAGATCCGTTGAGTGTGACGACTTGTTGTAATGGCTAATGACTTTTCCAACAGTCAGAATATTCCAAACATTACGTACGTTAGCTATAGTTGGTTACATATGTTACCTGTACAGAAAATCTTACAAAAACTATGAATGTTACGTACGTTAAGTTGAGCGAGTTACATACGTTACCTGTACAGAAAATCTTATGAAAACAATGAATATTATGTACGTTATAATGGTTTGGTTTACGTACATTAACTAAAGGAAAAATATGTTTTAAGTAAATTTTGGTTTAATAACACATCATCAAAATGTATAAAATGATCTAAAAAATATTGTTCCAACAAACTGTCCTATACATACTGTCCTCAGGTTAGCGCGCGCTAACGGGTGAAATGGGTAGTCCAGAACCCTCTGTTCACAATGGTAGCGTGCGCTACGTACCTCTTGTAGCGTACGCTACAACCATGTACTTAGCGTGCGTTAACACAAATGGTTAGCGTGCGCTAACGAATTATCTGATGCCCAGTACTGGAGTCCAGAACCTCCTGTTCTCTGCTCTGATCGCGGTAGCGCGTGCTACTCACAAAAATTAGCGTACGCTAGCAATTACTCCTAATCAGTCCAGTAGCTACTAGACTCTGCCTGATCCGGCCTTAGCGCGTGCTATACAAACTGCATAGCATGCACTACTCCGACCTACTAGCACGCGCTACTTACCATTCGTAGCGTGCGCTACTTACAACCCAACTGCAATCCAGTGCCTTCTGGACTGCCTGCTTGAACTACACTAGCGTGCGCTAGTGTTGATGGGTAGCGTGCGCTACCCGTACTCAATTAGCGCACGCTAAAGAGAGTACGTAGCGTGCGCTACTCCTCACACACAGCACACTATGAAGATGACAACGATGATAAACATGGCACAATTCTCCAACTAGATTGATGATGAATGACGATTGATACACGATACAATTACTCTGAACGGTGAATACAATGATTGAATATGAGTGACAAATGATCATTAATGAGTGAAAATTACTGAGTGACAATTACTGAACGATAATTACTGAATGATAATGACTGAATTACAACCGGGTATTACATACACCCCCCTTAAATGAGTTTCGTCCCCGAAACTAAGGGTCAAACAACTCGGGATAACTCTCCCACATACTATCCTCAGTTTCCCAAGTAGCCTCTTCGACTCCATATCTAGACCACTGAATTTTAACCAAAGGAATCGTCTTGTTCCTCAACTGTTTGATTCGCCACTCTAAGACTCGAATAGGACGTTCCTCGTATGAATGATCATTGGCGATCTCGATTTCGTCGAACTAAAGTATGTGACTCGGGTCGGCAATATACTTCCGTAACTGAGATACGTGAACCACATTATGAATTCGGCTCAACGCTGGAGGTAAGGCCAATCGATAAGCTAACTCACCTACTCGATCCAAAATCTCAAACGGTCCAATGAATCTCGGACTCAACTTTCCTCTCTTCCCAAAATGGAAGATACCTCGACTCGGGGATACCTTGACCAAAACATGGTCACCTGTCTCGAACTCTAATGGCTGACGACAGTTATCTGCATAAGATTTCTGTCGATTCTGAGCGGTCAACAAATGACTCCTGATCAAAGCTACCTTCTCGCTGGCGGCTATAAGCATAACGGGCTCGATGCTGATTGATTCTGATAAGTCATCCCAACACAAAGGAGATCGACAACGACGACCGTACAAGGCCTCGTAAGGTGCCATCTTAATCGAAGCATGCCAACTATTATTGTACGTGAACTCGATCAATGGTAGTTGGGCTTCCCAATCATCTTTCCAATCGAGAACACATGCCCTCAACATATCCTCCAAAGTCTGAATAGTCCTCTCCGATTGTCCGTCGGACTGAGGATGAAAAGTTGTACTGAGATTAAGCTGAGTTCCCATAGAACGATGAACTGATTTCCAAAAATGAGACACGAACCGTCTGTCACGATTGGAAACGATACTTTTAGGAGTACCGTGTAGTCTCACTATCTCTTTGATAAACAACTGGGCAAGTCTCTCGGGACCCCACGTATCCTTAATCTCAAGGAAATGAGCTGATTTAGTTAGGCGGTCCACAATTACCCAGATTATATTCATGCCACGACGACTTGTCGGCAAACTCGTGATGAAGTCCATTGAAATATCTTCCCACTTCCACTATGGAATAGGGAGAGGTTTCAGCATACCCGCCGGTCATTGATGTTCTATCTTGACTTACTGACAGGTTAAGCATCTCAAAACAAATTCTGCGACTTCTCACTTCATATTACTCCACCAGTAACTTTGTTTCAAGTCTTTGTACATCTTGCTAGACCCCGGATGAACGGAATAAGGGGTAGCATGAGCTTCTCTCAAAATCGAGTTTTTCAACTCTTCATTCGCCGGTACGCACAACCGATTCTTAAATCGCAAAAGTCCATCCTCGTGGACCACAAACCCAGGGTCTTTCCCCTGAGTCACATCATCTCGAATGCGTAACAAAAATGGGTCCGAACCCTGATTCTCTCTGATCGCCTCCTCGAGTGGCGATGAAATATCTAACGTACAAAGTTGCATTTGTACTCTCTGTAACCAGACATCGATCTCGGGTCCATAAGTTCCTGCTGAAGTTCCTTCTGAACTGTTAATCGAGCAAGTATATGCTCCTGAATGGACTTACGACTCAAGGCATCGGCGACAACGTTCGCCTTGACCGAGTGGTAAAGTATCTCAATATCATAATCTTTGATTAGTTCCAACCACCATCTCTGTCGCATATTTAACTCCTTCTGAGTAAATATATACTTTAGACTCTTATGATCGGTGAATATCTGACAGGTAACGCCATAAAGATAATGATGCCAAATCTTCAATGCCAATACCACAACTGCTAGCTCCAGGTCGTGGGTCGGATAATTAACCTCGTAAGGTCTCAATTTCCGTGAAGCATAAGCAATAACTTTCCCGTTCTGCATTAGTACACATCCGAGACCCTGTCCGGACGCATCACTATAGACCACAAATCCTTCCGTCCCTTGCGGTAGAGAAAGGACAGGTGCTGAAATTAACCAGCTCTTGAGTTCCTCAATACTCTGTTGACACGCGTCGGACTACGTGTATTTCTTATCTTCCCTTTCGTCATGGGTTGAGCGATTTTAGAAAATCCTTCAACAAATTGCTGATAATAGCTAGCTAATCCGAGGAAGCTTCGGATTTCCTTAACATTCTTCGGAGGTAGCCAATATCGGATAGCCTCCATCTTCTGAGGGTCGACACGAACTCCGTCTGATGAAATTACATGTCCGAGAAATGTCACTTCGGACATCCAGAATTCACATTTGGAAAACTTTCCAAAAAGTTGCTCTCGTCTCAACACATCAAGCACCTGATGAAGGTGAAACCCGTGCTCCTCCCGGTCACGAGAATAAATTAAAATGTCATCAATAAAGACAACCACGAACTAATCCAAATAGTCGATTAAAACCCGATTCATTAACTCCATGAATACCATAGGTGCATTATTAATCCGAACGGCATTACCACAAACTGATAATGACCATAGCATGTTCGAAATGCCGTCCTTGCGATATCGGACTCTCGAATTCGCAACTGATGATATCCTGATCTTAAATCGATCTTGGAAAATACTGAAGCTCCCTGAAGTTGATCCAAAAGGTCATTGATACGGGGTAGAGGATACCTATTCTTGATCATCACCTGATTCAATTCCCGATAATCAATACACAAGCGGAACGAACCATCCTTCTTCTTGACAAATAACACTGGTGCTCCCCACGGGGACGTACTCGGTCGAATATAACCCTTCTCGGTCAAATCCTCTAATTGATTCTTCAACTCCTGCATTTCGGTCGGGGCCATCCGGTACGGTGCCTTCGATATTGGGGACGTACCGGGATCTAACTCAATCCTGAATTCCACATCTCTCTGTGGAGGCAAACCAGGTAACTCGTCTCGAAATACATCGGCATATTCTCCCACTACAGGAATATCCATCAACATTACTGATGGTTTCTGTCTTGGTCATATAGCACTAATAACCGACACACCCCTGATTGAGTAATCTCACTGCTTTCATAAAGTTGATGACTCTCCCAGAACAGTTGGGATTACCTCCCTGAAATACACATTCGACCCCATCGTCTGAAATGATAGTGACCATACGCTTACGAACACTAATGACGGCATCGTGACTATCCATCCAATTAATACCCAGAATGATGTCGTCTCTCGATAAATCTACCACGATTAGGTCTGCTAACCAATCAAGGCCATGAAGCTTAATCAGATAATCCTTAATCTCATGATTCCCGATAATTATTCTACCAACAGGTAGACCAATGACATAAGGCTCACAACTAGTAGCACTACCCAGACGTAGTCTACTCAAACATGATTCGGAAATGAATGAATGCGATGCACCAGTATCAAAAAGGGTACACACAGGTTGAGATAGAATATCGAGTGTACCTGAGATCATCCGGGCCTCTGTATCGTCGGTCTTTTTCATCTCATAAATTCGAGGCTTGCCGGCCCCCGAACCGGACGCTCCCGTCTGATAGCTCTTGGCTCTGCCTTTATTTGCTCCTGTCGTCTTGAACGACGTGGACTGAGTGGCCTGATTCTGCATCGCTGAATGTCTCGGGGCCTGAGATGATGCCGGAGTAGGTTTAGAGTCTCTTCGGCAAAAACGGGCCTTATGCCCAACAATCCCACAATTATGGCACGTGACTGTCTGCCTCGGAGACTTGGTGCTGAAATGACCCTGGTCTTCACAGTTGAAATAGGTGATGTCTGAACTGGCCGCTCCTGACTGAGATTCCGCGGGTCTAGGCACCATAGGAGGTCGCTCAGAAAAAGTAGAGCCCGCACATGGTTTCTTGAAAGTGGCCTGACTGCCGTCAGACTGATTACGATTCTTAGACTTTTTGCCAGTAGATGAAGGTTGTTGCTTAGCAATCTCCTTAGCAGTAAGCTCATAAGTAAGTGGTTTCTCAATAAATTTGGCCAGAGTGGTGCAATTGTGATTAAGCAACTGCATCCGCATACAAGGCTTCAACCTCTTGTTGAAATACTTGATCTTGTCCGCCTCAGAGTGAATAATGGACGAGGAGAACGGAAGTAGCTCCTGAAACTTCTCGGCGATGGCGAGAACATCATCGTCCGCTGAGAGGTCGAGAGTGAGTAATTCTGACAACTTGGCCTCCCTGGGTGGGGCCGGATAATACCTCTCCATCATGACAGTCCTGAATTGATCCCATGTACAAGATCCGTCGGTGGGCTTCAACGATAACCACCATGAATGTGCGCCCTTACCCAGAAAGTAAGCCGCAACTGAAACTTTATGTCCCTCAGGACAATCCACCATAGCAAACAGTTTCTAGAAATGTTCAAGCCAGTGAATGATATCTGCTGGCTCAGATGAGCCCTCGAATGTAGGTGGTCTCTGGCGAGAGATGTCGCCAATGATGCTGCTCACACCCCTCTCTTGCCTCTGAGGTGGCGGTGGAGGAGCCTGTTGATTTTTAGTAGTCGAGTTATGCATCGTCTCCATCAGCTGTGCCATCTGAGTCATTTGGGCCATCATGCCCTACATAAAAGCGAGTGGATCAACCCGAACACCTTCTGGCTGAGCTGTGTCCAGGTTACGACTCCCTAATAGTGACCAGGTAAATGAGTAACAGCGTCACTGCTCGATGAGTTAGCATTATTCCTAGCATTAGCGCGTGTATTCACACAAGCTCTCAGGTTTTGGCCCGCAACACGGCCTCTTCCCCCGCGTCTTCTGCCAGCTCTTTCCATACTGAAGTGTAAAGTCATATGATGATTATATATCTCGCATGAATATCACATTACGATTATATTATGAAACAAAGAGAATGAGCATACGCGCTCAAACACAATGATTACATGAATGATCAACTGGAGTGACGTGATTATCTGATGAAATTCTTGAAATGATTATCTTGAACAAGTTAACAAGATTAATGATATGATCCTCAAGATCAACAACTGAACAATGAAATGAACTGAGTGATTAATGAATTAACATGATCGACTCGATCAAAAATGAAAATGATGAAAGAGGATTGTTTACTGTTGAATGATGAATGAGTGACTCTATTGCCAGAAATTATACCATGGCGTCAGAAATCTTACTGTTCTTTGGTCTGAGGGGCTCGACTCTTGCACAAGTCACACGTGATGCGAAAGTCCAATGATACTAGTCTGATGAACGATGATTTCAAATGAGACATGACTCGGAAGGTAGTATTCAAAACCATGCTCTGATACCAACTCTGTAACACCCCAAACTAGGCGGATATTACAGTGCCGTGGACCCCCGACTGGGACCCACCAGGCGAATGAAAATGAATGAATTAAGCGATATAATTGTAGTACCGAACCACAGTATATCATTAATTACTCCGATGAGGAGTTTCATTACAACACACCCAAGATAATACTGAATACATGTATATTTTATATGAAGATAAAATATACAACACTGAATGAAATGAATATCCAAATGGAAGTCCGCAGCGGAAATAAAGTAAAGAAACACGAGTGAATGAAAGGACTGGGGCCCCCTACTAGTATCACTAGGACTCCTCGCCGTCAACGTTCTTTTCCCTTGCCTTAGCCTTGCCATGACCTGAAAACAACATCCCCCAACGGGGTCAGTTACACAGAACCACAATCTTCCAGGGTTGAATAAACACAATCATGATATATCTTAATTATGAAATGATGCTGAAGAGAGGCATCATAGTACGCCCGTAATGGTATGTGCAAGTGCACAAGCCGAGTGTCCGGACACACCCATCTTTGTACCTAATTATTCTCACGGAGGTACATTACCGTGTGCAGAGTCCAATATGTCGGTGAACCCAACACATGGCCATCACGTGCCCGACTAAAAATTCCACATATCCCCACCTGGCCACGCAATATGAACCCAGAAGGTCATATGGGAAAGGAATGGCCATGAAGAGTAATAATGAATAACAATCCGACAAAATCAAGAATGACTCACCAAGATGAAATGATAGTGAAACGAATGATAGCTCAATGAAATGAATGGAACCGTCGTTCCTTGTGAATGAAGTGATGAATTGAAAATTACAAGTCCCAATATAGTTAATACATTATGAATAAATTATGATTATGAATGAACAACAACAAAAGCAATGAATATCCTTTTAAACGAGTAAGAATTAACTTACTCAACTGGTGAAGAATGTCCTTCCTCGAACAAACGTCCTACAATGAGAAGTCGGTCGCTCGAACAACCTTGAATGACAATTACCAACAAACGCTCAATATACATATCAAACACGATTATAACCAACTCAAACGTCGATACAACCATATCCGAACTCATTGTGTCATTCTAGCGAATACTTAGCAACATACATCCTTCGATAATATCAAAATCCCGAATATATCAAGACCAACTCCAAAATGAGTATTTCAAACCAACAATACAACTCAATGATATCAATAATCCCACAGGAATCCACAATTCGAGTTTACGACAACATCTAATCGAAAACCCCCAAAAAAATATCAAAGTCAACTCTAATGTGTTCTTGATTCAACCCCAATATTCATGAAATCTGAAATATACGACAATAATCCGCAGGAATACATTTATCCAAGGTAGATAATCCATATCTAACATATTCCAACAACAATCCAAGCTCACACGAAGAAATCGGAAGTAAAATGCCCAAAATCCGAAATTCTAGATCCAAGAGATTATTACGTTGATTTGATGTGATGGGGATGATGAAATGATGATTAATCCGAATGATAAGCTTGAAGATGATGATTTGTGGATTCAGCTCGAAGAAAACTCTCCAAATCGCCTGAAATCGCCCAAAACCGATGAAGGAATGAAAAGAAATGACAAATGACGAAGAAAGTACTGAACTGTCCTATATATACTGTCTTCAGGTTAGCGCGCGCGAGCTCCTGTGCGTAGCGTGCGCTAATGGGTGAAATGGGTAGTCCAGAACCCTCTGTTCACAATGGTAGCATGCGCTACGTACCTCTTGTAGCATACGCTACAACCATATACTTAGCGTGCGTTAACACAAATGGTTAGCGTGCGCTAACGAATTATCTGATGCCCAGTACTAGAGTCCACAACCTCCTGTTCTCTGCTCTGATCGCGGTAGCGTGCGCTACTCACAAAAATTAGCGTGCGCTAGGAATTACTCCTAATCAGTACAGTAGCCACTCGACTCTGTCTGATCTGGCCTTAGCGCGCGCTATACAAACTGCATAGCGTGCGCTACTCCGACCTACTAGAGCGTGCTACTTACCATTCGTAGTGTGCGCTACTTACAACCCAACTGCAGTCCAGTGCCTTCTGGACTGCCTGCTTGAACTACACTAGCGTGCGCTAGTGTTGAGAGGTAGCATGCGCTACCTGTACTCAATTAGCGCACGCTAAAGAGAGTACGTAGCGTGCGCTACTCCTCACACACAGCACACTATGAAGATGACAATGATGATAAACACGGCACAATTCTCCAACTAGATTGATGATGAATGACGATTGATACACGATACAATTACTCCAAATGGTGAATACAATGATTGAATATGAGTGAAAAATGATCATTAATGAGTGAAAATTACTGAGTGACAATTACTGAACGATAATTACTGAATGATAATGACTGAATTACAATCGGGTATTACACCGTCTACCCTCATAGAGGTAGTTGGTACTGCACTAAGATGATGGGAGCCAAGAGTCACAACCTATTGAGAGATACGCCCGGCTTCCGACACCCTCGCGGATGGGATGCACGAACTGCCTATCTCGAGGAGCAGTTGAGGGCGGAGAGGGAGCTCCGAGCTGAGAATGAAAGGAGGACTCAGATGCAGTTACGTGAGAGTGAGCAAATGACTGAGTGTTGGGATGCAGTGCCTAAAACGAAGGCCCAATCGAAGTGGTAAAATAAAAATTAATTCGATCTGAATCCCTACGAGGATCGATCGAGCTACGTATAAATGAATATTATACGAAACACAAGAGATACGAGAAAACATACCCTTGTAGTCCGTTGATTAAATGGTATCCTTCTCTTGAGCTATTCCTCAATCTTTGCTTGATCTCTACGAATCCAATCTGCTCCAAGCTCTTGGATGATCCAACGCTGAAAGTACCGCGTCTCTACTTGCCACGCGCCGGACAAACAACTGGAACGACTAAACCTCGTTATCCTCCAAGGATACGGCTAGAACAAGATTATAGGAGCTTGAATATAAAGATTATTATACTCTAAGTGTTTAATATATTTTCTCTCTATTTTTCTCTTAATCTTTCTCTAAGAAACTTGAAGAAAAGAATGAACAAGATGAAGATGAAGTTGAAGACCATGAAAATGATCTCTAAGTTCTTTCTTTCTCTCTCTTTCAACCGTAGGAATGCACAAGGGTGGGGGTCTTTGAGAGATGTCAAGTCTTCACAATATATTCTTCATCTTACAATATAAAATTCCCCACCAAATAAAGATCATGATACTTGCCTTGACAAAATTATATTCCAAACATCATGATGTAGACAAGAAGACTCACATGGAGGTGAGTTTGGGGGGGGGGGGGGCATCTAGAAGGGAGTTGAAGAGTTCGGTTCGTTTTGGACTCCCGTGAGTCCAAACAGATAAACTCCAATTCTGTTCCGATGTATTTATATCGATTAATTAATCCAATTAATTAATCATATCAAATACATAATAACATAATTAATTTCTCCAAGAAATAATTATATCCATGAATTAAATTAATCACCCAGTAATTTATTTAATTCATTAGGCCGTAAATTAATTTATCCAATAAATCAATTTAGACATCCAATGTCCCAATAAATTAGATATCCAATATCTAATATTCATAATGAGAGAATAAGCTCGATTCATTCTGTCGTCAATCCTATTGCGCGACTCGGTAGGTTCGTCTCAGTCAGCAATGGGAGGAACCAAAGAGTAGTAGCACCACCTAGCCAGCATGGCGGCCTACAATGTACCCCAACTGAGAACGAATGATTGAGATCATTCAAGAACCATTCTGTCGTGAATACCAATATACGTATAAACCCTTCTTTCAAATGTTCCTATCAAGTTATAGGGTCACGGTCAGTCAAACCCTATATGTACTTGACGCTATGCATGCATTAATGCAAATCGAGATTATCGAGCTATCGTGTATCCAATACAACTAGCTCCAATGCTTTGGCCAAAGACTCATGATCTCATCTGCCAATAACCGCATAGGACATATAACCCGTTGACTAACAGTAGAAAGAATTCTATCTTGGTATTCAGTAGGATCTGCTACTTGCCCATAAAGATGCACGTTGAGGTTGACCCCCGCCTTTTAGTAGGTTGATCCCTACTAAATCCTCAATTCGAAGGTTCACGAATACCTATCACAACCTTTCGATTCCTTCATTGACTTTCGCGGAGTGAAAACCATGTGACGAATCGAGGGTGAGTTGGTTCGAGTATACTAATCCAACTAGCATACCTATAACGTGGGCTCTTACTAACCATTAGTGTTCGACAGACACTCTCCACGTCAAAGAACACGTCATACAAGTCTTCACATAAACTTATCACCCAGTCAAGTTTCATCGACTTGTGAACGATTAAGTATTTGAGCTATAAACCTTTCCAGTGCTGACCCCCTTATCCAATAAGGAGTGGAACGTTTTACTCTCAAATACACGGACTAGTTTCTATATGTATATTTACGAGTTAGGAATGCCAGTAACTACCAATAAATAAAGAAACATCCATTGCCTTATGATAATGAATTACATAATAACAAGTACAATGCCCTCACTCAACATCCTCTGAGTGGCATTCGAGGGCATACTTTTATCAATCTCCCACTTGCACACGATGCCACGCACTATGGTATCTAATACCCATGTTTTCCAGATGACGCTCCAAGCTAATCTGAGAAAGTGGCTTGGTTAGTGGATCAGCGACGTTGTCGGCTGACTCTACTCTATGCAGCATAATGTATCTCTTTGCGAACAAATTTTCTTACGAGATGATACTCTCTCTCAATATGTTTTGTACCATTATGAAACCTCATCTTCCAGGCCTGTGCTACCGCTCTATTATTATCGTATAAAAACGAAAATATGGAGTGCAGCACATGGTTTCACATGAAGTTTACCCAGTAACTTCTTAACCCTTCCTTTGGAGGCCTCCGAGGCCGCTTTATACTCAGCCTAACAGGTGGAACCAGCAGTCGCGCTATACTTAGCACTATGCCAAGTTACTGCTCCTCCATTAAGAGTAAATGTAGCCAGAAGTAGACATAGAATCATCTTTCTATCCTTGGAAGTCCAATACAGTGAATCCCATTACATTCAGTTCTCCACCGCCATATTTAAGAACTAGATCTCTAGTCCTTCTAAAGTACTTGAGAACGTTCTTTACGGTGGTCTAATGTTCCCTAATTGGGTTATCCCGAAACCTACTTACCACGCTCCCAGCATGCGCAATGTTAGGTCTCGTACACAATAAAGTATATATATTAAGCTACCCATTTCCGAAGCATATGTTATATTACCCATTTCCTTTCATTGTTCCTCACTATGAGGACACATCTTCAAGGTGAGTTTTATTCCATGTCGCATCCATAGGAACCCTCTTTTAGAATCATCCATCTTAAATCACTTTAAGATTTTATCTATATAGAGGGCGTGGGAAAAAACTTATCATTCTCTTCGATCTATCCCAGTAGAGTCGAATCCCAAGAATATAGGTTTCTTCTCCCAAGTCTTTCATGGAGAAATAACTTGTTGGGAAAACAAAGACCCTATATCGAAACAGACGGGATACTCGAATCCCTGTATCGAATGTTATTTAGAGGTTTTGACATATATGCTAATCCGAATACAGAAGGAAACTGTATCGAACCTTTGAGGCTTTATTCTGTATCGAAGACCTGCCTCGAATCAGCATAAAGTGAAGCTCGTCAGTACAGCAAGAAGACTTGTAAAAAGCCAAAGTATGGAAACTGTCTCGATGCTCAAAATACAGTTATCTTCCATACTGTTCACAAAAGGACAAGAAAGAACACAAGTCAAGTCCCGTTGAACAAAGAAGTATTTAAATACTCAAGTATAAAGTATTTAAATACTGCCGTCTTCAGATCTTCAGAATCCCGCGAAATCCGGATCATGTCATATTCCCGTTGAAGGAAATCTTATTCAAACGGATACATCTCAACGGATACTTTCTTCAGAGACTATATATATCCTTGAAGACATTGAAGATCAGTTACCGAAGTAACCTAATACTCAAGCTATCAAAGTTATCATCTGAGCAAACATATCTCCAAAGCATACTGCAATTAAGAACGAAAGAGATATACAGTGCTCAACATCAAGAACAGCCATCATCAGCTCAAGAACTTTAAAGCTGCTGTTCTTACCTGGTTACCTACCTTTTACCTCTGTGTAAAAACCGAGCTCTGTGTGAACTCAACAAGTTATTCTGACCTGTGTGGGACGAATAAGGACGAAGCTTTGGAACTGTGTGTGAAGAAGCTAGTCAAGAAGAAAGCTTTAACCAATCTGTGTGAACGGTTGAAAGCGACATTCTTTGTATCAATCTGTGTGAACGATACAAGGATAGGTTTGTTTATAATTACGTAGTTGTGTACGCAGTAATTATAATAAACTTTTCACTCCTGTGTGGAGGACCAGTGGACGTAGAGGGGTTTACCTCCAACCACTTTAATTACTGTGTTATTTACCTTCAACTTTTACTGTTTTAAATTACTGTGATATATTAAGTATACACCAAATACTTCGTTGCTGTATCCACGGCAACTAACTGTATCCAAGACTTCCGCTACGCACTCAGATTTAGATTCCGTACAGTTTGTTGTTTAAACTATTTTCCAAACTGTATCCAGTATACTTAAGTTGTAATACCCGTAATTTTGTTTCCCGGAAATTTTCTATTTTTGGCGGAAGTCTATTTGGCGACTTGCTTGGGACCGTTTCGTCATCCTGAGAATGATTAAATCTACACTTTTTGTCATCCGAGTTCGTTTCGGTATCGTTCTGTTGAATTCCGTGTTCTTTAGCGACTTTTCCACGTATAAGTTCGACTTTGTTAAATTACCGTAAATTCTTGGAAACTCCAAAAATTCTGAATCTTGGCAATATTAGAAAGCATCGAGTTAGCTTTCCAATGGTTCAAACGGTGAGTCAATGGGAGTCCAGACGAGAGAGTTATGGTCGAAATAGCTGGGTCACTCTCATTTTCCAGATTTGGCCAAAACCGCCAGACCGGTGCCGCGGCACACTGGCTGAGCCGCGGCACACCGCCGAGCCACGGGAGCGAATTTTGGGCACGTGCCGCGGCACACATATACCGAGCCGCGGCACACATGACAGACACCCCTATATCTGCGTTTTTACTGCGTTTCAACCGATATTCCTCATTTCTTCACCATCACACGAGAGGAAAGGCTTGAGAGAGGAAGGTTTCTTCACCTATCACTTGAGTATATGATTTCTCTTCATCTCTTTTCGATTGTGAAGCCCGGATCATCGTTCTATCGTGTGCTCTTCGAATCATAGTGCTTGGATCTTCAAGAGGTAATTTCTTCAACATCTTGGATTTCGATTTTGTATTGGGTAATAATGTTTTGGATGTTAAAATCATGGGGTATGAAGTGATATACGCATGATTATGGACTTGTTGGAGTATTCATCGGATTATTGAAAGATTATTCAAGAACACTTCGAAATTTATGTTGGAAATTGGGGATTTTGTTTGACTTCATCCTTTTAATCCGTAGTAAATTAGATTAGTGATGGATTGATGATGATTTAGGTGTATTCTATCATTTCCATCGTTATTCCACGGTTCGATTGTATTGGTTCGTCGTTTTGGTTGAGTTATTAGTCGACGCCTTGAAGGTGTCCGACAAAAGGTCTAAGAGGGGGGTTTTGTGCGTTGTACGATTATTATTCATCGTACGATTGTTGATTTATCATTGATATGACTTAGGGACGAAATCCTTGTGAAGAACTCAAGTCGAAACCCTTCCGTTCGTTGTCTTCTTCGTGGTTCAAGCTTCCCGGTTGAACCGTGTTCTTCTGGATCTTGATGCGTTTATTAAGGCAAGTATACATTTACGATTATGCGTTCTCGACTTTGAAAGTAAGAAATATTGATGGCATATCATGAGCGAACCGTTTTACGGCATTCATAGATATATTGATTGGCATGTAATGAGCACCGTTTGTGGCATTCCTACATGTATCGGCGTATGAGGTGAACGAACCGTTTTGACGGCATTCACATACGTAACGGCGTATGAGGTGAACGAACCGTTTCTACGGCATTCACATACATCTTATGAGATTTGGTTATTCCGGAATACTAGTCTTAAATTGATGAATTGACGGATATTGATGAATTGACGGATTACATTTACTTTATTGTCGAGGAGTATTATGTTTCATATTGTTATACTTGCACTAGCTATTCGACGGCTAACCCCTTTATGGGGGAAATACGTTTCATGTATTTCGAGTTCGGGAGAGCGGACAGACGGGTATCGGGTCGGCATGAAGATGATGGGCAAGTGTGATACTGTGTCTTGTCTCCGGTTATTTTTCTTGGATTCCCCCATTCAGTGTTGTTGTACTGGAATGGATTTTTAATACTCGAGTATTGTATTTCAGTTTCCTTGATGTTCCGGCCTGTGTTGCCGAGGTATTGATTTGTGCAGTGATGTATATGGTTTCATTGGTTATGGTTTTGAATACCATTTGTATCGTCTTTCATTCTATTGTATGTAGACCTTATCGGTCAAGTTTATAGTTCCGCGCATGTTTAGCCTTGTGGGTCCCACGGCGGGGCTCACGGCGCTGTAATATACCCTGAATAACTTGGGGGTGTTACAGAATATGGTATCGGAGCTTAGGTTTATGGATACCTAGGCTGTCGGTCTTTTGGGTCGATTGAGTCGGCATTTGCCCACAGTATCACTACTCTGCCATCATCACAGTGCGACCGGTACTTGTAAGTCCTCTCACTCTTCTTGTATTCTTCTTAATCATTTCGTCTATAGCTTGGTATTCTTGGAAATTGGTCACTTCGAGAATGTGCGATTCGGATTATACTTACGCATGTATGTGCCCTTCAGAATGTTGGCTGAAAGTAGGAAGAATCGTGGCCGTGGTCACGGACGTGAACTCTTCCTTGAGATTTTGTCAAGTTGCTAATTTCGATAATGGTGTGTATCGGTATTATGTTGAGACTTTGTTTAGGAGTCGCATGCTAGTATCACGGGAGATCTTCGACTTCACTGACCTGTAAGTATGTTGTTCGGATTATTCGATAATTCTTGGTTATCTTGGTGATTTTGGATTTTCCGTTGAAATGTTGTTTGTACGAGTGATTGTAAGTTTCGAGGACGAAACTTATTTTTAAGGGGGGTAGAGTGTAATACCCCGATTTTTCGGATATATTTTTTTTTCGTCTATATAATGGATATCGTGGATGGTTAATTATGCTCGAGGACGTTGTGAACGTTTGATAATGTTATTGAATTGAGTATATGTATTGATTTTGCCGTATGCTCGTATTTGGTATGTCATGACTTTGGACAGGAATTGTTGAAATTGGCTAAGAATGGAATTATTACGTACGTTAATAAGGTGAGATTACGTACGTAAGATTGGCATGGTTACGTACGTTAAGGCTAAGGTATTACGTGCATGCGAAGGCATCGGACGAGCGAGTCCTGGTCGGCAGGTGGGACCCTGTTTCGGCACTTTCGGCGGAGGATGTTGACCGGTGAGTCAACGTACGTTTTACGTACATTATACAGGACGTGTTACGTACGTTATACAGGACGTGTTACGTACGTTATACAGGACGTGTTACGTATGTAACACAACCATTGTACCGTAGCAAGTCAACTGGTATATTACGTACGTTTTATGGTATGGGTTACGTACGTAATGGACTGCACGGAATGAGACAGTGAGTTGGTTACGTACGTTATGGATATTGGATTACGTACGTTAAAGTTGTTACGTACGTTAAGAAAGGACACTTACGTACGTAATGAGAGTGCAATTTATATATTGAAGTGTTGCCTTTCATTTCTCTCACGATCCTTTGAGATATTTCTCTCCAAAACTCGTCCCTCTTTACTTTTAAGAGTGTTCTAAACGCTTTTAACATGATTGTGAGCTTGGAATCATGGAATTAGATCTTGGTTATGGAACTATTGTTGATTCTTGAAGTGATTTCTTGTGTTATCCATATTCTATGAGGTTTATGTTGAAGGAAGATAATGATATGCTTTGAATATGTTGATTATGATTATGGAATCATAGAGATCTTGATGTTCTTGAGGCCATATGATGACTATGATGATTTAATGATTCTTGGAATGGAGTTCAATTATTCATTCTTCGTGGTTCGTCCATACAAGGTAATCCTCGTATCCCTTTGATAGTGGCTCATTTTTTTTCTTTTTGGACTACTACTTGGGAGGGAGTATGTTGGGAATCGTGTATTTTGATGTTCTTCTTATTTCAATGAAAATGCATAAATTGGACTGTACTTTTATCCGCTGCGTGAGTATTTTTGAAATGGATTTTGGTATTTTGCCAACTGAAATTTTATTTTGTAAAACCGATTCCCTAAACTGAGTTTTTGGCATTTTAACCTTGATCGTTTTGACGGTATTTGGAAAATGATTTTTTTAGTATTTGAAAAATATTACCGTCATCAGTCTTTTTGACATTTTTGAAATGACGTGGAAAATTGTGCTTAGCCTGGTAAATCCTTGTGAGAAGGGTTTACGGCGTGTAATACTCCCGTAAGGTTTGGGGTGAAGATTGTAGTATTCGGATATTGTTGATGTCATTTTGGATATTCTTGGTCTATGGTATACATTTCGGAAGGAAGTCCGGATAGAGGTATGTTTTGTGGTAATCGTACATAGAAGATTGTGTACGGGAAGGTATTCGGTATTGAGGTATTATATGGTATCATGTGATAATGCTATACGAGATTTATTGGAATCGTAATAAGAGATTTCGGATGTTGATATGATTACTGAGATCTTCTTCATATGACGATAAGGGTTTTGTTGCGATTCTTGAGATTGTATGAATGACATGATGAAGAAAATGGTAACATGGAGGTTGAAGGACTCGTAGATTAACTTGGTCGGGACTGAGGAACTCGTAAGACGAAATCAACTGAATTGGTAACAGTTCGATGTATTGATATCGAGGAAAGTTTTATACTTGTATTAATCAATGAGATTAATGTTATCGTGTAGGTGTACGAATGTGTGTATTATTTCGAGACTCGGCCTCTTTATGATTGTATTGATATCAGGGGATCATTGATACGACGCCCGTCGGAAAATTATGCCAGATGTTACTGTTGTTTGTAAAAGGCCGGTTCGAGGCATTACGATACTTGTTGGCAAGTTGCTATCGATAGCCGGTTCGCGGTATCGATGTATTGATTATTATTGTTCGCGATTAATGTCGTTCTGAGACATCGTTGAATCTTTGTCGTCGAATTGGAACTGTAGCTATGATGTTACGTTAACCGATTGGGGACGTTTGATATATCCTTTTGTCATCTCCGTTTCGGTGGTCGGTTTAAGACACCGGGACATCTATTCTATCGTATCATTGATTATCGATTGACCGTTCTAAGGTAATCGATATATTGAATTGGGATTATCAAAGATAATTCCCATCCGTTGTCAAAAATATTCTCATCCGTTGTATCATTGTTATCGATTGGCCATTCTACGGTAATCGAAGTATTGAATTGGGACTGTCGAGGATAGTTCCCATCCGTTGAATTATTATTGTCGTGTTGGCCGATTCAAGGCAGCACACTATTATTCTTGTGAACTCGATAATTTTGTGATCGCTGAGGGTTGAGGATTTCCCGAACTGTTGTGTTGTGATCGTTGCTCGTGTTAATCGGTCCTTAGGGATTTTGATCCCAGGATGGTTGCTTTGAATATTGTTGGTCGTGTCGATCTTTCATTATTCGTGTGTCATCGTTCACTTGGTGAGTCGTATGATCCGTATTGGATATTTTATCCCTTGAGTTTCGTTGTCATGTTGTATCGTGGCATATCTGGAATCATGTCTGCGTGCCGATTGGTTATGTGTAGGATTTTTAGCCAGGCACTCGATGGTCATGCGTGGATATTTCCGCATTGGACCGTGCACACGAGACGTAGTTCTTGAGGCTAATTAGGTACATTGTCACACGTATATTCTGGATTTCGTATACGGGGTGGACATGTGCACGGACACATTTCCGGATCGGGCGTACTGTGAGGTCCCTCTTGAGCTTTATTGATTGATCGTTTGTAGTCCATGTTGTATTGGGTATGTCCGACGATTTGCGACTGGTTGTTCATACGCCGAGGGGTATGTCAACAGATCGAGTTTGCTTCTTTGAGATCTGTATTGTGATGATTCTGACTTTGGGGTACATTCGGCTTTCAGGCCATTGTGGTGTATCGGTATTTCCGTTGGAGCCTTCGGGCATTGTGAATTCGTATCTTTTTCGGCATTGGTTTGGTTTACCTTCGGGTAATGTATTGTTGTGTTCTATATTAATGATTCGCCGTTTGGGCGTAAATTTCGGCTCTTGTGTATCTCGTTGAGTTTTTCCTGGCGAAATATTTCTTCTCCCTGCCTGTTTTAAGTTTCGGGACGAAACTTCTTTTAAGGAGGGTAGAATGTAATACCTGTAATTTTGTTTCCCGGAAATTTTCTATTTTTGGCGGAAGTCTATTTTGACGACTTGCTTGGGACCGTTTCGTCATCCTGAGAATGATTAAATCTACACTTTTTGTCATCCGAGTTCGTTTCGGTATCGTTCTGTTGAATTCCGTGTTCTTTAGCGACTTTTCCACGTATAAGTTCGACTTTGTTAAATTACCGTAAATTCTTGGAAACTCCAAAAATTTTGAATCTTGGCAATATTATAAAGCATCGAGTTAGCTTTCCAATGGTTCAAACGGTGAGTCAATGGGAGTCCAGACGAGAGAGTTATGGTCGAAATAGCTGGGTCACTCTCATTTTCCAGATTTGGCCAAAACACTTTGTGCCGGTGCCGCGGCACGCCCGGCTGAGCCGCGGCACCTTTGTCGAGCCACAGGAGCGAATTTTGAGCTGTGCGCGGCACACATATACTGAGCCGCGGCACACATGACAGATTACCCCTATATCTGCGTTTTTCTGCGCGTTTCAACCGATATTCCTCATTTCTTCACCATCACACGAGAGGAAAGGCTTGAGAGAGGAAGGTTTCTTCACCTATCACTTGAGTATATGATTTCTCTTCATCTCTTTTCGATTGTGAAGCCCGGATCATCGTTCTATCGTGTGCTCTTCGAATCATAGTGCTTGGATCTTCAAGAGGTAATTTCTTCAACATCTTGGATTTCGATTTTGTATTGGGTAATAATGTTTTGGATGTTAAAATCATGGGGTATGAAGTGATATACGCATGATTATGGACTTGTTGGAGTATTCATCGGATTATTGAAAGATTATTCAAGAACACTTCGAAATTTATGTTGGAAATTGGGGATTTTGTTTGACTTCATCCTTTTAATCCGTAGTAAATTAGATTAGTGATGGATTGATGATGATTTAGGTGTATTCTATCATTTCCATCGTTATTCCACGGTTCGATTGTATTGGTTCGTCGTTTTGGTTGAGTTATTAGTCGACGCCTTGAAGGTGTCCGACAAAAGGTCTAAGAGGGGGGTTTTGTGCGTTGTACGATTATTATTCATCGTACGATTGTTGATTTATCATTGATATGACTTAGGGACAAAATCCTTGTGAAGAACTCAAGTCGAAACCCTTCCGTTCGTTGTCTTCTTCGTGGTTCAAGCTTCCCGGTTGAACCGTGTTCTTCGGGATCTTCGGTAACGTTTATTAAGGCAAGTATACATTTATGATTGTACGTTCTCGACTTTGAAAGTAAGAAATATTGATGGCATATCATGACCGAACCGTTTTTACGGCATTCATAGATATATTGATTGGCATGTAATGAACGAACCGTTTTGACGGCATTCCTACATGTATCGGCGTATGAGGTGAACGAACCGTTTTGACGGCATTCACATACGTAACGGCGTATGAGGTGAACGAATCGTTTCTACGGCATTCACATACGTCTTATGAGATTTGGTTATTCCGGAATACTAGTCTTAAATTGATGAATTGACGGATATTGATGAATTGACGGATTACATTTACTTTATTGTCGAGGAGTATTATGTTTCATATTGTTATACTTGCACTAGCTATTCGACGGCTAACCCCTTTATGGGGGAAATACGTTTCATGTATTTCAGGTTCCAGGAGAGCGGACAGACGGGTATCGGGTCGGCATGAAGATGATGGGCAAGTGTGATACTGTGTCTTGTCTCCGGTTATTTTTCTTGGATTCCCCCATTCAGTGTTGTTGTACTGGAATGGATTTTTAATACTCGAGTATTGTATTTCAGTTTCCTTGATGTTCCGGCCTGTGTTGCCGAGGTATTGATTTGTGCAGTGATGTATATGGTTTCATTGGTTATGGTTTTGAATACCATTTGTATCGTCTTTCATTCTATTGTATGTAGACCTTATCGGTCAAGTTTATAGTTCCGCGTATGTTTAGCATTGTGGGTCCCACGGCGGGGCTCACGGCGCTGTAATATACCCTGAATAACTTGGGGGTGTTACATAAGTGGCCAACATAACTCTAAAGCCTACCTTTTACAAAACTGAGCATTCCCACATCATTTCCTATTAGTAGAATGTCATCTACATATAGTACTAAGAATGTGATCTTGCTCCCACTAACCCTCTTGTATACACAAGGTTCCTCTTCATTTTGCACGTAGTCAATCTCTTTGACTGTCTCGTTAAAACGAAGGTCTCAACTACATGAAGACTACTACAGTCCATTTCATGGAGTCTACATCCACCATTGCTAGGTCATTGGTCGCGGGTCGGTCTCTTATTTATCACCTGGAACCTCGTGGAAAACCACTTCCTCCAAGTGCATAAAACTATACCTCTCAGGTAAATGAGACACCCTACTTGACCTACGAGGTGGTTGTACTTATGTTATAGAAGGTTCAGTTCTATTTTCTTGCACAGGCGTCTCCTGATGAGTTTCATTGTATTCTTCTAAAGAAATATTGCTACCTGCTCCGCCTTCCTGAATGAACTCTTCTTCAAGGAAGTGTGCATGCAAAGCAATAATGATCTTTCGATCTTTGGGCATGTAGAATAGATAACCCATCTTCTCAGATGGGAATACAATAAAACGTCTCCTCACGGACCTAGCTTCCAACTTCTCCACCTTAGTCTTCTAGACATAGGCGGGACATCCCCAAATCCTAATATAATTAAGACTTAGTTTCTTACCCTCTCCACATCTCATGTGGAGTTTTAGGAACGAATTTGGAAGGACATTTGTTCATGATGTAAGTGGCAGTCAGGAGTGCATACCCCCACAGGTAAATCGGTAAGTCATTATAGCCTAGCATGGAACGGACCATGTCCAAGAAGGTCTGGTTCCTTCTTTCTGACACACCATTTAACTAAGGAGTGCCTGGAGGTGTTAGTTGTGATACTATTCCATGTTCCTTCAGGAACTTGTCAAACTCCATACTCATATCCTCTCCACCTCGGTCCAACCGAAGTGCTTTGATATGATTTCCAGTTTGTTTCTCGACTAGGGCCCTAAATTCCTGGAATTTCTCAAAGGCCTCGGATTTATGTTTCATTAAGTATACATAACCATACCTAGCATGATCATCTGTAAACGTAATGAAATACTGATACCATCATATGCTGCTTCCAAAGCACCACAAACATCGGTGTGGATTAATCCTAGTTTATCAGTGGCTCTTTCAAAAGTCCATGTGAATGGGAAACTTAGTCATTTTTCTTTTAAGGCAAGATTCACAAGTAGGAAAGGGATCCGATCCCAATGGACCCATAAGTCCATCTTTTTCCATTTTCTAAACCTTGGTCTGAACAACATGACTAAGTCTAAGATGCCATTTCAAAACTTGATTGGTTTCATCCCTACCACGCTTCCTAGTCATAGTTTTCACAACGACTTTGTTACTAAGGTTTAGATGATACAACCCATTTAACAATATAGCAGTGCCCACTAGTTTATTTCTAAAATAAATTTTGCAAGAACCATCACCAATGAAAAATGAAAAGCCTTTTCGGTCCATGACCGGAATGGATACAATGTTTTTATGCCCCTTGGGCAAAACAAGTACTGTAACACCCCAAAAACCATCCGGGATATTACAGCGCCGTGGGTCCCGCGTCGGAACCCACCAGGCTAAAAACTGTTTACAAAACCAATTCAAAAGCACCAAAAGGCCGATGACGGTAATATTTTAAATACTCAAATATTTTCAAAAGCATAATTTTGAAATACCGTCATAAAATACAATTTGAAAATACAAGGCGAAATGCCAAATCTCGACAGTTCAAAGTGTACGTTAAGCCACCCCTTAAACGTACCGATAAAATAATTTGGGAAAAAGAGTTTGACAAAAAATAACCCAAGTTCGTAAAATGCCAAAAAGCCCTTTTTAAAATACACACACACAGCGGATAAAGATACCGAAAAGCCATTTTGAGATATACGCACGCAGCGGATAAATGCAGTTCAAAATACACATTTGCAGCGGAAATGAATAACCAGAAAAGAAATACTCGATACTCCAAAACATGCCACCGCCAGTATCACATCGGGAAGCTCATCCCTTCACGACCGCTACTAGCTCGATCTTCGAGTACCTAAAAATAAAGCCCACGACGGGGTCAGCCACAATACTCAATAATGATACCGATCACATCATCATAAATAATTACATACCAATGTAATAATACTGTAAGAATACTACCAACGTAATCTTACCGCTATAACCTTACCAATCCATAACAATCCAATCCTTACCATAATCCACATTTCGCATCCTCGAATGACGAAATGAACTTAACAACAATTATCTGTACTGTATTCCAAAAATACCAATAATCCTCAAAACATCATCAAAACTCATAAGTGCGGAGATAATCCAATTTGTGCCAAATCCTGTCCGTCGGATTACACAATCAAATCTCAACATGTATAAACCAATAGTACCCAACATATATGTAGATCAACTACCATATGATAATGATAACAAATCCCGAACATCGACGTACAGTCTGAATGCTTATACGATCAATAACCAGATCAACCAAAACATCACTGAGAATATCATCGACATGATAGCTCCAATATGACCAACGAAGGATCAACGATGACTGAGAGTACCCTCAACAAGGTAAACTACAAACACCATCAACAAAGGATCAACTATAACTGAGAATACCCTCAACAAGGTAGACTCCAAATGATCAACAAAAGACCAACAATAACCGAGAATACCCTCAACAAGGTAGACTCCAAATGATCAACAAAGGACAACCGAGAATACCCTCAACAAGGTAGACTCCAAATGATCAACAAAGGACCAACAATAACCGAGAATACCCTCAACAAGGTAGACTCCAAATGATCAACAATAATGGATCTCAAGAAATAACTCTGACTGTCGAACATACCCCTCGGGCGTATGAACAACCAGTCGCAAACCGTCGAACATCTCCAATCATACATGGACTATGAACGACCCAACAATATGGCTCAAAAGATGGACGTCACGATGCTGATCCGAGAAATGTGTCCGTGCACAAGCCACCCGGGTATCGATCAAATACACGTGTGGTCTTGTACTTAATTAGCCTCACGAACTTCGTCTCGTGTGTGCGGTTCAATGCGGAAATATCCACGCATAACCATCATGTGCCCGGCTAAAAATCCTACACAATAACCAATCGGCACGCGAGATATGACTCCGGATATGTCACGATGCAACATGACAACGAAACTCAAGAATTACGTATCAATAAGGATCAAAGACTCACCAAGTGAACAACAACGGTGACAATAAAAGTCGACATGACTAATCAATATCCAAAACATCAATCACAGGATCATCATCCCCAAATGAATGACCAACATGATCTACGATCTCAAATAAGGTACCATCCATTCAATACCAATAACCCTTCATCCCGATACTTATGTCATCACGATAACTATCCTCGATATCCGATATTCTATATCCTTGACCAAAAATAACTCACGTCTTCCCTGAACACAATTAAATCATATACCTTATGATTTAATACAACCAGAGCACGATATACAAACCATTATCCCGACAACTTACATTTCTAACAACATTGCTATACGAATTATAAATGAAATGAAAACGAAACCATTCATCAAATATTATAAACTGAACAAGTATAAACTTGCCTCGATACCGATACCACGAAGCCGTTACCAAAATCCATTGCCTTTGTCTACGAGCTCCTCAGCCCCGACCAAAAGCAATCTATGAACTCTTTAGCCTCAACCGCAACTCAACGGTCATAATCCACGATCAAAACATCACAACCTATTACAATAACCGATTAACACACATTCGATAAAAATCAATAACCGACATACTCAACCAACAAACTCAACGGTTCAACGAAACCTCGATCATATACATAATACCAAATAATCCAACTCAACAAATACGAACCCATATCCACGATACAAGCCGTAACTCGATGATCACAAATAACAATCAATAACCGATCAACAACGGTTCTACAATATCCCGATTAAACACATATCCAAACAACCCGAACCAATCAAATACGAATTCAAAACCACAACACGATTCCACAATCCGAAAAATCATATCAATAATCAATTTAAACCAACAAGGTGTAATATCCGGGGGTAATTTTTTTTTTTTTCGTGTTACTGTTGAGTTGTACGTATTCATTTGGAATTGTACAAGTGTTGTTGTTTGGACCGATACAATATATATATTAAAATATTTCGGGATCGAAATATTTTTATTGGTCGTCGGTTTGGTTTCGTCGTTTGGTTGTTGCTTGGCGAGTTTGGAATTTTGGCTAAGTTTATAGCCATAGCGTACGCTATCTGTGTAGCATTACGTACGCTAATTTGTTACGATTACGTACGTTACGCCCTGAGGTTACGTACGTAATGCGTGGTAGGTGGTGGGAACTTTCCTCGTAGTCAACTTTCGGGGCGAGGGTATCTTTGGGGTATCATTTATATATATATATATATATATATATATATATATATATATGTATATATATATATACACCAATTTTTGATTCCCCTCACGTGAATCTCTCTCATGCATTTTCCACTCATCTCCCTCATGCCATATTATATACATATATGATATATATATATATATATAATATATCATCATCATCATCACCTCATCAATCTCCCTCTCGCCAGCTCTCGTCCCCTCCCTCATTTTTTTTTGCCATCTCTCCCTCTCGTTCCCTCTCATCTCTCCATCTCTTCCATTACATTTTTTTTCCGGCGAGATGGAGCTTGAGGACGGACGGGCCGGCTTCTCCATTTTTCCGGCGAGATGGAGTTGAGTTCGGCGGGCAGGCAGCTCACGACCGGAGCTCGGCGGCGGCCTGGTCGGAATTTCCGAACCGGAAGGCTGCAAACCCGGTCGACGTGTTCCGGCATTTTTTTTCTTCTTTTTCCGGCGAGACGGAGCAGGCACCAGCTTCTCCATTTTTTCCAGCGACCAGAGGTAGAGCCAACGTCTCTGACGGCGACTGGAGCTCGGCGGCGGCCGATCGGAATTTCTGGGTCGGGAGACATTATAAATCCGGTCGATATGAAGTATTCCGGCATTTTTCTTCCGGCGAAGCGGAGCTCGGGCGTCCGGCGTTCTTCATGGTTTCCGGCCATAGATGCGGTTCCGTTGTTTCCAGCAACCGGAGGTGGTTTTTGTCCGGAACGGAAGGCGGAACGGAGTCTTGACATTTTTCCGGCGAAGGTTGCCCGGCCGATCGACTTTTCCGGGTAAACCTTTGTGTTGTGTGTTGTGTGTTGTGTGTGTTATATATATAAACTGTTATATATATACTGTGTGTAAGCTGTAATATATATATATATATATATATATATATATATATATATATATATATATATATATATATATAGCGTGCGCTGTGTGTTGTGTGTAGCGTGAGTTATATGTGTTGGTGCAGTGTGTGTGTGTGTTTAAAGTGGGTATATATATATATTTTGGGTTGTATTGTATATATATATTATTATATATATATGTAATATATATATATTATATATATACGTACGTATACGGATTAATACGAGTATAGTATGTGTTTGTGTGGGAATCGAGATTATCTATTGTGTTGTTTTCGGTCGATATCGTGTTATCGAATGAATTGTATTTCATTCAAGGTTGTTCGAGTGCTTGTGATTGACGGAGGACGCGTTGATTGATTCGTGGTAGGACGTTGATCGTGGAAGGACTTTCTCGCCTTCGGTTTGAGGCAAGTTTTATACTTGTACTGGTCAATGAGATTAATGTTATCATGTATGTGTATGAATGTGTGTATCATTTCGAGACTTGGTCTCTTTGTGATTTTGTTGATATCAGGGGATTGTTTGATACGATACCCTTCGGCAAGTTATGCCAAATGTTATTGTTGTTCGTAAATGGCGATCAAGGCATTGCGATACTTGTTGGTAATATTGTTGTCGATAGCGGTTCGCGGTATCGACATATCGATTGTTATTGTTGATTGATGTTTCTTCGAGATATTGTTGTCGATAGCGGTTCGCGGCATCGACATATCGATTGTTATTATTGATTGACGTTCCATCAAGATATTTTTGTGAATAAATGCGTTATTGATATCGATGTTTTTCTATTGATATCATTTTGGCCGATTGAAGGCATTGGCGTATTCGATTATCATCTTCGTTATCGGTAACCGATTAAAGGTGCCGAGACATCCGTTGTATAATTGTTATCGGTTAACCGTTACAAGGTAATCGATATATTGAATTGGGATTATCAAAGATAATTCCCATCCGTTGTATAATTATTATCGATTGTCCGCTCTAACGGTAATCGATATATTGAATTGGGATTATCAAATATAATTTCCACCCGTTGTCAAAAAGATAATTCCCATCCGTCGTATAATTGTTATCGATTGGCCATTCTACGGTAATCGAAGTATTGAATTGGGATTATCAACGATAATTCCCATCCATTGAATTATTATTATCGTGTTGACCGATTCAAGGCAGCACACTATTATTCTTGTGAACTCGGTAATTTTGTGATCTTTGAAGGTTGAGAATTTCCCGAACTGTTGTGTTGTGATCGTTGCTCGTGTTAATCGGTCCTTAGGGATTTTGATCCCACAATGGTTGTTTTGAATATCGTTGGTCGTGTCGATCTTTCATTATTCGTGTCATCGTTCACTTGGTGAGTCGTATAATCGGTATTGGATATGTTATCCTTTGAGTTTCGTTGTCATGTTGTATCGTGGCATTAGGGTCATCTTGGCGTGCCGGTTGGTATGTGTAGGATTTTCATGTCGGGCACATTTAAGTCGTGTGTTGGTTGTTGGCCTCACATTGGGTGTGCACACGAGTTGTTGGCTTCGTGAGATCGATTAGGTACAAGACCACACGTGTATTCGATCGATACTCGTTGGTGGCTTGTGCGGACACATTTCCATCCGGGCGTAGTGTGGCGCCATTCTTTGAGCCGTACAATTTTTGATCGTTCATAGACCATGTTTGATTGGATGTGTTCGATGTTTTGTGATTGAGCATTCATACGCCCGAGGGTATGTTCGATGATCGAGTTTGTTTCTTTGAGATCTGTATTGTGATGATTCTGACTTGGCATTCGGCTTTCGAGGCCATCGTGATATTTTACTGACTTTGGGCTGTTGGCTTTGAGCCATCGTGATATTTTGGCGGCTTGGGCTGTTCGGCTTTCGAGCCATCGTGATATTTTGGCGGCTTAATTTGAGGGCTTTCGAGCCATTGTGATGTAACGGTATTTCCGTTTGAGCCTTGGGCATTGTGATCCTTATTTATTTAGTTGGATTGATTTACCTTCGGGTAATGTATTGTTGTGTTCTATATTGATGATTCGCCGTTGGGCACTTATGTTCTAATCTATTGAGCGGTATTGATCGTATGCCATGGGCATAGTGTTCCACGAATGCTCGATTCTTACTTTGGTTTGTGAGCATCTCGTACTACCATTGTTGTACTATTTATTACGCCTTTGGATGCATATCATGTTGTGCATGTACTTGATATTCATTATCTTTGGATGGCTGACCCCGTGGGGCGGAACATGTTTTCATGTTTTAGGTACTTGCGAGGAGAGAGTTGAGACACGGGGGCATGACGTTGGCGACGAGGCATTCGAGCGATACTAGTCAGAGATATTTTGGTGTTCATGTTGGTCAGATAGTTGGAGTACTCCATTTTTGTTCAGTCGTTGTCATTTTGTATTATCCGAGCAAGGCTCGTGGACGTTGTTGTATTTTTATTTTGTCCATGTAGGCCCATTCTTGTCGTTGAAATTCCATATCGGGATAGTATGTCGGACGTCATGGTAGGGTCTGTGATTTCCTATTTTGGTCAGTTTGTTGTATTTTAGTCGTGTTCGCCTGGTGGATCACCAGAGGTGGGGTCCACGGCCTTTGTAATAACAATGGGATTTGGGGTGTTACGAGAAGATGGTATCGAGATTTGGGTTGTGAGAAACCACGGCTTGTGTGTTATGTGGCTCTACCAAGGCGGTAGTAGCGGGCATCGAGTTATGACAATGCAGACGGTCGGGTTTTGTGAGTCGTGATAGTTGGGCCATTTGTATGAGTCATTCTTTCATCGAGTCGTCATCAGTGAAGACTAGTATCGCAAGACCTCGAAGCTTCGTATGACCTGTGTAAGGACTCTATTCTCTTTTATGTGCATACATTCATTATGTCATTGATTAAACCTGTTTTGTTGACACTTGTATGTGACGATCGGGTACGATTGATTTATGATTATTTTCTTTGGAGCATGTGGACTCTGTATCGGCTATGATTAGCGCGATCGATGGGATCGTTTATCTGTTGAGTATGTATACTCGTGTTTTGCGTTGACCTAGCATTCTGGCCGTTGAGGCGTATTTTGAGCTATGGTCATGATTGAACGTTATTCTTTCAGTCTGGAAAGAGGACGTGACAGAGGGGGTAGAGGCCGCAGAGTGGGCCGAAACCCGAAACCTCGTACCGATAATTTGGTGGTTGACGAATCATTTTCGGAGTTGTGCTCGAGAACCCACCGATCGTGATTGTGTTTGGATCGAGTTCAAGACTCTCATGTTAGAGAGGTATTATCCGGCTCCACTTCGTGAAGCCAAGTTGTCGGAGGTTTTGAACCCCGAATCCGTCGAGGACGAGGGTGTTATTGTTATTGCTGAGAAGTTTCAAGGACTTCTTCAGTTTACTTCGTCTGTATCCGTACCAAGGCGGATAAGATCAAGTATTTTAACAAGAGGTTGAACCCGCGGTTGAGAATGCAGTTGTTCAATCACAATTGTAGTTCACTTGGCGAATTCATCGAGAAGGCTCTTGGAGCAGAGCTTTCGATCGAGGAGCTTACTCAGAAGGATCCTTCAGTATCTTCTGGTGAGAGGACTAGGATGTCGATTCGTTCAGAGGGACATCGAGCTCCGACGTCCAAGAGGTCATTTCCTAGTCGGCTTCGTATTGGGAAAGCATTTTCTTCTCAGGCGACGAGTTCGACTGTTGTTTGTTTTAATTGTGATTCAGCGGGGCATGTGAGTACTCGATGTACGGTGCCAGCTATTATTTATTTTCTGTGTGGGAGGCAGGGACACCTTCAGAATACTGCATGAGTTCTAGTGCCAGTAGGTCTCGAGAGAGCTCATGGGCCTCGAGAGATTTTGTCACCTCAGTCCGTACTTCATCCAAGGGGTCATATCGGGCTTCGGGAGCCAGAGGTATGGACACCCGAGGGGGAGTAGCGAGTTCAGATTTGTGTTTTCCTCGAGTCGATGGGATCGAGGAACTCGATGATCTGGAGGATGTTGATTCCGGGTACATTTGAGATGTAGTCTTGATTTGTATTTTCCTTGTCTTTCGGATTGATGTTTGACTCGGTCTGTATTTTAATATTGCGGTTGTGAACCATTTATTATTGATCTATCTTGTAATCATTGTATCTGAGAATCTTGACACTTGAGTCATTTGATGTGATTTTCTTTCCCTTTGGTCTGTGCAGAGATTTTTGTGATGATCGGGTAATCGTTCATTATGATTCGAGGCGTCAAGTCGTGAGGACTTGGACGTGCGTTCGATATAGTCCCGAGGACTATATACGTATTGTTATTATCTTTTGTGGTGCGACTTCTGGTGGTCTCGCGGAGGAGTCGTGATTCGGCTAATCTCGCATTTGATTGAGTGTCTTTATCACTTGATTTTTCGCCTTGTTCAGGCAGAGGAGACGTGGGGAATTGCTCGTATTGAGGAGTATTCCTGGAGATGTTGTTTTCTTATCCTGATGGATAGTCCGTGCCCCGACTTGTGCGCCCTGAGTTTCGGCGACGAAACTCTTTTTAAGGGGGGAAGTATGTAATATCCGGGGGTAATTTTTTTTTTTGTTCGTGTTACTGTTGAGTTGTACGTATTCATTTGGAATTGTACAAGTGTTGTTGTTTGGACCGATACAATATATATATTAAAATATTTCGGGATCGAAATATTTTTATTGGTCGTCGGTTTGGTTTCGTCGTTTGGTTGTTGCTTGGCGAGTTTGGAATTTTGGCTAAGTTTATAGCCATAGCGTACGCTATCTGTGTAGCATTACGTACGCTAATTTGTTACGATTATGTACGTTACGCCCTGAGGTTACGTACGTAATGCGTGGTAGGTGGTGGGAACTTTCCTCGTAGTCAACTTTCGGGGCGAGGGTATCTTTGGGGTATGATTTATATATATATATATACACCAATTTTTGATTCCCCTCACGTGAATCTCTCTCATGCATTTTCCACTCATCTCCCTCATGCCATATTATATACATATATGATATATATATATATATATAATATATCATCATCATCATCACCTCATCAATCTCCCTCTCGCCAGCTCTCGTCCCCTCCCTCATTTTTTTTTTGCCATCTCTCCCTCTCGTTCCCTCTCATCTCTCCATCTCTTCCATTACATTTTTTTTCCGGCGAGATGGAGCTTGAGGACGGACGGGCCGGCTTCTCCATTTTTCAGGCGAGATGGAGCTTGAGTTCGCGGGCGGGCGGCTCACGGCCGGAGCTCGGCGGCGGCCAGTGGAATTTCCGAACCGGAAGGCTGCAAACCCGGTCGGCGTGTTCGGCATTTTTTCTTCTTTTTCGGCGAGACGGAGCAGGCACCAGCTTCTCCATTTTTCCGGGCGGAGCTCGGCGGCGGCCGATCGGAATTTCGGGTCGGGAGACATTATAAATCCGGTCGATATGAAGTATTCGGCATTTTCTTCGTGACGGAGCTCGGGCGTCCGGCGTTCTTCATGGTTTCGGCCATGGATGAGGTTCCGTTGTTTCCGGCAACCGGAGGTGGTTTTGTCCGGAACGGAAGGCGGAGCAGAGTCTTGACATTTTTCCGGCGAAGGTTGCCCGGCCGATCGACTTTTCCGGGTAAGCCTTTGTGTTGTGTGTTGTGTGTTGTGTGTGTTATATATATAAACTGTTATATATATACTGTGTGTAAGCTGTAATATATATATATATAGCGTGCGCTGTGTGTTGTGTGTAGCGTGAGTTATATGTGTTGGTGCAGTGTGTGTGTGTGTTTAAAGTGGGTATATATATATATTTATATATATATATATATAGATATTTTGGGTTGTATTGTATATATATTATTATATATATATGTAATATATATATATATATATTATATATATATATATACGTATGTATACGGATTAATACGAGTATAGTATGTGTTTGTGTGGGAATCGGGATTATCTATTGTGTTGTTTTCGGTCGATATCGTGTTATCGAATGAATTGTATTTCATTCAAGGTTGTTCGAGTGCTTGTGATTGACGGAGGACGCGTTGATTGATTCGTGGTAGGACGTTGATCGTGGAAGGACTTTCTCGCCTTCGGTTTGAGGCAAGTTTTATACTTGTACTGGTCAATGAGATTAATGTTATCATGTATGTGTATGAATGTGTGTATCATTTCGAGACTTGGTCTCTTTGTGATTTTGTTGATATCGAGGATTGTTTGATACGATACCCTTGACAAGTTATGCCAAATGTTATTGTTGTTCGTAAATGGCGATCCAAGGCATTGCGATACTTGTTGGTAATATTGTTGTCGATAGCGGTTCGCGGTATCGACATATCGATTATTGTTGATTGATGTTTCTTGAGATATTGTTGTCGATAGCGGTTCGGCATCGACATATCGATTGTTATTATTGATTGGCGTTCCATCAAGATATTTTTGTAGATAAATGCGTTATTGATATCAGTGTTTTTCAATTGATGTCATTTTGGCCGATTGAAGGCATTGACGTATTCGATTATCATCTTCGTTATCGGTAACCGATTAAAGGTGCCGAGACATCCGTTGTATAATTGTTATCGGTTAACCGTTCTGAAGGTAATCGATATATTGAATTGGGATTATCAAAGATAATTCCCATCCGTTGTATAATTATTATCAATTGTCCGCTCTAACGGTAATCGATATATTGAATTGGGATTATCAAATATAATTTCCACCCGTTGTCAAAAAGATAATTCCCATCCGTCGTATAATTGTTATCGATTGGCCATTCTACGGTAATCGAAGTATTGAATTGGGATTATCAACGATAATTCCCATCCGTTGAATTATTATTATCGTGTTGACCGATTCAAGGCAGCACACTATTATTCTTGTGAACTCGGTAATTTTGTGATCTTTGAAGGTTGAGAATTTCCCAGTATTTGTGTTGTGATCGTTGCTCGTGTAAATCGGTCCTTAGGGATTTTGATCCCAGAATGGTTGTTTTGAATATCGTTGGTCGTGTCGATCTTTCATTATTCGTGTCATCGTTCACTTGGTGAGTCGTATAATCGGTATTGGATATGTTATCCTTTGAGTTTCATTGTCATGTTGTATCGTGGCATTAGGGTCATCTTGGCGTGCAGTTGGTATGTGTAGGATTTTCATGTCGGGCACATTTAAGTCGTGTGTTGGTTGTTGGCCTCACATTGGGTGTGCACACGAGTTGTTGGCTTCGTGAGACTGATTAGGTACAAGACCACACGTGTATTCGATCGATACTCGTTGGTGGCTTGTGCACGGACACATTTCCATCCCGGGCGTAGTGTGGCGCCATTCTTTGAGCCGTACAATTTTTGATCGTTCATAGACCATGTTTGATTGGATGTGTTCGATGTTTTGTGATTGAGCGTTCATACGCCCGAGGGTATGTTCGACGGTCAGGTTTGTTTCTTTGAGATCTGTATTGTGATGATTCTGACTTGGTGCATTCGGCTTTCAGGCCATCGTGATATTTTCTGACTTTGGGGCTGTTCGGCTTTCGAGCCATCGTGATATTTTGGCGGCTTAACATTCGGCTTCGAGGCCATCGTGATATTTTGGCGGCTTGGTGAGGGCTTTCGAGCCATTGTGATGTAACGGTATTTCCGTTTGAGCCTTCGGGCATTGTGATCCTTATTTATTTCGGCGTTGGATTGATTTACCTTCGGGTAATGTATTGTTGTGTTCTATATTGATGATTCGCCGTTGGGCACTTATGTTCTAATCTATTGAGCGGTATTGATCGTATGCCATGGGCATAGTGTTCCACGAATGCTCGATTCTTACTTTGGTTTGTGAGCATCTCGTACTACCATTGTTGTACTATTTATTACGCCTTTGGATGCATATCATGTTGTGCATGTACTTGATATTCATTATCTTTGGATGGTGACCCCGTGGCGGAACATGTTTTCATGTTTTAGGTACTTGCGAGGAGAGAGTTGAGACACAGGGGCATGACGATGGCGACGAGGCATTCGAGCGATACTAGTCCGAGATATTTTGGTGTTCATGTTGGTCAGATAGTTGGAGTACTCCATTTTTGTTCAGTCGTTGTCATTTTGTATTATCCGAGCAAGGCTCGTGGACGTTGTTGTATTTTTATTTTGGCCATGTAGGCCCATTCTTGTCGTTGAAATTCCATATCGGGATAGTATGTCGGACGTCATGGTAGGGTCTGTGATTTCCTATTTTGGTCAGTTTGTTGTATTTTAGTCGTGTTCGCCTGGTGGATCACCAGAGGTGGGGTCCACGGCACTGTAATAACCCAATGGGATTTGGGGGTGTTACACAAGGGTCCAACATTCGATTCCAAATTCAATCTTAAATACGGTTACAAGTTTCCTCCTTGTAAATTCATAATATAAACCAATTACCGGTTATCATTATCAATCCGGACGATCCGATTAATTCAACATCATAAATAACCATATTCCAAAGGTTTCAAATAATTAAATTATCCGAATTGAACACTTATTCAATAAGTATGAATTTCCAAATTCAAACATGGATAATAATTCTCATCAAACTCGAAATCATATTCGTATTACTATACGAATATTGTACCAAATCACATAACTTAGTTCTAGATATGAATATTCCATATTCATATATAAAACACCAACACCTTAAAACGTATTCATCAAATCAATGATCAATTCATCTCGACATTAAGGATTTTATAATATATTCGATTCCAACTTCAACTCCAAATACGAAGACAAAACTCCTTCTTGTTCATACTTGTAAATTCGTAGAAAACAATTTACCGATTATTATCGTGAATAATCACATTCCAAATTATCCGAAATCCTTCCAAAATCATAACATGTAACTCAAGAGTTCTTCAAGAACACGAATTATCCAAATTCACGTTCATAATCCATAAAACAACATAAAGTTTTCTAACATCTAAACAACCCTTAATCATAATTCAAGGTGTATATAATCATGTCCTTCAACATATACTTCTCATAACATCATGATTCGCAACAAACCACCAAGAACATCGAGAATACTACGATTCCATAATCATAACAACATAATCGAATCATTTGATCACCAATTCATTATCTTCCTTTAACAAAATTCCCATAAATACCAAGAATCATCACAAAAATATCATTTCCATCACCATTCATACGAAAACGTGTAGAATTTTTCAAGTTCTACTCATTGAGACATTTCATCGAACACTTTGAAGGCATAGTCCAATTCAATCGATTATTCAAAGAAATACTCGAATCCGATCCACAAAACTTCAAGAACAACGAATAATCTCAAGAATACAACAAGATTCCATCAATAATCTGAGTTAAAACGAATCAAATCGGCCAAGACATCAAGAAACTTCAAAAATATCCAAAACCAAGTGTTTAGGTGTTCTTACCTTCGATCCGGGTGGAAGATGATGTTAATCCATGATTCCAACTTCCAAAACATGTTGCTAGATGATGATATTACTCAAATCCATCCACTTTGATGAAGAAATCTCCAAAAGCGAAGAAAACATGAAAATGGCGGATGACTCGGTCGAGGCCTTTAAATAGGCGGAACTGCCGGGACGCTTACGTCGTAACGGCCGGGCCCTTACATGCGTATCGGCCATGGCGAAGTCTGCCGATTACAGCCGGAACACTTACGTGCGTAACGGCCGGTGGCTTACGTGCGTAGCGGCCCTACGGCCGTGGCAAGCGCTTGCCTTACGTACGTAATCGGCCAGTCCTAGCCATCCCTGCGGGTCACTGCCGACCGTGATCGGCCATCCATGCGAATCACTGCCGACCATGCTCGGCCATGCCAACGAGTCACGACCGGCCATGCTCGGCCATCCAGGTCATCTCGGCTACGACTCGGCCAGCCGCCCCGTAACGTACGTAACACTTATCCCGTTGCGTACGTAATACGTACGTTGACTTGCTACAGTATAATACTCATATTACGTACGTAATACACCTTGTATAACGTACGTAACTCCATCCGTTGACTCATCTGTCCACATCTGCGCCGAAAGCTGCCGACCACGGGCCCCACTGTCCGATTCCTCTTGTTACGTACGTTATGTACACTATATAACGTACGTAAGCTAACACATTTTACGTACGTAAGCTCCAAGGCTTAACGTACGTAATGGCTTTTATACTTAGCCAAAATCCAGTGTTCTGTCAGAAGCGTCTCGGCGTACAAAATCTGATCATACGGCATCTTGAATACACATACCGAATCGAAACTATTCTCATACGGTATACGATATCGAATCGGTTCAACGATACAACATATCCACGAATATATCATCGATCAAAAGCGATAATCACACGGTATAACTGTCTCGGTTCTCAATTTATTTTATCCATACTGTATAGATACCAAACTATACAGTATATCTCAGATAAAATAACGCGAAAAATTTATACTGAAAATCCGGGTATTACATACTACCCCCCTTAAAATAAGTTTCGTCCTCGAAACTTGCAACCTGTCGCCAACAACAGATAAATCCAAAATTTCCAACTCATCATGAAAACAATCAAGCGTCGCCACAAGCGAAATAACCAAACCAATATACTTACAGGTGCGTGAAGCCGATGATCTCCCGTGATACTAGCACACGACTCCCACATAAAGTCTCAAAACAATACCAACACACGCCAATATCACACATAGCAGTTTGAAAAGAATCTCAAAAATTTTGGAAACTCCAAAAATCGATTTGACTCAAAAGTCAGAAAAACTCATTTTCAAAAATCACGCTACTACCATACCGGTAAAGCCACATAACACACATGCAGGTTTCACAAAACCCAAGCTCGATACCATCTTACGTAACACCCCAAAACCATCAGGGAAATTACAGTATTTGTGGGTCCATGTAGGAACCCACCAGGCTAAAAACTATTTACAAAACCAATTCAAAAGCACCAAAAGGCCGATGACGGTAATATTTTAAATACTCAAATATTTTCAAAAGCATAATTTTGAAATACCGTCATAAAATACCATTTGAAAATACAAGGCGAAATTCCAAATCTCGACAGTTCAAAGTGTACGTTAAGCCACCCCTTAAACGTACCGATAAAATAATTTGGGAAAAAGAGTTTGACAAAAAATAACCCAAGTTCGTAAAATGCCAAAAAGCCCTTTTTAAAATACACACACGCAACGGATAAAGATACCGAAAAGCCATTTTGAGATATACACGCAGCGGATAAATGCAGTTCAAAATACACATTTGCAGCGGAAATGAATAACCAAAAAAGAAATACTCGATACTCCAAAACATGCCACCGCCAGTATCACATTGGGAAGCTCATCCCTTCACGACCGCTACTAGCTGGATCTTCGAGTACCTAAAAATAAAGCCCACGGCAGTCGACCACAATACTCAATAATGATACCGATCACATCATCATAAATAATTACATACCAATGTAATAATCTGTAAGAATACTACCAACGTAATCTTACCGCTATAACCTTACCAATCCATAACAATCGATCCTTACCATAATCCACATTTCGCATCCTCGAATGACGAAATGAACTTAACAACAATTATCATCTTGTATTCCAAAAATACCAATAATCCTCAAAACATCATCAAAACTCATAAGTGCGGAGATAATCGATTTGTGCCAAATCTGTCCGTCGGATTACACAATCAAATCTCAACATGTATAAACCAATAGTACCCAACATATATGTAGATCAACTACCATATGATAATGATAACAAATCCCGAACATCGACGTACAGTCTGAATGCTTATACGATCAATAACCAGATCAACCAAAACATCACTGAGAATATCATCGACATGATAGCTCCAATATGACCAACGAAGGATCAACGATGACTGAGAGTACCCTCAACAAGGTAAACTACAAACACCATCAACAAAGGATCAACTATAACTGAGAATACCCTCAACAAGGTAGACTCCAAATGATCAACAAAAGACCAACAATAACCGAGAATACCCTCAACAAGGTAGACTCCAAATGATCAACAAAGGACCAACAATAACCGAGAATACCCTCAACAAGGTAGACTCTAAATGATCAACAAAGGACCAACAATAACCGAGAATACCCTCAACAAGGTAGACTCCAAATGATCAACAATAATGGATCTCAAGAAATAACTCATTTATCGAACATACCCCTCGGGCGTATGAACAACCGATCCAAACCGTCGAACATATCCGATCATACATGGACTATGAGCGACCCAACAATATGGCTCAAAAGATGGGCGTCATAGTCGCCTATCCAGGAAATGTCCGTGCACAAGCCACCCCGGGTATCGATCAAATACACGTGTGGTCTTGTACTTAATTAGCCTCACGAACTACGTCTCGTGTGCACGGTTCAATGCGGAAATATCCACGCATAACCATCATGTGCCCGGCTAAAAATCCTACACAATAACCAATCAGCACGCAGATATGACTCCAGATATGTCACGATGCAACATGACAACGAAACTCAAGAATTACGTATCCAATAAGGATCAAAAGACTCACCGAAGTGAACAACAACAGACTGACAATGAAAAGTCGACATGACTAATCAATATCCAAAACATCAATCCTGGGATCATCATCCCCAAATGAATGACCAACATGATCTACGATCTCAAATAAGGTACCATCCATTCAATACCAATAACCCTTCATCCCGATACTTATGTCATCACGATAATTATCCTCGATATCCGATATTCTATATCCTTGACCAAAAATAACTCACGTCTTCCCTGAACACAATTAAATCATATACCTTATGATTTAATACAACCAGAGCACGATATACAAACCATTATCCCGACAACTTACATTTCTAACAACATTGCTATACGAATCATAAATGAAATGAAAACGAAACCATTCATCAAGTATTATAAACTGAACAAGTATAAACTTGCCTCGATACCGATACCACGAAGGCCGTTACCAAAATCCATTGCCTTTGTCTACGAGCTCCTCAGCCCCGACCAAAAGCAATCTACGAACTCTTTAGCCTCAACCGCAACTCAACGGTCATAATCCACGATCAAAACATCACAACCTATTACAATAACCGATTAACACACATTCGATAAAAATCAATAACCGACATACTCAACCAACAAACTCAACGGTTCAACGAAACCTCGATCATATACATAATACCAAATAATCCAACTCAACAAATACGAACCCATATCCACGATACAAGCCGTAACTCGATGATCACAAATAACAATCAATGACCGATCAACAACGGTTCTACAATATCCCGATTAAACACATATCCAAACAACCCAAACCAATCAAATACGAATTCAAAACCACAACACGATTCCACAATCCGAAAGATCATATCAATAATCAATTTAAACCAACAAGGGTCTAACATTACCGATTCCAAATTCAATCTTAAATACGGTTACAAGTTTCCTCCTTGTAAATTCATAATATAAACCAATTACCAGTTATCATTATCAATCCGGACGATCCGATTAATTCAACATCATAAATAACGATATTCCAAATGTTTCAAATAATTACATTATCCGAATTGAACACTTATTCAATAAGTATGAATTTCCAAATTCAAACATGGATAATAATTCTCATCAAACTCGAAATCATATTCGTATTCCTATACGAATATTGTACCAAATCACATAACTTAGTTCTAGATATGAATATTCCATATTCATATATAAAACACCAACACCTTAAAACGTATTCATCAAATCAATGATCAATTCATCTCGACATTAAGGATTTTATAATATATTCGATTCCAACTTCAACTCCAAATACGAAGACAAAACTCCTTCTTGTTCATACTTGTAAATTCGTAGAAAACAATTTACCAATTATTATCGTGAATAATCACATTCCAAATTATCCGAAATCCTTCCAAAATCATAACATGTAACTCAAGAGTTCTTCAAGAACACGAATTATCCAAATTCACGTTCATAATCCATAAAACAACATAACCCGATGTTTTCTAACATCTAAACAACTCTTAATCATAATTCAAGGTGTATATAATCATGTCCTTCAACATATACTTCTCATAACATCATGATTCGCAACAAACCACCAAGAACATCGAGAATACTACGATTCCATAATCATAACAACATAATCGAATCATTTGATCACCAATTCATTATCTTCCTTTAACAAAATTCCCATAAATACCAAGAATCATCACAACAATATCATTTCCATCACCATTCATACGAAAATGTGTAGAATTTTCCAAGTTCTACTCATTGAGACATTTCATCGAACACTTTGAAGGCATAGTCTAATTCAATCGATTATTCAAAGAAATACTCGAATCCGATCCACAAAACTTCAAGAACAACGAATAATCTTAAGAATACAACAAGATTCCATCAATAATCTGAGTTAAAAAGAATCAAATCGGCCAAGACATCAAGAAACTTCAAAAATATCCAAAACCAAGTGTTTAGGTGTTCTTACCTTCGATCCGGGTGGAAGATGATGTTAATCCATTATGCAAACAAATGTTCTCATCCCAAAGTCCAAAGATTGCCTGAGGCCGAGCAACAAGAGAGAGATGAAAGAAGACGTGCTTGGAAAGACAAGCTCAAGGACCTGATTGGAGAATCAGAAGCCTCCCCCACACCATCGAATCAGTGAGAATGTCTTGGTGGTCAGAAAGTGATTCATCGGCGATGAGTTCGATGATAAAGCATACATTTTCTTTATGGCTAATGATGTTCCGGTAGGTGAATGCAGCGACGATGAGGTAAGTTCTACCTAAGTTAGTCCATCTAAGGCATCTCATACTTTCGAAAATATGATGAATGAGTTTAAAAACATTCAAAGGCCCATGAGACTCTAAAAGCGAGAATATACGGCTTCAATTAACAAATCTAGAAATTTGAAAGATGAAAATGACTTCTTTGAAAATAAATTATGAAAATATGTCTCTTGATTGTGAAACCAGCAAAGTCGATTTTGAAAAACTCATGGAGAGCAATCATCAACTTGCTCATGAACTAAATGAGGTTAAAACCCATAATGAGAGCAAGACAAATGATTTGGTTCTACTACAAACCAAAATTACAACTCTCGAGAAGCGAAGCGAACTTGAGACCATTAAAGTCTTTTGAAAAATCGTCAAAGAATGGAAGAAATTACAACCTTTGGGCAACACGCTCATGATAAAAGTGGATTAGGATACGGCTCATGTTCGAATAAAGGTAAAACTAGTCTTGTGTTCGTCAAGAGTGTGGAACACATTCGAGAATCGGAAGATACTCCTAGTCCCATAAAGGAACCTGCTGTCTGAGAAAACCGAAGGCTGCAATTCCGCCCCCACAACTCTACTATTCGAGGCAGTGGAACCAACGACCACTCGGAAGGCGTAATCTGACATGCTCCACAAGCATATCATCAAAGCCGACATTCATTCGGAAGAAAGCGGTATCCAACCACCAAAGGCCCGCACGGCGGTACCCTCGGTACGGTGCGCCTAGGTATTGGATACGAGCCTTATCCCTCAAGGCAGATGCGGTGCGGTATCAACAACGGCATTGGGAATCCAGTGGAGACCCGGAAGACAAGGCTGTTAGGCCTAAGAAAATGGCTCCACCTCCTGAAGCGGCACTCGTCTTTGGAATAATAATAATAACCACAGATCTTACATGCATAGTAATTATCATGATTATAACAACTACGGATATGCCCCGTAGATATCGCAATCTTGTCGAGTACATCCTACGATAAACCAATTCTTTGTCGGGAAAGTCTGGGTACCTAAAGGAACTAACATATATGGACCCAAAAATCAAAGGGGACCTAAATCTACCTAATTTCTTTGTTACAGGACATTCTAGAGGAGGATACAGTACTTCGATAGTGGATGCTCTCGTCACATGGTGGAGATAGGAGCAAGCTATCGATTTTGTAGAAGGTCGCGGTCCAAAAGTTCGCTTCGGTGATAAGTCTAAATGAAGAACAAGAGGAAAGGAAACCTACTTGTCGGAAATTCAAGGTCACCGATGTTGCATATGTTGAAGGCTTACAATATAATCTACTTAGTATTAGCCTTGATTACGTGATAAACGGTTCTCGGTGAAGTTCTATATAGATCATTTGTAGAGTCAAGAACACCCAAACCAAGGAAGTTGTGCTTACGAAGCGAGATCGGGTAATATGTACATTGTTATTTGGAAGCCTATGAGCTCCTCAATTCCATGTTTTGTTGCCAAAGGCACTGCAGATCTTAGCTGGTTATGGCACAAGAGGATGTCTCACGTCAACTTCAAGACGATCAACAAGCTCTCAAGACAGGGTATGGTTAAGGTTTGCCAGATGTGTCATTCAAGAAGGATAGCGTCTGCGTACCATGCCAAAAAGGCAAGCAAATCAAGTCAACCCTGAAAAGCAAATCCTACCTTTCAACCCAAAGAGTGTTGGAAATGCTACACATGGATCTCTATGGACCTGTAGACCCAGTAAGTTTGGGAGGTAAGAAATATTGCATGGTTGTTGTTGATGACTATTCCAGGTATGCTTGGACGATCTTTCTTAGCAAGAAGAAGGAAACAACATCAAGGCTTCCCGAGCTCCTGAGGAAGTTGCAAAATGAAAAAGCATCGAGTATCGTGTGCATTCGTTCCGACAGAGGTACTGAATTTACTAACCGCTTTATAGAGCAATACTGTTCGGAGAATGGAATACAGCACGAATACTCAGCTGCCCGTACACCTCAACAAAATGGTGTTGCCGAGCGAAAGAATAGGACGTTGAAAGAAGCAACACGGACAACGATTGCCGCAAGCAAATTGCCACAGCGTTTCTGGGGTGAAGCAACCAATACAGCGTGCTACACTCAAAACCGTTGTATCGTCAACAAGCACCACAACAAAACAGCTTATGAGGTATGGAATAACAAAACCCCATTAGTTTCGTATTTTCACATTTTTGGATGCAGGTGTTATGTATTGAACAATGGGAAGGACCAACTTAGAACCTTTGATGAAAAATCAGATGAAGGAATATTCGTAGGATACTCCTCCGTCAGCAAAGCTTTCAGAATCTTTAATAAAAGGAGGCTGACGATCGAGGAATCAGTTCATGTAGTGTTCGACGAACCACACCATGACCCTACAGGAGTAGATGATATCACTCAGGACATTCACCATTTATCTATATTGGATCCACCTACACCCATAGAACCTGTAGTTGATTTAGAAATCAACCCCGCAGCTGTAAGAATCGATGTGGATGAAGGCGATCTTGTCAAGTGAAGCTGTACCCACGAAACTTTACGTCTGATGCGGGATCTGAACTAGAACCCGACCAGAAGATGGTTGAGAGATCACCCGCAAGAGCTGATCATTGGAAACATTAATGCCGGTGTTTCTACTCGTAGGAGAATACAGAGTACACAAGGAAATGTACTTTGTGCACAAGAAGAATCTAATGCTGAAGTTTCACAGTTTCCTGAATGGAAATATCAATCCGAACTTAGGAGACTCAATATGTGCACTATCGCCGTATTCTTAGCCCAGTCCGAACCTGTTTCGACCATAGACGCTCTTAACAACTCTCATTGGATAACATCTATGGAAGAAGAGCTTAACGGTTTCAAAAGAAACAATATATGGTATCTTGTACCCAGACCGACACACCAATCGGTCATAGGAACCAAATGGGTATTTCGAAACAAAAAGGATCGAAATGGACTTATCATAAGGAACAAATCCAGACTAGTAGCACAAGGCTATTGTCAGGAAGAAGGAATCGACTATGATGAAACCTTCGCCCCTGTAGCGAGACTAGAAGCCATTAGGATATTTTTAGCCTTTGCCGCCCATAAGAGTTTTATCGTATACCAAATGGACGTCAAGAGTGCTTTCCTGAATGGAGAACTTGCAGAAGAAGTTTATGTTGAACAACCACCAGGGTTTGCCAACACAGACGGTATCGATCTATTTTGCAGGCTAAGGAAAGCGCTGTACGGACTTAAACAAGCCCCTAGAGCACAGTACGAAACCACCTGTCCCGATATCTAACCAACAACGGATTTGAGAAAGGTCTTTGTCGACAAAACCTTGTTCAAGATACAGAAGGTGATGACCTTCTAATGGTACAAATCTATGTCGATGATATTATTTTTGGTTCAACTAACCTTGCTCTATGTCAAAGGTTCTCACATCTCATGCAAAGTAAATTTGAAATGAGTATGATGGGGAACTTAGTTATTTCCTAGGTTTTGCGAGTAAAGCGATTTGCCTACGGTATATTCATCAACCAGAGAAATACGACAGGAACTTCTCAACAAATTTGGAATGAACACTTCCAAATCCTCGCCAACCCCATGAGCACTTTTGTGCAAATTAGTCTTGATGAAGCCGGAAAGCCGTTTGACCAATCACTCTACGGGAAGCTCATTGGTTCGCTCCTGTACCTAACGGCTAGCGAGCCCGATATCGATTTCTTTGTTGGAGTGTGTGCGAGATACCAAGTTGCACCTAAGGAATCACACTTCAATACGACTAAGCGAATCTGAAGTACATTAAAGGCAGTCGATGCGGGGTGTGGTATCTAAGGAAGGCGGATTCGATTTAGTTGGATCTGACGACTCGGATCTCGGAGGTGCAAGCTAGATAGGAAGAGTACAAGTGGAACTTGTCACTTTCTCGGACCTAGACTCGTTTCTTGGTTCGATAAGAAGCAATTGGCTAACTCTCTTTCCACGGTGAATCAGTACTATCTTCTTTGGTAGGCTGCTGTGTATGCGAATCCTTTGGATGCGGCAACAAGCTGTCGATTATGGAATCGATGCTAGAGAGACTCGATCATGTGTGATAGCACGAGTGCAATTGCAATCACGCACAATCTGTTTTGCACTCGTGCACTAAGCATATCAACATGAAGCATCATTTTATCGGGAATCATGTCGAGAACAAGGATGTTCGCACGGAAAAAGTTCATACGAGACATCCGGTGGCGACATCTTCACCAAGCCTCTCGACACGGCAAGATTCAACATGCTCGAGCAGGTGGGAATACTACGGCCCGGACTCCTGTAAGTAAATTTCTTGTTTTCACTCAACAATTGAGGGGAATGTTGTAAGACCCGTGAATACGATATCAACATTAATTATCGTACACTCGGAATCATCAATACGATCTTGTAGCGAGGAACGCATATGAATCCTACGGTGGTGTGTGCAATAATTGGGGAATCTTGTAGGACCCATGAATACGACATTAATCGAATATTCTTTGTATGGAATTCAAAACCTATTAGTACCTTTTTAAGAGGCAGCTGTATCGGCGGAGAACAGCACATGCTATAGGATTTCGATTTGGTATATAATATAATATTATTTCCTTTTAAAATAATTTTTGTCCACGTGCCCTGTTTTTATGTCAAACGTCATGTTCATTAAATGCCTTACACGACATCTGGACAACTGAATCTCAAAAGCCGCGATGTTTTTAAATTGTTTATTATTTTTAAACCGCCGTTTTAGGCATTTAGGGTATCAACCTATGTCAGAAGTGGGACCCGCTGTATTTTAAAACCTTTTAATGGATTAGCGTACCAGTTACACTCAATCCATCCTAACCGTTGATTTCAAAACCGGTTCCCATCCCTTAAAATCTGACCATTCGTACTCTGCAAAACCCTATTTCGCCGCCCAAGTATAAAAGGACTGTATCTGCCATTAGAGACTCTTTACGCTTTCTGCAATTACAAGAGTTCTCAAGCAAGCGACTACATATTTTTACGCCTATTCATGCGAATTTTATTGTTTTCTTCCACCTTTGTTTTAAGAAAACATCAATGGCTAGTCAATCTTCTTCCCTGTTACGAAGAAATCCTCCAACATCATTGATGGCGGATCTTCTCAAACTGTCATCATCGGCGTATTCTCTCGGAAACCAACGACTCGAGAACCGATGGAGTATATCATTACTCGTCTTGAACAACAAGGTCTCTATCGCCGGGAGCAAGACCGCCGACAAATACGACGCCCATCTGGTTGAGGAATTCTACCTCAACGCCGCCGTCCGTTTTCTGTCACTAGCCCGGGGAGGACATGTTGCGACATCACTGCAATGATCCAAGGAGTGGAAATCTGCATCAATCGTGATCTACTCCGGAGAATCTACAGTGCCCTAAGCGGCTGACCATGGACCAACTTGAGGCGTTCGGGTCTCAAGAGCTCATTACCAAGTTTTATGGACTTTTTACGGGTCCAAAGTGGTTGATATGGTGACAACCACTTGTCACAAGAAAAATTTTCTTCTTCATTTTGTTTATCTTCATGACTTTTGCTCGGGATCATTGAAAACCGAGGCAGTGCGTTCGAGATGTGCACGAATTTATGGTTGAGAATGATGGTAGCTATTTTGACTGTGAAAAGGTCAATTGGTGCCAAATCATTCTCAAGCGTCTTCAAGAAGAGGTGTGCAAACCGCCACCCCAAAAGAAATCCTTTGGTTTAATCTTTGAACTACATTCGGCGAAGTGCGGTGTGTGCAATCCGCCGATGCAAAGAAAAATAGCTCGAGGATATACTTAGGAGGTGTCAAACCCACTACGTATAACCGAGCACAATGCATTGCAACCACCCGAGAACCGAGGCACATGCCTATTTACGCCAACCCAAGAGATGAAACCGTGAAGGTCCCGAAATGGAATCTTCAAAGAAGCGGCGATCTCACGGCAAGAAACACTCTGTGGTGAGAAGTCGAAGAGACTCGGGAGGCTCTCAAAAATCAAAGCCAAGCACTCCGAGGATGTCTCGCCGTGGCGCAACCCATTGATAAAGAACCCGGGGCCCAACCCCTGTGGAAGAGGTGTCTCTCTTGCATCGACGGTAGATCCCGAGCCTTTGGCGGCTCGACGGATATAGAGACATACGCAGCGCTCAAGACTTTAGCGAGTGGTGCCCATTCGGAGCCAAAAGCTACTTCTCCTCTGCGGGATCCACACCCGTCACGGGATCGATTTCCTTGAGGCACCATCCCTGCAAGGAGTCCATCTTCGTCGAGGATCCCATACCTGTCACGGGAATCCCTCGAAACATCGTCTCAGGGCGTTATTGAAGTCCCTCCCGACTCGATCATAAATCAAACACTTCTTTCGGTTCAAATTGAACACGCGTCGAAAGATTTACGCAATGGAAAGGCTACGAGGCTAGCTCCGTCGACACCTTTGTACAATTGGAGCGATTGGAGCCACGAAGAAGATTCGTCTCGAGTAATGAGACTCAGCGAAATTGAGGCCTGCCCGATGGGACAACGCCTCTTGCAAGGATCTAATTGAAAGCCACTGCTGCACAAATCGCGCCCGAAGAAAAGGAAAGAAGAAGTCGAGGATTCTCCCATTAATCGAAAGATGGCGACGATCATGACTCGAGGCGGCGGCGGCGATGCTCTTCAAGCGAGTGCGAGAATGAGTCGTGAAGAGCTGGCTTGAGACGCCTCTCCACCCGGAAAAGGCGAAGGGCCTTCTACCGAGGCCAATCCCCCTTCGCCACGGTAGGAGAACATTCCCGAACAAGAGGAATCGGTCCCTCCGATCGAGGAAGTCCAAGAAATTTTGGAGCAGGCACCCAAGCTGCTGCGGCCAGAAGCTATTCCCGCAAGCCAACAGGAGGATTCGGTCCCTCCTGCATCCATGATTGCCGAAGAACCTTCGCCACGGGGCGCTTGAACCGGCTATCGCCGAACCACGGGAAAGTGCTCCGCCCCTTCAACAATGGAATCAGGGGCGGTGCAGAACACGAGGATGTCCAACTTCCTTCACGTCCATCCGTGAATATAAGAAGATTGAGCGGCGCTGCAGACTTCCCAACCGAACTCTCCGATCTGCTGCACGAAAAGAGCGCTGCGAGCTCTTGGCCTTGAGAATGTATTTATCGAGACGCGATGGCGCTCTATCTTAGTTGAAAAGGCCTTTGAATTGGATGCACACCTCTGCCGTCGAAGAAATGACCACTCTTCAACACGAAGTATCTCGAGTTGTCGACGCATTCATTCTTTTGCGAAGTCTTCAAGCAAGCCTTGAAGATCATGGAAGATAAGCGGGAGCAAGCTGCTGAAGGAAGAAGCTACAAAGACAAGGATAGCTAAAGCCAAGACCGCTTGTGCAATGATTGAGAACGACTCTCAGCTGCGTGCTCACGACAAATGCATTCAAGAAATGTCGCGAGACTCTTTCCTCCCTTGTTGAAAGAATGACCCGGCCATCGAGACCAAGCAGGGCGCCGCTCTTGAAATCTTTGCAAAGTCTTGATGAAGCCAAAAAGGGGAAGAGGCACGAGAAGGCGCAAGGAGAATAAAGTGCAACAAGAAAGGGAATTTGAAATTTGCTCGAAACAGTATCTCTGCCGAATTGAACAAGTGGCACCTCCATCCCATAGTTTTAAAATTTCGGGCTCAGGCCAGAATTCCATGATCCCAATGTCCCTTGGCAAACTCTTATTCAAAGACCTTTGGAAATTAAATGCCGACCAACCGCCTTATTTGCCAAGCGAAGTGAAGCCTTTGGAGGAAGAATGAACTGATGAGATATTTTGTCAGACTCATCAGGGAATCCGCCATCTTCAAAAATTATAAAACGTTAGCGGAAGCGGCAAATAAGTTTACGAAGATGCTAGAAGAAGGTAAACTCCCTCTCCAAATCGAAATGAAATCAAAACATAGAAGAGGAGATTGGGTCACCCATCCAGAAGATTGGATACTTGCCTTTGATCGTTCATATGAAGGAAGAGCGATTTACCAGGATCGAGGCAATGATTCACTTCAAAACTGGTGGCGCGGCACCGAGAACGAACCCGGAAAAAGACCATGGAGGCATGCGGATTATAGATAAGGAGATGAAATTTACGTATATTATTTTTGTTTTTGTAATTACTATTCGAAACAGCAAACTTTGCTTTGTACTCAATCATTTTGAATATCAATAAAATAGTTTGTTTGTCTTGAAAGATTACAACTCGTAATCTACTGTGTTAATGTATGATTACTTAAAATTGTTTGATAAAAATCTAAAGTTAGATAAACTTGATTGAAAAATACGCTGTACGAACTAGTCTACGAACAGTTCATAATTTCAGTTGTAAACTTAGAATACATTGTAAGATTGAGCCTGCGCGCCAATCATAAGGCTTAAGTTGTAATAAATCTCAAAACTGTATCGAACGTGCCTGCGAGCAGTTCATTATTGTAGACTAAGTCACTAAGTCAGACCTTTTGACCAAAGACCAAGAAATCTGCCAGAAGTCATCAAAGAAGAATGCTTCATGAAGAAGGTTTTGGCATCATCAAGAAGACTCGAAGAGTTAAGAAAGGTAGTCTTGGCAAATTGTCAAAAAGGGTGAAATTGTTGGGAAAACAAAGACCCTGTATCGAAACAGCCGGGATACTCGAATCCCTGTATCGAATGTTATTTAGAGGTTTTGACATATATGCCAATCCGAATACAGAAGGAAACTGTATCGAAGCTTTGAGGCTTTATTCTATATCGAAGACCTGCCTCGAATCAGCATAAAGTGAAGCTCGTCATTACAGCAAGAAGACTTGTAAAAAGCCAAAGTATGGAAACTGTCTCGATGCTCAAAATACAGTTATCTTCCATATTGTTCACAAAAGGACAAGAAAGAACACAAGTCAAGTCCCGTTGAACAAAGAAGTATTTAAATACTCAAGGATAAAGTATTTAAATACTGCCAGTCTTCAGATCTTCAGAATCCCGCGAAATCCGGATCATGTCATATTCCCGTTGAAGTAAATCTTATTCAAACGGATACATCTCAACGGATACTTTCTTCAGAGACTATATATATCCTTGAAGACATTGAAGATCAGTTACCCAAGTAACCTAATACTCAAGCTATCAAAGTTATCATCTGAGCAAACATATCTCCAAAGCATACTGCAATTAAGAACGAAAGAGATATACAGTGCTCAACATCAAGAACAACCATCATCAGCTCAAGAACTTTAAAGCTGCTGTTCTTACAGTTACCTACCTTTTACCTCTGTGTAAAAACCGAGCTCTGTGTGAACTCAACAAGTTATTCGACTGTGTGGGACGAATAATTACGAAGCTTTTGTACTGTGTGTGAAGAAGCTATTCTAGAAGCAATCTTTTAACAATATGTGTGATCGGTTGAAAGCGACATTCTTTGTATCAATCTGTGTGAACGATACAAGGATAGGTTTGTTTATAATTACGTAGTTGTGTACGCAGTAATTATAATAAACTTTTCACTCCTGTGTGGAGGACCAGTGGACGTAGAGGGGTTTACCTCGAACCACTTTAATTACTGTGTTATTTACCTTCAGCTTTTACTGTTTTAAATTACTGTGATATATTATGTATACACCAAATACTTCGTTGCTGTATCCACGGCAACTAACTGTATCCAAGACTTCCGCTACGCACTCAGATTTAGATTCCGTACAGTTTGTTGTTTAAACTATTTTCCAAACTGTATCCAGTATACTTAAGTGGCCAACATAACTCTAAAGCCTAGCTTTTACAAAACTGAGCATTCCCACATCATTTCCTATTAGTAGAATGTCATCTACATATAGTTCTAAGAATGTGATCTTGCTCCCACTAACCCTCTTGTATACACAAGGTTCCTCTTCATTTTGCACGTAGTCAATCTCTTTGACTGTCTCGTTAAAACGAAGGTCTCAACTACATGAAGACTACTACAGTCCATTTCATGGAGTCTACATCCACCATTGCTAGGTCATTGGTCGCGGGTCGGTCTCTTATTTATCACCTGGAACCTCGTGGAAAACCAGTTCCTCCAAGTGCATAAAACTATACCTCTCAGGTAAATGAGACACCCTACTTGACCTACGAGGTGGTTGTACTTGTGTTATAGAAGGTTCAGTTCCATTTTCTTGCACAGGCGTCTCCTGATGAGTTTCATTGTATTCTTCTAAAGAAATATTGCTACCTGCTCCGCCTTCCTGAATGAACTCTTCTTCCAGGAAGTGTGCATGCAAAGCAATAATGATCTTTCGATCTTTGGGCATGTAGAATAGATAACCCATCTTCTCAGATGGGAATACAATAAAACGTCTCCTCACGGACCTAGCTTCCAACTTCTCCACATTAGTCTTCTAGACATAGGCGGGACATCCCCAAATCCTAATATAATTAAGACTTAGTTTCTTACCCTCTCCACATCTCATGTGGAGTTTTAGGAACGAATTTGGAAGAACATTTGTTCATGATGTAAGTGGCAGTCAGGAGTGCATACCCCCACAGGTAAATCGGTAAGTCATTATAGCCTAGCATGGAACGGACCATGTCTAAGAAGGTCTGGTTCCTTCTTTCTGACACACCATTTAACTAAGGAGTGCCTGGAGGTGTTAGTTGTGATACTATTCCATGTTCCTTCAGGAACTTGTCAAACTCCATACTCATATCCTCTCCACCTCGGTCCAACCGAAGTGCTTTGATATGATTTCCAGTTTGTTTCTCGACTAGGGCCCTAAATTCCTGGAATTTCTCAAAGGCCTCGGATTTATGTTTCATTAAGTATACATAACCATACCTAGCATGATCATCTGTAAACGTAATGAAATACTGATATCCATCATATGCTGCTTCCAAAGCACCACAAACATCGGTGTGGATTAATCCTCGTTTATCAGTGGCTCTTTCAAAAGTCCATGTGAATGGGGAACTTAGTCATTTTTCTTTTAAGGCAAGATTCACAAGTAGGAAAGGGATCCGATCCCAATGGACCCATAAGTCCATCTTTTTCCATTTTCTAAACCTTGGTCTGACCAACATGACTAAGTCTAAGATGCCATTTCACAACTTGATTGGTTTCATCCCTACCACGCTTCCTAGTCATAGTTTTCACAACGACTTTGTTACTAAGGTTTAGATGATACAACCCATTTAACAATATAGCAGTGCCCACTAGTTTATTTCTAAAATAAATTTTGCAAAAACCATCACCAATGAAAATGAAAAGCCTTTTCGGTCCATGACCGGAATAGATACAATGTTTTTATGCCCCTTGGGCAAAACAAGTACTGTAACACCCCAAAAAGCATCCGGGATATTACAGCGCCGTGGGTCCCGCGTCGGAACCCACCAGGCTAAAAACTGTTTACAAAACCAATTCAAAATCACCAAAAGGCCGATGACGTTAATATTTTAAATACTCAAATATTTCCAAAAGCATAATTTTGAAATACCGTCATAAAATACCATTTGAAAATACAAGGCGAAATGCCAAATCTCGACAGTTCAAAGTGTACGTTAAGCCACCCCTTAAACGTACCGATAAAATAATTTGGGAAAAAGAGTTTGACAAAAAATAACCCAAGTTCGTAAAATGCCAAAAAGCCCTTTTTAAAATACACACACGCAGCGGATAAAGATACCGAAAAGCCATTTTGAGATATACACACGCAGCGGATAAATGCAGTTCAAAATACACATTTGCAGCGGAAATGAATAACCAGAAAAGAAATACTCGATACTCCAAAACATGCCACCGCCAGTATCACATCGGGAAGCTCATCCCTTCACGACCGCTACTAGATCGATCTTCGAGTACCTAAAAATAAAGCCCACGACGGGGTCAGCCACAATACTCAATAATGATACCGATCACATCATCATAAATAATTACATACTAATGTAATAATACTGTAAGAATACTACCAACGTAATCTTACCGCTATAACCTAACCAATCCATAACAATCCAATCCTTACCATAATCCACATTTCGCATCCTCGAATGACGAAATGAACTTAACAACAATTATCTGTACTGTATTCCAAAAATACCAATAATCCTCAAAACATCATCAAAACTCATAAGTGCGGAGATAATCCAATTTGTGCCAAATCCTATCCGTCGGATTACACAATCAAATCTCAACATGTATAAACCAATAGTACCCAACATATATGTAGATCAACTACCATATGATAATGATAACAAATCCCGAACATCGACGTACAGTCTGAATGCTTATACGATCAATAACCAGATCAACCAAAACATCACTGAGAATATCATCGACATGATAGCTCCAATATGGCCAACGAAGGATCAACGATGACTGAGAGTACCCTCAACAAGGTAAAATACAAACACCATCAACAAAGGACCAACTATAACTGAGAATACCCTCAACAAGGTAGACTCCAAATGATCAACAAAAGACCAACAATAACCGAGAATACCCTCAACAAGGTAGACTCCAAATGATCAACAAAGGACCAACAATAACCGAGAATACCCTCAACAAGGTAGACTCCAAATGATCAACAATAATGGATCTCAAGAAATAAATCTGACTGTCGAACATACCCCTCGGGCGTATGAACAACCAGTCGCAAACCGTCGAACATATCCAATCATACATGGACTATGAACGACCCAACAATATGGCTCAAAAGATGGACGTCACAGTACGCCCGATCCGGAAATGTGTCCGTGCACAAGCCACCCCGGGTATCGATCAAATACACGTGTGGTCTTGTACCTAATTAGCCTCACGAACTACGTCTCGTGTGCACGGTTCAATGCAGAAATATCCACGCATAACCATCATGTGCCCGGCTAAAAATCCTACACAATAACCAATCGGCACGCAGATATGACTCCAGATATGTCACGATGCAACATGACAACGAAACTCAAGAATTACGTATCCAATAAGGATCAAAAGACTCACCGAAGTGAACAACAACAGACTGACAATAAAAAGTCGACATGACTAATCAATATCCAAAACATCAATCCTGGGATCATCATCCCCAAATGAATGACCAACATGATCTACGATCTCAAATAAGGTACCATCCATTCAATACCAATAACCCTTCATCCCGATACTTATGTAATCACGATAACTATCCTCGATATCCGATATTCTATATCCTTGACCAAAAATAACTCACGTCTTCCCTGAACACAATTAAATCATATACCTTATGATTTAATACAACCAGAGCACGATATACAAACCATTATCCCGACAACTTACATTTCTAACAACATTGCTATACGAATTATAAATGAAATGAAAACGAAACCATTCATCAAATATTATAAACTGAACAAGTATAAACTTGCCTCGATACCGATACCACGAAGCCGTTACCAAAATCCATTGCCTTTGTCTACGAGCTCCTCAGCCCCGACCAAAAGCAATCTACGAACTCTTTAGCCTCAATCGCAACTCAACGGTCATAATCCACGATCAAAACATCACAACCTATTACAATAACCGATTAACACACATTCGATAAAAATCAATAACCGACATACTCAACCAACAAACTCAACGGTTCAACGAAACCTCGATCATATACATAATACCAAATAATCCAACTCAACAAATACGAACCCATATCCACGATACAAGCCGTAACTCGATGATCACAAATAACAATCAATAACCGATCAACAACGGTTCTACAATATCCCGATTAAACACATATCCAAACAACCCGAACCAATCAAATACGAATTCAAAACCACAACACGATTCCACAATCCGAAAGATCATATCAATAATCAATTTAAACCAACAAGGGTCCAACATTCGATTCCAAATTCAATCTTAAATACGGTTACAAGTTTCCTCCTTGTAAATTCATAATATAAACCAATTACCGGTTATCATTATCAATCCGGACGATCCTATTAATTCAACATCATAAATAACCATATTCCAAAGGTTTCAAATAATTACATTATCCGAATTGAACACTTATTCAATAAGTATGAATTTCCAAATTCAAACATGGATAATAATTCTCATCAAACTCGAAATCATATTCGTATTCCTATACGAATATTGTACCAAATCACATAACTTAGTTCTAGATATGAATATTCCATATTCATATATAAAACACCAACACCTTAAAACGTATTCATCAAATTAATGATCAATTCATCTCGACATTAAGGATTTTATAATATATTCGATTCCAACTTCAACTCCAAATACGAAGACAAAACTCCTTCTTGTTCATACTTGTAAATTCGTAGAAAACAATTTACCGATTATTATCGTGAATAATCACATTCCAAATTATCCGAAATCCTTCCAAAATCATAACATGTAACTCAAGAGTTCTTCAAGAACACGAATTATCCAAATTCATGTTCATAATCCATAAAACAACATAAAGTTTTCTAACATCTAAACAACCCTTAATCATAATTTAAGGTGTATATAATCATGTCCTTCAACATATACTTCTCATAACATCATGATTCGCAACAAACCACCAAGAACATCGAGAATACTACGATTCCATAATCATAACAACATAATCGAATCATTTGATCACCAATTCATTATCTTCCTTTAACAAAATTCCCATAAATACCAAGAATCATCACAAAAATATCATTTCCATCACCATTCATACGAAAACGTGTAGAATTTTCCAAGTTCTACTCATTGAGACATTTCATCGAACACTTTGAAGGCATAGTCCAATTCAATCGATTATTCAAAGAAATACTCGAATCCGATCCACAAAACTTCAAGAACAACGAATAATCTCAAGAATACAACAAGATTCCATCAATAATCTGAGTTAAAACGAATCAAATCGGCCAAGACATCAAGAAACTTCAAAAATATCCAAAATCAAGTGTTTTGGTGTTCTTACCTTCGATCCGGGTGGAAGATGATGTTAATCCATGATTCCAACTTCCAAAACATGTTGCTAGATGATGATATTACTCAAATCCATCCACTTTGATGAAGAAATCGCCAAAAAACGAAGAGAAAACATGAAAATGGCCGGATGACTCGGTCCAGGCCTTTAAATAGGCGGAACCTGCCGGACGCTTACGTACGTAACCGGACGGGCCCTTACGTACGTAACCGGCCATGGCCGAAGCCTCTGCCAGATTACGCCGGAACACTTACGCACGTACGGCACCGGGCTTACGACGTAATCGCCCTACGGCCAGAATCGCCACTGCCTTACGTACGTAATCGGCCAGTCCTAGCCATCCCTGCGGGTCACTGCCGACCGTGATCGGCCATCCATGCGAATCACTGCCGACCATGCTCGGCCATCCCAACGAGTCACGACCGGCCATGCTCGGCCATCCAGGCCATCTCGGCCACGACTCGGCCAAATGCCCGTAACGCACGTAACACTTATCCGTTGCGTCACGTAATCGACGTTGACTTGCTACTGATAATACTCATATTACGTCGTAATACACCCTGTATAACGTCGTAACTCCATCCATTGACTCATCTGTCCACATCTGCGCCAAAGCCGCCACCACGGGCCCCACTGTCCGATTCCTCTTGTTACGTACGTTATGTACACTATATAACGTACGTAAGCTAACACATTTTACGTACGTAAGCTCCAAGGCTTAACGTACGTAATGGCTTTTATACTTAGCCAAAAATCCAACTGTTCCTGTCCGACGTATCGACGTACAAAATACAGTCATACGGCATACTGAATACACATACTGAATCCAAAAATATTCTCATACGGTATACCTGATATCCAAATCAGTTCAACCTGATACAACATATCCTGAATATATCTGTCAATCAAAAACGATAATCACACCAGTATAACTGTCTCGGTTCTCAATTTATTTTATCCATACTGTATAGATACCAAACTATACAGTATATCTCAGATAAAATAACGCGAAAAATTTATACTGAAAATCCGGGTATTACATACTACCCCCCTTAAAATAAGTTTCGTCCTCGAAATTTGCAACCTGTCGCCAACAACAGATAAATCCAAAATTTCCAACTCATCATGAAAACAATCAAGCGTCGCCACAAGCGAAATAACCAAACCAATATACTTACAGGTGCGTGAAGCCGATGATCTCCCGTGATACTAGCACACGACTCCCACATAAAGTCTCAAAACAATACCAACACACGCCAATATCACACATAGCAGTTTGAAAAGAATCTCAAAAATTTTGGAAACTCCAAAAATCGATTTGACTCAAAAGTCAGAAAAACTCATTTTCAAAAATCACGCTACTACCATACCGGTAAAGCCACATAACACACATGCCTGGGTTTCACAAAACCCAAGCTCCGATACCATCTTCTGTAACACCCCAAAAACCATCCGGGATATTACAGCGCCGTGGGTCCCGCGCCGGAACCCACAGGCTAAAAACTGTTTACAAAACCAATTCAAAAGCACCAAAAGGCCGATGACGGTAATATTTTAAATACTCAAATATTTTCAAAAGCATAATTTTGAAATACCGTCATAAAATACCATTTGAAAATACAAGGCGAAATGCCAAATCTCGACAGTTCAAAGTGTACGTTAAGCCACCCCTTAAACGTACCGATAAAATAATTTGGGAAAAAGAGTTTGACAAAAAATAACCCAAGTTCGTAAAATGCCAAAAAGCCCTTTTTAAAATACACACACTCAACGGATAAAGATACCGAAAAGCCATTTTGAGATATACACACGCAGCGGATAAATGCAGTTCAAAATACACATTTGCAGCGGAAATGAATAACCAGAAAAGAAATACTCGATACTCCAAAACATGCCACCGCCAGTATCACATCGGGAAGCTCATCCCTTCACGACCGCTACTAGCTCGATCTTCGAGCACCTAAAAATAAAGCCCACGACGGGATCAGCCACAATACTCAATAATGATACCGATCACATCATCATAAATAATTACATACCAATGTAATAATACTGTAAGAATACTACTAACGTAATCTTACCGCTATAACCTTACCAATCCATAACAATCCAATCCTTACCATAATCCACATTTCGCATCCTCGAATGACGAAATGAACTTAACAACAATTATCTGTACTGTATTCCAAAAATACCAATAATCCTCAAAACATCATCAAAACTCATAAGTGCGGAGATAATCCAATTTGTGCCAAATCCTGTCCGTCGGATTACACAATTAAATCTCAACATGTATGAACCAATAGTACCCAATATATATGTAGATCAACTACCATATGATAATGATAACAAATCCCGAACATCGATGTACAGTCTGAATGCTTATACGATCAATAACCAGATCAACCAAAACATCACTGAGAATATCATCGACATGATAGCTCCAATATGACCAACGAAGGATCAACGATGACTGAGAGTACCCTCAACAAGGTAAACTACAAACACCATCAACAAAGGATCAACTATAACTGAGAATACCCTCAACAAGGTAGACTCCAAATGATCAACAAAAGACCAACAATAACCGAGAATACACTCAACAAGGTAGACTCCAAATGATCAACAAAGGACCAACAATAACCGAGAATACCCTCATCAAGGTAGACTCCAAATGATCAACAAAGGACCAACAATAACCGAGAATACCCTCAACAAGGTAGACTCCAAATGATCAACAATAATGGATCTCAAGAAATAACTCTGACTGTCGAACATACCCCTCGGGCGTATGAACAACCAGTCGCAAACCGTCGAACATATCCAATCATACATGGACTATGAACGACCCAACAATATGGCTCAAAAGATGGACGTCACAGTACGCCCGATCCGGAAATGTGTCCGTGCACAAGCCACCCCGGGTATCGATCAAATACACGTGTGGTCTTGTACCTAATTAGCCTCACGAACTACATCTCGTGTGCACGGTTCAATGCGGAAATATCCACGCATAACCATCATGTGCCCGACTAAAAATCCTACACAATAACCAATCGGCACGCAGATATGACTCCAGATATGTCACGATGCAACATGACAACGAAACTCAAGAATTACGTATCCAATAAGGATCAAAAGACTCACCGAAGTGAACAACAACAGACTGACAATGAAAAGTCGACATGACTAATCAATATCCAAAACATCAATCCTGGGATCATCATCCCCAAATGAATGACCAACATGATCTACGATCTCAAATAAGGTACCATCCATTCAATACCAATCACCCTTCATCCCGATACTTATGTCATCACGATAACTATCCTCGATATCCGATATTCTATATCCTTGACCAAAAATAACTCACGTCTTCCCTGAACACAATTAAATCATATACCTTATGATTTAATACAACCAGAGCATGATATACAAACCATTATCCCGACAACTTACATTTCTAACAACATTGCTATACGAATTATAAATGAAATGAAAACGAAACCATTCATCAAATATTATAAACTGAACAAGTATAAACTTGCCTCGATACCGATACCACGAAGCCGTTACCAAAATCCATTGCCTTTGTCTACGAGCTCCTCAGCCCCGACCAAAAGCAATCTACGAACTCTTTAGCCTCAACCGCAACTCAACGGTCATAATCCACGATCAAAACATCACAACCTATTACAATAACCGATTAACACACATTCGATAAAAATCAATAACCGACATACTCAACCAACAAACTCAACGGTTCAACGAAACCTCGATCATATACATAATACCAAATAATCCAACTCAACAAATACGAACCCATATCCACGATACAAGCCGTAACTCGATGATCACAAATAACAATCAATAACCGATCAACAACGGTTCTACAATATCCCGATTAAACACATATCCAAACAACCCGAACCAATCAAATACGAATTCAAAACCACAACACGATTCCACAATCCGAAAGATCATATCAATAATCAATTTAAACCAACAAGGGTCCAACATTACCGATTCCAAATTCAATCTTAAATACGGTTACAAGTTTCCTCCATGTAAATTCATAATATAAACCAATTTCCAGTTATCATTATCAATCCGGACGATCCGATTAATTCAACATCATAAATAACCATATTCCAAAGGTTTCAAATAATTACATTATCCGAATTGAACACTTATTCAATAAGTATGAATTTCCAAATTCAAACATGGATAATAATTCTCATCAAACTCGAAATCATATTCGTATTCCTATACGAATATTGTACCAAATCAGATAACTTAGTTCTAGATATGAATATTCCATATTCATATATAAAACACCAACACCTTAAAACGTATTCATCAAATCAATGATCAATTCATCTCGACATTAAGGATTTTATAATATATTCGATTCCAAATTCAACTCCAAATACGAAGACAAAACTCCTTCTTGTTCATACTTGTAAATTCGTAGAAAACAATTTACCGATTATTATCGTGAATAATCACATTCCAAATTATCCGAAATCCTTCCAAAATCATAACATGTAACTCAAGAGTTCTTCAAGAACACGAATTATCCAAATTCACGTTCATAATCCATAAAACAACATAACCCGATGTTTTCTAACATCTAAACAACCCTTAATCATAATTCAAGGTGTATATAATCATGTCCTTCAACATATACTTCTCATAACATCATGATTCGCAACAAACCACCAAGAACATCGAGAATACTACGATTCCATAATCATAACAACATAATCGAATCATTTGATCACCAATTCATTATCTTCCTTTAACAAAATTCCCATAAATACCAAGAATCATCACAACAATATCATTTCCATCACCATTCATACGAAAACGTGTAGAATTTTCCAAGTTCTACTCATTGAGACATTTCATCGAACACTTTGAAGGCATAGTCCAATTCAATCGATTATTCAAAGAAATACTCGAATCCGATCCACAAAACTTCAAGAACAACGAATAATCTCAAGAATACAACAAGAATCCATCAATAATCTGAGTTAAAACGAATCAAATCGGCCAAGACATCAAGAAACTTCAAAAATATCCAAAACCAAGTGTTTAGGTGTTCTTACCTTCGATCCGGGTGGAAGATGATGTTAATCCATGATTCCAACTTCCAAAACATGTTGCTAGATGATGATATTACTCAAATCCATCCACTTTGATGAAGAAATCGCCAAAAAGCGAAGAGAAAACATGAAAATGGCGGATGACTCGGTCTGTGCCTTTAAATAGGCGGAACTGCCGGACGCTTACGTGCGTAACGGTCGGGCCCTTACGTACATCGGCCATGGCGAAGTCTCGCCGATTGCCGGAACACTTACGTACGTAACGGCGGTGGCTTACGTCATCGTCGCCCTTACGGCCGTAGCCACCGCCTTACGTCGTAATCGGCGATCTAGCCATCCTGCGGTCACCGCCGACCGTGATCGGCCATCCATGCGAATCACCGCCGACCATGCTCGGCCATCCCAACGAGTCACGGCCGGCCATGCTCGGCCATCCGATTCATCTCGGCCACGACTCGGCGGCCGCCCCATGCGTCGTAACACTTATCCCGTTGCGTCGTATCGTGCGTTGACTTGCTCTGAGATAATACTCATATTACGTCGTAATACACCGTATAACGTCGTAACTCCATCCGTTGACTCATCTGTCACATCTGCGCCGAAAGTGCCGACCACGGGCCCCACTGTCCGATTCCTCTTGTTACGTACGTTATGTACACTATATAACGTCGTAAGCTAACAAATTTTACGTCGTAAGCTCCAAGGCTTAACGTACGTAATGGCTTTATACTTAGCCAAAAATCCAGTGTTCTGTCCGAAGCGTCTCGGCGTACAAAATCTGATCATACGGCATACTGAATACACATACTGAATCCAAAAATATTATCATACGGTATACCTGAAATCCAAATCAGTTCAACCTGATACAACATATCCTGAATATATCTGTCAATCAAAAACGATAATCACACCAGTATAACTGTCTCGGTTCTCAATTTATTTTATCCATACTGTATAGATACCAAACTATACAGTATATCTCAGATAAAATAACGCGAAAAATTTATACTGAAAATCCAGGTATTACAAGTACATCTTCTAAAGTCAGAACAAAACCGGATTCTAAACCCAAAAGAAGTGATCCTATGTCGGTTGCTTCGACACTATGCCGGCTTCCGACAGTGATCATCACTTCCACAGCTCCAAGCTTCCTAATTTGTTCCAGATCCTGATTCACAGTACAAATATGAGAACTAGCACCAGAATACAGTATCCAGGAAGTAGAAAATACAGTAGCAGAACAATTTTTTTCCAAAACTAAAAGTTTTGTACCTGAAGTGCCATGAAGAATCAGACAATCTCTAGCCCAGTGTCCCAGCTCACCGTATTTGAGATAAGCATCCTTCTTCTTGCTCTTTGGAACCATCGGGGCCTTTCCCTTTCCCTTGAAGTCCTTGACTTCTGGTCCCGTCTGCTTCTTGGTCTTTTTCTTCTTGTTCTTAGACCTCCGAGGTCCAGAAGAAATCACAAGGGCAGACTCCTTCATCCGCGGAGTCTTCATCTGAGACTGAGCGGTCACGAGTTTGTTCATTAGCCCAGCTAAGTTACATGCAATCTCATTCTAGTTAAAGTTCATAACAAACTGTGAGAAGGAATCAGGGAGAGACTGTAGGATAAGGTCGGTTTGAAGAGAAGCATCCATCTTAAAATCAAGAGCCTCCAATCTCTCGATCATAGATATCATTTTGAGGACGTGGTCCCCAACCTTCTCTCCTTTCTTCATCCTAGCACCGTACAATTGCTTGGATATCTCATATCTAGCCGTTCGACTGTGCTCACCATAAAGTTCGGTTAAGTGAGAGAGAATCTGCCTACCAGAAGTCATTTTCTCATGAGCTATCTGAAGCTCATTAGACATGGAAGCCATTATATAAGCACGGACTTTCACGTCATCCTTAACCCACTTTTCATGGTTTTCAATCTCTTCTTGATTGGCCCTTGTCCGCACTGGAGGCGCCGAAATGTCCGTCTCCAAGACGTATCCCAGTGCCTCTATACTGAGGACTATCATCAGATTGCGGAGCCAATCCACAAAGTTAGGTCCGTTGAAGGTGTTCTTTTCGAGTAGAATTGCGTGTGGATTCATTGTCATATTGAGAGTTATGTCTGCATTTATGTACGACAGATTAATTAGTGACTCGTTCAATTATGATCTGAGTATAGAATTAAGGTCTTTTCTATTGTTGTTACCCAACTCCCACTATTTTTATCGTAACAAGACACTCCCATGTGAAATCCAGAAGTATCATCGCTCTACTTCATAGTGGTGATCGTGTTCTTTATAAATCTTAATAGAGGGCAACCGAACAGGTTTCTAGTCTATTAGTTTTCATAAAGTAGTTGTTGTTGCCCAAAATATTTATCCGAAGATTAAATACTGCTGGAATGGACGGACAACAAACAAAATTTGCGGGAGCACTTCCGAGAGAATATGAATAAACACAAGATTTGCCGGGTTTGTTAGGCCTGGGCTTGAATGCTCTCGCGAGATGTTATTAATACAAATATTCGTGGATACAAGTATTAATGTGAGAATCTAAGTACAATGAGTGTAAAAAGACTCTGTTAATCCAGCTCTTGAGCGAAGCTTGGTGTTCTTCGTCCCTGCCGATCGCCTTCTGTGTGAGGGAGGCCGAGAGAAGAAAGAACCAAAAGATAGCTGTTGCCAAGAGTAGGATATAGCCAAGTGCTATGTGAAATCTCATGGGAAATTAGGTTCTGAAGCCTTTTGGTGGTAAAAGTTCGGTCCTTTGACAAGTGCAGGCCGCCTTGTATTTATAGAGGCTGAGGAGCCTTGTTTCCTAGCGGGCGATCGTCTTTCGGCCATTATAATAATGGGGCAATCGTCCTAAAGGTCACATGGGCAGTCTGCCTAAAGTCCAAGGCAGCTGCTGGCAGCCAGCTGTGCGGTCCAATGAGGAGCCAGCACGTGTCCGGAGTCACTATCACATGCGGTCCTACTGACAACTTTCGGCGGGCCTGTCGGCTGGTGGACGGATACTGACAGGCTGTGGTCAATGTTCCGTGATATGCGGATCTTGTCTCGGCTCTGCACGTGGTTTCTGTTCTGAGGCTCGGCCTTTGCCGACTGGATGACCATCGGCTTTGAGCGGCATGAGGCGGTCGTCTCTAGCTGGTCACCAGAGGTCGGCATCGGCAAGTTGCTGAGGGTCGGCATCGGTCTGTCACCAAGGGTCGGTCGCCAGGCGCCGAGAGATGATCGTCCGCTAGTCGGTCGCCAGGAGTCGATCGCCAAGTACCGAGAGATGATCGTTTTTGATGTCGATCGCTCGGCACCGGGACTTGTCCTGGGACCTTCACTTGGTCGATTTATCTTGTCTGCGGGGCTAAGGCTAGGCCGCCTGGTCGCTGGTCGGCAGTTCTGCCTCGGCTGCTCGGCAATGGCTAGGTCGCCCGATCTCCGAGGCGATCGCCGGTCGGAGAGTATAATTCTCGACACAACAATTGCCCCCCAGCTTTCTCCGATGTTTGAAGACATGGGGGTAGGTGGTTCTTGCTGGCGATCGTGTAAGATGAGGACGGGCGATCCGTTTGAGCTGACTTTGGATTCGGACTTGGGCTATCATGGTCAATTGGCTAGCTATCTTTCGGTCTTGTACCTGCAGAAAACAACATTGGCCGATCCCTCGTAGAAACTTGATTGTTTCCTCGCTGAGGAACCGTGCACAGTCGCGGAGTTCGATGGACCGACTCCATGACCGTGTCTTGATGGGCGAAGACATTGAGTGTCTCGTGACTCATTTTATTGTGAGGGTCCTCTGTTAGGCTGCGCCTCGCCTCGTATTTAAACGAACGGCGTGCGGTCTCGGTCTAGAGGAGTCCTTGCCTGGGGCAGCGTCGGATGATTCAACTCCACGCCCGCGGCTTGTAAGATCTTCTTCCACCTCGGCCCGCCATGGAGATGGCGAACCTCGACGGTGTACGTTGAGACGGGGGTAGTGGCACGTGTCGCATTGTCCGGGTCTATCATGTTAGATGGTGAACCTTTGAGGGCGGGCGATTGTGTCCACTGATTAATTTTGGAGGGCCCTCAGACTACGCCGACCTCATATTTAAACGAAGGGCGGGCGATCTTGTCCCAAAGGGACCTTGCATGGCCGAAGCAGCCGGTTCCATCGACTACCAGGACCATGGCTTTAAGTTGTGCGGTGGAGGCGATCTCATGCCTTAGTACGTCATGTTAGATGCTGAACTGTAAAGGGCGATCTAGTCCTCTGGTTTGTTGATGATGTAGCGTGATAATGGCGATCGGGCTGGAAGACTGGTGATCGTCGCTCGACTGCCGATCACGTTATTCATGAGTTGATATTGGCGATCGGGCGGGAGATCGTCGTTCGGGCGCCGATCGCGCTACTCATAGGTTAAGGAGAAACCTTTGCCTGGCCAGAAAGTCTGCGGCCTTAGCTCGGAAGATCGCGTAGGTCGCGGGTTGGTCCTTCGTGAGATTCCTGAACATAGGCGAAAGACCATGAAATCCTCCTAGGACCACGTGGAGGGCGATCTCATCGCTTACGGGCTCGCCGTTGAGGATGATCTCGTCTACCCGGTCGATGTAGTCCGAGTCGGACTCTTCTTCCCCTTGCTTGATTCGCATCATGCGATGGGGACCTTCTGTCCGAGCGGCCCTGGTGGCGAAGTACTCCGTGAAGACGTGCGCCAGCTGGTTAAAGGAGCCGATGGACCGAGGCGGCAGTGAGGTGTACCACCTGTAGGCGAGGTCGTCCAGCGTCATAGGGAACATTCGGCACCTGGTTACGTCTGATGCCCCACACCCGGTCATGTAGATGTTGAACTTGCTCAGGTGCATTTCGGGGTCTGATCTCCCCTCGTACAAAGGTGTTTGCGGGGGAGCGATCTTGTGCTGCACAGGGGCGAGCTCGATGTTGACCGCGAGCGGCTCGCTCGGCTCGGCGATCTTGTTCTTGGTGCCTGCCCCGGATTCCAGGAGCGTCTTTATGTCCTCGAGCTGACGTTGCATCGCGGCCATCTCCGTGGCCCGGTCGCTTGCGGATCGGCTTTGGGAGCGGGAGCCGAGGCGATCGTGTACCGATCTCCGGACTCCGCTGCTGCCGACCTCGGCTATTTGGCGAAGGGGAGCCAGACGGCTGGGCTGCCTTCTGGGAGTCGGGTAGGCCGAGCTCCTGTGACGGACTCAAACTCCGTCGTCTCGTAGCTGGGGCCGGACTGCCCCGGTCGCCAAGACGGGTCACTGCCGAGGCGATTGAAGACAGAGGTGCCCCAGCTGGCGAGCGCCTCTCCTTGCGGATGAGAGCCTCCTGGTGATCGCTCGGCCAATAACGCCTTGAGCTTCCGCTTGGACTTCCGGCGGATGGTCGAGGGGGTGATAGCGGGAGGCGCGTCGAGGGTACTCCGCCACTCCTGAAGGATGGCCATAGCCTCGTCGATATGTTCCTTGGTTTGGAGCTGATCGAGCGAGAGGCTTGGGCCGCCGCCCAGGGGCGGGGTTGAGCGTCTCTGACCGCGGCGGCTACCTTCCACCATCGGTTGTGGCTCGGACTGAGACGGAACGAGGCGTCTGGCGGGCTCGCCAGCGGCTTTCTTCGACGCGGAGGCGGAAGACATGATTTCTGAAAGATTTCTTTGAAGCGCAGTGAGTGTCAATTCAAGTATATGCCCCGAGAACAGTGAGTGTTCTTCGAGACGGTAGGAATAAAAATTTGAGGGTTAGATCCCCTTCTTCTAGCGCCAATTGTTGTTGCCTAAAATATTTATCCGAAGATTAAATACTGCTGGAATGGACGGACAACAAACAAAATTTGCGGGAGCACTTCCGAGAGAATATGAATAAACACAAGATTTGCCGGGTTTGTTAGGCCCGGGCTTGAATGCTCTCGCGATATGTTATTAATACAAATATTCGTGGATACAAGTATTAATGTGAGAATCTAAGTACAATGAGTGTAAAAAGACTTTGTTTATCCAGCTCTTGATCGAAGCTTGGTGTTCTTCGTCCCTGCCTATCGCCTTCTGTGTGAGGGAGGCCGAGAGAAGAAAGAACCAAAAGATAGCTGTTGCCAAGAGTAGGAGATAGCCAAGTGCTGTGTCAAATCTCGTGGGAAATGAGGTTCTGAAGCCTTTTGGTGGTAAAAGTTCGGTCCTTTGACAAGTGCAGGCTGCCTTGTATTTATAGAGGCTGAGGAGCCTTGTTTCCTAGCGGGCGATCGTCTTCCGGCCATTATAATAATGGGGCGATCGTCCTAAAGGTCACATGGGCAGTCTGCCTAAAGTCCAAGGCATTGGCACAACAGGCGTGCGGTCAATGAGGAGCCGGACGCGTCCGAGTCATCATCACATGCGGTCCTACTGACAACTTTCGGCGGGCCTGTCGGCTGGTGGACGGATGCTGACAGGTTGTGGTCAACGATCCGTGATATGCGGATCTTGTCTCGACTCTGCACGTGGTGTCTGTCCTGAGGCTCGGCCTTTGCCGACTGGATGACCATCGGCTTTGAGTGGCATGAGGCGGTCGTCTCTAGCTGGTCACCAGAGGTCGGCATCGGCCAGTTGCGGAGGGTCGGCATCGGTCTGTCACCAAGGGTCGGTCGCCAGGCGCCGAGAGATGATCGTCCGCTAGTCGGTCGCCAGGAGTCGATCGCCAAGTACCGAGAGATGATCATTTTTGATGTCGATCGTTCGGCACCGGGACTTGTCCTGGGATCTTCGGTTGGTCGATTTATCTTGTCTGCGGGGCTAAGGCTAGGCCGCCTGGTCGCTGGTCGGCAGTTCTGCCTCGGTTGCTCGGCAAGGGCTAGGTCGCCCGATCTCCGAGGCGATCACCGGTCGGAGAGTATAATTCTAGACACAACAGTAGTGTCCAAAACCAACCCATCTAATGGATGATACGATCTTATTTTTCTCCTTGTTCACTCCCCTCAACCTATACGATTTCAATAGTTCGTGAACAAGTTAAGTTTATACCATCGACGCAAATCACTTTCACAATTGAATCTTATCCGGCAACCTATCAGGTTTCTAGGGATAAAATTTGCTCCAACCAAAGGCATCTAATGTGCTCCCGGTAATTTATCCATCCTCCCCGAATGACTACCCCGATAACTCAGAAGCATAGCACATCCGGTTTGGATTTCAATTTCCCGAAAGCTCGATGGAGTGAAGGAAAACCTTGAAACCTTATAAACTTAATAATTTGTTGTGGAAGAATTATCGCGATTAATGTTACATTTTGCACATTAATTCAAGCGCGTTTGTGGCATTCATACAATATGAAACAACTATTCACAACCTAGTTGCTACCAACATGTAGTTCATGGACCGTTCCTAGAAAACAAAAACTCCGTAATATAATTACAAGTCTTCGTCTTGAATCTTCATCTTCTCGAAATGGATCTTCCTCCGGTCTTCGTCTTTACATATAAATTTTATATTGAAAATTGCATCGTAGATACAAATATTTATAGTAAAATAAATAGGCTCAAAACGGCCTTTACAACCCAATCGAAACAAACGATTCAAAACTAAGTCCACGAACCATATCCCCATTCAAAAGCATTCATCCAATAAATACTATATAAATGGAAAGTGTATAGATACATTGATCCAATCAACAATACGAACCGATCCAATCGATCCACACAACCGGTATATGAAAAACATTCAAATAATTCGCTCACCCATAAATATTCCAATTAATCAAATTTTCCTTATAAAATGAAATACCATAAATCAGTTTATTCATATTAAATCTAATTTAACATGCGGGAGATTAATATTTGAAGAATACATGAAAAAATCGAGCCGGGGTGAAACTGGCCTGCCACGGCCGAGACACTGCCGGCAGTCTGCCGGCCAGACACGGCCCGTGTCACCTAACACAGTCGGTTCGTGCCGACAGTGTCCTAGACTATCCTGCCAGACTCGGCCGTGTCCAAATGACACGGTCGGGTCGTACCGACAGCCTGCCGGCCAAACACGGCCCGTGTCGCCTGACACGGTCGGGTCATCCCGACAGTGGCCTGCAGATTGCCAGCCACAGCCCGTGTCGCCCAGGACACGGCCGATTTACCCTGGAAGCTTCCTTCCCTTGTCCGAAAAAGTCATCTGACGACGATTCGGAGCTAGATTTTTGACCGGATATCCAATATCAATATTTTCCGACTTTCATATCTTCAATATAAATCATATTTCCCAGAAATTTAAGATTTATATTTAGACATACACTTACGAAAAATATAACTATAACGAACGTAAAACATATACCACGATTATGACTAAAATGATTTCAAATCATTCACCATCTAATCGAGCATTCCAAATGCCAATCTCGTATATACGATCGCAAGATCTACGCTCCGATACCACTGTTGGGATTCGGTGCCTAAAACGAAGGCCCAGCGGAAGCGGTAAAACGAAAATTAATTCGATCTGAATCCCTACGAGGATCGATCGAGCTACGTATATACGAATATTATACGAAACATAAGAGATACGAAAAAACATACCCTTGTAGTCCGTTGATTAAATGGTATCCTTCTCTTGAGCGATTCCCCAAGATTTGCTTGATCTCTATGAATCCAATCCGCTCGAAGCTCTTGGATGATCCAACGCCGAATGTACCGCGTCTCTACTTGCCACGCGCCGGAGAAATGACCGGAACGACAAAACCTTGTTATCCTCCAAGGATACGGCTAGAACAAGATTCTAGGAGCTTGAATATAAAGATTATTACACTCTAAGTGTTTAATCTATTTTCTCTCTATTTTTCTCTCAATCTTTCTATAAGAAAATTGAAGAAAAGAATGAACAAGATGAACATGAAGTTGAAGACCATGAAAAAGAACTCTAAGTTCTTTCGTTCTCTCTCTTTCAACTGTAGGAATGCACAAGGGGGGTCTTTGAGAGATGTCAAGTCTTCATAATATATTCTTCATCTTACAATATAAAATTCCCCACCAAATAAAGATAATGATACTTGTCCCCTTGACAAAATGATATTCCAAACATCATGATGTAGACAAGAAGACACACATGGAGGTGAGTTGGGGGGGTCATCTAGAAGGGAATTGAAGAGTTCGGTTCGTTTCGGACTCCCGTGAGTCCAAACAGATAAACTCTGATTCCGTTACGATGTATTTATATCGATTAATTAATCATATCAAATACATAATAACATAATTAATTTCTCCAAGAAATAATTATATCCATGAATTAAATTAATCACCCAGTAATCTATTTAATTCATTAGGCCATAAATTAATTTATCCAATAAATCAATTTAGACATCCAATGTCCCAATAAATTAGATATCCAATATCTAATATTCATAATGAGAGAATAAGCTCAATTCATTCTGTCGTCAATCCTATTGCGCGATTCGGTAGGTCCGTCTCAGTCAGCAATGAGAGGAACCAAAGAGTAGTAGCACCACCTAGCCAGCCTGGCAGCCTACACTGTACCCCAACTGAGAACGAATGATTGAGATCATTCAAGAACCATTCTATCGTGAATACCAGTATACGTATAAACCCTTCTTCAGTCAAGCCCTATCTGTACTTGACGCTATGCATGCATTAATGCAAATCGAGATCATCGAGCTATCGTGTATCCAATACAACTAGCTCCAATGCTTTGGCTAAAGACTTATGATCTCATTTGCCAATAACCGCATAGGACATATAACCCATTCACTAATAGGAGAAAGAATTCTATCTTGGTATTCAGTAGGACCTGCTACTTGCCCATCAAGATGCACATCGAGGTTGACCCCCGCCTTCCAGTTTACAGGGACGAAATACTCTAATGAAAATCTTGACGTCACAAGCACATCCCTACTAAATCCTCAAGTCGAAGGTTCACGAATACCTATCACAACCTTCCGATTCCGTCATTGGCTGTCCCGGAGTGAAAACCGTGTGACGAATCGAGGGTGAGTCGGTTCGAGTATACTAATCCAATTAGCATACCAATAACGTGTGCTCCCACTAACCATTAGTGTTTGACAGGCACTCTCCACGTCAAAGAACACGTCATACAAGTCTTCACATAAACTTAACGCCAAGTCAAGTTTCATCGACTTGCGAACGATTAAGTATTTGAGCTATAAACTTTTGGAGTGTCAAGCCCCTTATCCAATAAGGAGTGGAATGTTTTGCTCTCAAATGCACGGACTAGTTTCTATATGTATATTTACGAGTTAGGAATGCCAGTAACTACCAGTAAATAAAGAAACATCCATTGCCTTATAATAATGAATTACATAATAACAAGTACAATGCCCTCACTCAACATCCTCTGAGTGGCATTCGAGGGCATACTCCTAACACTGAGACGCGGTTAGAGAGTTTCCAGAGGCAGCAGTAGGCCATGATGGACTATATGATGACGCTGACTCAGACCATTACTCAGGATGGACTGCAGGCACCTGCTCCACCGCCTTCTATCTTCGGTCAGACCCCATCATCACAGCCTCATGACGAGGATCTAGGGCATGGTGGTAATCCTTCTACTTCTACATTTGGACATTTAGATGACTTTGGTAGTGGATTGTAAAACATTTTTATTGTGTTGATGTTGATTTTATTATGTATATGCATTGGCAACTTTGTATTGTTTTGTGTTGTTATGTATTATGGTTTTGGTGCAATTGGCATGAGTTGTGTATTATGTTGTTGTGGATACTAAAATTGCAGGTTACGAAATACAGGTTTTGGGACTTCTAAATTCTGTGTTTTATTTTTTTTTTTAAAATGGGTTTAACCAACGACTTGAAGTCGTCGGCTAAACTTTAGCCGACGGCTAAAGGTCGTCGACTAGACCTCAAAGTTTAGCCGACGACTACCAAAAAAGTCGCCGGCTAAACCTTGGCCGACGAATATTGGACGATGGTTTTTTAGACGACGACTAAGAGGATTAGACGACGACATTGACCTTTAGCCGACGACTTAAAGTCGTCGGTTAAACGCCCGATGTTGGTAGTGTGAAGTATAAACATGAATCTTTTGAATTGTTCAAAATATTCTAGAGTGAAGTACATAATCAACTTGGCAAGACAATCAAAGCCCTTAGATTGGATCGAGGTGGCGAATACCTAAGCTAAAAATTCGATGATCATCTTAGGAGTTGTGGAATTGTTTCACAACTTACTCCTCTCGACATATATGGATGATGTTTGAAATGGGCTTGGACCCATAATATTTGGACTCTAAATAATTAAAGGCCCAGTTAGAAACAAAATTAATTTATTATTTAATATGCATAATAATAATAATAATAATTAGTTAAAGAAATTTAAAATTTACTCCTAAATTAGCGGGTATTACATCCTACCTCTGTTGGAAAAAATTTCATCCTCGAAAATAGTATACGTACCGTGAATAAGGAAATTGGGGTAGCGAGATCGAAGTTCCTCTTCACGCTCCCAAGTAGCTTCATCCTTGGTGTGATTTTGCCAATGAACCTTGATGAACACTCTCTCTTTATTCCTTAATGATATAATCTTCCTGTCGACTATCGCAACTAGTTGTTCGACATAGATGAGATCCTTGTTCACTTACACTGTTAGATAGTTGATCACGTGACTCGAATCATGAATGTACTTTCTCAACTATTAGATGTGAAAAACATTATGTACTGCTGAGAATTCATGTGGTAATGCTAAACGGTATGCTAAATTTCCAATTCGGTTGAGGATCTCAAATGGTCCGATGTATTTTGGTTTCAACTTCTTCCTCGATCTAAATCTAATTACTTCTTTAGTCGGGGCTCCCTTTAAGAAGACCTTTTCTCCAACATTAAACTCAAGATCCTTCCTTCTCTTGTCGGCATAGGACTTTTGCTGATCTAGAGCTGTCTTAATCCTTTCACAAATCTTCTCTACTATGCCTACGGTCTCCTCGATCATCTCGGGACCCAAAATTTTCCTTTCACCTACATCATCCCAATAAACCGGTGAGCTGCACTTTCTCCCATAAAGTGTACGGGGCCATTCCGATCGTTGCTTGAAAACTGTTATTGTATGCGAATTATACCAAGGGTAGTAACTATTCCCAGCAATTACCCATATCTTGCACGCAACCTCTTAACATGTCTTCAAGTATCTGTATCGTCCTTTCTGTTTGGCCATCTGTTTGTGGATGATAGGTTGTACTAAAATTTAATTTAGTTCCCAAATCTTCCTGCAAGCTTCCCCAAAAACGTGACGTGAAATGAGTATCTCTGTCTGAGAGACACTGGTACTCCGTGCAGCCTTACGATCTCTTTAATATAAAGTTGTGCATATAGATACATTCTGAAGTTCATTTTCACTGGAATGAAATGAGCTGACTTTGTGAGGCGGTCGACCACAACCGAAATCACCTGATTTCCTCTTTCTGATCGAGGTAAGCTCACCACAAAGTCCGTAGTGATGTGTTCCCATTTTCACTCCGAGATGTGGAGTGACTTTAACAAACCAAATGGGCGTTAATGTTCGGCTTTCAGTTGCTGACAAATAATACATCTCCTGACGAATTCAGCCACGTCTCTTTTCAAACCTTCCCACCAAAATTTACTTTTCAAATCATGGTACATCTTTGTACTACCAGGATGAGCAGTATACGGAGTGTTATGTTATTCCTCCAAAAATACTTTCATCAACTTCATATTATCGATCACACAAATTCTTTCCTTGTAGTATATCGTACCATCTTCTCATATTCAAAATCCTTTATCCTCTCCAGCGATAATACGCTCCTTTGTTTTGGCTAAGAAGTTATTTTGACCCTGACCTTCCTTAATCCTCTCTCTCAAGGTCGGTTGAACTGATAATTTCATTAAAATTGCTTCCACCGGCTTTATGTAGCCACCTCTAGGTTCATCTTCAAAAATTCACCGATTAATTTGTCTTCCTTAGTCAATATACAATTTAATTCTCCTCTGACCTTGCAACTTAAAGTATATGTGACCACGAACGCCTTCCCTGGATGATAGTGAATTGTACAATCCTAGTCCTTCACTGACTCCAACCATCTTGTTTGTCTCATATTCAGTTCCTTTTGAGTGAATAGATACTTTAGGCTTTTATGGTCGGTATTGTAACACCTCCAATCCCCTAGGGAATATTACAGCGTCGTATACCATCTCCGTGATGATCTACCAGGCTAAATACAGAAACAAGACATCACCTTACATACGACATGGCTGAATAACGAACCATTCGACCGATTTGGTCTTCACCACAAACATACAATTTAAAACTTCAAATACATCTCTCACCCAAAACTCAACCCATACATGGGGTCGAATACGCTCACAAACTCATACAACAGATAATACGACATCGGAAAGGATAATACAATAAACTCCGACTAACTGCACCAAGAACTGGCCTTCATGTGAATAGTATCGTTTGTCTTCCATCATCCTTCGTACCGATCCTGTATCTTGCTCCCCAATAATCTGCATGTACCTGGACGCAATACAGACATCCACCCCCCGATTACTCGAGGGTTAGCAAAATTCAACTATTTTGCTAGTGCAAGTATAAATTGCAAATACGAGCCATTCACAACATACTCCAAGAACTTAATAATTGAGAACAACCAACCAGTTAAACGTCGCAAAAGACTTTTCGAGATAATTCACTTGAGCAAATAATCCGAAGCCATGAAAGGAAGGAATAAAGTAAACAATTTGTTAAGCGTTTTACAGGTCTCGAGAGTTTTTAAGGGAAAACGTTTTGATACTAAAGAATCCATATCTTTTCAAAATCACTTAGGGTCACAACCCAAAGATTTACTCGGTTCTCGACAACTAGAATATGATCACGGGTCATACAAATACGACAATAAAACATTATTCGTACTCATCAATTAACGAATTCCAGAGGCCTCAATCGACGCTTCCTGCGTCACTCAAATACGGTGCATACTCCTCAAGTAACAAACTCCAGAGGCCTCATCGGACCCTACCTGGTTCCACACACCAACACAACAATCCACAATGCATATCAATAACACTACGTTTACATACCTCAAGGAGATATACTTCTCGAACAACACCAAATAGCACTACCTCCTTACAAAGGAGTCAGCAAACACTACAACCAATATCACACATCACAATACTCATCCATAAGCATACACCACACACACACACCTTGCCGAAAGGATATAACTCTAAGTCCACTAGCGATATAGTCACGCACAACGATACCCCACGAAAACAAGGCATTCCAACATACAACACTAATACACATTCTCAGAACGACACATTCGTTTACAACACACAAGTTGATTTTGAAGAAAACCTTTATCGAGAATATACTGATTCTTTTATAAGTTCATTAAAAACATTCAAATTACACGCATAGTCAATTACCAACTATTACATCTACGAAGCACGAAGTGTATGGATAAGATACTTGCCTCGATAATCTACATGCAAATACTCCGATGAACATGGCTTGATCTGTGAGCTACGACAACCTACAACCTCCGAAGAACCATGGAAACACGATCACTACGTATATCGAAACCAATTACGATGTTAAACGAACCCAACACCTGAAGGGAAAACCATTGAGACATTTAATCGATCATTAAATGTTCACGGTTCCTCAAGAACACCAAAATCATCAACTGGGTTGAATGAATCGGAATTATGAATATACAATCCATAGAACGTGATCAATAACAATGTTTAACAACAATCTATTCATAAAAACCGGATTAGAAATGAGATCAAGAACAAAATCCTCAAAAAGGTCAACTTTAGGGAAATCAAGAAAATACCTCGATTTGACTAAGATCAACGAATTATATGATGTTACAATCACCTAAGACCCTCCAAAACACGTTACAATTGAGTAGAATCGACCAAGAATCCAAACCCTAGCCTCACCCGCCCGTTGACCGCGAGAAGAGGAGAAGAAAGGGAGAAAATGTGGCGTAACCCGTCGCCAAGGTATTAAATAGTTGGACGTGTTATGGCCGTAATACATAGGGCATTACGACTGTAACCCATCTATTGGGTATTCTGCCCAAAATATAGGGGTGTGTTACGGCCGTTATCCATAAGCCATTACGGCCGTAACACCCACCACCTTATGGCCGTAACGTATTGCAGGTTACGGCCGTAACCTACACTCTGGCAGCAGATTCCATTCTCCTGCCCGACCAGCCCCGAACGACCCCGAATGAGATGATTCCGAAAATTCAGCGTAATGCTTACAAAGGATTCTCAACAACGAACAAAAGCATTAAACGAACATGCAATTCCGACAACAGAAGGTAAGTAAAAATGATATGAAAACGAGTACCCAAAACTTTGGGAAATTACGAAATGGCCCAAAAGTTCGAAAATCACGATACGAGATCGAATAACAATTCCGAAGTTCAAAACACGACCAATAATGTTAAATGAACTTGTAGGAATGATAAAACAACAGTTTCGAGTAAGATTCACAGTAATCGAATCCAAATGCGGAAAAGGTCGCCTAATATATCGATTAACCCAAAGCAATATCAAAACTCGCTCGAATGACAAAAAGTGCAGAACAAGACACGTCCAAAACGTGCTAATGAACACAAGAGAGTCTCTAGAATATAAAATTACAGAATTGAAAAACACAGGTGTTACATTCTACCCCCCTTAAAAGTAGTTTCGTCCCCGAAACTTGAAACAACAAAAACCAGGCAACAACAAAGCAAATAACCGACATATAGCATCTCTCAAGGATCTCTCAGAGTCGATCCCGATACTGGCACCGAAGTTCGAGTAGTGACTGAACCAGATACCATCTCGCAGTACTGAACTCAATTTCCCTCATGTCCATAATTATAAAAAGTCACCGGCGGTTTCTTGCAAGTCGAACGCTCATGGCCCGGAACGTTACAGTTAAAGCACCTAGGCAAGTTACCAACAGTTAGCGACACTGACCTGGATCTCTTAGATCTTCCAACTGACCAAGTGGGATCCACAACTGATCGATGCGAGGGTTGAGATCTAGGAATCCCAGTCCCATACTTCCCAATGAGTCATCCAAAATCTTCAGCTTCTTCGCTACAGTTGTAGGCTCTGCTGACAATAAAGCCATCTCAAATGCCAAGGCCCGATCTTGATAATATTTCAGAGTGGTACACATAAAATGAGCCATACACTGCCGAACACGAGGTTTCATACGCATATCGAAATAAGGAACCTTGTCCGCTTCACTTTTCACTTGATCCCAAATATAATAGAGTTTCTGATTATAATCGACTATAGCATGGGCTATCGACACATCCTGGGGCGTAGCCGAGAAAAACTCAACAATTCTACGCTCTTGAATAGCCGGCGGACAGTACTCGGCCTCCATAGCAGTCTTGACCTCGGCTCAAGTAGATGCACGAACATTAGGCGCTACGGCCTCCCACCAGTCTGCAGCTTCCCTGTCGAGGAGATACAGAGCAATGGGTACCCTCCTTTCATTATGATAGGCCAAAGCATCAAACATTATTTCCAACTGGAAGAGCCAATTCTCCCAACCTACCGAATCTGAGGAACCTGCAAAACGAGGTGGATGCATTCTCATCACGTCTCGAAGCCACTTACTAGCTCCGCCGTTCTCATCTGAATGCTTACTCTGGTACATACCCTGGTTCATCTGTTCCAACTAGTTTGCTACCTGTTGAAGGATGGCGGCGGTGCCAACATCAACATTACCTCTAGCTGTTTGCCCCTGATCACGTGACTGGTCATCCTGACCATCGGTACTGGATGGATTGGCGCTCGACAACGACCGGGTCACCGCGACACGCTCCTCACTATGCCTACAACTACGACCACTGCCTCGGCCTCGGCCTCGGCCCCTCGGCATACTAAACAGGCAACCGTTCAAAACAATGAAACACAACATTGCAAAACAACATATCTAAATTCCAACTCTGTACAAAATATCCACATAAGATAACAAATATTAGCACAACAAAAATATCCGCTCCGGATAATTGCACAAATTCGAGAACTACTGCCTCGACAATAGAACTTAAATTCATAAGTAATTCACATGGTCACACCAACAGAAACTTACGACCTTTACCAAAATGAACACAGTCAAAACCACATACATATGATTATGGACAAACATTGGTAACATTCTTTTTCAAAATTCTCCGAGGTATTCATTAAAATGATAATATTTTAAAATCCTTGAGTTTGAATAATTTTTCCGAAATGAAGTTTGGAAACACTTTCAATGCCTCAGCCGTTTACTCAAAACCATGAACCAATTATCATAATCGTTTCGTTTCGAAATCATTTGCAAAACAGTATTTTGAAATATCAAATCTACTCGATAATCGATATCATCGAAATGACCTTATCAATATGTATCATCATCACCATTAATCAACATACATCGTAACCACCTGTTACCACACAACACCATCACGAATAACAACGCACATGGTAATTCGCGGCCATGCCCCTTAGTATCAACCCCCAGAAGTTTCACCGAACCATCACCGGGTGGAAAAACCATGCGTACATGTACTAACTATTTCCACCAATCAACAATCATATCAGGGTAACATTATACAAACTACAAGGCGTATTCAAACCATGTAACACAATACTTGGGGCATAACCCAAAATTTTCCAATTCCGACTTTAAAGTTTATGCCGAGTAATATTTTTCATCTCTCACTATTTATTATTTCGAAAATAAAATCGTATTGTACTTTGAAATATAAAATTTTATGGTTCGAAATATTTTTAAAATCATGTACTCGGGTTATTTGAAAATAAAACTGATAGGCTAAAACCATTTCTAAAATCCTTTCAAACGTGACAAAGGATTGACGACGGTATCATTTTACAAAATGTTTGAGACACTCCAAAACACGTCTTTTCAAAAACTGTCATAGGGTTTCATTTGAGATTGTGAGTCCGGTTCACCAAAAATTCATAGAATTTTTAAAATCCACACAAAACCTCTGCTTAACCGCACAGTCAAAATATTTTCGAAAAGGGGGTTTTCCACAAACTTACTCAAGTCTATGAAATTTTCAGAAAATCATTTTCAACATACACACAACAGACATAATTACCGATATGAACATATTTGTAGCATATAACAACAATTAGCCAATATAGTCAATTCCCAAACACATGCCTATACGGCATTCAAGATCACCAACCCATCTAACACAACTCATTACCACCAATTCCAACACACGTCAACACCATCTATATAACTTTCCCAACAAACTCTACCGTCGATACATTTCCTGGAACACATCAGTGCTCAAGGTTTCATATCGCTCTACACCACTCGGTGTCCAGTCCATCATTATCCAATTCATTACACACGTACTATGCCGCAAATACCAAATACAATTTCCTGCTCCCGACACGCAAGTAAACAGAGTCATGAAACACAAATAACACATATAAAGAGGACACTTACATCCACATATCGTACGAAGATGATGGCTGCACCACGATACTAATCACGACCGGCATCTCAGACGACGCGTCCCGACATGACTCAGTCAGATACAATCTGACAAGACAAGACTCAACAAACACAACCTAAGATCTGATATCATATTCTGTAACACCCCCGATCCCCTCGGGAATATTACAACGCCGTATACCCTCTACGTGATGATCTACCAGGCTAAATACAGAAACAAGACATCACCTTACATACGACATAGCTGAATAACGAACTATTCGACTGATTTGGTCTTCACCCAAAACATACAACTTAAAAATTCAAATACATCTCTCGTTCAAAACTCATACCCGCACAGGGGTCAAATACGCTCACAAATTCATACAACAGATAATACGACAGCGGAAAGGACAATACAATGAACTCCGACTAACTGCACTCAGAACTGGCCTTCATGTGAATAGTATCGTTTGTCTTGCATCATCCTTCGTGCCGATCCTGTGTCTTTCTCCCCAATAACATGCATGTACCTGGACGCAATACAGACATCCACCCCCTGATTACTCGAGGGTTAGCAAAATTCAACTATTTTGCTAGTGCAAGTCTAAGTGCAAATACGAGCCATGCACAACATACTCCGAGAACTTAATAATCGAGAACAACCACTAGTTAAACGTAGCGAAAGACTTCCCGAGATGATTCACTTGAGAAAATAATGTGAAGCCATGAAAGGCAGGAATAAAGTATGTAAACAATTTGTAAAGCATTTTACAGGTCTCAGGAGTTTTTAGGGGGAAACGTTTTGATACTAAAGAATCCATGTCTTTTCAAAAATCACTTAGGGTCACAACCCAAAGATTTACTCGGTTCTCGACAACTAGAATATAATCACGGGTCATGCAAATCCGACAATAAAACATTATTCGTACTCATCAAGTAACGAATTCGAGAGGCCTCAATCGACGCTACCTGGCATCACACAAATACGGTTCGCAAAGAACTTCAGAGGCCTCATCGGACCCTACCTGGTATACACATATACTGTTCGTACTCATCAAGTAACGAACCCCAGAGGTCCCGTCGAACCCTCACTAGTTCCACACATATACTGTTCGTACTCATCAAGTAACGAACCCCAGAGGCCCCATCGGACCCAACCTAGTTCCACACATCAACACAACAATCCACAACACATATCAATAACACTACGTTTACATACCTCAAGGAGATATACTTCTCGGACAACACCAAATAGCACTACCTCCTTACAAAGGAGTCAGCAAACAATACAACCAATATCACACATCACAATACTCATCAATAAGCATACATCCACACACACACCTTGCCGAAAGGATATAACTCTAAGTCCACTAGCGATATAGTCACGCACAACGATACCACACGAAAACAAGGCATTCCAACATACAACACTAATACACATTCTCAGAACGACACATTCGTTTACAACACACAAGTTGATTTGAAGAAAATCTTCATCGAGAATATACCGATTCTTTTGTAAGTTCATTAAAACATTCAAATTGCACGCATAGTCAATTATCAACTATTACATCTAGGAAACACGAATTATATGGACAAGATACTTGCCTCGATAATCGACATGCAAATACTCTGATGAACATGGCTTGATCGGTGGGCCATGACAACCTACAACCTCCGAAGAACAACGGAAAAACGATCACTACGTATACCGAAACCAATTATGATGGGAAACGAACCCAACACCTGAAGGGAAAACTATTGAGACATTTAATCGAACATTAAATGTTCACAGTTCCTCAAGAACACCAAAATCATCAACTGGGTTGAAAGAATCAGAATTATGAATATACAATCCATATAACGTGATCAATAACAATGTTTAACAACAATCAATTCATAAAAACCGGATTAGAAACGAGATCAAGAACAAAATCCTCAAAAAGGTCAACTTTAGGGAAATCAAGAAAATACCTCGATTTGACGAAGAACAATGGGTTAGATGATGTTACAATCACCTAAGATCCTCCAAAATACGTTAGAATTGAGTAGAATCGACCAAGAATCCAAACCCTAGCCTCACCCATCCGTCGACCACGAGAAGAGGAGAAGAAAGGGAGAAAATGAGGTGTACCCCGTCGCCCAGATATTAAGTAGCTGGACGTGTTACGGCCGTAATACAAAGGGCATTACGGCTGTAACCCAGCTATTGGGTATTCTGCCCAAAATACAGGGGTGTGTTACGGCCGTTATATATAAGCCATTACTGCCATAACACCCACCACCTTACGACTATAACATATTGCAGGTTACGCCCGTAACCTGCACTCTGGCAGCAGATTCCATTCTGCTGCCCGACCAGCCCCGAACGACCCCAAAATGAGATGATTCAGAAAATTCAGTGTAACGCTTACAAAAGATTCTCAACAACGAACAAAAGCGTTAAACGAATACATGATTCTGACAACATAAGGTTAGTAAAAATGGTATGAAAACGAGTACCCAAAACTTTGGGAAATTACGAAACGGCCCAAAAGTCCGAAAATCATGATATGAGATCGAATAACAATTTCGAAGTTCAAAACACGACCACCGATGTTAAATGAACTTGTAGGAATGACAAAACAACAGTTACGAGTAAGATTCACAATAATCGAACCCAAATGCGGAAAAGGTCGCCTAATATATCGATTAACCCAAAGCAATATCAAAACTCGCTTGAATGACAAAAAGTGCAGAACAAGACACGTCCAAAAATGCTAATGAACACAAGCGAGTCTCTAGAATTGAAAATCACGGGTGTTACATTCTACCCCCCTTAAAATAAGTTTCGTCCCCAAAACATAAAACAACAAAAACCAGGCAACAACAAAGCAAATAACCGACAGATAGCATCTCTCAAGGATCTCTCAGAGTCGATCCCGATACTGGCGCCGAAGTTCGAGTAGTGATTGAACCAGATACCATATCGCAGTACTGAACTCAATGTCCCTTGTGTCCACAATTATAACAAGTTACCGGCAGTATCTTACAATACGCACGCTCGTGGCCCGGAACGTTACAGTTAAAGCACCTAGGCAAGTTACCAACAGTTAGAGACACTGACCTGGATCTCTTAGATCTTCCAACTGACACAGAGGGATCCACAACTAATCGATGCGAGGGTTGAGATCTAGGAATCCCAGTCCCATACTTCCCAATGAGCTATCCGAAATCTTTTGCTTCTTCGCTACCGTTGTAGGCTCTACTGACAATAAAGCCATCCCAAATGCCAAGGATCGATCTTGATAATCTTTCAGAGTGGTGCACATAAAAGGATCCATACACTGCCGAACATGAGGTTTCATACACATATCGAAATAAGGAACCTTGTCTGCTTCACTTTTCACTTAATCCCGAACATAACATAGTTGCCGATTATAATCGACTATAGCCTGGGCTATTGACACATCCTGGGGCATAGCCAAGAAAAACTCAACAATTCTACGCTCTCGAATAGGCGGTGGACATTACTCGGCCTCCATAGCAGTCTTAACCTCGGCCCAAGTAGCTGCACGAACATTAGGTGCTACAGCCTCCCACCAGTCTGCAGCTTCCCTGTCAAGGAGATACTGAGCAATGGGTACCCTCCTTTCATTAGGACAGTCCACAGCATCAAATGTTCTTTCCAACTGGAAGAGCCAATTCTCCCAACCTGTCGAATCTGAGGAACCTGCAAAACGAGGTGGATGCATTTTCATCACGTCTCGAAGCAACTTACTAGCTCCGCCATTCTCACCTGAATGCTCACTATAGTGCATACCCTGGTTCATTTGTGCCAACTAGTTTGCTACCTGTTGAAGGATGGCGGCAGCGCCAACATCAACATTACCTTTGGATGTTTGCCCCTGATCACGCGACTGGTCATCCTGACCATCGGTACTGGACGGATTGGCGCTCGAAAATGATTGGGTCATCGCGACACGCTCTTGACTATGCCCACGACTACGACCACTGCCTCGGCCTCGGCCCCTCGGCATACTAAATAGGCAACCGTTCAAAACAATGAAACACAACATTGCAAAACAACATATCTAAATTCCAACTCAGTACAAAATATCCACGTAAGATAACCAATATTAGCAAAACAAAAATATCCGCTCCGGATAATTTCACAAATTCAAGAACTACTGCCGCAATAATAGAACTTAAATTCATAAGTAATTCACATGTTGACACCAACAGAAACTTACGACCTGTACCAAAACGAACACGGTAAAAACCACATACATATCATTGTGGTCAAACATTGGTAACATTCTTTTTAAAAATTCTCCGAGGTATTCATTCAAATGATAATATTTTAAAATCCTTGAATTTGAATGATTTTTCCGAAATGAAGTTTGAAACACTTTTAATGCCTAAGTCGTTTACTCAAAACCATGAACCAATTATCATAATCATTTTGTTTCGAAATCATTTACAAAATAATATTTTGAAATATCAAATCTACTCGATGATATCATCGAAATGACCTTATCAATATGTATCATCATCACCAGTAATCAACATACAGGGTAACCACATGTTACCAAACAACACCATCACGAATAACAACGCACATGGTAATTCGCGGCCATGTCCCTTGTTGGGATTCGGTGCCTTAAAACAAGGCCCAGCGGAAGCGGTAAAACAAAAATTAATTCGATCTGAATCCCTAAGAGGATCGATCGAGCTACATATATACGAATATTAAAACGAAATACAAGAGATGCAAGAACTTACCCTTGTAGTCCGTTGATTAAATGGATTCCTTCTCTTGAGCTATTCCCCAAGCATGAGATGAATTCCCTACGATCCAATTTGCTCCAAGCTCTTTGATGATCCAACGCCGAAAGGACCGCGTCTCTACTTGCCACGCGCCGGAGAAATGACCGGAATGACTAAACCTCGTTATCCTCCAAGGATACGGCTAGAACAAGGTTGTAGAAGCTTTGCTAATCAAGATTACAACACTCTAAGTGTTTAATCTATAATCTCTCTATCTCACAAATATTTTCTCAAAGAAAACTTATGAATGAAGATGAACATGATGAAGAACATCTTGAGAAAACTCTTTTCTCTCTCTCTCTCTTGCTCAACTCTCACGGTTTGAATGGTGATTGGAAGAGTGATTGTTTCTTCACATTAGTCTTCATTATATCCTCCCCAATCAAGACCAAATCACCTATAAAGATAATTAATATGATCTTGTCCCCTTGACACTCAAAAGTCATCCACCAACATGTGGAGACAATGACTAAAGGAAAAGGGAAGGAAAAGGGGCGGCCATCTAGAAGGAGTCGGACGAGTTCAGTCCGTTTTGGATTCCCGTGAGTCCAAACAGATAAACTCCTATTCTGTTTCGATATATTTATATCGATTAATTAATCCAATTAATTAATCATATCAAATACATAATAACATAATTAATTTCTCCAAGAAACAATTATATTCATGAATTAAATTAATCACCCAGTAATTTATTTAATTCATTAGGCCGTAAATTAATTTTTCCAATAAATCAATTTAGACATATAATGTCCCAAATTAGATATCCAATATCTAATAATCATAATGAGAGAATAAGCTCGATTCATTCCGTCGTCAATCCTATTGCGCAACTCGGTAGGTCCGTCTCAGTCAGCAATGGGAGGAACTAAAGAGTAGTAGCACCACCTAGTCAGCGTGGCGACCTACACTATACCCCAACTGAGAACGAATGATTAGGATCATTCAAGAACCATTCTGTCGTGAATACCAATATACGTATAAACCCTTTATTCAAATGTCCCGATCAAGCTATAGGGTCACGGTCAGTCAAAACCTATCTGCACTTGATGCTATGTATGAGTTAATGCAAATCGAGATCATCGAGCTCTCGTCTATCCAATAAAACTATCTCCACTGCTTTGGCCAAAGACTTATGATCTCATCTGCCAATAACCGCATAGGACATATAACCCGTTCACTAACAGGAGAAAGAATTCTATCTTGGTATTCAGTAGGACCTGGTACTTGCCCGTCAAGACGCACGTCGAGGTTGACCCCCGCCTTCCGGTTTACATGGTCGAACTACTCTAATGAAAATCTTAACGTCACAAGCACATCCCTACTAAATCCTCAAGTCTAAGGTTCACGAATACCTATCACGACCTTTCCATTCCGTCATTGACTATCCCGGAGTGAAATCCGTGTGACGAATATAGGGTGAGTCGGTTCGAGTATACTAATCCAATTAACATACCTATAATGTGTGCTCCCACTAACCATTAGTGTTCGACAGGTACTCTCCATGTTAAAGAACACGTCATACAAGTCTTCTTCACACCAGTCAATTTTCATCGACTTGCGAACGATTAAGTATTTGAGCTATGAACCTTTCCAGTGTCGACCCCCTTATCTAATAAGGAGTGGAACGTTTTGCTCTCAAATACACGGACTAGTTTCTATAGGTATATTTATGAGTTAGGAATGCCATTAACTACATGTAAATAAAGAAATATTCATTTGCCTTATGATACTAATTTACATAATTACAAGTACAATGCCCTCACTCAACATCCTCTGAGTGGCATTCGAGGGCATACTCCTAACAATCTCCCACTTGCACTCAATGCCACACACTATGGTATCTAATACCCATGTTCTCCGGATGGCGCTCCAAGCTAGTCTGAGAACAAATTATCCCTTGCGAACAAATTCTCTTACGAGATATTTCCTCTCAATGTGTTTGGTGTTGTTGTGAAACCTCGGCTCCTTGGCCTGCGGTACAGCTCCATCATTGTAACAGTACAGCAGAACAGGCAGCTCATCACAAAGGTTCCAACTATGCGATGCTTGCTTCAGTCCATAAATGGAATGCTGAAACTTGCACACTTTCTGAATATCGACTTTGGACACAAACCCTTTAGGCTGCTCCATATAGATTTCCTCCTCGAGGAATCCATTAAGGAAAGCCGTCTTTACGTCTATTTGCCATATCTCATAATTATGGTAGGCAGCTATAGCAAGCATCATGCAAATATACTTGATCATGGCTACAGGCGAGAAGGTATCGTGGTAATCGATTCCTTCCTTTTGGGTATAACCCTTTGACACACGCCTGGCCTTATAGGCATCAACCTTGCCTTCCCCATCAGTCTTCCTCTTATAGATCCACTTGTTCCCAATAGGCACTATGCCCTCGGGGTGGTCTACTAGAGTCCAGACCTGATTGACATGCATCGAGTCTATCTCAGCTTCCATAGCTTCATTCCATTTCGCGGAGTCTACATCCACCATCGCTTGGTCATAGGTCGTTGGGTCAGTCTCTTGGCTATCACTTGGAACCTCATGGAGATCCAGCTCCTCCAAGTGCACAAGCCCATACCTCTCAGGTAAATGAGACACCCTACTAGACCTACGAGGTGGTTGTACTTGTTTTTCAGAAGGTTCGGGTCCAGTTTCTTGCACAGGTGTCTCCCGAAGAGTTTCATTGTTTTCTTCCAAAGAAATACTTCTACCTGCTCCGCCTTCCTGAATGAACTCATCTTCCAGGAAGTGTGCTTGTAAAGCAACAACGATCTTTCGACCTTCGGGCATATAGAATATATAACCCATCGTCCCAGATGGGAATCCAATGAAACGTCGTTTTGCGGACCTCGCTTCCAACTTCTCCACCTTAGTCTTCTTGACATAGGCATGACATTCCCAAATCCTAATATGATTAAGATTTGGTTTCCTGCCCTCCCACATCTCATTTGGAGGTTTAGGAACAGATTTGGAAAGATATCTGTTCAAGATGTAAGCGGCAGTCAGGAGTGCATACCCCTACAGGTAAATTGGCTTGTCAGTATAGTCCAACATGGAATGGACCATGTTCAACAAGGTCCGGTTCCTTCTTTCTGACACACCATTTAATTGAGGAGTACCTGGAGGTGTTAGTTGTGATACTATTCCATGTTCCTTAAGGAACTCGTCAAACTCTGTACTCATATACTCGCCACCTCGGTCCGACCGAAGTGCTTTGATATGATTACTAGTTTGTTTCTCGACTAGGGCCTTGAATTCCTGGAATTTCTCAAAGGCCTCGGATTTATGTTTCATTAAGTATACATAACCATACCTATTATGATCATCTGTAAACATAATGAAATATTTATATTCGTCACGTGCAGCTTCCAAAGCACCATATACGTCGGTATGGATTAATCCCAGTTTATCAGTGGCTCTTTCAAAAGTCCCTGTGAAGGGGGACTTAGTCATTTTGCCTTAAGACAAGATTCACAAGTAGGAAAGGGATCCAATCCCAATGGACTCATAAGTCCTTATTTTTCCATTTTGCAAACCTTAGCCTGACCAATATGACTAAGTCTACGATGCCATTTCAAAACTTGATTGGTTTCATCCTACCACATTTCCTAGTCACAGTATTCACAACGACTTTGTTACTGAGGTTTAGATGATACAGTCCATTTAAAAATGTAGCAGTACCCATTAGTTTATTTCTGAAATAAATTTTGCAGGAACCATCACCAATGAAAAATGAAAAGCCTTTTCGGTCCATGACCGGAATGGATAGAATATTTTTATGCCCCTTGGGCAAAACAAGTACATCTTCTAAAGTCAGAACAAAACCGTATTCTAAACCCAAAAGAAGTGATCCTATGTCGGTTGCCTCGATACTATGCCCGCTTCTGACAGTGATCATAACTTCTCCAGCTCCAAGCTTCCTACTTTGTTCCAGATCCTGATTCACGGTACAAATATGAGAACTAGCACTTAATCCGATTCAGAAGTAGGAAATACGAGCGTAACAATTTGTTTTCAAACTAAAAGTTCTGTACCTGAAGCGCCATGAAGAATCTAATAGTCTCTAGCCCAGTGGCCCATCTCACCGCACTTGAGACAAGCATCCTTCTTTTTCTAGTTCTTCGAAACCATCGGGGCCTTGCCCTTTCCCTTGAAGTCCTTGGCTTGTGGTCCCGTCTACTTCTTGGTCTTTTTCTTCTTGTTCTTAGACCTCCGAGGTCCAGAAGAAATCACAAGGGCAGACTACTTCATCCGCGGAGTCTTCATCTGAGAGTGAGCGGTCACCAGTTTGTTCATTAGCCCAGATAAGTTACACGCAATCTCATTGCAGTTGAAGTTCATAACAAATTGAGAGAAGGAATCAGGGAGAGACTGTAGGATAAGGTCAGTTTGAAGAGAAGTATCCATTTTAAAATCAAGAGCCTCCAATCTCTCGATCATGGATATCGTCTTGAGGACGTGTTCCCCAACCTTCTCACCTTCCTTCATCCTTGCACCGAACAATTGCTTGGATATCTCATATCTAGCAGTTCTGCTATGCTCACCATAAAGCTCGGTTAAGTGAGATAGAATCTGCCTAGCAGAAGTCATTTTCTCATGATATCTCGGAAGCTCATTAGATATAGAAGCCATCATGTAAGCACGGACTTTTACATCATCCTTAACCCTCTTTTCGTGGTTTCAATCTCTTCTTGATTGGCTCTAGTCCGCACTGGAGGCGCCGGAATATCCGCCTCCAAGACGTATCCCAGTGCCTCTATACTAAGGACAATCATCAGATTGCAGAGCCAATCCACAAAGTTAGATCCGATCAAGGTGTTCTATTCGAGTAGAATTGCGAGTGAGTTCATTGTCATATTGAGAGTTATGTCTGCATTAAGTATAACAGATTAATTAGTGACTCATTCAATTATGATCTGAGTATAGAATTAAGGTCTTTTCTATTCTTGTTACCGAGCTCCTACTATTTTTATCGGAATTACACACTCCCATGTGAAATCCGGAAGTATCGCCGCTCTAGTTCATAGTGGTGATCGAGTTCTTTATAAATCTTAATAGAGGGCAACCGAACATATTTCTAGTCTATTAATTTTCATAAAGTGGTGTCCAACACCAACCCATCTAATGGATAATACGATCTTGTTTTTCCCCTTGTTCACTCCCCTCAACCTATACGGTTTCTATGGTTTGTGAACAAGTTAAGTTTATACCATCGACGCAAATCAGTTTCACAATCGAATCTTATCCGACAACCTATCAGGTTTCTAGGGATAAAATTTGCTCCAACCGAAGGCCTCCAATGCGCTCCCGGTAATTTATCCATCCTCCCCGAATGAACCCCGATAACTTAGAAGCATAGCACATCCGGTTTGGATTTCAATTTCCCGAAAGCTCGATGGAGGGACGGAAAACTTTGAAACCTTATAAACTTAATAATTTATCGTGGGAGAATTTTAGCGATTAATGTTACACTTTGCACATTAATTCATTTAAGCGCGTTTGTAGCATTCATACAATATGAACAACCATTCACAACCTAGTTGCTACCAACATGTAGTTCATAGACAGTTCCTAGAAACAAAAACCCGTAATCTAATTACAAGTCTTCGTCTTGAATCTTTGCCTTCTCGAAACGGATCTTCCTCCAGTATTCGTCATTACATATAAATTTTACATTTAAAAATTGCATCCTAGTTACAAATATTTCTAGTAAAATAAATAGGCTCAAAACGGCCTTTACAACCCAATCGAATAAAACCGAATGATTCAAAACTAAGTCCATGAACCACATCCACATTCAAAATAATGCATCAAACACATTAAATAAATGGCATTCATAATGAATCTGAATATTGATCCAATCAATATAAATAAATCCATCCAATACGAATTAATCCAATTAATTCAAACAACCGTTAATTTTAACTTGTTCCGGATGAGGAAATATTTCATTAAATTAATTCCCCTAAGATTAAAATTACCATAATTAAATCTTAGTCAAATTAAATCCAATTTAATTTGTGGGAAATTAATTATCGAACGAAATATAAAAAACGGAGCCGAAAAACACGGCCGGAGCACCGCCAAGCTACCCAAAGAAAGCTACCGAGCAGGCCGGCAGGGACCGAGACCATTTCAGCAATGCCGGCATGCATCGCCGAGCGTGGCCGATCATAGGGCCAGATCGCGATCCGCTGCCTGGGACCGTGAGGCAAGGCTCACCACCTCAAGCCGCCGGTCCGACATGCTGCCTGCTGCCCGATTCCAAAAATAACATTTTTTTAATCTTTATATTACACATTAAATCAGTTTTTCAAAAGAAAAATAGATTTATATTGTAACATAAAATAATGAAAAATTAATTTTTAGATGAACAATAGAAAATCAACGATTAATACGATTATGATTCCAAATCATACACCATCCAATCAAGCATTCCAAATGCTAAATATCGTATATACGATCGCAAGAACTATGTTCCGATACCACTGTTGGGATTCGGTGCATTAAAAGAAGGCCCAACGGAAGTGGTAAAATGAAAATTAATTCGATCTGAATCCCTACGAGGATCGATCGAGCTACGTATATACGAATATTAAAACAAAATACAAGAGATTCAAGAACTTACCCTTGTAGTCCGTTGATTAAATATATTCCTTCTCTTGAGCTATTCCCCAAGTTTGAGATGAATTCCCTACGATCCAATTTGCTCCAAGCTCTTGGATGATCCAACGCTGAAAGGACCGCGTCTCTACTTGCCACGCGCCGGAGGAACGACCGGAATGACTAAAGCTCGTTATCCTCCAAGGATATGGCTAGAACAAGGTTGTAGAAGCTTTGCTAATCAAGATTGCAACACTCTAAATGTTTAATCTATAATCTCTCTATCTCACAAATATTTTCTCCAAGAAAACTTATGAATGAAGATGAAGATGATGAAGAACACCTTGAGAAAACTCTTTTCTCTCTCTCTCTTGCTCAATTCTCACCGTTTGAATGGTGATTGGAAGAGTGATTGTGTCTTCACATTAGTCTTCATTATATCCTACCCAATCAAGACTAAATCACCTATAAAGATAATTAATATGATCTTGTACCCTTGACACTCAAAAGTCATCCACCAACATGTGGAGACAATGACCAAAGGAAAGGGGAAGGAAAAGGGGCGGCCATCTAGAAGGAGCCGGACGAGTTCGGTCCATTTCGGATTCCCATGAGTCCAAACAGATAAACTCCTATTCTGTTCCGATGTATTTATATCGATTAATTAATCCAATTAATTAATCATGTCAAATACATAATAACATAATTAATTTCTCTAAGAAATAATTATACATGTATTAATTTAATCACCCAGTAATTTATTTAATTCATTACGCCGTAAATTAATTTATCCAATAAATCAATTTAGACATCTATTGTCCAAAAGTAGATATCCAATATTTAATATTCATAATCAGAGAATAAGCTCGATTCATTCCGTTGTCAATCCTATTGCGTGACTCGGTAGGTCCATCTCAGTCAGCAATGGGAGGAACCAAAGAGTAGTAGCACCACCTAGCCAGCCTGGCGGCCTACACTGTACCCCAACTGAGAACGAATGATTGGGATCATTCAAGAACCATTCTATCGTGAATACCATATACGTAAAAACCCTTCTTTCAAATGTCCCGATCAAGTTATAGGGTCACGGTCAGTCAAAACCTATCTGCACTTGATGCTATGCATGAGTTAATGCAAATCGAGATCATCGAGCTCTCGTGTATCCAATACAACTAGCTCCGATGCTTTGTCCAAATACTTATGATCACATCTGCCAATAACCACATAGGACATATAACCCGTTCACTAAGAGGAGAAAGAATTCTATCTTGGTATTCAGTAGGACCTGCTACTTGCCCGTCAAGACGCACATCGAGGTTGACCCCCGCCTTCCGGTTTATAGGGTCGAACTACTCTAATAAAAATCTTAACGGCACAAGCGCATCCCTAATAAATCCTCAAGTCGAAGGTTTATGAATACCTATCACAACCTTTCGATTTCATCATTGACTGTCCCGGAGTGAAATTCATGTGATGAATCGAGGGTGATCGGTTCGAGTATACTAATCCAATTAGGATATCTATAACGTGTGCTCCCACTAACGATTATTGTTCGACAGGAACTCTCCATGTCAAAGAACACGTCATACAAGTCTTCACATAAACTCAACACCCAGTCAAGTTTCATCGATTGCGAACGATTAAGTATTTGAGATATAAACTTTTCCAGTGTCGACCCCCTTATCCAATAAGGAGTGGAACATTTTTATCTCAAATACACGGAATAGTTTCGATATGTATATTTACGAGTTAGGAAATCCATTAACTACCATTAAATAAAGAAACATTCATTTGCCTTATGATAATGATTTACGTAATTACAAGTACAATGCCCTCACTCAACATCCTCTGAGTGGCATTCGAGGGCATACTTCTAACACGCCTTAGTATCAACCCACAGAGGTTTCACCGAACCATCACCAGGTGGACAAACCGTGCGTACATGTACTAAACATTTCCACCAATCAACAATCATATCAGGGTAACATTACACAAACTACAATATCCAAACCATGTAACACAATAATTGGGGCATAACCCAAAATTTTCCAATTCCGACTTTAAAGTTTAAGCCGAGTAATATTTTTCATCTTTCACTATTTATTATTTTGAAAATAAAATCGTATTGTACTTTGAAATATAAAAATTTTATGGTGCGAAATATTTTTAAAATCGTGTACTTGGGTTATTTGAAAATAAAAACGTTAGGCTGAAACCATTTCTAAAATCCTTTCAAATGTGACAAAGGATTAACGACGGTATCATTTTACAAAATGTCTAAGACACTCGAAACCACGTCTTTTCAAACACTGTCATAGAGTTTCATTTGAGATTGCGAGTCCGGTTCGCCAAAAATTAAAACAATTTTTAAAATCCACACGAAACCGCCGCTTAACCGCACCGTCAAAACATTTTCGAAAATGGGGTTTTTCACAAACTTACTCAAGTCTATGAAATTTCCAGAAAAGCATTTTTAACATACAAACACCGATGTGAACATATTTGTAGCATATAACAACAATTAGCCAATATAGTCAATTCTCAAACACATGCCTATACGGCATTCAAGATCACCAACCCATCCAACACAACTCATTACCACCAATTCCGACACACATCAACACCATCTATACATGTTTCTCAATAAACTCTACCATCGATACATTTCCTGGAACACATCAGTGTTCAAGGTTTCATATGGATCTACCCCACTCGGTGTCCAGTCCATCAATATCCAATTCATTACACACATACTATGCCACAAATACCAAATACAAATTCTAGCTCCCGACACGCATGTAAACAGAGTCATGAAACACAAATAACACACATAAAAGAGGAGACTTAGATCTACAGATCATATGAAGATGATGGCTGAACCACGATACTAATCACGACTAACATCTCAGACGACACGTCGCGACATGACTCAGATACAATCTAACAAGACAAGACTCAACAAACACAACTTGACCCGACAACCTAGGTTTCCACAACCTAAGATCTGATACCATATTGTGTAACACCTCCGATACCCTCAGGAATATTATAGCACCGTATACCTTCTCCGTGATGATCTACCAGGCTAAATACAGAAACAAGACATCACCTTACATACAACATGGCTGAATAACGAACAATTCGACCGATTTGGTATTCACCACAAACATAAAATTTAAAACTTCAAATACATCTCTCGCCCAAAATTCATACCCGTACATGGGGTCAAATACGCTCACAAACTCATACAACAGATAATACGACAGCGGAAAGGAAAATACAATGAACTCCGACTAACTGCAACCAGAACTGGCCTTCATGTGATTATTAGAGTTTGTCTTCCATCATCCTTCGTACCGATCCTGTGTCTTGCTCCCCAAGAACCTACATGTACTTGGACGCAATTTCGCCAAAACGATCAAGGCCATAATGCCAAAAACTCGGTTAAGGGAATCGGTTTTCGAAATAAAACTCAGTCGGTAAAATACCGAAAGCCATTACAGAAGAACTCACGCAGCGGATAAAAGAAATAAAGTTAAACATGCACAAGACAGCAACACTACTCCTCATATGAACGAAAAATGGGAGTCAAATAATCACGTATCACGAAATCAAAATCCATAAGAGGATTCCGTCAATTAACTCATAATCAAAAAAATAGCTCGTGTCACACGAGGCACAACACAAAGAAGGGAGACTTACATCCACAGGTCGCACGAAGATGATGATCGCCCCACGATACTAATCACAACAAACCAACTCAGACGACGCGTCGCGACACGACTTAGTCAGACAAAATCCGACGAGACAAAAACTCAATAGACACCACTAACCCGACAGCCTAGGTTTCCACAACCTAATCTCCGATACCATTCTGTAACACCCCCAATCCACTCAGGGATATTACATGCCGTAGACCCTCTCCTCGAGGATCTACCAGGCTGGTAACAACATTTAACATCTCGACAATGCCTTCAAGGCAAAAATGACTCAGTAGACCGATTTGGTCTTTCAATAAATACATACAACCCGAATACAACTCATGCCCACGCAGGGTCAAAATACAACCACACCTGCATAACGGAAAAATATAGCAAATGAAAATAAAGTACAACTATACCAATACGACATCAACGGGTCCTCGTGTGATTAGTATCGTTCATCTTTCATCATCATTCATGCCGACCACGTGCTCGCTCCAAAACTCGAATGCAATACAGACATCCACCCCGAATACTGGGGTTAGCAAAACTCCACCGTTTTGCTAGTGCAAGTATAAAATACGAAAACGAGCCATACATATCATACTCCACTAACATGTTAATCATAAACATACTTTCCGAGGTAAATCACTTAATCAAAACGGTTAAATCGAAGATAGGGTAAACCCGATATACATCTTGTGAAAACATTTTACGATCTCGGGAGTTTTGAAAACACATTGGGATTTAAGAATTCTCAAACCTTTCAAAACGCTAGGACACAAATTCAAAAGTCATTTTCCCAAAACATAAATCCGATAACAACAAATGGGGTCCACGACCCGATCATACCATAACAACCTCGTTTCCACAGATTATTCGCGTCCGTGCTAGCAAGCCACGGACCTCGATGCTCCCGTAGAACAAACCCGAGTGAATAACCCACAGGAAACTATATCAAATCACATGTCACCGTAATCGCAATCACGTGACTACAAGCACATATACGTACATAATCAAACCACAACCATAAGTTATCCCGATCGCGCTAACAAGCCACGAACCTCGGAGTCCCCGCAAGACATACCCGATGATAACCCCACAAGTTATCTCGGCATCGGGCTAACAAGCCACGAACCTCGGAGTCCCCGCAAGACATACCCGGATTGGATAACCCTACGGTCACGCCCGACCCATACTAGCAAGTATGGATCCTGAGATTCAACAATCCTACCCGAGGCACATCACATACATCAAGCACACAACAATAATCACTTATCAAGCCGAACAACATTAAGTATCACAACCTCCTTTCAAGGAGTAACAACTAATATCACACACATTACGTTCTTACCGAACAAGTACACAATAACAATACGTAATCCCCGGCAAAGGATTACGGTCTATCAACTCACTCGAAGTGATCATATTATCTTTAAACATACAAAACCAACACACATATTCCGAGAACACATATTCACGAAGTATACGAATTATCGTTGAAAGACAACATTTATCGAGAACATACCAATCCCTTTTTACGTTCATTAAATATTGGATTTCGCATAAAATCATTTATCAAGAATTATATCAACGAAACATGAAATGTATGGTCAAGATACTTGCCTCAAAATCGGCACGCAAGTATCCCGACGAACACGGCTCAACCGGAAAGCTTCGAAATGCCCAATGCTATCGAAACGGAAGACGATTTACGAACGAAAGGGTTCAACACGATTTCTTCGCAAGAAACACGACCCTAACATCATACAATCAATAAATCATCGATCATACGAGGAAGAATAATCGTAGAACGCCCGAAAACCCCTCTAAGACATTTTAGGACACCTTCAAGGCGTCGGTCAAGAACTCGACTCAAACAACGAATCGATACGATCCAACCATGGAATAATAAAGGAAATGATATAATACATCTAAATAATCATCAATACATCAAAATCCTAAGTTAAATCGGATTAATCGGACGAAAACAACCAAAACCCCAAATTCCCCAAAATTAGATTTCTAGGAAATCAATTCGATTCTAGATCGGAGGATGTTATAGACGGATGATTTACGATATGAACCTCCAAACTTCAAGGATATGTTGTTAAACAACATGGCTTCAAGCTTAGAACACGCCACCGCGGAAGAGGAGAAGAAGAAGGTGAAAATGGCAAGAAAAACGTCTGCGGGGCCTTTTATAGGTTGATCGCCTGCCGGACACGCCCGTGCCGATCGGGCACGGCCGTGTCGCATACCTGGCCGACAGGACTCGACCGTGTCCTCGCTTGACACGGTCGCGCGCGAGGGCCTTCCGATAGTGACCGTCCGACGACTTCGGCATGACTCGACCGTGTCCTCGAACACGGCCGGGCGTGTCAGCGATCGGCTCGCTTATCCTAAGAGTTCGGCACGGCCGTGTCGGACGACACGGCCGGGTCCTGAGGCGTAACTCCGGCATTTCCGGACGAGTACGGCACGGGCCGTGTCGGACGACACGGCCGAGTTCGGCCGGCAGTGATCGGCCAATAACGAGCGGGTGAGCTAAAACGACCATAACTCTCTTGTCCGGACTACGATTGACTCACCGTTTGAACCATTGGAAAGCTAACTTGATGCGCTATAATGTTGCAAAGATTCAGAATTTTTGGAGTTTCCAAGAATTAATGGTGACGTTACAAAGTCGAACTCCCACGTGAAAAAGTCGATTAAGGACACGGAACTCAACAAAACGACACCGAAACGAACTCGGATGACAAAAAGTGCAGAATTAATCATTCTCGGAATGACGAAACGGTCAGGAGCGAGTCGTCAAAACGAACTTCTGCCGAAAAAATAAAATTACCAAAATTCGAAATTGCGGATATTACAAAAACTCCACTGTTTTGCTAGTGCAAGTACAGAGTGCAAATACGAACCATACAATTCACATTTCACGGATAACAATAACCAGGAATCCACAAAGATCCAAACGAAACGAAAAGTACTTCCCGAGGCAAGAGTTTGAGAAAACCTTTCAAAATCGAAATATCACAAATCAATGGAAATAATTTATAAAACGATTTAGAATGCCATCGAGAGTTTTAAAAGAAAACAATTTAGGATTATCAAATCCTACTTTTCAAAATCCAAAAGACAAAAGGGGTCACCGCCCCAAAGGTTTACTTTCCGAAAAATGACATTTACCAAACCGTTGGGATTTTAGCCCCAAACCCGTAAAATGACTTTTACAAAACCATTGGGATTTTAGCCCCAAATCTCATCAACTCACAGTACACAAGAACGACCACAAGGTTCGTTTCCCAACATCAAAATCCACAAATAAAGGATTTAAAACAAACAACAAAATACTCTTGTGCCATCCTAACCAAGTAGGCCAAACGAACAACTTACCTCTTACACACTTAGTCAATGCATGCAATTATGAAAACCGTTCAAAAGCACTCATTTCTGGAAATGCCAATATCAAATCACATTTGTAAAATTCACCACAATTAACCGTCGATCCACACCTCCGTGGACCCCTACCGAGACCCCGTCGGATCTAACCCGTAGTGGTTAAAAGCAAAGCTCGTTGATCCACACCTCCGTGGACCCCTACCGAGACCCCGTCGGATCTAACCCGTAGTGAGCATACACACACACACCATTTCTCATACAATACTACTATGTCAAGATTGTAAGTTCATAAGGATACTTGCTAGAGATGGCCATTAACTCGACACCATTATCAAACTCTTCAAAACACCACAACAAGATTAAATACGGAATACACGATTCCATAACTTAAACAATAGGAGTATCATCATAAAATCCTTCAACGTTCAAAATAACCAAATCATAATCAATTCTCAAAACACCGTTCACAAATCATACTCGTTTTGAAAGAAAGCCTTTAACGAAGCCAAACCGAAATCCTTTGAAACTTAATTTCAAATAACCAAACAAACACATCAAGACGACCACCGATCATCATATCCATAAAACGAGAAAAGTATGGGCAAGGTACTTACCTCGAATAAGAACAACGCGGAGAATCGACCGAAGTAGGTTGGCCCGAACCGACTACGAACCCGCCGACTCCACCGAACGCCAACTCACGTTCATAAACTACGAAGGACAAATAATAACAATGAAATGAATTCCATAACACGACTCAAAGCCGTTGAATTCAAAGAACGAATGACGAAAGTTCACGGATTTCCCAAACGGCCAAGAACACGATTCGTTAGTCAAATCACGAAACGGAATTCCAAGTTGAAATATGGATATACAATCCATAGAATATGTTTAACAACATCATTTAACCATAATCGATCCATCGAAAACGGATGAAAAACGAGATCGGGGACAAATCCCCCAAAAAGTCAATTCGAAGGAAATCAAGAAATATACTTCGATTCGACGAAGAACAATGGATTAAATGATGTTAAACACAACAATACTACCAAGATTAATCATACCCATCATGAATTAATCAACAACACGGAATGAATCGGACGAAGATGCAAAAATCCCCAAATTCACGAAATTAGGGTTTTAAGGGAGATTACCTTGATTCGCTGGATCAAAGGATGATAACGGACGATTGATTGATGTTCTGAACTCAAGAACTTCATGGATTTGTTGTTAAACAACATGGCTTCGTGACCCATGAATCGCCACTCGCGGACGGAGAAGGAAGGAAGTGAAAAAACGAAGTGAAATGTGACTGCTCAGCCACATTTATACTGGGCCAGACTAGCGTGCGCTAGCCTTCCCGGACTAGCAAGTATGGATCCCGGAGATTCAACAATCCTACCCGGAGGCACATCACATACATCAAGCACACAACAATAATCACTTATCAAGCCGAACAACATTAAGTATCACAACCTCCTTTCAAGGAGTAACAACTAATATCACACACATTACGTTCTTACCGAACAAGTACACAATAACAATACGTAATCCCCGGCAAAGGATTACGGTCTATCAACTCACTCGAAGTGATCATATTATCTTTAAACATACAAAACCAACACACATATTCCGAGAACACATATTCACGAAGTATACGAATTATCGTTGAAAGACAACATTTATCGAGAACATACCAATCCCTTTTTACGTTCATTAAATATTGGATTTCGCATAAAATCATTTATCAAGAATTATATCAACGAAACATGAAATGTATGGTCAAGATACTTGCCTCAAAATCGGCACGCAAGTATCCCGACGAACACGGCTCAACCGGAAAGCTTCGAAATGCCCAATGCTATCGAAACGGAAGACGACGACGAACGAAAGGGTTCAACACGATTTCTTCGCAAGAAACACGACCCTAACATCATACAATCAATAAATCATCGATCATACGAGGAAGAATAATCGTAGAACGCCCGAAAACCCCTCTAAGACATTTTACCGGACACCTTCAAGGCGTCGGTCAAGAACTCGACTCAAACAACGAATCGATACGATCCAACCATGGAATAATAAAGGAAATGATATAATACATCTAAATAATCATCAATACATCAAAATCCTAAGTTAAATCGGATTAATCGGACGAAAACAACCAAAACCCCCAAATTCCCCAAAATTAGATTTCTAGGAAATCTGACCTGATTCGGTAGATCGGAGGATGTTATAGGACGGATGATTGACGATATGAACCTCCAAACTTCATGGATATGTTGTTAAACAACATGGCTTCAAGCTTAGAACACGCCCAGCTGCGGAAGAGGAGAAGAAGAAGGTGAAAAATGGCAAGAAAAACGTCTGCAGGGCCTTTTATAGGGGTTGATCGCCTGCCGGACACGGCCCGCGCCGATCGGCACGGTCGTGTCGCATACCTGGCCGACAGGACTCGACCGTGTCCTGCTTGACACGGTCGCGGCGCGGAGGGCCTTCCGATAGTGACCCGTCCGACAGCGACTCGGCATGACTCGACCGTGTCCTGGAACACGGTCGGGCGTGTCGGCAGTCGGTTCTGGCTTATCCGGAAGAGTTCGGCACGGGCCGTGTCGGACGACACGGTCGGGTCCTGAGGCAGAAACTCCGGCATTTCCGGACGAGTACGGCACGGGCCGTGTCGGACGACACGGCCGAGTTCGGCCGGCAGTGATCGGCCAATAACGAGCGGGTGAGCTAAAACGACCATAACTCTCTCGTCCGGACTCCGATTGACTCACCGTTTGAACCACTGGAAAGCTAACTTGATGCTCTATAATGTTGCAAAGATTCAGAATTTTTGGAGTTTCCAAGAATTAATGGTGACGTTACAAAGTCGAACTCCCACGTGAAAAAGTCGATTAAGGACACGGAACTCAACAAAACGACACCGAAACGAACTCGGATGACAAAAAGTGCAGAATTAATCATTCTCGGAATGACGAAACGGTCAGGAGCGAGTCGTCAAAACGAACTTCTGCCGAAAAAATAAAATTACCGAAATTCGAAATTGCGGATATTACAAAAACTCCACTGTTTTGCTAGTGCAAGTACAGAGTGCAAATACGAACCATACAATTCACATTTCACGGATAACAATAACCAGGAATCCACAAAGATCCAAACGAAACGAAAAGTACTTCCCGAGGCAAGAGTTTGAGAAAACCTTTCAAAATCGAAATATCACAAATCAATGGAAATAATTTATAAAACGATTTAGAATGCCATCGAGAGTTTTAAAAGAAAACAATTTAGGATTATCAAATCCTACTTTTCAAAATCCAAAAGACAAAAGGGGTCACCGCCCCAAAGGTTTACTTTCCGAAAAATGACATTTACCAAACCGTTGGGATTTTAGCCCCAAACTCGTAAAATGACTTTTACAAAACCATTGGGATTTTAGCCCCAAATCTCATCAACTCACAGTACACAAGAACGACCACAAGGTTCGTTTCCCAACATCAAAATCCACAAATAAAGGATTTAAAACAAACAACAAAATACTCTTGTGCCATCCTAACCAAGTAGGCCAAACGAACAACTTACCTCTTACACACTTAGTCAATGCATGCAATTATGAAAACCGTTCAAAAGCACTCATTTCCGGAAATGCCAATATCAAATCACATTTGTAAAATTCACCACAATTAACCGTCGATCCACACCTCCGTGGACCCCTACCGAGACCCCGTCGGATCTAACCCGTAGTGGTTAAAAGCAAAGCTCGTCGATCCACACCTCCGTGGACCCCTACGGAGACCCCGTCGGATCTAACCCGTAGTGAGCATACACACACACACCATTTCTCATACAATACTACTATGTCAAGATTGTAAGTTCATAAGGATACTTGCTAGAGATGGCCATTAACTCGACACCATTATCAAACTCTTCAAAACACCACAACAAGATTAAATACGGAATACACGATTCCATAACTTAAACAATAGGAGTATCATCATAAAATCCTTCAACGTTCAAAATAACCAAATCATAATCAATTCTCAAAACACCGTTCACAAATCATACTCGTTTTGAAAGAAAGCCTTTAACGAAGCCAAACCGAAATCCTTTGAAACTTAATTTCAAATAACCAAACAAACACATCAAGACGACCACCGATCATCATATCCATAAAACGAGAAAAGTATGGGCAAGGTACTTGCCTCGAATAAGAACAACGCGGAGAATCGACCGAAGTAGGTTGGCCCGAACCGACTACGAACCCGCCGACTCCACCGAACGCCAACTCACGTTCATAAACTACGAAGGACAAATAATAACAATGAAATGAATTCCATAACACGACTCAAAGCCGTTGAATTCAAAGAACGAATGACGAAAGTTCACGGATTTCCCCCAAAACGGCCAAGAACACGATTCGTTCCGTCAAATCACGAAAACGGAATTCCAAGTTGAAATATGGATATACAATCCATAGAATATGTTTAACAACATCATTTAACCATAATCGATCCATCGAAAACGGATGAAAAACGAGATCGGGGACAAATCCCCCAAAAAGTCAATTCGAAGGAAATCAAGAAATATACTTCGATTCGACGAAGAACAATGGATTAAATGATGTTAAACACAACAATACTACCAAGATTAATCATACCCATCATGAATTAATCAACAACACGGAACGAATCGGACGAAGATGCAAAAATCCCCAAATTCACGAAATTAGGGTTCTAAGGGAGATTACCTTGATTCGCTGGATCAAAGGATGATAACGGACGATTGATTGATGTTCTGAACTCAAGAACTTCATGGATTTGTTGTTAAACAACATGGCTTCGTGACCCATGAATCGCCACTCGCGGACGGAGAAGGAAGGAAGTGAAAAAACGAAGTGAAATGTGACTGCTCAGCCACATTTATACTGGGCCAGACTAGCGTGCGCTAGCCTTCCCGGACTAGCGTGCGCTATCGGCCGGTATCGGCCGAGTACCCTCGGCCAGGGCCCACACGACCCGGCATCACCGACCAACCCTGCCGACCAAACCTGTCGACCGACTCCGCTAGCGTGCGCTACGGCCGGAAGCTTCGCGCGCCATGCCGGCTCCGAGAGCCACCGGACTAACAAACTTACCCAGTAACGTCGCTAGTTGGCCGCAGCGTCGCTACCTGCCGGTTAGCGTGCGCTACGGCCAAAGCGGCGTGCGCTACTGCCGATCTGACCGAGTCGAACCTCGAAACCCCACTGTCGGCCCGATGGCGTCGTTGGTCGACCAGGCTAGCGTGCGCTACACTGCCGGTTAGTGCGCAGCCTTCCGGCCGTAGCGTGCGCTACGCCGGTTCTGCCGCACCGTCCGGCGGTGCCGCAATCGTCCGGCTGGGCCAACTGTCTCGGCGATCCGCAACCGCTGGCTCGGCGACCCGATTTCCGAAAACGCACGGAACGAACACGACGAAAAGTTAGCGGACGACATCAACGACCCGAAATGAAAACATAATACCATAATTAGTCATACGCGACCAAGAAATGGGTCGAGACAACAATTACAGATACGGATACCCGTAACTTTCAAGAAATTACAAAATGGCCCAAAACGCCCGGAAATCACGATACGTGATCGAATAACCGAACCGAAGTTCACAACACGTTTAACAAAGTTAAACGGACTTACGGGAAACTCGAAGCAAGTTTGAGCGAGATTCGCAAGAATCGAACTCAAGCGCGGAAAAGTCGCTAAAAAGCACGGAACTCAACAAAACGACACCGAAACGAACTCGGATGTCAAAAAGTGTAGAATTAATCATTCCCAGAATGACGAAACGGTCATGAGAGAGTCGTCAAAACGGACTCCGACCGAAAAAAAGAAATTTACCGAAAATCGAAAATTGCGGATATTACATTCTACCCTCCTTAAAAGAAGTTTCGTCCCGAAACTTAAAACAAGTAGGGAGAAGAAATATTCCGCCAGGAAAAACTCAACGAGACACACAAGAATGCGTAACTAACGCCCAACGGCGAAATGTCACAAACAACGCAAAGGAATATACGACGTGAAAACACGCTCCACGGCGACCAACACAACGTCGCCGTTAGGGATATAATAAAACCAACAAGTGACAAGCGTCATCAAACGGATAATATAGCCAAGTCAATTATCCGACAATCACAAAACACAATGAACGAAAATCAATATGATTGACCAACCCAACGGTACATCAATCAAAACGCGAGTCAACCGCTGAACAAACACGGAATCCCACCGCCTAAGGGCTGGAAGATCGAAAACGAAACTAATTTCCCGAACTGAAGTGAATTACGAAGGAGCCTGAATGTTCACCAATCACGGAACGAGGTCAATAAAAACCGAACAATCAAACGATCAAACCACAACGATCGAGACAACAAAAATCGAAGAATCATGTTCGAATCACGAAGAACAATAAAATTTCAAACAACAACTCCAAGGTTCACATCTCGACTCGAGACAATATATGATCCGGTGAAAACAACAGGATGTGCATTCACATAAGATCCACAGGAAAGGGAATAGCAATTAAAAAGTCACAACGACAAACGAGTTATTCCGAAACAATACCACACTCGTTCGATAAACAAAAACAAGGGGCAGGACAAGCTCAGAAATGTCAACGAACATAATGAGTCGACAGAGTCGAAAACACAAGAGTTCCAAATCCGATCCACTTCGAATAAAACAACTAGTAGAACCAGATGATGTCACTCCCAAACAAGGTTCACAAGAATCGAACTGAACCCGAAAAAGTAACATCGATAACCAGATCGACCCACAACAAGATCACAGCTCGTTCGGACGATGAAATCGAAATACAGAACAAGTTCATAAAGTGCCAACGAACATGAGCGAATCGATAGACTGGAGAAAGAGAAAATACAGAAGTCAAAATAGTACGGGCATTACCTCCGACCTCGTCCACGAAATTCACAAAAACGGGAGCAAGGTAACAAGACATTAAACAATCGACGCATAACGGAACCATCACCGATGCACACGGTCATACCAAACCAAGCTTTAACAGCTCGCACATGCGCGACAATGCAAGAATCACTACGAGGCGATAATATTCAACACCAACACCCCGCCTCTCACAGGGGGCTAACACAACAAATGTGTGGAAAGCGACTCAACGCTCACACCGCCAATTCGATCATACTCGGGATAAAGTATCAAAATGACAACGCGAACATCACACATACATACCCAGCCCTCAAACGGGAATGGATAGGTTTTAAAAACGAAAACCTCATTTTGAAAATAATTTAGAAGAACACCGATTGATCTTGAGTATCATCTTTCAAAAAAAAGGTACAAACGTGAAACATCGTTATCGAGACATTGGAGAACCATTTCGCATTTGATAAGAATGAAGATACTTTCTCTTAATGAAAACTTTCAAAATATTCGACCCTCGGGTCTAAATAAAAGTGTTTCTAAAACATTGAAAATATCTCAAAGCATTTTGGTCCTCGAGGTAGAAAATTTTTGAAATATATTGTGGCACCTTGGATGTACCACAAGAAAATAACTCATTTGAAAAGTATGTCTCGAAATTTATTTTTCTAAGATACTCAAGGTTTTCGAAAATCCAATAGGCCAGAATGCCCAAAACTCACACATATCGACGTTCACTAAAACAACTCCTAGCACACGCATCAAAAGGTTTAAAATCAAGAGAATACATGTCTTTAAACGGAAATAAACGATAAAATACCACATTCAGAACAAAACCACTGATAAAATACCCTCCCGCACTGGCTAGTGAACAAGTCGAACGCGTATAAGCACAAAGCTTCCACAATAGAACTTGTAAAACGTGCAAATCGATTCGAAAATCATCAACAACGGACAAAAACAACAATAAAAAGACATCACAAGCGACGACACTCCTCGTATAAATCAAATACGAGAGTCGACTAAATACATATCGTGAAATCAAAATCCACATAAGGATTCCACCACTTAACAAATAATCAAAAAAATAGCTCGTGTCACACGAGGCACAACACAAAGAAGGGAGACTTACTTCCACAGGTCGCACGAAGATGATGATCGCCCCACGATACTAATCACGACCAACAAACTCAAACGACGCGTCGCGACACGACTCAGTCAGATAAAATCCGACGAAACAAGACTCAAACGACACGACTTGACCCGACAGCCTAGGTTTTCCTCAACCTAAGCTCCGATACCATTTATGTAACACCCCCAATCCGCTCAGGGATATTACACGCCGTAGAACCTTTCCTCAAGGATCTACCAGGCTGGTAACGACATATAATAACTCAACCATGCCTTTAAGGCTAAAACGAATCAGTAGACCGATTTGGTCTTTCAATAAATACATACAACTCATTTACAACATATACCCAAGCAGGGGTCAAAATACAATAAGCTCCCGTACAACGGGGAAAAGATACTGCAGCGGAAAATAAAACACAACTAGACCAGTACGACATCAACGGATCCTCGTGTGATTAGTATCGTTCATCTTTCATCATCCTTCGTGCCGACCCTGTGTTATGCTCCAAAACCTGAATGCAAAAATAGACATCCACCCCCCGAATACTCGGGGGTTAGCAAAACTCCACTGTTTTGCTAGTGCAAGTACAGAGTGCAAATACGAACCATACAATTCACATTTCACGGATAACAATAACCAGTAATCCTCAAAGATCCAAACGAAACGAAAAGTACTTCCCGAGGCAAGAGTTTGAGAAAACCTTTCAAAATCGAAATATCACAAATCAATGGAAATAATTTATAAAACGATTTAGAATGCCATCGAGAGTTTTAATAGAAAACAATTTAGGATTATCAAATCCTACTTTTCAAAATCCAAAAGACAAAAGGGGTCACCGCCCCAAAGGTTTACTTTCCAAAATGACATTTACCAAACCGTTGGGATTTTAGCCCCAAACCCGTAAAATGACTTTTACAAAACCATTGGGATTTTAGCCCCAAATCTCATCAACTCACAGTACACAAGAACGACCACAAGGTTCGTTTCCCAACATCAAAATCCACAAATAAAGGATTTAAAACAAACAACAAAATACTCTTGTGCCATCCTAGCCAAGTAGGCCAAACGAACAACTTACCTCTTACACACTTAGTCAATGCATGCAATCATGAAAACCGTTCAAAAGCACTCATTTCCGGAAATGCCAATATCAAATCACATTTGTAAAATTCACCACAATTAACCGTCGATCCACACCTCCGTGGACCCCTACCGAGACCCCGTCGGATCTAACCCGTAGTGGTTAAAAGCAAAGCTCGTCGATCCACACCTCCATGGACCCCTACCGAGACCCCGTCGGATCTAACCCGTAGTGAGCATACACACACACACCATTTCTCATACAATACTACTATGTCAAGATTGTAAGTTCATAAGGATACTTGCTAGAGATGGCCATTAACTCGACACCATTATCAAACTCTTCAAAACACCACAACAAGATTAAATACGGAATACACGATTCCATAACTTAAACAATAGGAGTATCATCATAAAATCCTTCAACGTTCAAAATAACCAAATCATAATCAATTCTCAAAACACCGTTCACAAATCATACTCGTTTTGAAAGAAAGCCTTTAACGAGGCCAAACCGAAATCCTTTGAAACTTCATTTCAAATAACCAAACAAACACATCAAGACGACCACCGATCATCATATCCATAAAACAAGAAAAGTATGGGCAAGGTACTTGCCTCGAATAAGAACAACGCGGAGAATCGACCGAAGTAGGCTGGCCCGAACCGACTACGAACCCGCCAACTCCACCGAACGCCAACTCACGTTCATAAACTACGAAGGACAAATAATAACAATGAAATGAATTCCATAACACGACTCAAAGCCGTTGAATTCAAAGAACGAATGACGAAAGTTCACGGATTTCCCCCAAAACGGCCAAGAACACGATTCGTTCCGTCAAATCACGAAAACGGAATTCCAAGTTGAAATATGGATATACAATCGATAGAATATGTTTAACAACATCATTTAACCATAATCGATCCATCAAAAACGGATGAAAAACGAGATCGGGGACAAATCCCCCAAAAAGTCAATTCGAAGGAAATCAAGAAATATACTTCGATTCGACGAAGAACAATGGATTAAATGATGTTAAACACAACAATACTACCAAGATTAATCATACCCATCATGAATTAATCAACAACACGGAACGAATCGGACGAAGATGCAAAAATCCCCAAATTCACGAAATTAGGGTTCTAAGGGAGATTACCTTGATTCGCTAGATCAAAGGATGATAACGGACGATTGATTGATGTTCTGAACTCAAGAACTTCATGGATTTGTTGTTAAACAACATGGCTTCGTGACCCATGAATCGCCACTCGCGGACGGAGAAGGAAGGAAGTGAAAAAACGAAGTGAAATGTGACTGCTCAGCCACATTTATACTGGGCCAGACTAGCGTGCGCTAGCCTTCCCGGACTAGCGTGCGCTATCGGCCGGTATCGGCCGAGTACCCTCGGCCAGGGCCCACACGACCCGGCATCACCGACCAACCCTGCCGACCAAACCTGTCGACCCGACTCCCGCTAGCGTGCGCCACGGAAGCTGCGCGCTAGCCGACTGGCCCAAAGAGCCACTGGACTAACAAACTTACCCAGGTAACGTACGCTAGTCGGCCGGCAGCGTGCGCTACCCCTGCCGGTTAGCGTGCGCTACGACCGATAGCAGCGTGCGCTACCTGCCGATCCTGACCGAGTCCAGAACCTCAGAAACCCCACTGTCCGGCCCGATAGCGTGCGTTGGTCGACCAGGCTAGCGTGCGCTACACCTGCCGGTTAGCGCGCGCAGCATTCCGGCCGTAGCGTGCGCTACGCCGGTTCCTGCCGCACCCGTCCGGCCGGTGCCCGCAATCGTCCGGCCAGTCCCGCAACCGTCCGGCCAGTCCCGCAACCGCCAGGGCTCGACGACCCGATTTCCGAAAACGCACGGAACGAACACGACGAAAAGTTCGTGGACGACATCAACGACCCGAAATGAAAACATAATACCATAATTAGTCATACGCGACCAAGAAATGGGTCGAGACAACAATTACAGATACGGATACCCGTAACTTTCAAGAAATTACAAAATGCCCCAAAACGCCCGGAAATCACGATACGTGATCGAATAACCAAACCGAAGTTCACAACACGTCTAACAAAGTTAAACGGACTTACGGAAACTCAAATGTTAGCCAATGAGATTCGCAAGAATCGAACTCAAGCGCGGAAAAGTCGCTAAAAAGCACGGAACTCAACAAAACGACACCGAAACGAACTCGGATGTCAAAAAGTGTAGAATTAATCATTCCCAGAATGACGAAACGGTCATGAGCGAGTCGTCAAAACGGACTCCGACCGAAAAAAAGAAATTTACCGAAAATCGAAAATTGCGGATATTACAATACCATCGTAAAATCTCATTTGAAAGTATAAGGCCAAAACATCAAAACAGTTTCAAAAGTGTACGTTAATCCATCACTTACACGTACCGACAAAATAGTTTAGAAAACGATTTTTCAAAATAACTTAAGTTGCCAAATACCAAAAGGGCATTTAAAAATACTCACGCATCGGAAATAACAAACAGTTAAAAATACTCTAGCAGCAGAACATAACAACCAGTCAAAGTACTCGATTCACAAACACACGCCATAGCCAGTATCCTCCGGGAAACTCACCTCTTCACGACCGCTACAAGCTCGATATCCTAAGAACCTAAAAAGAAAGCCCATGACGGGGTCAACCATAATACTCAACAATGATAACGATCACATCACGTCAATAATTACATACCAATGAAAATACTAAGTAAGAATACTACCAATATAATGTTACCATCATAACTTTACCAATTCGTGATAAACCTCATCGAAATAACCCTTATCATAGTGCACATCTCGTAATCTCGATTAACCGATAAACTCAAACATAACATCTATGCTGTACCTCAAACAATACCCAAGATTCTCCAAACATCATCATAACTCGCAATACGGAAATATACCAACTCTGACCAATTCGATCCTTAGGATAACATCATCAAGTCTCAACACGAAAATTGATTGTCCATCAAAGACAAATACCAAAAAGGAAATACGGAACATACCTCAAGATACGTAATGCCACGACGAATCACGTCAGTCTAATCTGAGATCAGATCAATACAACATACGAACATGATCCTAACACAAGACCTATAAATGCATACTCACATGACAACGTCAATATGCTCACATCAATAACAACAATATATACTCACGGAAATCCGATGATCCAGCGCACAGAGCATGGATCCCAAGATGATCCGGATAGATCAACACGAGGTGGATAACCCATAATATACATATGCACAACAACAACACATGGGTAATCCGATGATCCAGCGTTCACTGCATAGATCCCAAGATGATCCAGTCGGACCAACACGAGGTGGATAAACCCATCCAATGATCCAGTGCACGCTAGCATAGATCCCAAGATGATCTCAGATCAACACGAGGTGGACATACGACAACAATGCACAAATGCATGTTAACAACAATAAATAAATGCACGACAACAATAATACACGAATGTATCACAACATGATCGACACAAAATGACAAAAATGATTAGAGTACTTGCCTCGAGTCCTTCGAGAGCCATCTCGATGTCAAGAACCATCACCAACGATTATCCTCAATATTTGACGATCCAAAATATCACGGACTATAGAGAACTCATACCCTCGCCTTTTACCACAAAGTATCCTCGATACCCAAATATACCAATAACAATTGTAAATCATATACTTTATGATTTAATTTTCAAAATCAGAAAACAACGTAAAATCCCAAATCTCCAGATTTCACAATTATAATCAATGCTATACGAATTATAAACGAATAAAACTGAAACCATTCATTAAATATTATAAACTGAGCAAGTAATAACTTGCCTCGATACCAACACGACGATGATTAAGTTGTTACTAATTTTCTTGTCTTCGTCTACAAGCTCCTCGGCCGTGACCATAGTAATTCACGAACATCCTCGAACTCGACCGCAACATATTATTCTAATCAATGATCAATTATCACAACCTATTGCAGTAATCAATTAACAACAATCCGATAACAATCAATAACGGACATAGCCAACCAATCAAACTCGACAGTTTAACGGTACCTCGATTATATACAAAACTAAATAATCCAACTCAACAAATATGAACTCATATCCACAATACAAACCGCAACTCGATAATCATAATTAACAATCAACATAACCGACCAACAAACCCCAACGGTTCCACAATATCCCGACTAAACACAAATCGGAACAACCCAAATCAATCAATCACGAATCCATAACCTTACCAAATTCAATCTCATTATCATGATCCATATCTTATCAAGAACATACGAAGTCAACCACTACAATCAACATACTATTAGTTCTAATCATCAAATCCAAGTTTATATCCAAAACCATTCATATCTTATTAAATATTCCTCTATGATGTGATATGTACCAAGAACACCATGATTTCATAATCATGTTCATAACAAAACAACATAATTCAAGATGTATATATATATATATACACACACACATCATCATCATCATCTTCCTCAACCCAAACTCCATGAAACACCAAGAACCATAACAACACTTCCATAATCTATCATTACAGGGAGTAATCATCAACAATAACATCAACATCCGAAAATGAGGAGAAGGATTAACCAACATGTCTCAAGAAGACGAACAACACATTTCAATCCACAAGAAACATATCAATATCCATATATCAACAACAACATCATCATCATCCGGTAATCCATCTCATAATTATACATATCAACTCGTTTATTTGATAATCATCAACTTAAGAACATCAATATTCAATCCAAAACGAAATCCAAAGTGAATATTAATTACCTCTTCGAAGAAATGGATTGAATCCCAAGGTTGAATCCATTCTCAATCACTTCCAAGCTCCAATGTTGTTAAGGATGATCAACTCCACCATACTCAAGTGTTTGGAACCTCAAAATATCCTCCAGGAACTCTCTCTATTGGTTGAAAGGAAGAAATGGACGAAATGAAGAATAATGCCCAACTGCAAATATATATATATACTGCACATTACTAGCGTGCGATACTCTTCACAATATAGCGTGCGTTACTTGTCATAGCGTGTGCTAACTGACTTTGCTAGCGTGCGCTAACTGACTTTGTTAGCGTGCGCTATTGTAGTCCAGAGGCTACTGCCTCACTTTGTTAGCGTGCGCTAAACCCATGCCGTAGCGTACGTAATATCGACGTTGACTTGCTACAGTAAAAAACTCATTAGCGTACGCTATTATCCACACGTAGCGTACGCTACTCATAGTTGACTCGACAATCTGCACCTACCCCGAAGATGTCTGGGTCCTACACGCCGAAAGTAACCAATAAAGCCAAGATTCCATTTTGACCGATCTACATTTAGCGTGCACTAATCCTTATGGTTTAGCGTGTGCTAATCCTTCATAGAAAACATTCGTTGACCTTATCGAAACATGCGCCAAAAGTATCCAGGTCCACACGTAGATTCCCTCTGATCTGTTCTGCACTAGCGTTTGCTATCCTTCGCCTTTAGCGTGCGCTAAGCCTGCACAATAGCCTGCGCTATGCTTGAATATTAGCATACGCTAATCAGGCTATACTTAGCCAATTCCAAATGTTCTCGTCCTTCGTCTCGACATACTAGATACATACATACAACATACTGAATATATATATCCCTTCCAATAATATTCTCATACAATACGCTTGACACACCTGATCTTCAAATGCAATTGTCGACCAAGTACGACAATATTACCAATACAGATGTCTAAGTCCTTCAATTGTTTTATCCCTACTATACAGATTCCACACTGTGGTATAGTAAAAATTCAGGATATTACATACTACACCACTTAAAATAAGTTTCATCCTCGAAACTTGCAATCCGTCATAAAAAACAAACCATTCAACCAAAATATCCCGAAACCATCACGACAACGATCAATCATCACCACACGCAAATAACCAAAACGGAATACTTACAAGTATACGAAGTCGATTATCTCCCGTGATTACTAGCAAATGATTCCCCTTCAAAGCCTCAACATCCTTACTATCACAATTTCATGAATTCAACAAAATGCGTCGTTATAACTCAATTATGGAGTAATCCATATGTGTCAAAGCCTGTCTGCCCGATTACACAATCAAGTCTCAATTCTGATAAAACGAATAATACACGATACATCTGTGAAACAACTGCCCAAAACAATGGCAACAAATCCCGAAACATCGACACAAAGTCCAATCGCTCAGATGATCACCAACAATGATCAACTAATAAATTAACTGAGAATATCATCCACATGATAAACTCCAATACGACCAACCAAGGGTAAAAACACAACCGAGAATATCATCCACATGATAAACTCCAATAGTACCAATGAATGATCAACAATAACCGAGAATACCCTCACACGATAAGCTCCAACACTATCAACACAGAACCACAAGGATAGGTACACGAAAGAATAAAATTCTCAGAACGTTATACAAATCTCATAAAGTGGATCTCAAAGAAACACGTGAGAAGTGTCAGTTTTGTACACTTATCCATGATTTGTATCGATAAAATTCACCCATAATTGAGCTAGTCTACTCGTTTTTTGCTTTTAATTAATTAGTTTTAATAATTTTATTTTTATCGGATGATGATCGGATTAAATAACTGATTTACTCAAGAAATAACATGTTTATTAAATATTCTCTTTGTTGAATTTTGATATATTCATGTTGTAGGGCTTTCCAAGAGGAATTCGGCAGTCTTTCCGGATTCAAAATCAGAGTTATATATCAAAAGTTATCATCCGAAGAAGATTTGGGGGCAAAAACGCAAAGTCTGAGAAATTCTGGGCTGAAAACGTAACTATCAAAGCATCCAGTGAGCAAATTTATGAAGCCAAGATACAGCCGTAACTACAGAAGGTTACGGCCATAAGTCACCCTAGTTACGGCCGTAACTCCTGAATGTTACGGCCGTAACTCTTGACAGATTGTTATGATTTGTCTAATTTTTTATACTTTTTGTGTATTATTGAGGGGATGGCTGGAATTGATCCGATCTAATGTAATAATGCTGGAGTTTTGGAGCTATTAGATGACTTTAGGTGTATAAATAGACCCCTTAGATCCTTCATCATTCATCATTCATCTTATAATTTTCCATTTTTTGTAAACTTTTCTTTTTGTTTGAAGAACACACTTGTGTTCTTGAGTGATTATTGTAAGTGTGGTATAGCTTATGTTGTTCAGAGAGTTTATTGCTTCTATCTCTTTTATCTACTAAGGGAGTTAGGATCAATTCTTTCTCTTTCAACTAATAATGACCACCAAAGCTTGTAATATGTATAATAAACCCTTCATGGGCTAAGTAACCTTTAGTTGGGATTATAAACAAGGTTAGTCATGTTATTTATGTTTGTATAAAAGATCTATTGTGAATTACTTATTATTGTGTGTGATTTTTATTGTTTTAACAATATTTATTTATTTGGCCAATAAATGACGATATTTATGGTCTTCATATGTTTCGAAAGAAAATATGTTTGATTAGATCAAATGATCTTCACTCTAAGTTGTTCTAGGGGATAGAAATATACCTCTAGTCCTTAGATGATTCTTTGAGTTATTTTCATAAATCCTAATGCTATGTATTGAAGCCAATCAACATAGAAATATAGTGAATTGATTCAATATGTAAGGGGCGTTTTATAGTTCGAAAGAGAAACCGTCTTTTTAAGGAAAATCGAATCTACACAACATAATAAGTAAATTCATCTTATGATCTCCTATACATCTTTTATAACTAATGACGAACTAAGTTTGTAATCCCAACTATTTCATTTTATCGTTAATCAATCTATTATTATTGCAATATTTTTATTTCCTTAAAATATTAGAACTATTATTGCATTTACTTTGCAACAATTAAACCAAACTCTTTAAATTGTTTGTTTTACTCATCTTAGTATCTATAAAAATAGACTAATAGTGTATAATTCAAATTTTAACTAAACTTCCTTGTGGGATCGATAATGTAATACCCGTAATTTTGATTTCCGGTAATTTCTTTTTTTCGGCGGAAGTCCATTTTGACGACTCGCTCATGACCATTTCGTCATTCTGAGAATGAATAATTTTAAACTTTTTGTCATCCGAGTTCGTTTCGGTGTCGTTTTCTTGAGTTCAGTGTTATTAAACGACTTTTCCACGTATGAGTTCGACTTTGTTAAATCACCATTAATTTTTGGAAACTCCAAAAATTCTGAATCTTTCCAATATTATAAAGCATCGAGTTATCTTTCCAATGGTTCAAACGGTGTTATAATCGGAGTCCGGACGAGGGAGTTATGGTCGAAATAGCTAAGTCACTCTCATTTCCAGTTTTTGGCCGAGCACTCTGTACCTTGTGCCGCGGCACATGACGGTAGGGCCGCGGCACACTGCCGAGTCACTTCCGGCCGATTTGGCCCTGTGCCGTGGCACACTTCGGCTGGGCCGCGGCACACTGTGCAGTCAGCCTATTTAAGGCCAGCAAGCGTTTTTCTTCAGCCATTTCTCACTCGTTTTCTTTCCCTTCCGCGGCTGGAGCTTGGTTAATCATGGAGAGATGTTGTTGGACAATCAATCCATGAAGTCTTGGAGTTCATATCATCAATCATCCATCTTATAACATCCTCCGATCTACCGAATCAGGTCAGATTTCCTAGAAATCTAGTTTTGGGGAATTTGGGTATTTTGGTTGATTTCATCCGTTTTATCCGATTTAACTTAGGGTTGTGATAGATTGATGATTATTTAGATGTATTGTATCATTTCCATTGTTATTCTATGGTTGGATCGTATCGATTCGTTATTTTGGTCGAGTTCTTGATCGACGCCTTGAAGGTGTCCGGTAAAATGTCATAGAGGGGTTTTCGGGCGTTCTACGATTATTCTTCCTCGTATGATCGATGATTTATTGATTATATGTTGTTAGGGTCGAATTATTGTGAAGAACTCGAGTCGGAACCCTTCCGTTTGTTGTATTCTTCGGGGTCCGAGCTTCCCGGTCGAACCGTGTTCTTCGGAGCGTTTGGTAGCGGTTATTAAGGCAAGTATCTTATTATACGACTTGTATCTTGCGATTAGTGATCACATATGAGATTTATGATGATTTTGCTTGCCTTCGTAAATATGTTCCATTTGAATTGGTTGTGTATTCCGCAATTTGAAGGCTTTGTGATAATAGTGTTATATTGGTATACGTGTTAGGTGTTGTGACATTTGTGCAGGATTGCGACGTACATATGGGATGGTTGTACACTTGGTTGTGCAATGTATTGTGTACCGAACGTGTGTTATGTTTGTTGTGTGTCGTTGATTGATGATAGTTTTGTTGAGAGTATTGAGATTGTGTTATGTGCGTGTGATGTACGATTTTGTGGTGATCAACGTGATTGACTAAACTGTGCTCATTGTTGTATGTAATGAGAATGTGAATATGTTTGTGACCGCTAAGTTCACTCGTGTTGGTTCGACGGGACCTACGAGGATTCTTGGCAGTGGACTACGGGGTCAGAACTTAGTGAGGTACTGAGGTCCAATCGTGCTGGTCTGACGAGGCCTACGATAACGCATGGTAGTGGACCATGAGTTTCGGACACAGTGCGTCCAACCGGGTGAGCTCGATGGGGATTACGGTGACACGTGGCAGTGGACTACGGTGTCAGAACTGTGTGTATGATTGTTGTGATTGATATAGTCCGTGCGGGTTGTTATGCCTACGGAGACACGTGATAGTGGATCACGGTGTCAGAATTGGTTATGTCTGGTTAATAGTCCGTGTGGGTTGTTGAACCTACGGAGACACGTGACAGTGGATCACGGTGTCGGGATTGATTATGTTTGTTTAATTGTGCGTGACGTAGTCCGTGCGGGTTGTTGAATTTACGGAGACACGTGACAGTGGATCACGGTGTCATGAGCATGATACTTTTCAAATCAAAGTTTTTGAAGGAAAAGTTTTAAAAAAGAATGTTGGGCCGAGCCCCACGAGATTTATGGAAATGTTTTCGTACTGTAAATTGTTGAAATACAATTTTGAGATTTGGGTTACGACCCTAAGATTTTCGAAAGGTTTTGAAATTCTAAAAATTCCCGAGATGATAATCTTATTTTCGAGTTATCCGTATCTGTAATTGTTGTCTCGACCCGTTTCTTGGTCGCGTATGATTAATTATTGCATTATGTTTTCATTTCGGGTCGTTGATGTTGTCCGCGAACTTTTCGTCGTGTTCGTTCCGTGACGCTGAAATCGAGTCGCCGAGCCCTCGTGGTCCTGCATCGCCGCATAGCCAGTGGATCGCCGACGACAGGGCAACGGCCGGATAGGTGCGGCAGGAACCGGCGTAGCGCACGCTACGGCCGTAAGGCTGCACGCGCTAACCGGCAGGTATAGCGCACGCTAGCTTGGTCGACCAATGCACGCTATCGGACCGGACAGTGGGGTTTCTGGGGTTCTGGACTCGGGAAGGATCGGCAGGTAGCGCACGCTACGCCGAGCGTAGCGCGCGCTAGTCGGCAGGTGTAGCGCACGCTGTCGGCCGGCTAGCGTACGTTACCTGGCCGGGCAGTTCAGTCGAGAGGGTTCTCGACAGATCGGCTAGCGCACGCTAGCGTCCGCGCAGCGCGCACTATCGCGGTCGGGCTCTTCAGTACAGGGCCTTGCGGGCGCCGGCCGAGGGTTATCAGCCGAGGCTGCCCGTTAGCGCGCGCTAGTTCGGAAGGTGTAGCGCACGCTAGGCCGTGCCTGTATAAATATGACAGAGTAGCCATATTTTCACCCGTTTTTCATTTCCATCTTTTCCTCTCCGCGGCTGGAGACTTGGCGATCCAGGAGACATGTTGTCAAGCAACTAATCCACGAAGATTGGGAGTTTATATCATCGATTAATCCCTCCATAACCTCCTTTGATCCAGCGAATCAAGGTGAGATTTCCTAGAACCATATTTTGGGAAAATTTGGGGTTTTTGCGTTTTTGTCCGATTCGTTCCGTGTTGTTGATTAATACACGATGGGTATGATTGATCTTGGTAGTATTCTTGTTTTTAACATCATTTAATCCATTGTTCTTCGTCGAATCGAAGTATATTTCTTGATTTCCTTCGAATTGACTTTTTGGGGGATTTGTCCTCGATCTCGTTTTCATCCGTTTTTGATGGATCGATTATGGTTAAATGATGTTGTTAAACATATTCTATGGATTGTATATCCATATTTCGACTTGGAATTCCGTTTTCGGGTTTTGACGGAACTAATCGTGTTCTTGGCCGTTTTGGGGAAAACACTTGAACTTTCGTCATTCGTTCTTTGAATTCAGTGGCTTTGGGTCGTACTTTGGAATTCATTTTCGTTGTTATTGTTTTCGTTCATAGTTCATTGTTGCGGATTGTCGTTCGGTGGAGTCGGCGAGTTCGTAGTCGGTTCGTGCCAACCTACTTCGGCCGATTCTTCACGTTGTGGTTTTTCGAGGCAAGTATCTTGCCCATACATTACGTGTTTTGTGGATATATTAGTTGGTAATTTACGATACGTGATTTATGAAGACCTATAATTAACTTTCAAAGGAATTGATATGCTTTTCAATACTTCCTTTAAAGATGACTCGTATGATTTCGTTGTTAAATATGCTTGTCTAAGTATGTGTGGGGTATTGTTTTGTGTGATTATGACGTTGAGGATTTATAGCTTAACCTTTCCTTGAGATATGTATGGAACGTATGCCTATTGATGATCCTGTCTCATTGTGTCGTTCGGCGTGGTTGGATAGGTATTTTCCCTCGTTGCTATGTTATTTGTACTAGCTGCATCGTTGAAATTCTAGCATGAATCGTATCATTACTTGGTCGTGAATATATGTTGGATGAACTGGCCATTCTAGTAAAGTACCTCGACTATATATACTGTGATTGACCTTCGAGGCTTGTGGTTTGCAACTGTGATTTTGGAACGTGTGTGTGTGTGTTGTTCCTTCCACCCGGAGTGTCCGACGGGATGTCTGGGGGTCGATACTAAGGGGTACGGCCGCGGAAGTGGTTTCCCACCCAGAGTGTCCGACGGGATGTCTGGGGGTCGATACTAAGGGGTACGGCCGCGGGTTACCAGTTGTGGTTTTCATCTTGAGGATGACGTTGATGTTCTCGTTAATTGTGATATTGTCCGGAGTATCACAATGCTTTGTGCTCGGGGTCGAGAGACATTATATATCGAGTCTTGGTGCTTGGCTAGAATGGAATAAGAATAATGTGTTATGTGGAAGGTGTCCTTGTAAGTGATTTGAAGTGGATGATCGGGTCGTAGGCCCTGTGTTTTGTGACCGGAATGGTTGGGTCGTGGACCCCGTGTTTTGTTAAACGGATTTGCATTTTGGAAAATGAACTTTGGGGATGTGACCCTAAATGGCTTTCGAGGAATTAAGAACTTTTCAATTTCTCATGTTTTCAAAACTCCCGAGATTTAGAAATGTTTTCAAAATGCTTACTTGCTTCGTTTCTGCTTTCAAGACTTGAACTATATTTTAACTAAATATATCTCGGGAAGTCTTTCGTTATATTCTCGGAATGTGTTGTGCATGGCTCGTATTTGCACTTTATACTTGCACTAGCAAAACAGTGGAGTTTTGCTAACCCCCGAGTAATCGGGGGGTGGATATCCGTATTGTGTACAGGTACATGCAGGTTTTCGGGAGCAAGACACAGGATCGGTGCGAGGGATGATGAAAGACGAATGATACTAATCACACGAAGGCTAGTTTTGACTTCAGTTAGTCGGAGTCCATTGTATTGTCTTTTCCGCTGTCTTATTGTTCGTCGTTGCAAGTATTTTACCCTTGCATGTGTATGAGTCTGGATGAGTTTATGTATTTTGATTTTTAAGGTAATGACGGAAGACCAAATCGGTCTATTGATTCGTTATTTTGATTCGTCAGTATGTAATGTAATGTGTTGTGTTGATGTCTAGCCTGGTGGATCCTCACGGAGAGGGTCTGCGGCGTGTAATATTCCCGGTTTGATCTGGGGGTGTTACATTTATGGTATCAGAGCATAGGTTGCGGAAACCTAGGCCGTCGGGTCCAGTCGTGTATTGTTGAGTCTTGTCTTGTCAGATTGAGTCTGACTGATGTCGTGTCGCGACGCGTCGTTTGGAATGTCGGCCGTGATTAGTATCAGGGTACAACCATCATCTTCGTGCGATCTGTGGATGTAAGTCTCCCTACTACAAGTTGTACCACGAGCTATACGAGCCTGTGTGATTCTGTGTTATGTAGTTCGTATTTGAAGGTGCATTCTGAGTAAGTGACATATATTTGTTGATTCCCGTCTTGCGCTAAAATGTAGAATGATATTGCTGAATGTATCTTTGTATGTCCTCCAAGGGAGGAAAAAGTTGATTTTCGTATGTTGACCTCAAGGCTGAAAGTTCTGAAAACTCGAATTATTAATAATTCTTTTCCACTGTGTACTATAAGTTTTCAAAACACGAGTTTTGAACTCAAATTAGTTCTACAAAATATACTCAAGACGTGACCCTTGCCTTTAACTTTTCGGTTTTGAATGACAATTGCCTTTTGATGGTTGCTCATGATGTGTTGTAATTATGTGAATCGATGGCTTTGAGATTCGAATATTGTTGTTGTTTATTTGTGACCTTCGATTCCAGTAATGTCGTATATATGTTTGCAATCATGTTGCTAAAATAGAACCGTTAGCGCACGCTAAGTGTAAGGATAGCGCGCGCTAATGCAGCATGGGTAGCGCACGCTAAATATGTGTTGTAGCGCGGGTTAGTCAGTCTGGACAGAGGCTAGGGAACTACATTTCTTTTAGCCGTTAGGCCTAACCTTAGCAGTCAATCACCCGGGACAGTATTCTATGTGCGTTGTCAAGTAATGACAACTGTTTGGTATGAATGTGCGTTATGATTTTTTTTTTTCGTTGCACTTAGTGATAATTGATTGAGTTCGGCAAATTGATAAATTATGTCTGCCGCGAGTGTGTTCGAACACGCTTTTCTAAAACTTTCATAAGTTTGTGCAAGTGCGATTAGCCGGCGGCTTCGTATGAACTTTGGAAATTGTTTGAAATTTGCGAGCCGGCCTAGGATTCTCAAATAAAACCTCGACGGTATTTGAAAGAGTTGTTTTAAAGTACCTTGAACATTTTGTAAAATATTACCGTCGTTGATGTTTGTGAAGTGTTGGGAGAATTTTCGAAAATGATTTTAACGTATTGTTGCATTTTCAAATAATTCGAGTGAATGATTTTCAAAAATCTTTCACACCATAAAAACATTTTATTTCAAAAACCAATGCGATTTTTATTTTCAAAAATATATAGTGAAAGATGAGAACTCTCACTCGATGTAAAGTTCAAACTCGGATTCGGAAATGTTAGAGTATGTAAGAATGATTTGATGATCTTGCATGGTTAACTTGTTAGTTGTTAACGGTGATGATGATACGTAGAGGCATGATGACTTCAAATGATTTCAAATGAGACAGTTAAAGTATGTTGTTTACAAGTTTTGATGAAACAACAGGAGGTACCAAAAGTACTTTTAAAGTTTATTTTAAACAGCATACAAATCCAAGGATTTTCAAAAGATTTCCTTTCAAAGGATACCTCGTGGATTTTCTTTTCGAGTTGTTATTGGTTACCTTATGTGATATGTCGCGCTGAGTCGGTACTTTAGTATAATATTTTGCGAAGTTGTGCAATCGTATTGAGTGGGAATCCGCTTAGTATGCCGTTGGGCAGAGGATACAGTCGTGACCACGATACTAATGGCCATGAAGATCGGATGTGGACCAAGAGGGTATAGTCGGGAAGGTTGCTATTCCAGCACTTCGTTCTCGTTGTTTAGGTTTTGGGACGAAACCTCTTTTAAAGGTGATATGATGTAATACCCACATTTTTCTTTCTTTCTCTTCTGTTTCGTCCAAACGTATCGACTCGACTGTGTTCGTTGATGCTTCTGACCTGGTGTCGTTTCTCACCTTTGTCATTCGAGCGAGTTCTGATATTGTCCCAAATTGATCTATATATCGTTGTGACCTTTCCAAGTTCGGAAAATTAGTCTCGTTTTCGATCTTCCAACCCTTGGGCGGTGGAATTCCGTATTTGTTCAGCGATTGGCTCGTGTTTTGATTGATGTACCATTGGGTTGGTCAATCGTATTGATTTTCGTCCGTTGTGTTTTGTGATTGTTTGGATAATTGACTTGATTGTATTATCCATTTGATGACGCTTGTCACTTGTTGGTTTTATTATATCCCTAACGGCGACGTTGTGTTGGTCGTCGTGGAGCGTGTTTTCACACCGTATATTCCTTTGCGTTGCTTGTAACGTTTCGCCGATGGGCGTAAGTTACGCGTTTCCTTGCGTATCTCGTTGAGTTTTCCTGGCGGGATATTGCTTCTCCCTACTTGTTTTAAGTTTCGGGACGAAACTTCTTTTAAGAAGGGTAGAATGTAATATCCGCAATCTTCGATTTCTGGTAAATTTCTTTTTCAGCCGGAGTCCGTTTTGACGACTCGCTCATGACCGTTTCGTCATTTCAAGAATGATTAATTCTGCACTTTTTGTCATCCGAGTTCGTTTCGGTATCGTTTCGTTGAGTTCCGTGCTTTTTAGCGACTTTTCCGCACTTGAGTTCGATTCTTGCGAATCTCGGTCGAAACTGCTGTTTCGAGTTTCCCGTAAGTTTGTGCAACTTTGTTATACGTGTTGTGAACTTTGGTTTGGTTATTCGATCACATATCGTGATTTCCGGGCGTTTTGGGCCATTTTGTAATTTCTTAAAAGTTACGGGTATCCGTATCTGTAATTGTTGTCTCGACCCATTTCTTGGTCGCATATGATTAATTATTGCATTATGTTTTCATTTCGGGTCGTTGATGTTGTTCGCGAACTTTTCGTCGTGTTCGTTCCGTACGTTTTCGGAAATCGAGTTGTCGAGCCCTGGTGGTCGCATCGGCGGACGGTTGCGGGATCGCCGGACGATTGCGGGCACCGCCGGACAAAGCGGCAGAACCGCCAGCGCACACTACGGCCGGAAGGCTGCGCGCGCTAACCGGCAGGTATAGCGCACGCTAGCTTGGTCGACCAACGAACGCTATTGGACCGGACAGTGGGGTTTCTGGGGTTCTGAACTCGGGAAGGATCGGCAGGTAGCGCACGCTACGCCGAGCGTAGCGCACGCTGGCGTCGTTACTGGCAGGCGATTCGATCCGGGAGGTTACAGGGTTCGGCTAGCGCAAGAAGCGTCCCAGCTGCAGCGCTATCGCGGTCGGGCAGGCAGGATCCGGCTGGCAGATTGAATCTTCAGTATAGGGCCTTGCGGGCGCCAGTCGAGGGTTATCGGTCGAGGCTGCCCGTTAGCGCGCGCTAGTCCGGAAGGTGTAGCGCACGCTAGGCCGTGCCTGTATAAATATGACAGAGTAGCCATATTTTCACCCATTTTTCATTTCCATCTTTTCCTCTCCGCAGCTGGAGACTTGGCGATCCAGGAGACATGTTGTCAAGCAACTAATCCACGAATATTGGGAGTTCATATCATCGATTAATCCCTCCATAACCTCCTTTGATCCAGCGAATCAAGGTGAGATTTCCTAGAACCGTATTTTGGGAAAATTTGGGGTTTTTGCGTTTTTGTCGGATTCGTTCCGTGTTGTTGATTAATACACGATGGGTATGATTGATCTTGGTAGTATTCTTGTGTTTAACATCATTTAATCCATTGTTTTTCGTCGAATCGAAGTATATTTCTTGATTTCCTTCGAATTGACTTTTTGGGGGATTTGTCCTCGATCTCGTTTTTCATCCGTTTTTGATGGATCGATTATGGTTAAATGATGTTTTTAAACATATTCTATGGATTGTATATCCATATTTCGACTTGGAATTCCATTTTCGGGTTTTGACGGAACGAATCATGTTCTTGGCCGTTTTGGGGAAAACACTTGAACTTTCGTCATTCGTTCTTTGAATTCAGCGGCTTTGGGTCGTACTTTGGAATTCATTTTCGTTGTTATTGTTTTCGTTCATAGTTCATTGTTGCAGATTGTCGTTCGGTGGAGTCGGCGAGTTCGTAGTCGGTTCGTGCCAACCTACTTCGGCGGATTCTTCGCGTTGTGGTTTTTCGAGGCAAGCATCTTGCCCATACATTACGTTTTTGTGGATATATTAGTTGGTAATTTACGATACGTGATTTATGAAGACCTATAATTAACTTTCAAAGGAATTGATATGCTTTTCAATACTTCCTTTAAAGATGACTCGTATGATTTCGTTGTTAAATATGCTTGTCTAAGTATGTGTGGGGTATTGTTTTGTGTGATTATGACGTTGAGGATTTATAGCTTAACCTTTCCTTGAGATATGTATGGAACGTATGCCTATTGGTGATCCTGTCTCATTGTGCCGTTCGGCGTGGTTGGATAGGTATTTTCCCTCGTTGCTATGTTATTTGTACTAGCTGCATCGTTGAAATTCTAGCATGAATCGTATCATTACTTGGTCGTGAATATATGTTGGATGAATTGGCCATTCTAGTAAAGTACCTCGACTATATATACTGTGATTGACCTTCGAGGCTTGTGGTTTGCAACTGTGATTTTGGAACGTGTGTGTGTGTTGTTCCTTCCACCCGGAGTGTCCGACGGGATGTCTGGGGGTCGATACTAAGGGTTACGGCCACGGAAGTGGACTTAGGTGCGTGTGTGGATGAACTTCCACCCGGAGTGTCCGACGGAATGTCTGGGGGTCGATACTAAGGGGTACGGCCGCGGAAGTGGTTTCCCACCCGGAGTGTCCGATGGGATGTCTGGAGGTCAATACTAAGGGGTACGGCCGCGGGTTACCAGTTGTGGTTTTCATCTTGAGGATGACGTTGATGTTTTCGTTAATTGTGATATTGTCCGGCGTATCACAATGCTTTGTGCTCGGGGTCGAGAGACATTATATATCGAGTCTTGGTGCTTGGCTAGAATGGCATAAGAATAATGTGTTATGTGGAAGGTGTCCTTGTAAGTGATTTGAAGTGGATGATCGGGTCGTAGGCCCTGTGTTTTGTGACCGGAATGGTTGGGTCGTGGACCCCGTGTTTTGTTAAACGGATTTGCATATTGGAAAATGAACTTTGGGGCTGTGACCCTAAATGGCTTTCGAGGAATTAAGAACTTTTCAATTTCTGATGTTTTCAAAACTCCCGAGATTTAGAAATGTTTTCAAAATGCTTACTTGCTTCGTTTCTGCTTTCAAGACTTGAACTATATTTTAACTAAATATATCTCGGGAAGTCTTTCGTTATATTCTCGGAATGTGTTGTGCATGGCTCGTATTTGCACTTTATACTTGCACTAGCGAAACAGTGGAGTTTTGCTAACCCCCGAGTAATCGGGGGGTGGATATCTGTATTGTGTCCAGGTACATGCAGGTTTTCGGGAGCAAGACACAGGATCGGTGCGAGGGATGATGAAAGATGAATGATACTAATCACACGAAGGCTAGTTTTGACTTCAGTTAGTCGGAGTCCATTGTATTGTCTTTTCCGCTGTCTTATTGTTCGTCGTTGCAAGTATTTTACCCTTGCATGTGTATGAGTCTGGATGAGTTTATGTATTTTGATTTGTAAGGCAATGACGGAAGACCAAATCGGTCTATTGATTCGTTATTTTGATTCGTCAGTATGTAATGTAATGTGTTGTGTTGATGTCTAGCCTGGTGGATCCTCACGGAGAGGGTCTGCGACGTGTAATATTCCCGGTTTGATCTGGGGGTGTTACACCAGGTACATGCAGATTCAGGGGAGCAGTCACAGGATTGGCACAAGAGGATGACGAGCTGCGATACTAATCATGAGTCGAGAGTTGTTCTGATTTTTGTTGTGTTGTCAGAGTTGATTTCAGTCTTCCGCCGTATTGTATTTCGACCCGTGTGTGGGTAATGTCGTTTAAGTCAGTTTTGTTGATTAAGTTGTGTGACCTCATCGGTCTGTGTATTCACATGTAACTGACCATAACGGTATGTATTATTTTATTGTTTGACCCTGGTCGGGCAAGCATTTGGTTGTTTATGGATGTTTAGCCTGGTAGATCCTTGTGGAAAGGGTCTACGGCGTGTAATATTCCCATATGGTTTTCGAAGTAGTACTTAGTATTGGTGAAGAATCACCTACCTCAATAGTAGTGGAGAACAAGGAGGAATTCGAAGCAATCCAGCGTCGAAGGCTTGAACACCAATCCTCAATGGTCTACAATCTTCAATACGAGCTAGAATGTTGATATGAAGTGTTTAGGACTTAGAGAGTAATACTCTAAGTATAAGGATTCGGATGTGGGAAGAGAAAAGACTGAAAATACGAAAAGGATGCTGTCATATTTATAGAAAGTGGTTATTAGCGCACGCTAGTCCATACTCGTAGCGTGTGCTAACGGCTTACTGACTTCACTGTACTCAGCACTTAGCGTGCGCTATTCTCATATCAGTAGTGTGCGCTAAAGCGTTGACTTGACTTTTTCCCGAAAGCCGTCCAGGTTCATCCCGACACAATCCGACCAAGATCCCCAGCCTGATCTCACCTACCAACACGTCTCATCATATTGACCACGTATAGCGTGCGCTAAGGTTCCTTTGTAGCGTGCGCTATGGATCCATGTTAGCGTACGCTACACATAGACGATAGCGTGCGCTACATGCGCAGAATCACCATTTTCACATTCATGAAATCATACGCTCAACAACACCGTACTATGAGATACGGAGAATAATACTCAGATTAAAGTGCAACAATTACAATATCACAGTTCCAAATACATATCAGAAATATCGGGTATTACATCATTCCTCCCTAAAAAGAAGTTTCATCCCGAAACTTAAGATGAAAACAACTCTGGATATCTAGCCTTCATACTGTCCTCTGTTTCCCAAGTGGCCTCTTCAGCTCCATGTCGTGACCATTGTACTTTAACCAAGTGTATTAGTTTATTCCTCAATTGTTTGATCCGACTCTCAAGTATCTTGATTGGTCTCTCTTCGAAGGTGCCATCATTAGCTATCTCGATCTCGTCGAAATCAATGACGTGACTGGGGTCCGGTACATACTTCTGCAATTGGGATACGTGAAACACATTGTGAACGTGACTCAGCGATGGTGGTAAATCCAACCTGTATGCTAAATCCCCAACTCTCTCTAGGACCTCAAATGGCCCGATATATCTCGAACTTAGCTTACCTTTCCTCCCAAAACGGAAAATCCCTCGTGTAGGAGACACCTTCAATAGTACATGGTCCCCAGCGTCGAACTCTAGAGGGCGACAACGTACATCTGCATAAGACTTCTGTCGACTCTGGGCAGTCAACAGTCTCTCTCGAATCAAAGCTATCTTCTCTTAAGTCGGAACTATCAATTCCGGTTCCGTCCCGATCAAGTCCGACGAATCATCTCAGCACAAGGGTGATCGGCATCTTCTCCCGTACAAAGCTTCAAATGGTGCCATTTTAATAGAAGCATGCCAACTATTATTGTAGGTGAATTCAATCAATGGCAAATGAACTTCCCAGTCCGTTGACCAATCCAAAGCACAGGCTCTAAGCATGTCTTCTACTGTTTGTATAGTCCTTTCGGACTGACCGTCCGTTTAGGGATGATAAGCCGTGCTAAAGTTGAGCTCAGTCCCCAAAGCCCTGTGAACTGCCTTCCAGAAGTGCAACACGAAGCGACCATCTCGATCCGAAATAATGGTCTTCGGCGTCACATGCAATCTGACTATCTCCGCAATAAATACTCGCGCCAATCTCTCGGGTCCCCATGTATCTTTAATTCCTAGGAAATGAGCCGACTTGGTTAGTCGATCAACTATAACCCAAATCATGTTCATTCCCGTATTGGTCCTTGGCATACTGGTGATGAAATCCATCGCGATATCCTCCCACTTCCACTCAGGGATCGGAAGCGGCTTTAACATTCCGGCAGGTCGCTGATGTTCAATCTTAACCTGCTGACACGTCAAACACTTCGAGACGTACTCTGCTACGTCCTTCTTCATATTCCCCCACCAGAAGTTTTGTTTAAGATCCTTATACATTTTACTGCTACCCGGGTGGATAGAATAAGGTGCACTATGAGCTTCTTTCAGAATTGCCCGTCTCAAATCATCATCATCGGGAACACAAAGTCGAATCTTAAATCTCATAACTCCATCATCTTGTATCACGAATCCTGGGGCTTTTCCTTTCTTTACTTCGTCACATAACCGAAGGATCAGAGAATTGTTCAGCTGCTTAGATTTGATCTCCTCGACCAGTGCTGAAGTTAGTTCCATCACATATAGTTGCCCTTGGATTCCTGGTGCCCATACTTCAATCCCTTCGCGGATCAGTTCCCGTTGAATGCTAGTGTTGGGATAAATAATTTTGTTTTGATAATTGTCAAACAACAAAAGCTTGACACAGCAAGCCCTGTATCGAAAGCCGGTTTAAGACCTTATCACAGCGCCAGCATACAGCAAGCTCTCGCGCTACCAAGATACAGCAACAAAGTCAAAGTAAGCGCCAAGTATGGAAGCTGTCTCGAAACCTCAATACAGCACCCTTCCATACAGCGTCGGTCTACTCCAATATGCCTACAGCTCTAGTGGATACAGCATTCACATCGAAACAGGACTGAAAACCGTTTGAAAAGGAATCTTTGGTATTCACTAAAGTCAAGTACCGTTTGATAAAGAAGTATTTAAATACTGAAAGGATAAAGTATTTAAATACTGAAGCTGTCAGAGATCTTCAAATCCCACAATATCCGGATCCTGGTCTATTCAAGTCATCACGGAATCTTGCCCAATGGATCTATCTCGACGGATATAATATTCAGAAGACTATATATATCTCATAAGAGCGTTGAAGATACAAAATATACTGAAGTTACCAAGTGAAGAAGCTATCATTATATACATCAGAGCAAAACATATCTCCAGAAGCTTTCTGCAAATCAGATCTAAAGAGATATACAGTGCTCAACATCAAGAACAGTCATCAACAGCTCAAGAACTTCATATTCAAAGCTGTTGTTCTTACCCGGTTACCTACATTTTTACCTTTGTGTAAAAACTGAGCTCTGTGTGAACTCAACAAAGTTATTCTGACCTGTGTGGGACGAATAAGGATGAAGCTTTGGAATTGTGTGTGAAGAAGCTAGTCAAGAAGGAAGCTTTAACCAATCTGTGTGAACGGTTGAAAGCGACATTCTTTGTATCAATCTGTGTGAACGATACAAGGATAGGTTTGATTATAAATACATAGTTGTGTATGCAGTATTTATAATAAACGTTTTACTCCTGTGTGGAGGACCAGTGGACGTAGAGGGGTTTACCTCGAACCACTTAAATACTGTGTTATTTACCTTTCGCCGTTACTGTTTTCATAACTATGATTTATATAAGTTTTCACTGCAAAACCCTGTACGCACCAAGCTAACAGGAGATCAGACCGAGTTGCTGTATCGACAGCATATCTACTATATTAAAGACTTCCGCTACGCACTCAGATTCGAAAACTATACAGCCTGTTGCTTAAACATTTCCCAAGCTGTATCGAGTATACTTGAAAAAGGGACCAACAATTGGTATCAGAGCGAGGCGCGGGTTCGAGTCTTCTGGCGTACGCTGGGGGGGGGGATTGTTGGGAATACTTTGGTATCCAGCGTCCTCACCTTCGACTCGGGAGAACGTAACTGGCCGGGCTTAACATCCCGACCCGCGGCATCCTAGTGGTGCAGCCCCTCATGTCCGCCTGTCGCTTAGTACGAGGCTCTGCACTGCCACTAGAGAGTGGTTAAATGAATTGATTTGGACTACTCATACCAACAAGATGCATCTTCTTTTCTGGTAGCCATCTCATAGAAACTCCAAAGTTAAGCGTGCTTGGCCTGGAGTAGTTATGGGATGGGTGACCCCCTGGGAAGTTTCTCAGGTGCGCGCGAGTGAGGACAAAGCGCGCTAGAAAAGACTCGTGTTGGTACAGTGAGGATAGTCTTCATCATTTCTGGGGACCAACAATTGGTATCGGAGCGGTTGATTCTAAAAAGAATCAGTCGTATTTTTAACTGAATCAGATCCTTAAAAACACTTATTTTCGAAAACAGTCTTTGTAATTCCCATCTTCTAATATGGATACCTTTATCTCAAATAAGATATCTATGTTTCACATTAACTAATTTGATGACTGGAGAAACAGGATGAAGAATAAACTCAAAGCCTTCATTGGAGAATCAAAAGCTCCACCTGCATCAACAAAGACCGAAGAATGTCTTCAGGTGGTCACTGATAGTGAATCGTCAGATGATGAGCTAGAGGATAGAGCCTATGTGTGCTCTATGGCCGAAGTTAAAGAAGAAAATGAAGACGATGATGATGAGGTAAGCTCCACCTCAACTATTCCTATAAATGCATCTCATACCTTTGAAAATATGCTGAATGAATTTAATAACATTCAAACGGCCCATGAGATATTGAAAAGAGAAAACACCCAGCTTGAAATTTCTAACTTAGAGCTGAAAGAAGAAAATGACTTGCTGAAGAATAATTACGAAAATATGTCAGTTGATTGCGAAAACAGCAAAGTCAATTTAGAAAAACTCATGGAGAGCAATCATCAACTTGCTCATAATCTAAATGAGACTAAGTCTCATCTTGAAAGCAAGACAAATGATTTGGCTCTACTCGAAGCCAAAGTAAAATCTCTCGAGAAACGTGAAGGAGAATTAGAGACAATCTTGAAATCTTTCGAGAAATCCTCTAAAAGAATGGAAGAGATCCTAAGCACTGGGCAACATGCTCATGATAAACGTGGCTTAGGATACAACTCGTTCTCCAACAAAGAAAAATCTAGTACAGTATTCGTCAGGAGTGAGGAATCCATCCCTGTATCGAAAGAAGTTCCGAGCCCTGTGAAGGAACCTGTTGCACCGCGAACAGCAAAAGCTGCCATTCCACCCCCGCAACTCTACTATTCGAGACAGTGGAACCAACAGCCACTCGGATATGACTCAAAGATGCTCCACAAGCATATCATAAACGCCGGCAGTCATTCAGGAAGAAGGCTGTATCCAACCAACAAAGGCCCGTACAGCAGTACTCTCAGTACAGCGCGCCTAGACATTGGATACAAGAGCCCCGTTATCCATCAAGAAAGCAGGTGTCAACGCAGTATCAACAACATCGTTGGGAATCCAACTGGAGACCCAGAAGGCAAGATGTTAGGCCAAAGAAAATGGCTCCACCTCCGAGACGACAATCGTACTGGAATAACAACTATAATTCTCGATTTTTCATGCATTATAATTATCATGATTACAACGACTACGTGCCTGCCCCACATAGATATCGATATAATGGACCAAAAGTAGCCTACAACAAACAAATTTTTGCCCGGCAAATTTGGGTACCGAAAGGCACTATCGGGAAACACCATAGCCAGAAATCCCTGTAAGTTTTTATGCTTTTACTCATTAAGTGAGGGGGAATGCTGTAAGACCCATGAATACGAGATTCGCCATTAATTAATCAGTACACTCGAATACCAAGACAAAGATCAGTAGGACTAAGAAGGCATGAAACCTTCCTACAGCTGACGTGTGCATTAATTAAGGGGGAATACAGTACGACCCAAGAATACAGTGTTAATCCGAACATTAAACTGAATCCTGTATGTACCTTTTAAGGGGGAACACTATATTATTCGCGGATACAGTACTTTCACCACATGACACCAATTATGATTAATAAATTTTAGCTTATTACTGCTGTAAGAACTCGTCTACGAATAGTTCATAGGTTCAGTTGCACTCAACTAGATCACAAATGTAAGATTGTGCCTGCGCGCCAATCATAAGTTTAAGATGTAATAAACTTTCCTATCATGTTAGAAATTGCCAGCGAGCAGTTCACATTTCTTTTAAACTAAGTGCTGAAGACCAGATCATTTGACCGAAGATCAAGAAGCCTGCTCGAGAAATTATCAAAAAGAAAGGGAAACTGTTGGGAAAATCATCTCCTGTATCGAAGTTGCCAACAAGTGGTTATCGAAGGGGAAATCAACAAGTTGTTTTTAGCCTGAAGAGGTTTTTGGTATCAAAACCGTGGCATGATCAAGAAGTTTTGGTATCATCAATAAGTTTTGGAAATTATCAAAAAGGGGGAAATTGTTGGGATAAATAATTTTGTTTTGATAATTGCCAAACAACAAAAGCTTGATACAGCAAGCCCTGTATCGAAAGCCGGTTTAAGTTGCAATCCTGTATCAAAGACCTTATCACAGCGCCATCATACAGCAAGCTCTCGCGCTACCAAGATACAGCAACAAAGTCTAAGTAAGCGCCAAGTATGGAAGCTGTCTCGAAACCTCAATACAGGACCCTTCCATACAGCGTCGGTCTACTCCAATATGCCTACAGCTCTAGTAGATACAGCATTCACATCGAAACAGGACTGAAAACCGTTTGAAAAGGAATCTTTGGTATTCACTAAAGTCAAGTACCGTTTGATAAAGAAGTATTTAAATACTGAAGGATAAAGTATTTAAATACTGAAGCTGTCAGAGATCTTCAAATCCCGCAATATCCAGATCCTGGTCTATTCAAGTCATCACGGAATCTTGCCCAACGGATCTATCTCAACGGATATAATATTCATAAGACTATATATATCTCATAAGAGCGTTGAAGATACAAAATATACTGAAGTTACCAAGTGAAGAAGCTATCATTATATACATCAGAGCAAAACATATCTCCAGAAGCTTTCTGCAAATCAGATCTAAAGAGATATACAGTGCTCAACATCAAGAACAGTCATCATCAACTCAAGAACTTCATATTCAAAGCTGTTGTTCTTACCCGGTTACCTACCTTTTTACCTTTGTGTAAAAACCGAGCTCTGTGTGAACTCAACAAAGTTATTCTGACCTGTGTGGGACGAATAAGGACGAAGCTTTGGAACTGTGTGTGAAGAAGCTAGTCAAGAAGGAAGCTTTAACCAATCTGTGTGAACGGTTGAAAGCGACATTCTTTGTATCAATCTGTGTGAACGATACAAGGATAGGTTTGATTATAAATACATAGTTGTGTACGCAGTATTTATAATAAACGTTTTACTCCTGTGTGGAGGACCAGTGGACGTAGAGGGGTTTACCTCGAACCACTTAAATACTGTGTTATTTACCTTTCGCCGTTACTACTTTCATAACTGTGATTTATATAAGTTTTCACTGCAAAACCCTGTACGCACCAAGCTAACAGGAGATCAGACCGAGTTGCTGTATCGACAGCATATCTACTATATTAAAGACTTCCGCTACGCACTCAGATTCGAAAACTATACAGCCTGTTACTTAAACATTTCCCAAGCTGTATCGAGTATACTTGAAAAAGGGACCAACAGCTAGTTTGGGACGTAAGTGCTTCCAACACTCGAAGAGAAATAGGTTTACGGCTCAAAGCATCGGCTACTACGTTTGCTTTCCCCGGATGATAGAGAATCTCCAAGTCGTAATCCTTGATCAATTCCAGCCACCTTCTCTGCCTCATGTTTAATTCTTTCTGGCTGAAAATGTACTTGAGGCTCTTATGATCTGTAAAGATCTGACAATGAGTGTCGTACAAATAATGCCTCCAAATTTTCAATGCAAAGACTACAGCTGCTAGCTCCAGATCATGAGTCGGGTAATTAACCACGTACGGTTTCAACTGCCGAGAAGCATAAGCAATCACCTTATCCTTTTCCATCAACACACATCCCAGACCCTGATTTGAAGCGTCGCTGTATACCATGAATCCATCGGTCCCGTCTGGTAACGCTAATATAGGTGCCGTCGTCAGTCTCTTCTTAAGTTCATCAAAACCAGCCTGGCATTTCTCATCCCACATAAACTTTTGAGTTTTCTGTAACAGCTGAGTGAGCGGACGAGCAATTTTGGAAAATTCCTCTACAAAGCGGCGATAATATCCAGCAAGTCCTAGGAAACTCCGGACTTCTTTCACGTTATTAGGGACTTCCCATTCCAAGATTGCTTCGACTTTCTTCGGGTCCACCAGACTCACACCGGTGATATCACATGCCCAAGGAAAGTTACTTCCCTAAGCCAGAACTCGCATTTGGAAAGATTTGCATACAGCTGTTCCTTCCTCAAGGTGCTCAAAACCACACGCAAATGTTCGGCATGCTCCTCTGTGTCCTTCGAATATATCAAAATGTCGTCAATGAAGACGACCACAAATTTATCCAAGTATTCTAAGAATACCCGATTCATCAATTGCATGAATACCGCAGGAGCATTGGTAAGTCCAAAAGGCATCACTACGAATTCATAATGCCCGTACCGGGACCTGAAAGCAGACTTAGGTATATCCGGTTCCCTAATTCTCAACTGATGGTATCCTGATCGCAAGTCAATCTTTGAGAATACCTTTTCCCCTTGCAGTTGATCAAACAAGTCGTCGATCCGAGGTATAGGATACTTATTCTTGATCGTCATCTTGTTGAGCTCCCTGTAATCATTACACAGTCGGAGGGATCCGTCTTTCTTCCGGACAAAGAGAACGGGCGCTCCCCAAGGAGAAACGCTAGGTTGAATATAACCCTTCTGTAACAATTCCTCCAGTTGCTTCTTGAGTTCATACATCTCGGTTGGCGCCATGCGGTATGGTGCTCTGGAAATAGGAGCTGCTCCAGGCTCTAATTCGATAGTGAACTCCACTTCTCTCTGCGGAGGTAACCCAGGTAGTTCGTCAGGAAATACATCTGAGAACTCATTCACAACTGAAATAGACGAGAGCTCTACTCCATCCTCTTTCCTCATAGCATAGCACCAAAGTCCATGACATCCCTGCTTCAGTAGTTTCACGGCTTTCATTGCTTTGATTAATTTTCCCGAGCTTCCCGGTCTCCATCCTCGGAATAAGTGTTCAGATCCGTCATCAGCAATGATAGAAATAACTCTCTTTTGGTAATTCAGAATAGCTCCATAACGGTTGAGCCAATCGTCTCCGAGAATTAAATCATCACCGTAGATGTCAACTACAATAAGATTCGATAGCCAATCTCTCCCTCCTATAGACACTGGAAAATCCCTAGCTTCTAGGGTTCCCACAATTCTCTCTCCGCTCGATAAACCCACAACATAAGGTTCACAATTATACAAGCACGAGATTTTCAAACGATTAACACAGTTCAAAGATATAAAAGAATGCGTAGCTCCCGAATCGAACAAGACACTAACTGGTTGCAAAAGGATCTGAATCGTACCTGATGCAACAGCTGTGTTCTGATCATCCTTCTTCATCTCGAAAATACGCGGAGGAACGGACCCAGCGCTGGATGCCTCTATTTTCCCAACATTCTGCTGTGGGAAACCACTCTGCTGCGTCTGGTTTACACTAGTGTCCTTCGGAAACGGTACAGGAGTGCGAGTGCCAAAAGATCTAGTCGCATTCCCACAAAATGTTGCGCGATGCCCTTCCTGTCCACACTCGAAACAGGTCACAAAGAGCGCAAAGCTTGACGTCGAACATGCCCCGCTTTGCCACAGTTATAGCATTTCTTCCCTGCGTCTGAAACGGTTTGTGCTGCCTGGAACTTCTTTCCTCCTCGAGAAGGATGCGGAGGCCTACTGGATGAATGAAAAGAGGACTGGCCCCTGCGAGGCCCACTACTCGTATTCTCCGTGAAGTTGCCAGCCACTTTCTGCTTCTTTGCTTCCGTTGATTTCTCTACTGCCGCCTCTTTCATATCATAGGCCAGCGCCTTGTCCTGATACTGCTGCAAAGTGGTACATTCAAATCCGGGCATATATTGTTGAATTTCCGGCTTCATTCGCATGTCAAAATAGAAAATCCTCTCCGCCTCGGTCCTGACCAAGTGGCGCACATAAGTCAGCTGGTGATTAAAAGTCTTAATCACGTCCGTCACAGATGCTTCTAAATTTTGGGGTGAGAAAAACTCCCGAGCTCGGGCCTCTCTAACTGGGCGAGGACAATACTGCGCTTCCATCATTAATTTGAATTCCGTCCAGTCAACATTATGCTCCTCTGGTCGAATGGCCTCCCACCAGTCGAAAGCCTCCCCTGTCAGAAGATACTGGGCGACCGGAACCTTTCTATCGTTGGGACAGTTAATCCCCGCAAAAATCTTCTCTAATTCCTTCAACCAGTGATCCCAAGAAAGCGTCTCAGCCGAACCGTCAAATTTCGGAGGATGCAATTTGATCACCTCGGTAAGCCATTTATCTCCTCGATTATCCACGTTATGCTGCTGTCCCATCTCCGTCTGCATGCGATCCACAACTTGAGCAAACTGGTTTATCTGGGCAACCACCTGCTGAAGCACTCCCGGCACGTTAGGATCTGCATTATTATTTGCTGATCCCTGTTGTCCCCCGGAATGGGAATTCGTTCGGCTAGCGGTTATTTCTGGGGTAGACACCGAATCTTCTTGTCTCGCGTTTCCACGTCCGCGTCCACGACCGCGTCCGCGTCCACGACCTCCTCTCAACATATTGTAAACACAAATACTCAATATCCAGGGGAAACTTTCTAAAAGTACGTCCATCAATGTTCACAAAACATGAATTAAATAAAACGGTAGTATTTGAGATTTAGGAAACTTACAACCACAGTCCACACGAAGATGCTGGCTCAGCAGTGATGTTACGAACGACCAATTATCAAATAACGTAAACAGACCCAACTAACCTGACTGCCAAGATATCCATGAATCTTAGCTCCGATACCATATTCTGTAACACCCCGAGATATTCGGAATAATTACAGCGCCGTAATCCCTTTAAGTAAGGATTTACAAGGCTAATTTAAAAGAAATGTAAATATAATCCAATCGTACAACTGAAGTTCAAAATACAGATTTGGTTCAACTGATCCAATGAGTTAACTTATACAACCATATCGAAATGACATTATTAAGACAGACGTACTCGAGTACTAAATGAAACAAGAAGACAAATCACAATAACAATAACCATCAACCACATCACTGAACCATTTCATCGTCCTGTCGGTACTGTGGTTGCTTCCCCGCTCCTCGGCTACCTGAACATCAAAACAATGTTCACCCCCGAAGGGGTTAGCAAAACAATGCTAGTACAAGTATCATAATACATAAATCATCAGTACATCATAAAACATGCAAAATGGACTTCCGTCACCGGAATCCAACGATGCGAATCCTCACGATTCCAACAACACAGTACAGGGTAATCCAGCGATCCAGCGCCCTTGGTATAGATCCCCATGATGATCCTGTCGGACCAACGCATGGTGGAAAACCCGTCCAGCGATCCAGTGCCCTCAGCATAGATCCCCATGATGATCCCGTCGGACCAACGCATGGTGGACATTCGATCCAGCGCCCTCAGCATAGATCCTCATGATCCCCTCGGACCATTTATACCATAAACCAATCAATTATGCATACATAAATGCATTTCAATATGTTCATCAATACGAATAATTAACAACGAATACCACGAGAAATTACAGAAATACATCTCATATTCGACAACATGAACAAAACCATAAGCATGATCAAAGTTTCAATATAAATCAAACTCGACATACGATACTTGCCTCGAAAATGGCAAGAATGGAAATGCTCCAACAAATGACACGCGTCCGTATGCCACCGCCCCTCGATCGTCCCCGATGCAAGGCTCGGACCTAAGAAATAATAAAGAATTCCTCTCAAGTCGTACGAACGTCTAATAATCCGGTTTACGACCGCAAGCTCTAAAAATGAATTCTGCCTGAACTACTTAGCGCGCGCTACGTACTATACGTAACGTGCGCTAAGCCTGCCCGATAACGTACGCAAATGACCAGGTTTAGCGTGCGCTAGCCGTAATCGATCTTGTGATCTTCTCGAGCGACCAATCGCCTGCTGATGATATAACGTACGTTGCGTATTCAACGTAGCGCACGTTACTCATTCCCGATAGCGCACGTTAATATATACATCTTAGCGTGCGCTAATCGTGCATGGCAGTCACTACTGGGTAAAACTTGAGCTAAAGGTGATGAAAACTCAAGAAATCCTCAGTGTTAATACATGCCAACTCCGTGCATATCATGCTCATACGGTTTATGAAAGATCTTTATGGATTAAAAGACTACAAAACCCAGGATACGTATCATCAATACTACACCATAATTCATCTTGATCTCGAGAAAGTATCCTAAGTTCCCTTCGTCCTACGTTACAAAACGCATGATTCCAATGTGTAAAACATAACAACTTGATAATCTCTACCTACTGGTCATAATCGGTTTGAAGATACAAGAATATGCTTAGAAGTCCATATACTAAAAAGGTTCAAAGGATTATACGAAGAATAAGTCCCGAAACGTCAAAAATATCCTTTTAACACATGATGTTCGACGATTAACGAATTAACTGACTAGATAAACATGATCAAACGTCCTTCATACTGGTACTTAGTATTGGTGAAGAATCACCTACCTCAATAGTAGTGGAGAACAAGGAGGAATTCGAAGCAATCCAACGTCGAAGGCTTGAACACCAATCCTCAATGGTCTACAATCTTCAATACGAGCTAGAATGTTGATATGAAGTGTTTAGGACTTAGAGAGTAATACTCTAAGTATAAGGATTCGGATGGGGGAAGAGAAAAGACTGAAAATACGAAAAGGATGTTGTCCTATTTATAGAAAGTGGTAATTAGCGTGCGCTAGTCCATACTCGTAGCGTGCGCTAACGGCTTACTGACTTCACTGTACTCAGCACTTAGCGTGTGCTATTCTCATATCAGTAGCGTGCGCTAAGGCGTTGACTTGGCTTTTTCCCGAAAGCCGTCCAGGTTCATCCCGACACAATCCGACCAAGATCCCCGGCCTGATCTCACCTACCAACACGTCTCAATCATATTGACCACGTATAGCGTGCGCTAAGGTTCCTTTGTAGTGTGCGCTATGGATCCATGTTAGCGTATGCTACACATAGACGATAGCGTGCGCTACATGCGCAGAATCACAATTTTTAAATCACATTCATGAAATCATACGCTCAACAACACCGGACTATGAGATACGGAGAATAATACTCAGATTAAAGTGCAACAATTACAATATCACAGTTCCAAATACATATCAGAAATCTCGGGTATTACACGTCGAGGCGTTGCCACGCATTTGTTGTACTAACTCTCTGTGAGGGGTGTGAACTGGTGTTTACTGTTTGTTGCATCGTGGTGATTTGCGTGTTGTCGCACGAGTGTGAGTTGTTAAAGCTTGGGCTTGTACGTCTGTATACATGTGTGATTGTTTCATGATGGTTGTAATTATGTGCTGGTTATCGTTCGGGCCGTTGAGGTCACCGAACGATACCGTCGTTGTTGTAGTGTTTGTGTGTGTATTACTTTACGATCGTAATCGTTGTATATGATATGTGTTATGGTTCCTTGTTGTGCTGAGTTGGCATCTCCGGTTTGTTGTTTTGTGATGTTATGTTCCATTGTATCTAGCATTTGTATTTTCGGTATGCCGAGCTGAGGCATTTCAACTGTGGTGTGCCGGGGGCATGCACGTACAAATTATCCTTCTCGTCAGTAACACATTTCAAGTGTGGACTCGAGGGACACAGAATTCAGTTTTGTGAATTGGTTTACCGAGACTTTCGGAGTTCGCGCTTCAACACAAATATCAGGATCGGCTCTGAGAGGCCCATGGGAGATTTTTCTGTCGGTTGCTTTTTGTGTTGTTACCTTGTTTCCATTGTTGTGAGTTGCGGGGACGACATTTCTTTTGGAAGAGGTCGAATATTATACCCGTATTGTTTTTGTACTTCTGCATTTCCTCTTTCTCAGGTCTATTGACTCGCTCGTGTTCGCTGATACTTTCTGAACTTGTTCTGTATTCCGGTTTCATCGTTCGAACGAGCTATGATCTTGTTTTGGGTCGATCTGGTTATCGCTGTGACTTTCCGAGTTCGGTTCAATTCTTGTGAACCTTGTTCGGAAGTAACATTTTTTTTCGGTTCTACTAGTTCTTTTATTCGAAGTGCATCGGATTTTGAACTTCTGTATTTTCGACTCTGTCGACTCGTTTAGGTTCATTAACATTTTCTGAGCTTGCCCTGTCCCTTACTTTTGTTAATCGAACGAGGGTGGTATTGTTTTGGAATAACTCGTTTGTTGTTGTGACTTTTCAATTTTTATTACCTTTCCTGTGGATCTTATGTGAATGCATATGTTGTTGTTTTCACCGGATCATATATTGTCTCGAGTCGAGATGTGAACCTTGGAGTTGTTTGAATTTTATTGTTCTTCGTGATTCGAACATGATCGTTCGATTTTTGTTGTCTCGATCTTTGTGGTTCGATCGTTTGATTGTTCGGTTTTAATTGATCTCGTTTCGTGATTGTTGAACGTCCAGACTCCTTCGTAATTCCCTTAAGTTCGGGAAATTAGTCTCGTTTCGATCTTCCAACCCTTGGGCGGTGGAATTCCGTATTTGTTCAGCATTTGGCCCGCGTTTTGATTAATGAACTGTTGGGTTGGTCAATCGTATTGATTTTCATTCGTTGTCTTTTGCGACTGTTCGGATAATCGACTTGATTGTACTATCTGTTTGATGACGCTTGTCTCTTGTTGATTTTATTATGTCTCTACCGATGGCGTTGTGTTAGTCGTCGTGGAGCGTGTTTTCACGCCGTATATTCCTTTGCGTTGCTTGTAACGTTTCGCCGATGGGCGCAAGTTACGCGTTTATTGTGTATCTCGTCGAGTCCTCCTGACAGTGGATATTGCTTCTCCCTAACTGTTTTAAGTTTCGGGACGAAACTTCTTTTAAGGAGGGTAGAATGTAATACCCGTAATTTCGATTTCCGGTAATTTCTTTTTTTTGGCGGAAGTTCATTTTGACGACTCTCTCATGACCGTTTCGTCATTTTGAGAATGATTAATTCTAAACTTTTTGTCATCCGAGTTCGTTTCGGTGTCGTTTTCTTGAGTTCAGTGTTATTAAATGACTTTTCCACGTATGAGTTCGACTTTGTTAAATCACCATTAATTTTTGGAAACTCCAAAAATTCTGAATCTTGGCAATACTATAAAGCATCAAGTTAGCTTTCCAATGGTTCAAACAGTGAGTCAATCGGAGTCCGGACGAGGGAGTTATGGTCGAAATAGCTAAGTCACTCTCATTTCCAGTTTTTGGCCGAGCACTCTGTACCTTGTGCCGCGGCACATGCAGCGAGGCGCGGCACACTACCGAGTCACCGCGGCAGATTTGGCCTGTTCGCGGCACACTTGGCCGGGCCGCGCACACCGTGCGATCACTATTTAAGAGCGTGACGTTTTCTTGACCATTTCTCACTCGTTTTCTTCCCTTCCGCGGCTGGAGCTTGGTTAATCATGGAGAGATATTGTTGGACAATCAATCCATGAAGTCTTGGAGTTCATATCATCAATCATCTATCCTATAACATCCTCCGATCTACCGAATCAGGTCAGATTTCCTAGAAATCTAGTTTTGGGGAATTTGGGTATTTTGGTTGATTTCATCTGTTTTATCCGATTTAACTTAGGATTGTGATAGATTGATGATTATTTAGATGTATTGTATCATTTTCCTTGTTATTCCATGGTTGGATCGTATCGATTCGTTATTTTAGTCGAGTTCTTGATCGACGCCTTGAAGGTGTCCGGTAAAATATCATAGAGAGGTTTTCGGGCGTTCTACGATTATTCTTCCTCGTATGATCGATGATTTATTGATTATATGTTGTTAGGGTCGAATTCTTGTGAAGAACTCGAGTCGGAACCCTTCCGTTCGTTGTCTTCTTTGGGGTCCGAGCTTCCCGGTCGAACCGTGTTCTTCAGAGCGTTTGGTAGCGGTTATTAAGGCAAGTATCTTATTATACGACTTGTATCTTGCGATTAGTGATCACGTATGAGATTTATGATGATTTTGCTTGCCTTCGTAAATATGTTCCGTTTGAATTGGTTGTGTATTCCGCAATTTGAAGGCTTTGTGATAATAGTGTTATATTGGTATACGTGTTAGGTGTTGTGACATTTGTGCAAGATTGCGACGTACATATGGGATGGTTGTACACTTGGTTGTGCAATGTATTGTGTACCGAGCGTGTGTTATGTTGGTTGTGTGTCGTTGATTGATGATAGTTTTGTTGAGAGTATTGAGATTGTGTTATGTGCGTGTGATGTACGATTTTGTGGTGATCAACGTGATTGACTAAACTGCGCTCATTGTTGTATGTAATGTGAATGTGAATATGTGTGTGACCGCTAAGTTCACTCGTGTTTGTTCGACGGGACCTACGAGGATTCGTGGCAGTGGACTATGGGGTCAGAACTTAGTGAGGTACTAAGGTCCAATCGTGCTGGTCTGACGAGGCCTACGATAACGCACGGCAGTGGACCATGAGTTTCGGACACAGTACGTCCAACCGGGTGAGCTCGACGGGGCTTACGGTGACACGTGGCAGTGGACTACGATGTCAGAACTGTGTGTGTGATTGTTGTGATTGATATAGTCCGTGCGGGTTGTTATGCCTACGGAGACACGTGACAGTGGATCACGGTGTCGGAATTGGTTATGTCTGGTTAATAGTCCGTGTGGGTTGTTGAACCTACGGAGACACGTGACAGTGGATCACGGTGTCGGGATTGATTATGTTTGTTTAATTGTGCATGACGTAGTCCGTGCGGGTTGTTGAACCTATGGAGACACGTGACAGTGGATCACGGTGTCATGAGCATGATACTTTTCAAATCAAAGTTTTTGAAGGAAAAGTTTTAAGAAAGAATGTTGGGCCGAGCCCCACGAGATTTATGGAAATGTTTTCGTACTGTAAATTGTTGAAATACAATTTTGAGATTTGGGTTACGACCCTAAGATTTTCGAAAGGTTTTGAAATTCTAAAAATTCCCGAGATGATAATCTTATTTTCGAGTGCTTCATAGCTTATCTTCCCTTGTGAAAACCTCCCGGGAACATTTGATACTTGATTATTATATTTAATTCACGATTATTAATTGCTTTTTACATTTCGTATGATTTGATACTTGCACTAGTAAAACAGTGGAGTTTTACTAACCCCCGAGTAATCGGGGGGTGGATGTCTGTTTTGCGTCCAGGTACATGCAGATTCAGGGGAGCAGTCACAGGATTGGCACAAGAGGATGACGAGCTGCGATACTAATCATGAGTCGAGAGTTGTTCTGATTTTTGTTGTGTTGTCAGAGTTGATTTCAGTCTTCCGCCGTATTGTATTTCGACCCGTGTGTGGGTAATGTCGTTTAAGTCAGTTTTGTTGATTAGGTTGTGTGACCTCATCGGTCTGTGTATTCACGTGTAAGTGACCATAACGGTCTGTATTATTTTATTGTTTGACCCTGGTCGGGCAAGTATTTGGTTGTTTATGGATGTTTAGCCTGGTAGATCCTTGTGGAAAGGGTCTACGGCGTGAAATATTCCCATATGGTTTTGGGGGTGTTACAGATAAACCGGACTCAAAAAGTCCACTTTACTACTTGATACGATATCATGCACTTGCGATAGTTACACTAAAAACGTGTCAAGTTTTTCGCGCCGTTGCCGGGGAAGTATAAGCGAAATTTGAAATCTTACATTGTAAACTATTTTTATAGGTACAAATTTCTCGACATTGTAACTTAGTACTCAATTGTGTTTGTCCGGTCAAGTGGCGGATAACGGTACTCCGTGACTATTAAAGTCGGATTTTTCTATTTCCCACAACAACTGATGTTTGTATATATTTTCTTCAATTATTTTCATTGTCTTTTTATTTTTTTATCATGGATGAAACTTTGTATAAAATCGAAAAAAGATTTCCCTTTCTAAGCAAAAATGTCATTTTAAAGATTTATAAGACAAGACTTGAAAGGATGAGGTTTCTTATTAATAAAAGCATACCTTTTGACATAAGATTCATAATTGAAGCCAAAGTAAGAATAGAAGGTGAATTCACAGAAACACCGACTAGATTTTTACCAGGGCTAGGAAAAAGTTCATATGCCAAGAAACGACGAGCAAAGATGATAGCCGTTTGTTATAAATGTGCTAGATGGAACTGTAATTTAAAATGTCGATCTTTGGGAATTCCATCTACAAACAGAGAAGATAAAATTCAATTCATTAAGGATGGTCTGAATAAAGAGAATTTAGATGATATCGAAATTTCTCTTGACACGCATCCTAGTGGACTCGTACATTATGGAATTCGATGTTTGTGGAATAAATTCAAACCAGAATATGAACAACGTCTTGGGAATCTGACGTTAAAAGACCCTGTTTGCCAATTTGTAAGAAAATTGGATGGGAAGCTTCTCCCCGACTCATAGAAGGCGTTTAGGCCGTTTCTGAACGTAAAATCAGAGGAAGATGTGAGCCACAATCACAACTACTGTACATACGCGTAAGTATCTTTTATTTTTGTCGTGTGGTGAGGTTTTCTGAATAAAAAAAAAGTGATACGCGATAAATGCTTTCATTATTCTATTGAGTAGTTGAAGCGCAATCAACGCAATCACAAACATGCCAAACAATTTTTACCTTCTTTTTCTTCTATAAATAAACATTGTGCTTGTTTCTTTCATTCATCCCTCAAACTTGCACTTTTCTCTGTTTCTCTCTAAAAAAATTTCTTTTCAAAAATGGAGTCATCATCTTCAACAAAAAAATTTAGCACAGTCTGCATTTTTGGTGGAGCTAGTTATGGAAAAGAGGCATGCTTTACTGAAGCAGCCCACAACTTGGGTCGTACCTTAGGAGAAAAATGCATTCATGTAGTTTATGGAGGAGGAAGTCTAGGACTAATGGGACGATCTGCTGCTTCTGCCTATATGGAAGGAGTAAGAGTGTTGGGAATAATCCCAAAACCTCTGGCTGAAAGTAAAATCACCGGGTCAACTATTAGAGATGAGTTTAGATCTGTAAATATGCAAGATCGCATAACTCATATGATAAATAATTCTGGTGCCTTTATCACCCTTCCCGGTGGTTTTGGCACCCTTGAGGAACTTTTTCATGTGGTTACCAGAGCTCAGCTAAATGTTCATCAAAAACCAATAGGTCTGCTTAATGTCAATGGTTTCTTTGATGGTTTACTATCTTTCATCGACTACTCTGCTGAAAAGGGTTTTATTTCAGAGCGTGCTAAACGAATCATAGTCGTTGCAACAACACCAGAAGAACTAATCAAAAAACACAATGAATTTGTTCCTCAACCAGATCTAGCTCTAGCTAAAATTGTCTGGATAGAAGATTTTACCGTGAGAAAACGAAAAGTGGATTTATTCCTCTCCCTTTGATAACCCATGTCGGACCTCTTGTATTTTTACTTTCTGTCATGTGTAATAATCGTGCTAAATGGTGGTAGCTTAAGGAGTTTCTTCTTGATCTCTTGACGCGTATCTATTCACGATTTATGAATTGTTATTTTATTACTATAATTTTTATTGTGTTTTTTTTTATAAAAGCATTGATGGCAGCGTAAGGCGACTCTTCGGACTTTCTTGATGCACATCTTAAAAATTATGTTATCTTACAAGTATATTTTATTTTCTTTTGTTGTGTGCCTCGTATATTTATTCTCTTGCAGATTCTAAAAGGCGTTAGCTCAAACATCGACTTTCTTAACAGGGCGTATTCTGCTTTTCTGCATTGCTTTTTATTTTATTTTTTTTAAAAACTGAGGACAGTTTTATTTTCAAGTTTGGGGGTGGTTTGTTTAATTATTTTGGTGTGTTTAGATTAATTTGGTTATTAGCCTTAATTTATATATATATATATATATATATATATATAGTATTTTGATTTATGAGATTTCTAGATCTGGCCATAACACTAATAAAATAGCTATATACAAGCTTCTAAAATCGTTTTAACCGGTAAAAAAAATTTGTATATTCCAAATTTTTTTTCGAAACCTTGTAATTATCATATAAAATTGAGTCATTCGTTACCTTGAGAAAAGAAGAATCAGTCGGTTGATGAAAAATAGAACTGAAATTTACTTAATTTGTGGAGTTTTTGATTTTTCATGCTTAAACTAAGAAATGATTTTCTGCAAAAATTCTATTCCCTAAAAAAAAAGAGTCATTGGTGAAAAGAGCTACACGTTAGCAAATAACGGTGTGAAAGCTATCACCTAAAAAAAATGACGAAAAGGAGAAGTGTTGAGCGGAACGGTGACTAATTTTGGGGGTCTTAAATTTTGCGAAAAATAAAGGACTAACCATTGTTGGTGCGTAGCTGCCGTCTCAGAAAAATTGGTGAAAAGAGCTACACGTTAGCAAATAACGGTGTGAAAGCTATCACCTTTAAAAAAATGAGATAGAAATTGTGTTAGTGAAAAGAGCTACACGTTAGCAAATAACGGTGTGAAAGCTATCACTAAAAGGGATGTAGTTTATGAGCATATTTGAATTAATTAGCGGCTGAATTTCAATACACTCAATTTTGTGAAAATCACAATATTTGATGACGCCAATAAAATTCTTCTTCATATTGAGTCGAAAAATAAACAAGTGATCGAGAGCAACCATTAAAGGGAGTCGTGTGTATCACGAGTGGGAAAGTAATAATCAGCCTTTTGGGGGGAAAACCTTGCATTTTGGAATTACAAAATAAAAACCGTGTTTTAACTTCAAAATCATCAGTAGATTTATTTTGAATCTTGATTCATTTCTATCTACTGTATATAGCTGGTTGTTGTGTATTAATATCATTTTGATCTCCTTTTCTCTTTTTATATTTTATGTGTATTAGTATTTTTGCGTCTTATTTTTATTTTTATTTTTATTTTTGGAGCATGAATAATAAAGAGTCTTGCTCGGGACTAGCAAGAATTCAAGTTTGGGGGTGTGATAAGTGTCAGTTTTGTACACTTATCCATGGTTTGTATCGATAAAATTCACCCATAATTGAGCTAGTCTACTCGTTTTTTGCTTTTAATTAATTAGTTTTAATAATTTTATTTTTATCGGATGATGATCGGATTAAATAACTGATTTACTCAAGAAATAACATGTTTATTAAATATTTTCTTTGTTGAATTTTGATATATTCATGTTGTAGGGCTTTAGAGATGAATTGGCAGTCTTTAGGATTCAAAATCGAGTTATATATCAAAAGTTATCATCCGAAGAAGATTTGGGGGCAAAACGCAAGGTCGAAATGCAGGCTGAACGTAACTATCAAAGCATCCGGTGAGCAAATTTACGAAGCCAAGTTACGGACGTAACTACGAGAAGGTCTGCCGTAAGTCACCCTAGTTACGTAGTAACTCCTGATGTTACGGTCGTAACTCTTGACAATTGTTATGATTTGTCTAATATTTTATACTTTTTGTGTATTATTGAGGGGATGGCTGGCATTGATCCGATCTAATGTAATAATGCTGGAGTTTTGGAGCTATTAGATGACTTTAGGTGTATAAATAGACCCCTTAGATCCTTCATCATTCATCATTCATCTTATAATTTTCCATTGTTTGTAAACTTTTCTTTTTGTTTGAAGAACACACTTGTGTTCTTGAGTGATTATTGTAAGTGTGGTATAGCATATGTTGTTCAGAGAGTTTATTGCTTCTATCTCTTTTATCTACTAAGGGAGTTAGGATCAATTCTTTCTCTTGATTCAACTAATAATGACCACCAAAGCTTGTAATATGTATAATAAACCCTTCATGGGCTAAGTAACCTTTAGTTGGGATTATAAACAAGGTTAGTCATGTTATTTATGTTTGTATAAAAGATCTATTGTGAATTACTTATTATTGTGTGTGATTTTCATTGTTTTAACAATCTTTATTTATTTGGCCAATAAATGACGATATTTATGGTCTTCATATGTTTCGAAAGAAAATATGTTTGATTAGATCAAATGATCTTCACTCTAAGTTGTTCTAGGGGATAGAAATATACCTCTAGTCCTTAGATGATTCTTTGAGTTACATTCATAAATTCTAATGCTATGTATTGAAGCCAATCAACATAGAAATATAGTGGATTGATTCAATATGTAAGCGTTTTATAGTTCGAAAGAGAAACCGTCTTTTTAAGGAAAATCGAATCTACACAACATAATAAGTAAATTCATCTTATGATCTCCTATACATCTTTTATAACTAATGACGAACTAAGTTTGTAATCCCAACTACTTCATTTTATCGTTAATCAATCTATTATTATTGCAATCTTTTTATTTCCTTAAAATATTAGAACTATTATTGCATTTACTTTGCAACAATTAAACCAAACTCTTTAAATTGTGTGTTTCACTCATCTTAGTATCTATAAAAATAGACTAATAGTGTATAATTCAAATTATAACCACACTTCCTTGTGGGATCGATAAACCGGACTCAAAAAGTCCACTTTACTACTTGATACGATATCGTGCACTTGCGATAGTTACACTAAAAACGTGTCAACACGCCCGACTGTTGAACATACCCCTCTGGTGTATGAACAACCAGTTACAAACCGACGGACATACTCAATCATACATGGAGTGGTAACGACCAATCAATATCCAAAACAACCATCCTGGGGTTACCATCCCCAAATCTACACTTCCTAAGAAAGCACTCAAAATACTACATGCGAAGAAAAAACCAGTTGACTTAAAGTCAAAAATCACTATACCAAAATCATGCTACCACACCAATAGAGGCATATAACACCTATGCCCCGGTTTCACAAAACCCAAAGTTCCAAAATCATATTCTGTACTGAATGTTCGCTATATTTTTAAACAATCCGCAAGTGTACGGAGTAAATGTAGAAAGCGGCGAGCAAGGTCGTATTCCACAGAGACTAAATATTCCTATTGCGTTGAGTACTAGATTATAATAATTCCGGTTTTATCTAGACGATCGAAAGTTGAATGGATGGTTAACGAAATAAAATAAAATGATGACAATAAAAGAAAATATCCGAATTAAGGAGAATTGCAAGAGTTTAGAAAGAAAGATTCCAAGGCTCGGTTTCCGTTGATCACTAAGTTTAGTCGGGATTGGTTCCAAAAGTTCTAAGTGTGTTTCCAAAATGATAATCACAATAATATTCTAAAGTCCCTCTCGAGATGCATTAAAACGTAGATTAAACAACCTATAAGAACGTCTCGTTTACTATAAATTATCTAACTCCAAAATGTTCATAAGATTTAAACATCATCATAGCTTATCACCGATTTCTCAATCTCGTAATTTACTACGTCAAATACTCGAAACCTATTAATGCCCTCTTCTCTCGAATTATGAGCAATTAAGTTAAACATATAAAAACATTGATCAAGTGTCTAAACATGAATAAAAACCAAGTATTTGATAAAGAAATCACACTAGATATATATAATCATCAATCCCTCAAAACCATAGCAAATCAACGTACTCCCATGCCCGGAATCTAACGAGTTTAGCCGGACATGGTAATGAAAGAAAGATTAATAATCATCATGTTCATCATGTCCATGCTAAATAAAACAACAAAATGAATAAAAGATAGGAAGAAGATAAAACTCGGAAGGTTTCTTGATTTATCCCGGTTGAAGCCTTCAAATGTTCTTGAAGTGTTCTTCAAGAATTTCCTTCAAATATCCTTTTTTTTTGGATGAAAAACTCTCAAATCTTGTGTTTATCTCTCTCCAATCTCTCCAATCTTCAGCATATCCCTCAAGTCTTCCCCAATACCTCTTTTTATAAAGCTTAAAAAACCACTTTTTCATGTTCAAATCTTCAAAAATGTCAAAAAGTGATTTTTCCACCGAAAATTGACACGGCCGTGTCAAATGACACGGCCCGTGTCATACCGTCCCAGAAATTGCAAATACTTGCTGGACAGTAGACCCGTTCGTGTCATTTGACACGGCCCGTGTCATACTGTCCCTTAAAATGCAAAAACTTTCTGAACTGTGAAGTCGTGGTCTAGAAGCCATATCTCCCTCAATACACCTCGGAATTTAGCGTATGATATACCGTTGCGAAGCTGATTTCATGAGGAATCCATATATATATAGAACACATCCTTATTCGAAGTAATGAATCTGGAGATTAGAAAATACGACAGGTAGTGCTTCAATCTTCATCGTTTTAGGCCTCGTTCTCTCGTTTCTGCATTGCTTGATATGTATTTGGGGATTGAGACTTCGGTCTTGCTTGATGATGTCCTTAAAACACCTATAAATTCAAATAAAATATACCCAAGCGTGATCGAGTCCAACAAGCACAATATCAGTACAAACGACACAATTCTACACATTTTAGGATCTTAAAATCCGGAAAAACCTTATAAAAATATGTGTAAAAATGTGTGTTATCAAAATACCCCAAACTTGAACGTTGATCGTCCCGAGCAATGCACTTTAAAATAACCACTCTTAAGGGAACTTGTCCCTCAACATACCTCAAAGGATCATTTTGAAAATTCATCAATACGCCTCAAGAAATAAATAAGTCGAGTTCTATAAAGTATTCAAATCTCGGGGGTGCTTCCTTAACATCATAGCTAATACTTGAATAATACGAACCTCGCCGGTCAAGTGTATTCCCTCACTCTCAAAGTGTATAATGGGATAAGTGACGCTCAAAACTCATTCAATGAAATAAGAATCCCCATAGGCTTGCCAATCGTCTACATCTCTACCACTAGTTGTGCATGCAAATTTGGTGAATCAAAAAGGACTTTATCGGTTGTAATGTAGGCTTTTTGGTCGGGGTAGGATAAGTATGGCTTAAAGTGACTTGACTTGAGCAAATTAGAACATTATCTCAATAATCACTTCGCTCAATTAGAAGCTCAATAATCCCTTAGAATTTGTTTCCTTCAACCCCTTGATTTTAATATCATCGCACTAAGCACTTTTGAAAGTGAGAATCACAACCTTATTCCTCCTTATTGCTCCATACATCTCGTTTCTTTTGTGTCCACGATTTTTTTTTATGTTTTCATGTGGTGGACAATATCATCATTAAATCACACCAATCTTCCTTCAAATTTATTTTGATAAATCATTGCATTTTGAACCAACAATCTTCCCCATCGCCTCCACATATCTTTTCATTCTTTTGCCAATTTGTTCTAAGTAGCTCAAGTATAGGGACAAAAGTTTATAATGGAACGGAAAGCTCATAATGTGGCTAACAAGAAATATGCTTTAAGCTCAAATGGGCTAACTAGGGAAATAAATTTTTCGGGTTGGCCAAAAGGTTTGAAGGGTTGTCAATAAAAATCGCCTAAAATCACTTTCACTAATTTGCGCACACACTTGTAGTTTCGAATAAGATACCAGGGCAAGTTCTAGAGTCTTAAAACATGAATGGTACACTCGACAATGAAACTTGCATATTTAAAGATGCATGAAGGCTCAAAAGCTCACAAGCTAGATTTGTTCATATTTCCAAGAGATTAAACTTTTTATTCAATTTCACATCCTTTTGATTATTCTACAATTTTTTCCTCTTCAAATTATCCTCGATTTGCATATCAAAATAACAAAATAAATCCCGTGGTATCCAAGATAAGAGTTCATTCTTTCGAGTTTCATCCAAGTACATGATACTCAAAACACACCAAGTTCAAAAACAACAATCCACACCAAAATCCAAGCAAATCTTCACACTAAAATTCGAAAAAAATAGAAACAAACAAATAATAAAATAAACAAATAAAACAAGGTGTTAAAAAAAATAAACGAAGAATATAAGTATATCTTGACCCAATATCTCCCCCCAAACTTGAATTAAAGAATGTACACACGAAGGGGGTATAGTATTTAAGCAATAAAAACTTTGGGTCAAGAAATACTTACAACCGGTCATATTGATTGGGCGGAGGGAAGTGGCCTTGTTGGACATGCCACGTGTCACACCTGCCGTAGTTGCCAAAAATCGTCTGGCCACCTGACCTGACCGTGTCAAATGACACGGCCCGTGTCATACTTGCCCAGAAACTCAAAAAACGTCTGGATGGCCAACCCGACCGTGTCAAATGACACGGCCCGTGTCGTACTAGCCTGGATAGTGCGCTTCTGGTCTCCGGATCTTTTTCCTGCGAATTGGACAGCTACAGTTGAACCGGTCAGTGTAATATCCGCATTTTCTATTTTTAGTAATTTCTATTTTTGGTGTATATTTGTTTCGGACAACTCGCTTGGCACTGTTTTGGAATTCCGAATCTATTTTGTTCTTGGAGTTTCTCCATTTAGACGAGTCTCGATGATGTTTTTACGTAATTTCATATTGAGTTATATTTTGTCGCATGTGTATCCGATTGTCGCTAAACTCGTTCGATTTCGTCATTTTCCTATTTTCAGGAGTTTGTATGGTTGAGTTGGTCGTGTTGGAACTTTCGGTTTGTTAATCCGACGTCGTATCGTGAATTCCGGATGTTTGGGTCATTTTTATAAATTCTGATTTATTTGAGCATTGTGGTTGTTATTCGGTTATCCTGACCATCGGACAGTCGGAGCCACGTGTTGATTATGGTAATCATCCCATCAGTAGGAAATCTTCGTATACTCGTTAAGTATCTATTCTATCCGGTTGTCGTTGAGCTTTATTTTCTCACAACTCATGTCTGTAGCAGGTTACGGCCGTAAACCCTTATGTTACGTCCGTAATGTTCTAGAGATACGGCCGTAAGTCCTTCACCGTACGGCCGTAAGCCAGTTTCGTTTTTATTCCTGCATGAGACTCCAGTAGCCACTTACGGGCGTATAATGTACCCAATACGGCCGTAATAAAAGTTACGGCCGTATCTCTTAGATCATACGGCCGTAAGTGCGCTCGTCGGTTTGCCTGCACCTATCCTTAGAACTCGTTACGGCCGTAAATGCATGTAATTACGGCCGTAATATCCACTAGTTACGGCCGTATGAATGAGGTGTTACGGCCGTAACACCAGTCGGTTTATAAACTGGCAGGAGTTATTTTTTTCGTCATTTTCTCATTCCTCTTCTCTTCTTCGCGTCGGGCGACTTCCAAGGCAAGGGTTCGTCAGATTTTCATCCAAGCACCGGTTGGAAAGTATAACTTAGCACCATATCATCACCACAACACCAAATCATCTATTGTTCGGCTTCGAATCAAGGTAAAATCTCCTAGAACCCTAGTATGAATTTGGGGAGGGTTTGGTGGTGATCTTGTCTTTTAATCCGATTTTACCGATGTTGTTGTTAGATTTCGATAGTATACTCGTGATTCTTAGTTTCCTTGTTATCGGATGGGATGAAATCCCGTTATTACATCGTTGACCGATTTCAATTCCCTATGCCCTCTTGATGTTCGATGAATTGTACCAACGGGAGAAACTAGGACGAATTTCTTCGTATTCGTATTGTTGAGATTGGTTGTATATCATTTTGTGTTAGGGACGAGTTTGGGAAGATTGTTCGGATCGGAACCTTTCCTTTCGCCGTTTTCTTCGCGTCGTGTCATCCAAGGCAAGTACATGTATTACATTCCGTTACGTGCATATGATTTTGATGCGAATGATGTAAATGGTGTTATTGAACGAATGTGATTGTTTCTCTTCCACCTGGGGACGGTTCGACGGGACCTCTGGGGGCCGATACTAATGGGTACGGCCATGGAAATGGACTGGGGTGCGTGTGTTGATGTTCTTCCACCTGGGGACGGTTCGACGGGACCTCTGGGGGCCGATACTAATGGGTACGGCCGCGGAAGTGGTTTCTCACCTGGGGACGGTCCGACGGGACCTCTGGGGACCGATACTAATGGGTACGGTCGCGAGTCACCAAGCGTGGATAATTGTGATGTGGAAAACTTGTTAATATATTGTTTTGGTGTTAATGTGATATTCCGGAATTTGACTTTCAAAAATGATTTTTCTAACGATTTATTTGCGTTGAATCGTGTATGTATATAACGTTGTGTAATTATGTACTTGCACTAGCTATTCGAATGCTAACCCCTTAAATGGGGGAAATGCGTCTTATGCATTTAGTCTTGGTCGAGTGAGGAGCCGGTACGGGATGCGCATGCGAAGGATGGGTTGGCATGATGATGTGGCTCAGTGCATTTTTCTATTTTGTCATTTCATGTGTTGAGTCTTGGAGATAGATTGTTTATTCCTAAACATGGTTTAAGTCCCTGCGTGGGCAACGATTTGGTATTTAACTTATGTCTCATATACTCCGTTAAAATGTTTTGGCGAGGCCACGCCTTATTTATTTTTGGATGCATCTTTTGGGTTATCATTGTGGTTCATGTGTCGTGGGTTAGCTTTGGTAGACCTCACGAGGGTTCTACGGCGTGTAATGTCCCATTTGTGATGGGTCACATTACAATTATGGTATCGGAGCCTAGGTTTTGAATACCTAGGTCATCGGTGAAATTTGGGTCATCGGTTGCATCATTAGAGTCGGTTGTTGAGCCTAATATCATCGTGCTACCGTCCTTTCGTGCGACCGTGGTCGTAAGTCTCCTCGAACTCTTATATCTCCGTAATTCGTTTTCTTACTGCTCGGAATCGTGACTTGTGTTACCAACTTTGTGAATTGTGCTGATCTTGTTCTTTTCTTATTTTCCTTCGATGTTGAGAGGTCGTGGTAGACCGGCTAGGGACGCGGCCGAGGCCGTGGTCGTGGTGCCGATAATGAGGAGGGCTCACTTTCCCGGCCTCCTCGCGGACTCGGCCTCTCACTCGGTGCCGTCGGGTAATAATGCCGACGCTGGCTCTTGCCAGACACAGCAGCTTGGTAGCCCAACTTACTCGAGATAGCTCGGTGGTGGACGCTAATCCGCCCCGACACCGGAGGAGGAGGCTAGTAAGTGGCTTCGACGGTGACTAAGATGCACCCACCTCGTTTCTCCGGATCTTGACTCCTCGGTTGGGAGAATTGGCTCTTTCGGTTGTCCAGACCTTTGATGCCGTAGCTTGTCCACGAAGACAGAGGGTACATATTGCCCAAGACTCCTGGATAAGGAAGGCTGGAATGGTGGGAGGCCGTTGCACCCAGAGACCGTCGGGCCACTTGGGATGAATTCGGGGCTGCTATGGAGGCGAATATTGTCCGCCGCCGCCAAGGAGCGCAGAATTGTGGAGTTCTTCACCGCTACACCTCAGGATGTGCCTATTTCTCAGGCCATCATTTCTTACAATCAGCAGTTGGGTTTCGTGAGGGACCAAGTGAGAACGGAGGCTGATAAAATCCGTTACTTCAATATGCGCATGAAGCCGCATATTAGACAGAGTATGGCGCCGCTCATGTGTGCCACTTTGAAGGAATACCAAGATCGCGCTCTGGCGATCGAGATGGCTGTCCCGGAATCAGAGTCGGTTTCGGAAGCTAAGAAGCAGAAGACTACTGGTGGGTTCTCGGCCGGAAAAGGTGGTCAGTTTTCGAGGTCTCGTTCTGCTCCTACACCCGGGAGGAGGCCGTTTCATCAGGCCGGTGGATCTCAGGGTAACCGTTCAGTCCAGTCTGTTGCACCTAGCGGGAGAGTCTGTTTTAATTGCAGTCAGCCCGAGCACGTTGTGAAGGATTGCCCACTTCCGTTAGTTACTTGCTTCACTTGCGGACAGACCGGGCATCGAGCAGCTCATTGTGAGAGGGCCACCAGGGCCGCTAGATTTACAACTACCACTGCCGATCAGAGGGATCACAGTTCACCAGCTACTCATGTTCCGCACGGTTCGAGTCGTGGTAGAGGTCGGAGTCAGCCGGATCGCCGCGCAGCGTCGAGTTCGGGCTCAATCCATCCCCGATTATATCAGATGATGCGCACGGAGGAGGCAGACATTCCGGTGGCGTCAGGTACCACTCAGATCCTTTCTCATCCAGTTTCAGTGCTTTTTGATTCGGGTGCGACCCATTCCTTTATAGCTTCGGATTGTGTGAGTCGTATTGGTTTTGACCGCTTGTTTGAGTGTGAGCCGTTTGTAGTGGGTACGCCCAATGGGATCGTATGGTTGGGGACCGAAGTTAGGGATTGCCCGGTGAGAATCGGGAGCCGGGATTGGCCCTCGAATCTCATTGTTATAGACCTTAAGGGTGAGGATTTGATCCTCGGGGACGATTGGTTGGATCGTCATGGTGCTATTATGAACTATCGGACTCGTACCATCACGATAGTTGCCGAGGACGGCACCGAGCATACTCTCGTACCGTAAGCCTGTAGATCGGGAGTGTGATTAGCGCCTTGAAGGCGATGAAACTTTTGAACCAAGGTTGTGTTGGCTCTTGGTGTTTCGCTCTGCGAGCGGAAGATGGTGGGGTTGACATACCGTCGATTCCAAATCGTTAGCGAGTATTAGATGTATTTCCGGATGACTTGGGGATTACCACCACAACGAGAGGTGGAGTTTCCTATTGACCTTGAGCCGAATGCGCCCCTATTTCTCGAGCACCGTACAGTATGGCACCGTCGGAGATGCTAGAGTTGAAGAATCTTTTTGTATAGTTGTTAGATTAAGGGTATATTCGACCGAGCGCATCGCCTTGGGTTGCGCCTGTACTTTTGTTAAGAAGAAGGATGGATCGCCGTTTATGCATCGACTATCGAGAATTAAACAAGCTAACCATCAAAAATAAATACCCTTTGCCCGGGATTGACGATTTGTTTGATCGGCTTCGGGCGGCAGTCTTTTCAAGATTGATTTGCGATCGGGCTACTACGATTGAGGATTCGGACGTCGATATTCCGAAAGCCGCCTTTCGGACGAGATACGGCCATTACGAGTTTGTGGTTATGCCTTTCGGGCTAACTAATGCCCCAAGATGTTCATGCGGTTGATGAACAAAGTTTTTATTGAGTATCTGGACAAATTCGTAGTCGTTTTTATCGACGATATCCTTATCTATTCACGGAGTCGGAGGAGCACGCCTTACATCTCCGGATTGTTTTAGACACTTTGAGGGCTGAGCGGTTGTCCGCGAAGTTCTCTAAGTGTGAGTTTTGGCTTGAGGAAGTGACGTTCCTCGGGCATGTGATTTCGAGAGGAGTTCGGGTAGACCCGCGAAGATAGAGCGGTGATGGCTTGGGAGCCGCCTAAGAATGTGAAGGAGGTGAGGAGTTTTCGGGTCTTGCCGGCTATTACCGTAGATTTGTGGAGGGATTTTCTAAGATCGCTAGACCACTCACTCGGTTGCTCCGAAAACTTCGAAGTTCGAGTGGACCGCAGACAGGTGACGCTTTGACGAGTTAAAGAGACGTTTGACTACCGCACCCGTGTTAGCGTTGCCTCGGGAACGAGGATTTCGTAGTGTACGGTGATGCTTCGGGCCTTGGTCTAGGATGTGTTTTGATGCAGAGAGAGAGTGATTGCGTATGCGTCCCTTGATTGAAACCTTATGAGGTGAATTACCCCACACACGATTTGGAGTTAGCTGCGGTCGTTTTCGCCTTGAAGATCTGGAGGCATTATCTCTATGGGTCGTCGTGTAAGATTTTTACAGATCACAAGAGTTTGAAGTATATCTAGATCGAGAAAGAGTTAAATATGAGACAGCGTAGGTGGTTGGAGCTAATTAAAGATTACGACCTCGAGATACTTTACCATCCGGTAAGGCTAACGTAGTGGTGATGCGTTGAGCCGTAAGCCGATAACGTTACGGATGTTAGAGGTACTTACACCACAGTAGTATCAGCGGGATCTTATTTGTCGAATATTGAGGTTTGGGTTCGGAGGATTCAGGCGATTCGTGCATTAGAGATCACTTCGTCCTTGATCGATGATATCAAGGCGAAGCAAGATGATGATCCGTGTTTGGTCCATTGAGGGAGGATGTGAGGCGGGGAAAGCCCCTGGATTTGTGGTTCGGGATGATGGAGTTACGAGATTTCGCGCGTACTATGTGTACCGAATGATATTGAGCCGAGACAAGATCTTGAGTGAAGCTCATGCCACACCTTACTCCATACATCCCAGTACGAATAAAATGTACAAGGATGTGAGGAGCAACTCCGGTGGAGTAATTTGAGGACAGACGTTAGCGAGTTTGTGTCGAAGTGTTTGACTGTCGGCGAGTTAAGATCGAGCATCGGCGACCCGCAGGGTTTTGCGACCACTTCCTATCCCGGAGTGGAAATGGGAGGATATTTCTATGGATTTCATTACTAATATGCCTAGGACTCGGAATGGAATGAACATGATTTGGGTTATTGTCGATCGACTGACCAAATCAGCTCACTTTCTGGTACTAAGGACACTTGGGGCCGGAGAGGCGGCGCAGTATTTATTGCAGGTCGTGAGATTGCATGGGACTCCTAAGAGTATTGTTTCGGATCGTGATGGCCGGTTCGTATCACATTTTTGGCAGTCATTCATCGAGCTTTGGGTGCGAGTTGAGACTCAGTACATCTTATCACCCTCAGACTGACGGGCAGTCAGAGCGGACGATCCAGACGTTAGAGGATATGTTGAGAGCCTGTGCCCTAGAATGGAAGGATGATTGGGAGTCGCACTTGCCGTTGATCGAGTTCACGTACAACAATAGTTGGCACGCCTCGATCAAAATGGCGCCATTTGAGGCGTTGTATGGGAGGAGGTGCAGATCGCCGTTGTGTTGGGACGATGCGTCCGAGCTGATTGGTACCGAGCCCGATATGGTAGTTGAAACGAGAGAGAAGATTACTCTGATTCGTGATAGATTGTTAACGGCCCAGAGTCGGCAGAAGTCTTATGCCGACACGCGTCGCCGGCCGTTGGAGTTTGAGGTGGGAGATCATGTTTTGCTTAAGGTGTCGCCGACACGGGGAGTTTACCGCTTCGGCCGGAAGGGTAAACTTAGTCCGAGGTTTATTGGGCCGTTTGAAATTTTAGAGAGAGTGGGAGAGCTTGCCTATTGGTTGGGTTTGCCGCCGTCCTTGAGTCACGTTCATAACGTATTTCATGTTTCCCAGCTTAGGAAGTACGTACCGGACCCTAGCCATATTATTGATTTTGGAGAGATCGAGTTGGGGCCCGACATTACCTTCGAGGAGAGGCCGATTCAGATCTTAGAACGTCGGGTGAAGCAACTCAGGCACAAAACCATTCCTTTGGTTAAAGTGCAGTGGTCGCGGCATGGATCCGAGGAAGCCACGTGGGAAACGGAGGAGAGTATGAGGTCGAGATACCCCGAATTATTCGTGTTGTAAGTTTCGGACGAAACTTATTTTTAGGGGGATAATGTAATATCCGCATTTTCTATTTTTAGTAATTTCTATTTTTGGTGTATATTTGTTTGGACAACTCGCTTGGCACTTTTTGGAATTCGAATCTATTTTGTTCTTGGAGTTTCTCCATTTAGACGAGTCTCGATGATGTTTTTACGTAATTTCATATTGAGTTATATTTTGTCGCATGTGTATCCGATTGTCGCTAAACTCGTTCGATTTCGTCATTTTCCTATTTTCAGGAGTTTGTATGGTTGAGTTGGTCGTGTTGGAACTTTCGGTTTGTTAATCCGACGTCGTATCGTGAATTCCGGATGTTTGGGTCATTTTTATAAATTCTGATTTATTTGAGCATTGTGGTTGTTATTCGGTTATCCTGACCATCGGACAGTCGGAGCCACGTGTTGATTATGGTAATCATCCCATCAGTAGGAAATCTTTGTATACTCGTTAAGTATCTATTCTATCCGGTTGTCGTTGAGCTTTATTTTCTCACAACTCATGTCTGTAGCAGGTTACGGCCGTAAACCCTTATGTTACGTCCGTAATGTTCTAGAGATACGGCCGTAAGTCCTTCACCGTACGGCCGTAAGCCAGTTTCGTTTTTCTTCCTGCATGAGACTCCAGTAGCCACTTACGGGCGTATAATGTACCGATTACGGCCGTAAGAAATGTTACGGCCGTATCTCTTAGATCATACGGCCGTAAGTGCGCTTCGTCGGTTTTGCCCAGACCTATCCGTAGAACTCGTTACGGCCGTAAATGCATGTAATTACGGCCGTAATATCCACTAGTTACGGCCGTATGAATGAGGTGTTACGGCCGTAACACCAGTCGGTTTATAAACTGGCAGGAGTTATTTTTTTTCGTCATTTTCTCATTCCTCTTCTCTTCTTCGCGTCGGGGCGACTTCCAAGGCAAGGGTTCGTCAGATTTTCATCCAAGCACCGGTTGGAAAGTATAACTTAGCACCATATCATCACCACAACACCAAATCATCTATTGTTCGGCTTCGAATCAAGGTAAAATCTCCTAGAACCCTAGTATGAATTTGGGGAGGGTTTGGTGGTGATCTTGTCTTTTAATCCGATTTTACCGATGTTGTTGTTAGATTTCGATAGTATACTCGTGATTCTTAGTTTCCTTGTTATCGGATGGGATGAAATCCCGTTATTACATCGTTGACCGATTTCAATTCCCTATGCCCTCTTGATGTTCGATGAATTGTCCCAACGGGTAGAACTAGGACGAATTTCTTCGTATTCGTATTGTTGAGATTGGTTGTATATCATTTTGTGTTAGGGACGAGTTTGGAAAGATTGTTCGGATCGGAACCTTTCCTTTCGCCGTTTTCTTCGCGTCGTGTCATCCAAGGCAAGTACATGTATTACATTCCGTTACGTGCATATGATTTTGATGCGAATGATGTAAATGGTGTTATTGAACGAATGTGATTGTTTCTCTTCCACCTGGGGACGGTTCGACGGGACCTCTGGGGGCCGATACTAATGGGTACGGCCATGGAAATGGACTGGGGTGCGTGTGTTGATGTTCTTCCACCTGGGGACGGTTCGACGGGACCTCTGGGGGCCGATACTAATGGGTACGGCCGCGGAAGTGGTTTCTCACCTGGGGACGGTCCGACGGGACCTCTGGGGACCGATACTAATGGGTACGGTCGCGAGTCACCAAGCGTGGATAATTGTGATGTGGAAAACTTGTTAATATATTGTTTTGGTGTTAATGTGATATTCCGGAATTTGACTTTCAAAAATGATTTTTCTAACGATTTATTTGCGTTGAATCGTGTATGTATATAACGTTGTGTAATTATGTACTTGCACTAGCTATTCGAATGCTAACCCCTTAAATGGGGAAATGCGTCTTATGCATTTAGTCTTGGTCAGTGAGGAGCCGGCACGGGATGCGCATGCGAAGGATGGGTTGGCATGATGATGTGGCTCAGTCCGCATTTTCTATTTTGTCATTTCATGTGTTGAGTACTGGAGATAGATTGTTTATTCCTAAACATGGTTTAAGTCCCCTGCGTGGGCAACGATTTGGTATTTAACTTATGTCTCATATACTCCGTTAAAATGTTTTGGCCGAGGCCACGGCCTTATTTATTTTTTTGGATGCATCATTTGGGTTATCATTGTGGTTCATGTGTCGTGGGTTAGCCTGGTAGACCTCACGAGGGTTCTACGGCGTGTAATGTCCCATTTGTGAATTGGGCTGTTACAGTCAGTTCCTCATCAAGTAAAAATAGAAATAAAATGCGAATAAGAACAAAATAAAATAACAAGAACCAATGGGTTGCCTCCCAATTAGCGCTAAGTTTAACGTCTTCAGCCGGACGCAAGTGTTGGGTTGCCTCCCAACCAGCGCTAAATTTAACGTCTTCAGCCAGACGCATGTTTCCTTCATCCCGGATCATTCAACGAGCTCTTATAATCCGGTTTATGTGCAATTTTATCGGGAGGAGTCATCAAAAATACACCATTTTGACTATGCATCCTAATCGTTAATTCTCCTCGATCCACATCAATTAATGCTCGTGCAGTGGCTAAGAACGGACGTCCAAGTATTACTAGACCATTTTGCTTCTCATCATCATCAAGCACTATAAAATCAACGGGGAAGGCGAACTTATCAATTTTTAAAATTACATCCTCCACAATTCCCTTTGGGTAAGCTAAAGATCGATCTATGAATTGTAAGCTCACTGGAGATGGTCTCAACTCTCCTAATCCAAGTGTCCTGAAAATAGACAAAGGCAATATATTGACACTTGAACCATGATCAACAAATACATCATTTAATAAACAACCCAAAATAGAGCAAGGAATTGAAAAACTCCCTGGATCCTTAAGCTTAGTCGGTAGGCGCTCCAATTCTTTTTTCTTTGATGCCATGTCTTGCACGAAAACCTCAAAATTTTTCTTCTCCTTGATATGTTCAATTTCGGATCGATCTTTCTCCTCATCAGCATTATTAGACAACACGATTGCATCTTCGTCTTCATTCTCCGATTCCGATATCACTTCATTCATGGCGCATTTAAAAATGGCATTGCATTGTGCTTTTGGATTTTCTTCGGTGTTGCTTGGAAATTGGCCCTTTTGATATTGGCTCCCACAATCTTAGCCAATTGACCGATTTGCGTTTCTAAGTTTCTCATTTGAGCTCCAACGGTGGTTGCTAATTGAGTGACATGATTTTCAATCGATCAAGCTTTTCTTCATCTCGTAAACCGACTTTTTGTTTCCATCATAAAAGTAGCCAAAATATTCTCTAGATTAGAATTTGGCTTGGACTCTTCTATCACCTCACCATTTGACACTTTAAATCCCGTCGGTGGTTTCAACACATTTCTCGAATTCCCGTAGCTAAGATTCTCGTGATTCTTATTTGAAGGATGATAAAACCCGGATGAGGATTATTTCGATAGTTATTGAAATTATGGTTATTGATATAATGAGCTTCCTCCAACGGGTCCGGAGGTGGTGCACTTCCTTTGGATTTATTTTTTCATTTGCACTCTTCGTTAGAATTCCCAAATGGTTGGTCAAAATCGACATTTGTGCGATTAAAGCCTTTATAGGATCCGAGTCTGAAATTTCACCACTCTACGAATATTACTCCTCTCGGTAGGCCATTGATAGCTATTCATGGCCATCTCCTCGATCAATTCATATGCTTCCTCTGCACTTTTAGCTAGCAAAGCTCCTCCGGCCGAAGCGTCAACAAGATTTCGTCTCTCCGCCAACCCATTATAAAAGAAACACATTTGTTGGTCTTAGGAAACCCATGAAGAGGACATCGTCTTAACAAATCCTTGAAGCGTTCCCACGCCTCATATAACATCTCTGAATCCATTTGTCGGAATTGCATTATTTCGCTCTTCAATCTCATAGTCTTGTTGGGCGGGAAGAATTTGAAAAGAAACTTTTCGCCCAACTCGTTCCATGTACTTATGCTCCCCGAAGCAAGAGTTCCAAGCCAACTACGAGCCTTTTCTCTCAAGGAGAACGGAAATAGCCTCAATCTTATTGCATCGTTTGGCACCCCATTCATTTTAATGGTATCACAAATTTGAATAAAGTGGAATAAATGGGCGTGCGGATCTTCTGTGGCAAATCCCCCAAACTGATTTTGTTGAACCATCGATATTAATGAAGGTTTCAACTCAAAATTGAGGGCGTTGATAGGAATATGAGAAATTCCCCCATAATTTTGGTCAAGCCTCGGCCGAAATCCGTCCCGAATCGATTGAATTCGGACTGCGGGCTGCTCAGCCCGTACGCCTTCATTGTTTGGATTGTGGGTTATTGCATTATCATTGCCCATGTCGGCAATTACGTCTCCCGCTCTTTCCATTTCGTCAGATAGATCCCTTCGTAATTTCCGTGTAGCAACACTTGTTCTTCGAGCAAATGCCTCTACTTCGGGAATAAAGTTTTCCAAAGGTTCTCGAGAGGAGCGGGTGTTCATGTACTTCCTGTAACACGGCCAAAAACAATACGGAAGTAACAAAATAAAATAAAACAGAAAAATATGTCTAAAGTAAGACCGGAAACACTTATCGTAATATCAATACAAACAAAAATAAATTAGTCCCCGGCAACGGCGCCAAAAACTTGTTCGCTATATTTTTAAACAATCCGCAAGTGTACGGAGTAAATGTAGAAAGCGGCGAGCAAGGTCGTATTCCACAGAGACTAAATTTCCTATTGCGTTGAGTACTAGATTATAATAATTCCGGTTTTATCTAGACGATCGAAAGTTGAATGGATGATTAACGAAATAAAATAAAATGATGACAATAAAAGAAAATATCCGAATTAAGGAGAATTGCAAGAGTTTAGAAAGAAAGATTCCAAGGCTCGGTTTCCGTTGATCACTAAGTTTAGTCGGGATTGGTTCCAAAAGTTCTAAGTGTGTTTCCAAAATGATAATCACAATAATATTCTAAAGTCCCTCTCGAGATGCATTAAAACGTAGATTAAACAACCTATAACAACGTCTCCGTTTACTATAAATTATCTAACTCCAAAATGTTCATAAGATTTAAACATCATCATAGCTTATCACCGATTTCTCAATCTCGTAATTTACTACGTCAAATACTCGAAACCTATTAATGCCCTCTTCTCTCGAATTATGAGCAATTAAGTTAAACATATAAAAACATTGATCAAGTGTCTAAACATGAATAAAAACCAAGTATTTGATAAAGAAATCACACTAGATATATATAATCATCAATCCCTCAAAACCATAGCAAATCAACGTACTCCCATGCCCGGAATCTAACGAGTTTAGCCGGACATGGTAATGAAAGAAAGATTAATAATCATCATGTTCATCATGTTCATGCTAAATAAAACAACAAAATGAATAAAAGATAGGAATAAGATAAAACTCGGAAGGTTTCTTGATTTATCCTGGTTGAAGCCTTCAAATGTTCTTGAAGTGTTCTTCAAGAATTTTCTTCAAATCTCCTTTTTTTTGGATGAAAAACTCTCAAATCTTGTGTTTATCTCTCTCCAATCTCTCCAATCTTCAGCATATCCCTCAAGTCTTCCCCAATACCTCTTTTTATAAAGCTTAAAAAACCACTTTTTCATGTTCAAATCTTCAAAAATGTCAAAAAGTGATTTTTCCACCGAAAAGTGACACGGCCCGTGTCATACTGTCCCAGAAAATGCAAAAACTTTCTGAACTGTGAAGTCGTGGTCTAGAAGCCATATCTCCCTCAGTACACCTCGGAATTTAGCGTATGATATACCGTTGCGAAGCTGATTTCATGAGGAATCCATATATATATAGAACACATCCTTATTCAAAGTAATGAATCTGGAGATTAGAAAATACGACAGGTAGTGCTTCAATCTTCATCGTTTTAGGCCTCGTTCTCTCGTTTCTGCATTGCTTGATATGTATTTGGGGATTGAGACTTCGGTCTTGCTTGATGATGTCCTTAAAACACCTATAAATTCAAATAAAATATACCCAAGCGTGATCGAGTCCAACAAGCACAATATGAGTACAAACGACACAATTCTACACATTTTAGGATCTTAAAATCCGGAAAAACCTTATAAAAATATGTGTAAAAATGTGTGTTATCACTGAATCTACACACGCAACATATTTCTCTTATCTGATCAACCAACCAGTCATCCTTGGATAACCAAACTACCATACTGAATTCGAACCTGTTTTCATCGTACCATTGAGGTGTTATCCAGTTTGTGAGTCTCACTCAGAACTTCACCATGATATGCATTACGCACTACATTTGTACGTAAACCAGTCATATTTTCAAAATAGTTTTGGAATCATATAATCTTGTCAACAAAATCAATTTTCGAAAGTTCTTTCAAGAATTTCAAAACTCCAAACATATATTTTTGTAAGATCACAAAATCAATTTTCGAAAAGTTAAACCGGCTCGCTTATGTCAAGTTCTCGATGACAATTCTTTTCGAATACACAAAATTAAATAAAATAAAATTATGCAAATGATTGACCACATCTCCTGTATACCAATTCGGCTTGTCACCAATTCCACTGACGTTCGGTCGGAAAATCACACGATAGAATCCAAAATCTTATTGTATAGACTTTGTTAAAATCATCTTTTTCCACAGATGACTCGCAACATCAACCATTATTCCATTCTGCAACACTTCAACTATGCCATGATGAAGCATGTTTTTAAAGACAACAATACTGTCTCTCAAAATAATTTTAAGAAATTACATTTTCATGACAGTGAGCAAAATAGTTTATTCAAAATATATTATTTTGAAAAGTATCATTTTCAAATGTTCAAAAATAGTTTCGCATATCTCCAACTAAACTAACATGACTACATGTTCCTCTCAACAATTCACAACATTCTCCCAAATACACAACTCCGTTTTCCATGTTTAACCGACTATTGATTTTTCATAATCATAGCTTCTCAAGATCATCGGTTCTGTCCCAACTAGTATATTCTGCTACTTCATACAGTAGCACATAATATCTTCTGGATCTCAAAGCATATCAACTTATAACTGCAAATAACCTCAATGTAATTCAAAAATCCAAATACTTACAGATCGTGAAGCTGACGATTTCCCCGTGTACTGGCACATGTCTCAACTCTAGAAAATACTTGATACAGATATTTTCAAAGAATACATTTTGCAAAATCAGTTCAGCTCGAGAACACAACACGTCTCTTTCCAAAAAATCACGTTAATACCATTTGGATAAATTTAAAACAACCACAGTACCACACTGGTAGACTACATAACACAAGCTCGAGTAAACAACAAAAACCCAGGGCTCTAATATTTGCCAACCGACAACTCAAACGACGTGACAAAAACATGACACGGCCTAGGTTTTCACAACCTAAGCTCCGATACCATATTCTGTAACACCCCTAGAGCCATCCGAGAATATTACAGCGCCATGGGCCCCGAGACAGAACCCACAAGGCTAAAAGACATTTTAACAAACATTTCAAATACACCTAAGCGGCGATGATGGTAACATCTTTTTAACATATTCAAAGACTTTATAAAAATCCATTTATCAATACCGTCGTAAAATCTCATTTGAAAGTACAAGGCCAAAACGCCAAAAAGAGTTTCAAAAGTGTACGTTAAGCCATCACTTGCACGTACCAATAAAATAGTTTAGAAAACGATTTTCCAAAATAACTCAAGTTGCCAAATACCAAAAGGGCATTTAAAAATACTCACGCAGCGGAAATAACAAACAGTTAAAAATACTCTAGCAGCGGAACATAACAACCAGTCAAAGTACTCGATTCACAAACACACGCCATAGACAGTATCCTCCAGGAAGCTCATCTCTTCACGACTGCTATAAGCTCGATATCCCAAGAACCTAAAAAGAAAGCCCACGACAGGGTCAGCCATAATACTCAACAATGATAACGATCACATCACGTCAATAATTACATAGCAATGAAAATACTAAGTAAGAATACTACCAATGTAATGTTACCGTCATAACTTTACCAATTCGTGATAAACCTCATCAAAATAACCCTTATCATATTGCACATCTCGTAATCTCGATTAACCAATAAACTCAAACATAACATCTATACTGTACCTCAAACAATACCCAAGATTCTCCAAACATCATCATAACTCGCAATACGTAAATATACCAACTCTGACCAATTCGATCCATCGGATGACATCATCAAGCTTCAACACAAAAATCGATTGTCTATCAAAGACAAATACCAAAAAGGAAATACGGAACATACCTCAGGATACGCAATGCCACGATGAATCACGTCAGTCTATTCTGAGATCAGATCAATACAACATACGGACATGGTCCTAACATAAGACCTACAAATACATACTCACATGACAACGTCAAGATGCTCACATCAATAACAACAATATATACTCATGGAAATCCGATGATCCAGCACATACAGCATAGATCCCAAGATGATTTGGATATATCAACACGATGTGGATAACCCATAATATACATATGCACAACAACACATGGGTAATTCGATGATCCAGCATTCACTGCATAGATCCCAAGATGATCCCGTCGGACCAACACGAGGTGGATAAACTCGTCCAATGATCCAGTGCATGCTAGCATAGATCCCAAGATGATCCCGTCAGATCAACACGAGGTGTATACGACAACAATGCACAAATGCATGTTAACAACAATACACAAATGCACGACAACAATAATACACGAATGTTACACAACATGATCGACAGAAAATGACAAAAATAATTAGAGTACTTGCCCCGAGTCCTTCGAGAGCCATCTCGATGTCAAGAACCATCACCAACAATTATCCTCAATATTTGATGATCCAAAATATGACGGACTATAACTCATACCCTCGTCTTTTACCACAAAGTATCCTCGATACCCAAATATACCAATAACAATTGTAAATCATATACTTTATGATTTAATTCCCAAAATCAGAAAACAACGTACAATCCCAAATCTCCAAATTTCACAATTATAATCAATGTTATACGAATTATAAACGAATGAAACTGAAACCATTCATTAAATATTATAAACTGAGAAAGTAATAACTTGCCTCGATACCGACACGACAATGATAAAGTCGTTACCAATTTCCTTGCCTTCGTCTACAAGCTCCTAGGCCCTGATCATAGTTGTAACGCCCCGACTTTCTAGGGGTAATTATAGGGAAAATAAATAAAAGGTAAATTTTGACAAAAATAATTTCTTTTGAGAATATTAAAATTCTTGCCTACAAAGTCGAGTCGCTACACTGACATAAAATAAATACCTTTTAATTAAGGCAACAACACAGCATAGATAAGAGATAATAATTACGGCGGAAGAACAATTATAAATTTAATTTCTAAACAAAAGTTTCCCTAAATAAATCTCAAGAAAAACGTGAGATATAAAGAAAAACATCATTTAATAAAATTTCATTCATATGCCCTCTAGGCTCGCTCCTTCGTCCATCCAGCTCGGTTTAACCTGCAGGATCAATAAAGGTGGGGGTGAACTTCCTTCAACTCGTGGAAATCACATATATCACAGTAATATACAATCTCATGGAAAGCGTTTAAATAATTGTTCTATCAATAACATTTTCCTCAACATGAATAAATACACATAATACCACATATAACATGAATCGAGCACGCATGTGAATATTGAGGTTGTGCAAGTGTCCCCACACAACATATATCTTATGGTAGCCTCTTTACACGTATACAAGTGGGCCTGATTTACAACATGTATCATCAATTTTAAACATGAATAAAATATCACATATACGATCCAATTAAAGAAATTAAAGTGATAGTGAAAATTCCCATCTGAATAAATGATGCTGCTTGAACTTTAAAGAGATGATGCTCGACTCACAGTCCTAAGCCTGTAAATCCTCGAAAAAGTCTATATATAATAATAATTTAATCATTATAAAATATTATGATATAATGACTGAAATTAAAATATATATATGCATAAAATCGGACTAATTATTAATATTAATAGAAAAGTCAATATTTTAATGTCTTGGGTCAAAATAGGACTGAATTGAAGGTGTAGAAATCTGTTTGGGATCGATTCGAAATAATTAAAAGTGTCTGGGGTTAAACTGAAAGTTACTGGAAAAAGTGAGGACTAATCTGAAAAATCCTAATTTTTCGTAAATACCCTAAACATCACGGTCAGCCGACACAAGTCCCATTTCTCACTCTCTTTCTCCCGACCCTCTCTGATTCTCCCTCTCTCAAAATCTCCTTCTCTCGGCCGATCTCTAAAATCACACACACACGAACACAATCGCACACACTAAAAATCAAAATCAGACTACTCGGGCGACCGGAGGAGATTTGCTGAAGGTGGTGCGATCTAGGTTTGGGCGGTTCAGAGTACTGGCGGTGGTTGTGGCAACACGACTAAGAAATTTTGAGTCGGAGGGATTTTGTTCCGGTTTCTGAAGTGGGATTTGGTGAAGATGGGTTGAGGGTTTTGATCGCGGATTTGGGTTCGGATTTGGGATTTTGGGTCAAACGAACTCGAATGAAAAAGGTTTGTCGGGTCTCAGTTCGATTTGATTCGGTTGCAGTTGGTTTTGGGCTTGGCCCGATTTAGAATTGAAATCTTTTTTTTTCCCGAAGATGTGGTTTACTGAAACTTGGATTCTAGAAATCTGGAGTCTGAAATCGGGTTGAGGGTCTGATTTGTTGTGTGTTGTTTGCAGTTATTTAATCGGTTAGATGATTGAAACTGAAGAGTTTCAGGTTCTGGTCCATAATGGATGATCGATCGGGGTTCTTTTTCCGATATGGTGAGGGTTTGATTCGGCGGACGATATCGAGGTCGCCGATTCTGGTTTGAAAGGTATGATGGGTTTCTGGTAAGATTTTATTGTTTTCTTAGGGGATTCGGGTTTTAAATTTTATTTCTTTTAAGTGGCCAGATTTAGGTTTTGGCGAATTTGAAACTTCGATTCGATTCGGCTCCAGATTGAAAACTGAAATTGATTTCTGTTGAGTTGTAGAGTTTGGGTATTTTCATGTTTTACATTACGTTGAATCAAGTTGATCGAAGATGGACTACCAACTTGAAGAAAGACATAATAAAGAACACAAAATTGAGGGAAGAGTATTATGAACTCGACATTACGGTGTTGGCTTGCGTTGAGATGTTATGATGATAAAATTTTGGCATGGTTCTAAGAGGGCAAATCGAATTTCACAACGATGATAAACGTAGTAGCAAGAGAAGAAGGTGGTGAATTTGAAGATTAACGTTTTTACCTACTGTTGGAATGAACTTGAGGTGCTGCAATTTGTTCGAAACTCGGACGGATATCACAACTCTTCCTCTGGATTTCTCTTCTGGCCGCGCTCTACCTTACTGTGTTGCAGTTGTTCTCCCTTTTTTTTTTCAACGTGAGAAATCAGGATTATTTGGAGAAAAATAAGTGTATGGTGTATTATGTGTATTTTCTTTGGATGTTGAACGTGAATTGTGTTGGTTGGGAGAATTGTATTAATAGATATAGTTTTAAAGTGTTTTAGTTGATTTAGGACTGTACATTAGGATATATATCAAGAAGTTTTGATAAAGTGAGAACTGTGATGTTCATCGACTGACAAGGGTTCCTTATTTATGCATAATTAAGTTTAATCATAGTTGGTTAATTTATAATTCATGATTAAATATAAATGATATAATAATAATACTAATAATAGTAAATGTAAAAAATAATAATTTGGTGATATTGATAATAATAAGCTGAAAAAACATAATGATAATAATAATAATAGTAGTACTAATAAAATAGTATTAATAATAATAATGATATTATTAATAATAGTAGTGTTAGTATTATGCTTGGATGAATAATAACACTATTATAATAATAAATAATGACTACTTGAATATATATCTGACAAAATGACATGGCTAGAACTAGTGCAGACGAAATAAATAGTCATGATCCTCTAAATGAGATTAAATGATATGATATGCATCGATAATATTACTATAAATAATAATATTACATTATGAAATGGCGGGTATTACATCCTACGCCTCTTAGAAAAATTTTCGTCCTCGAAAATAAATGACATACCTCGATTGAAGAAATTCGGATAACGAGCTTGAAGTTCTTCTTCGCGCTCCCAAGTAGCCTCATCTTTACTGTGGTTATGCCATTGGATTTTAACAAACACATTCTCTTTGTTCCTCAATTACCGGATTGATCGGTTGAGAATAACTTCAGGTTGTTCTTCATAAGTAAGATCTTTGTTCATCTCAATGGTGGTATAGTTGATGACGTGGCTGGGATCGTGCACATACTTCCTCAACAACGATACGTGGAAAACGTTGTGCACGGCCGAATGTTCTGGGGGTAAAGCCAAGCGGTAAGCTGACTCTCCAATTCGTTCAAAGATTTCGAACGGTCCAATATACCTCGGCCTCAACTTGCTCCTTGGACTAAAATGAACAATTCCCTTGGTAGGAGATACCTTCAGGAATACTTTGTCGCCAACACAGAATTCGAGATCTTTCCTGCGCTTGTCGGCGTAAGACTTCTGACGATCCTGTGTTATCTTGATCTTCTCACGGATCTTATCCACCACACCCACTGTCTGCTCAATCATCTCGGGACCCAATATTCTCCTTTCACCAACTTCGTCCCAATATACTGGCGATCGACACTTCCTACCGTATAAGGCTTCATACGGTGCCATACCGATCGTCGACTGATAACTGTTGTTGTAAGCAAATTCTACCAAAGCCAACAGTCATTCCAAATTATTGCCCATGTCTAACACACATGCTCGCAGCATATCCTCAAGGATCTGGATGGTCCTCTCGGACTGACCATCAGTCTGAGGATGATATGCCGTACTAAAATTCAACTACGTTCCTAAGGCTTCTTTCAAACTTTCCCAAAAATGCGATGTGAAACGAGTATCCCTGTCGGATACTATAGAGACTGGCACTCCATGCAACTTAATAATCTCACTGATGTAAAGTTGAGGATACTGATCCGTTCGAAAGTTCATCTTGATTGGGATGAAATGAGCTGACTTTGTGAGTCGGTCCACAACAACCCAAATAGCGTGGTTTCCTCTTTCCATTCGAGGCAAACCTACCACAAAGTCTATTGTAATGTGTTCCCATTTCTATTCTAGAATATGAAGTGATTTAAGTAGTCCAAAGGGGCGGTGATGTTATGCCTTCACTTATTGACAAACTATACACCTTCTGACAAAGTCTCCCACATCTCTTTTCAAACCTTCCCACCAAAATGTCCCCTTAAGGTCTTGGTACATCTTTGTACTCCCAGGGTGTGCTGTATATGGGGTTTTATGTGCCTCTTTCAATATTTCTTATCTCATCTTGACAACATTAGCACACAAATCCTCCATTCATAGTACATTGTGCCATCATCGGACACACTGAAACCCTTATCCTCACCTGAAAGAGTACGTTCTTTCATTTTGACTAAGAAGTCATCTTGTCCTTGACCTTCTTTGATCTGCTTCCTCAAGGTTGGTTGTACCACCAAACTATCCAATAAAGACTCAACCGGATTCGATGGTGTAGCCATATCAAGGTTCATCCTTGCAAATTCCTTGACCAAGCTTTCCTCTTTGGTCAACAAATAGGCTAGGTCTCCTCTCGCCTTACGGTTCAGTGCATCAGCAACTACGTTTGCTTTACTAGGGTGGTAATGGATTGTACAATAATAGTCTTTGACCAACTCTAGCCATCTGCGTCGCCTCATTTTCAATTTCTTCTGTGTGAAAATATATTTCAGACTTTTGTGGTCTGTATAAATTTCACACTTACCTCCATACAGGTAATGTCTCCAAATCTTCAAGGCATGAACTACTGCTGCTAATTACAAATCATGAGTAGGGTAGTTCAGCTCGTGTGGTTTTAGTTGTCTCGAAGCATAGGCAACTACCTTGCCCTCCTGTATCAATACACATCCAGATGCATCACTGTAGATGACGAATTCTCTTGTCGGATCGAGAATCGACAAAACTGGTGCTGCGGTCAACCTCTTCTTAAGTTCTTGGAAACTCTTTTTGCACTTCTCATTCCATAAGAAAACTTCTCCCTTTCTAGTCAATCTAGTCATTGGAGCAGCTATCTTCGAAAATCCCTTGATAAATCTCCGATAATAACCAGCTAAACCCAAGAAGCTGCGAACTTCATTTGCATTACTCGGTACTTTCCTATCATTAACTGCTTCTACCTTAATCGGGTCAACCTCAATTCCTCTAGAAGTGATCACATGTCCCAAAAATGCAACTCGGTTGAGCCAGAATTCACACTTGTTGAACTTCGCATACAATTTCTCCTTGCGTGGTATTCCCAATACTGTTCTAAGATGCTGCTCATGTTCAACCTTGCTCTTTGAATACACAAGTATGTCATCTATGAACATAATGATAAACTTATCCGAATAAGGTTGAAATACACGGTTCATGAGGTCCATGTATACTGCTGGCGCATTAGTCAAACCAAATGGCATCACTATAAACTCATAGTGTCCACATCGAGTTCGAAATGCGGTCTTTGGGGTATCGTCATCCTTAATCCTCAGTTGGTGATATCCGAATGTCAAATCTATTTTCGAGAATACTCATGATCCTCCAAGTTGATCGAATAGGTCCTCTATTCTAGGAAGTGGCTATTTATTCTTTATCGTGAGTCGATTAAGTTCACGAGAGTCTATGCACATCCTCAAACTTCCATCCCTTTTCTTCATGAAGAGTAATGGCGCACCCCATGGCAAAACACTCGGTCGGATAAATCCAGAGTCAAGCAGTTCCTAAAGTTGCACTTTCAACTCTTGTAATTCCTTGGGCGCCATTCTATAGGGAGCTTTCGATATTGGTGCCGCTCCTGGCACTAAATCAATCGAGAACTCAACTTGACGACTCAACGGAACTCCCGGCAAGTCTTCAGGAAAGACATCTGGATACTCCTTGATGATAGGTACGTCAGCTACCGTCTTCTCCGAAGTTGTTTTCCCCATCACATTCACCAGGAATCCTTGGCAACTACGCTTCTTCAACATCTTCACAGCTTTCATGGCTGAAATCACTTTCGGGGTACTATTACGTCTTACTCCCTCAAATACGGTCTTAACATCAACATACGGACATAAGGTTACCCTCCTTTCAGAGCATTCAACTACATCTCTATGTTTGTCCAAGTAATCCATACCCAAAATAACATCAAAATCACTGAGTTCAACTATGTGCAAGTCGGCTAGGAAGCAATGTTCGTTAATCTCTATATTCACATTGTTAGTTATCGAGTCTATACGCACTACTCCCCCCGCAGGCATGTTAACTAATAGAGATCTATTACTAATTCTACAACCAATCATAGTACAAAGCTTCCTAGAGATGAATGAATGAGATGCACCCATATCAAACAACACCAAAGCAGGAATATTTGCAACTGACAACATACCTGACATGGTTTGGGGTTCAGTCTTTTCTTCAGCCTCGGCCATGCTATACACTCGAGCTTTGCCTCCTGAGCCTTGACCTTGCACACTATTTCCTGGGCCTTTTCCTTTCTTCAGACATGTTGAGGCCATGTGTCCTTCCTCACGGCAGAAGTAGCACCGATTCTGACCAAGCATACATGTACCTTTATGTCCCTTACAATAAATAGTACATGTAGGTTTATCGGACTGGGGTTTCACCCCCGAAAATCCAGTCTTAGAATTGTTCATACTACCACCTCCTTGATCGTGCCACTTGCGCTTGCTATTTGCTGCGACTGGTGGTGCTCTTGCCTTCTCCACATCCAAACTGGCAGAAATGTCCTCGGCCCTTACAACTGCTTCATTATAGCTCAGACGCCCATGACTAGCCAAATGCTGATGAATCCGGTCACGTAGTCCATCTCGGAATTTCTGAGACATCATGTCATCCATATCGACCATGTGAGGAGCAAAATGGCACATGTGGTTGAACTTGCGCTCATAATCGGTGACCGACATTCCTCCTTAGGTCAGATCGAGGAATTCCTTTTACATCTTGGTTTTGTATGCCCTCGGGTAGTACTTTTCTATAACTGTTTCCTTGAAATGGTCCTAAGTGAACGCGTCCTTCTCATCTTAGGTTTTGAGTCTCCACGCTCCAATCCACCATGTCCTAGCATCCTCCTTAAGTTGGAATACGACACATGACACCTTCTGAGCATCGGTGCATGCCAGGTAGTCGAAGATGCTGTCCAGGTTCAACAACCACTCTTCTATTGCTGCTGGTCCCTCACCACCAAGAAATACGGGCGACTTGAAATGATTGAACCGCTTGATAACTTGAGCTTGAGCTTGCTCAGGATTATTAGGCGGTAAAATGGTTGCGCCTTGAAGTAACGTGGCCAATCTAGCCAAAAGCTGATCTTGGGTGGGTTAAGCGTTGCGGTATTCTCGGTTAGCCATGAGTCTGCCAATGAATTGTAAAACCCATTAGTCAACGCAGTGCGAGAAATAAAGAATGAGAAGATAGGTAGAACGCATATAATAGCCGCAACACATAAAAATATAAAGACAGTAGAATAACTGATATTCATTATATAATATGTTTTGAAAGAAATGGAACTGGAAACATCCACTGAAAATATCAACATAATAGTTATAAAATAAAATCGACTAAGTCTACGGCTATTCCTCATCGTCACTGCTAATAATCTCTATAACAGGAATAGTGTAATATCCGCAATTTCGATTTTTGGTAATTTTTTTTGGAGGAAGCCCATCTTAGGGACTCTATTGTGACCATTTCGTCAATCCAATAATGATTAATTCTACACTTTTTATCATCCGAGTTCGTTTTGGTGTCGTTTTATTGAGTTCCGTATTCTTAAGCGACTTTTTCAAGTATGAGTTCGACTTTGTAAAATCATCATAAATTCTTGGAAACTCCAAAAATTCTGAATCTTTGCAATATTATTTAGCATCAAGTTAGATTCCCAATGGTTCAAACGGTGAGTTAATCGGAGTCCGGACGAAGGAGTTATGGTCGAAATAGCTAAGACTGCACAATATGCCTTTTTGGTGCTGGAGCGGGCTGTACCGCGGGCCGGGGCCCCTGCTGGCTGGGCCGCGGCACTAAGCTGATTGCCGGGCGTTTTTATGGCCATGGGCCGCGGCACAAGGGCTTTTTCTGCACTTTTTCAGCAGATTTTCGAGGAGAAAACTTCATTTTTCTCCTCTCTTCTTCCTCCTTCCATCTACGCCGATCTGTGGGCGATTTTTGGGCGGTAGGGAATTCATCTTATTCAAGATCTTGGTGTGGACTAACAACATCAAATCCGTGTTCTTCGTCCGAATCAAGGTATTTTGGCTTGAACCAATGTTTTTGAAGATTTTGGGGATTTTTCTTTTGATTTCGATTCCAATCCGTTGTTGATCAATTAATTGTTGTATAAACATTGTTTTCGACATGTTCTACGGATTGTATATCCATATTTCGAGTTCGTTGGAACCTAATCGAAATTTTTGGTTTTCTAAAGAACCTTGAACATTTAGTATCCGATTAAATGTCTCAAAGGGTTCCCTTCGATTCTTGATCGTGTTTTTCTTTGTTTTCAATTATTATTCTCGTAGTAACCGTGTTTCCATTGGATTTCATGGAGGATTATAGGTGTTCGGGGTTTTTCGGGTTGTGCCGTGTTCATAGGAATATTCAGGTCCCGATGATCGAGGCAAGTATCTTATTATACGACTTGTATCTTGCGACTTGAAATCACGTATTAGGTTATGATGGTTTTTCTTGACTTCGTAAATATGTTCCGTTTGAGTTGGTTGTGTATTCCGTAATTTGAAGGCTTTATGATAATAGTGTTATATTGGTATACGTGTTAGGTGTTGTGCCATTTGTGCAGGATTGCGACGTACATATGGGATGGTTGTACACTTGATTGTGCAATGTATTGTGTACCGATCGTGTGTTATGTTGGTTGTGTGTCGTTGATTGATGACAGTTGTTGTGAGTGTTAAGATTGTGTTATGTGCGTGTGATGTATGATGTTGTGGTGATCAACGTGATTGATTAACTGTGCTCATTGTTATATGAAATGTGAATGTGAATGTGAATATGTGTGTGACCGCTAAGTTCACTCGTGATGGTTCGACGGGACCTACGAGGACTCGTGGTAGTAGACTACGGGGTCATGACTTAGTGAGGTACTGAGGTCCAATCGTGCTGGTCTGACGAGGCATACGATAACACATGGCAGTGGACCATGAGTTTCGGGCACAGTGCGTCCAACCGGGTGAGCTCGACGGGACTTACGGTGACACGTGGCAGTGGACTACGGTGTTAGTACTATGTGTGATTGTTGTGATTGATATAGTCCATGTGGGTTGTTGAACCTACGGATACACGTGACAGTGGATCACGGTGTCGGAATTGGTTATGTTTGGTTATCTGTATGTGAAATAGTCCGTGTGGGTTGTTGAACCTACGGAGACACGTGATAGTAGATCACGGTGTCGGAATTGATTATGTTTGTTTATTTGTGCGTGGTGTAGTCCGTGTGGGTTGTTGAACCTACGGAGACATGTGACAGTTGATCACGGTGTCATGAATATGTTTTGACAATCAAAGTTTTGAAAGGAAAGTTTTATGAAAACGAATGTTGGATCGAGTCCCGAGCGATTGGGTAAATGTTTTTCATGTTGTGAACTGTTAAGTTGTGAAACAAGATTTGTGTTAAGACCCTAAAGTTTTTCGAAAGGATTTGTAACTTGGGACTTGAGGCCTTAAAGATTTTTGTTCCTAAAATTCCCGAGATGATAAGTTTATTTTTTTAAATGCGTAATAGCTTATTTTCCTTTGCTAAAACCTCCCGAGAATATTTTGGTACTTGGTTATTAAATTTGATTATGATCAATGTTTGCTCGTTACATTTCATATGATTTGATACTTGCACTAGTAAACTAGTGGAGTTTTACTAACCCCCGAGTAATCGGGGGGTGGATGTCTGTTTTGTGTCCAGGTACATGCAGGTTCAGGGGAGCAGTCACAGGATTGGCACAGGAGGATGACGAGCTGCGATATTAATCAAGAGTTGAGAGTTGGTAGAGTTTGTTTGTATTGTCAGAGTTGATTTCAGTCTTCCGCTGTATTATGTTTCAACCCATATGTGGGTAATGTTGTATAAGTCAGTTTTGTTGATTGAGTTGTGTGACCTCATCGGTATATGTATTCACGTGTAAGTGACCAGAACGGTCAGTATTATTTTATTGTTTGACCCTGGCCGGGAAAGCATTTGGTGGTTTTGTAAGGTATAGTCTGGTAGATCCTCGTAAAAAGGGGTCTACGACGTGTAATATTCCCATATGGTTTTGAGGATGTTACATTTATGGTATCGGAGCTTAGGTTGTGGAAACCTAGGCTGTCGGGTTTAGTGGTGTCTGTTGAGTTTTATCTAGTTGGATTTTGTCTGACTGAGTCGTGTCGCGATGCGTCATCTGAGTTGGTTGGTCGTGATTAGTATCGTGGGGCGATCATCATCTTCGTGCAACCTGTGGATGTAAGTCTCCCTTCTTTGTGTTTGTGCCTCATCTGATGCGAGTTATTGGTATGATTATGTGTTAAGTGACGGAATCTTTATGTAGATTTTTAGTTTCATGATTGCGTTTATGTGACTCTCATATTTCATCTATATGAGGAGCGGTGTCGCTGCTAATGTATTTTCGAACTGTATTTTATCCGCTGCGTGAGTTCTTTCAAAATGACTTTCAGTATTTTGCAAACTGAGTTTTACTTTGTAAAACTGACTCCTTAAATCGAGTTTTGGCATTTTGGCCTTGAATGTTTTATTGTTTGATAAATGATTGTGTGAGTTTTGGGCATTCTGGCCTATTGAATTTCTGAAAACCTTGAGTATATTAGAAAATAAATTTCGAGACGTACGTTTCAAATGGATTATTTTCTCGTGGTACTTTCAAGGTGCCACCGTACGATTCAAAATTATTCCAGTCGAGGACCAAAATATTTTGAGATATTTTCAATTATTTAGAAATGCTTTGCTTAGACCCAGAGGGTCTAATATTTCTGAAAATTTTTCACTAAAGAAATGTGTCCTCATTTTTTTTATCAAACGCAAGATGGTTTTCAAAGTCTCGATAACAATGTTTGCACTACTTTTTGAAAGGTGATACTCAAGATCAAATGGTGTTTCCAATTTTTTTTTCTCAAAAGGTGGTTCTCGTTTTTTTTTAAAACATATCACTTCCTACTTGTGGTCAGAGAAGGTGTGTATGATGACAGTACTTTCGTTAGGTTGTTAACCCATGAGCTCTGATTGAATTGGTGGTGTGAGCGTTGAGTCGTTCGCCACGCATATGTTTTGTGAGCCCTCTATGAGAGGTGTGAAGTTGATCTTTAATGTTGTCATTTCGTGGTGGTTTGCGTGTTATCGCACCTGTGCGAGTTGTTAGAGCTTGGGTTTGTGTGATTGTGTACATCCGTGATTGTTTCATGATGTTCTGTGATTGTGTGCTGGTTATCGTTCGGACCGTTGAAATCGCCGAATGTATGCCATTGTTGTTGTGATTTGGTGTATGTGGGTTACCTTACGTTGATATGTTGTGTTGAATTGGCATCTCTGGTATGTTGTTTTGCGATGTTATATTCCTTTGTACCTAGCAGTTGTACTTTCGGTATGCCGAGGCGCTCCATCTGTAATGTGCCAGGGCATGTTCGTGCAAATTGTCTTTCCCCGTCAGTAGAAGATTACAAGTGTGGACATGAGGGACACAGAATTCAGTTTTGCGAATTAGTTACCGAGACTTCTGGAGTTCGCGCTTTAGCACAGATATCATGGATCGGCTCTGAGAGGCCCATGGGAGATGTTTCTGTCGGTTGCTTTTTATGTTGTTACCTTGCTTCCGTTGTTGTGAGTTCCAGGGACGATATTTCTTTTATAAGAGGTCGAATGTAATACCCGTGTTATTTTTGACTTCTGCATTTTCTTCATGTAAATTCCATCGACTTGCTCGTGTTCGTTAAAACATTTTGACCTTGTTTGGTATCTCAGTTGTCATCGTTCGAATGAGTTGAGACCTTGTTTCGGATCAATCTGTTTATCGTTGTGACTTTTCCGAGTTCGGTTCGATTCTTGTGAACCTTGTCCGAAATTAACGTCCTTTAGTTTCTACAAGTTTTGTTTATATCTTTAGTTGAGATGTGAACTTCGGAGTCGTTGTTCGACCGTTGTTATTCGATCGTTATTGTTCGATCATTGTTGTTTGGTCGTTGGTGTCCGATCGTTGTTGTCCGATCGATGTTGTTTGATCGTTGTGTCCGATTGATGTTGTTTGATCGTTGTTGTCTGATAGTGTTGTTCGATCATTGTTGTTCAATCGTGGTTGTCCGATTGTTGTTGTCTGGTCTCGCACTGCGAAGAATTGTCGTTCACCGTTAGTCAGCTGCTTCGAGTGTGGCCAGGTGGGTCACTGAGTCGTGTATTGCGAGACGGTAGCTGAGAGATTTGGGAATCGAGGTTGCATACGGAGATGCCTAGTGTGGTTTTTGAGGATTTCGGCATAGTCCGAATTGTTTGTGATTGTCCTTGTGGATCGTTTTGTGTTTATTTTCTGTTTTCTCGACTGTGCGTGTTTCCTTGTAATAGGTGCTTTTTGTTTCGTGATTGTTTGGATTGATTGTATTATCTGTTTGATGACGCTTGTCACTTGTTGGTTTTATTATGTCTCTACCAGTGGCGTTGTGTTGGTCGTCGTGGAGCGTGTTTTCACGCCGTATATTCTTTTGCGTTGCTTGTAATATTTCGCCGTGGGGCGTAAGTTACACATTTCTTGTGTTTCTCGTTGATTTTTCCTGGCGGGATATTGCTTCTCCCTAATTGTCTTAAGTTTCGGGACGAAACTTCTTTTAAGGAGGGTAGTATGTAATATCCGCAATTTCGATTTCCGGTAAAAAAAATTTTTGGAGGAAGCCCATCTTAGGGACTCTATTGGGACCGTTTCGTCAATCCGAGAATGATTAATTCTACACTTTTTATCATCCGAGTTCGTTTCGGTGTCGTTTTATTGAGTTCCGTGTTCTTAAGCGACTTTTTCAAGTACGAGTTCGACTTTGTAAAATCATCATAAATTCTTGGAAACTACAAAAATTCTGAATCTTTCCAATATTATATAGCATCAAGTTGGCTTCCCGATGGTTCAAACGGTGAGTCAATCGGAGTCCGGACGAAGGAGTTATGGTCGAAATAGCTAAGACTGCACAATGTGCTTTTTTGGTGCTGGAGCGGGCTGTACCGCGGGCCGCGGCACTAAGCTGATTGCTGGGCGTTTTTTTGGCCGTGGGTCGCGGCACACTCGACCCGGGCCGCGGCACACGGGCTTTTTCTGCACTTTTTCAGCAGATTTTCGAGGAGAAAACTTCATTTTTCTCCTCTCTTCTTCCTCCTTCCATCTAGGGCGATCTGTGGGCGATTTTTGGGCGGTTTATCTCAGAAAATTCATCTTATTCAAGTTCTTGGTGTAGACTAACAACATTAAATCCGTGTTCTTCGTCCGAATCAAGGTATTTTGGCTTGAACCCATGTTTTTGAAGATTTTGGGGATTTTCTTTTGATTTCGATTCCAATTCGTTGTTGATCAATTAATTGTTGTATAAACATTGTTTTCGACATATTGTTCGGGTTGAATATCCGTATTTCGAGTTCGTTGGAACATAATCGGGATTTTTGGTTTTCTAAGGAACCTTGAACATTTAGTAGCCGATTAAATGTCTCAAAGGGTTCCCTTCGATTCTTGATCGTGTTTTCCTTTGTTTTCAATTATTATTCTCGTAGTAACCGTGTTTCCGTTGTATTTCATGGAGGATTATAGGTGTTCGGAGTTTTCCGTGTTGTGCCGTGTTCATAGGAATATTCGGGTGCCGATGATCGAGGCAAGTATCTTATTATACGACTTGTATCTCGCGACTTGAAATCACGTATTAGGTTATGATTATTTTTCTTGCCTTCGTAAATATGTACTGTTTGAGTTGGTTGTGTATTCCGTAATTGAAGACTTTATGATAATAGTGTTATATTGGTATACGTGTTAGGTGTTGTGCCATTTGTGCAGGATTGCGACGTACATATGGGATGGTTGTACACTTGATTGTGCAATGTATTGTGTACCGATCGTGTGTTATGTTGGTTGTGTGTCGCTGATTGATGACAGTTGTTGTGAGTGTTGAGATTGTGTTATGTGCGTGTGATGTATGATGTTGTGGTGATCAACGTGATTGATTAACTGTGCTCATTGTTGCATGAAATGTGAATGTGAATGTGAATATGTGTGTGACCGCTAAGTTCACTCGTGATGGTTCGACGGGACCTGCGAGGACTCGTGGCAGTGGACTATAGGGTCATGACTTAGTGAGGTACTGAGGTCCAATCGTGCTGGTCTGACGAGGCATACCATAACACATGGCAGTGGACCATGAGTTTCGGGCACAATGCGTCCAACCGGGTGAGCTCTACGGGGCTTACGGTGACACGTGGCAGTGGACTACGGTGTTAGGACTGTGTGTGATTGTTGTGATTGATATAGTCCGTGTGGGTTGTTGAACCTACGGAGACACGTGACAGTAGATCACGGTGTCGGAATTGGTTATGTTTGGTTATTTGTATGTAGAATAGTCCGTGTGGGTTGTTGAACCTACGGAGACACATGACAGTGGATCACGGTGTCGGAATTGATTATGTTTGTTTATTTGTGCGTGGTGTAGTCCGTGTGGGTTGTTGAACCTACGGAGACACGTGACAGGGGATCACGGTGTCATGAATATGTTTTGACAATCAAAGTTTTGAAAGGAAAGTTTTATGAAAACGAATGTCGGATCGAGTCCCGAGCGATTGGGTAAATATTTTTCGTGTTGTGAACTGTTAAGTTGTGAAACAAGATTTGTGTTAAGACCCTAAAGTTTTTCGAAAGGATTTGTAACTTGTGACTTGAGGCCTTAAAGATTTTTGTTCCTAAAATTCCCGAGATGATAAGTTTATTTTTTTATATGTGTCATAGCTTATATTCCTTTGCTAAAACCTCCCGAGAATATTTTGGTACTTGGTTATTAAATTTGATTATGATCAATGTTTGCTCGTTACATTTCATATGATTTGATACTTGCACTAGTAAAATAGTGGAGTTTTACTAACCCCCGAGTAATCGGGGGGTGGATGTCTGTTTTGCGTCCAGGTACATGCAGGTTCAGGGGAGCAGTCACAGGATTGGCACAGAAGGATGACGAGCTGCGATACTAATCAAGAGTTGAGAGTTGGTAGAGTTTGGTTGTATTGTCAGAGTTGATTTCAGTCTTCCGATGTATTATGTTTCAACCCCTTTGTGGGTAATGTTTTATAAGTCACTTTTGTTGATTGAGTTGTGTGACCTCATCGGTATGTGTATTCACGTATAAGTGACCAGAACGGTCTGTATTATTTTATTATTTGACCCTCGCCAGGAAAGAATTTGGTGGTTTGGTAAGGTATAGCCTAGTAGATCCTCGTAAAAAGGGGTCTACGGCGTGTAATATTCCCATATGGTTTTGGGGGTGTTACAAATAGGGGGTCGCGGCTCGAAGTGTCGTCATCATCAGACTCGATGTCTGCCATCAACACATCCTTCATATTATCTGCGAGTTCCACCTTTGAGTTCTCATTGGGAACTTCCTCTGGATCTTCTTCAGGATCGTCCTCAGGGTCTTCTTCGGGATCCTCTTCTGAGTCTTCTTCATCCGTGGAATCGGAACTTCAATTTGCAGCTGGTATCACCTCTCGAGCATACATATCAAATAAACTTCCAGCTACGAACTGGAAATCATCTGCGGTCTTTCGCTCTTATGGTGATCTCTTGATTGACTCTTTCTAAAGCCGGAAGATGCAATAACTCCAATCTTCGGGTAACTTCCCCATTAAGTGGTCCAGCTATTGCGTGATGGAACCTCGTTTCCCGGACTGCAACCACTTGCTCAGCCTATTGATGACATATTGTGGTGCATTTTCTGGTAAACTCGGATAGTCCCACCAATCTTTGCATGCCAGAAGACGCGAGTCAAATGTAGCAGGAACCCTCTTACGTGGCGTCATCCTAGGTTTGGCCATTCTAACAATTCGTACATACATATACAATCAAGTAAATAAAATGAAATGATATATGCATGAATAATGATTGAAATTTGGTACCTTGGACGGAGTGACGAAGTGGCGAAGCTGAGAGCATATGATACTTTTATATTTTCGCGAGTCTACAGAAAGGTAAAACCTTCTCCGATACCATTATGTAACGCCTCGACTTTCTAGGGGTAATTATAGGAAAAAATAAATAAAAAGTAAATTTTGACAAAAATAATTTCTTTTGAGAATATTAAAATTCTCGCCTACAAAGTCGAGTCGCTACACTGACATAAAATAAATACCTTTTAATTAAGGCAACAACACAATAATTGCGGCAGAAGAACAATTATAAATTTAATTTCTAAACAAAAGTTTCATCAAATAAATTTCAAGAAAAACGTGAGATATAAAGAAAAACATCGTTTAATAAAATTTCATTCATATGCCCTCTCGGCTCGCTCATTCGTCCATCCGGCTCGGTTTAACCTGCGGGATCAATAAAGGTGGGGGTGAGATTCATTCAGCTCGTGGAAATCACACATATCACAGTAATATACAATCTCATGGAAAGCATTTAAATGATTATTCTATCAATAACATTTTTCTCAACATGAATACATACACACAATACCATATATAACATAAATCGAGAACGCATGTGAATATTGAGGTTGTGCAGGTGTCCCCACACAACATATATCTTAAGATAGCCTCTTTACACGTATACAGGTGAGCGTGATTTACAACATGTATCATAAATTTTAAACATGAATAGAATATCACATATACAATCTAATTAAAGCAATTAAAGTCCTAAACCCGTAAATCCTCGATAAAGTCTACATTCAATTTTATAGAAGATGTTAATATTCAATTTTTTAGAAGATCCTCGATAAAGTCCTAGCCTGATTAGCGCACGCTAATATTTAATTTTATAGAAGATGCTCGACTCACAGTCTTAAGCCCGTAAATCATCGATAAAGTCTACATATAATAATAATTTAATCATTATAAAATATTATGATATAATAACTGAAATTAAAATATATATGCATAAAATCTGACGAATTATTAATATTAATTGAAGAGTTAACATTTTAATGTCTTGGGTCAAAATAGGACTGAATTGAAGGTGTAGAAATCTGTTTGGGGTCGATTCGAAATAATTAAAAGTGTCTGGGGTTAAATTAAAAATCACTGAAAAAAGTGAGGACTAATCTGAAAAACCCTAATTGTTCGCCTGTATAAAAACCCTAAACATCACGGTCAGCCGACACAAGTCCCATTTCTCACTCTCTTCCTCCCGACTCTCTCTGACTCTCTCCGATTCTCCCTCTTTCAAAATCTCCTTCTCTCGACCGATCTCTAAAATCACACACACACACGAACACAGTCGCACACACTAAAAATCAAAATCAGACTGCTCGGGCGACTGGAGGCGATTCGCTGGAGGTGGCGCGATCTAGGTTCGGGCGGTTCGGAGTACTGGCGGCGGTTGTGGCAACACGACTGAGAAATTGAGTCGGAGGCATTTTGTTCCGGTTTCTGAAGTGGGATTTGGTGAAGATGGGTTGAGGGTCTTGATCGCGAATTTGGGTTCGGATTTGGGATTTTGGGTCAGACGAACTCGGATGAAAAAGATATGTCGGGTCTCAGTTCGATTTGATTCGGTTGCAGTTGGTTTCGGGCTTGGCCCGATTTAGAATTGAAATCTTCTTTTTTCGAAGATGTCGTTTTCTGAAACTTGGATTCTGGAAATCTGGAGTCTGAAATAGGGTTGAGGGTCTGATTTGTTGTGTGTTGTTTGCAGTTATTTAATCTGTTAGATGATTGAAACCGAAGAGTTTCAGGTTCTGGTCCATAATGGATGATCGATCAGGGTTCTTTTCCGTTCGGGCGAGGGTTTGATTCGGCGGACAATATCGAAGTCGTCGATTCTGGTTTGAAAGGTATGATGGGTTTCTCGTAAGATTTTCTTGTTTTCTTAGGGGATTCGGGTTTTAAATTTTATTTCTTTTAAGTGGCCAGATTTAGGTTTTGGCGAATTTGAAACTTTGGATTCGATTCGGCTCCTGATTGAAAACCGAAATCGATTTCTGTTGAGTTGTAGAGTTTGGGTATTTTCATGTTTTACATTACGTTGAATCAAGTTGATCGAAGATGGACTACCAACTTGAAGAAAGACATAATAAAGAACACAAAATTGAGGGAAGAGTATTATGAACTTGACATTACGGTGTTGGCTTGCGTTGAGATGTTATGATGATAAAATTTTGGCATGGTTCTAAGAGGGCAAATCGAATTTCACAACGATGATAAACGTAGCAAGAGAAGGAGGTGGTGAATTTGAAGATTAATGTTTTTACCTGCTGTTGGAATGAACTTGAGGTGCTGCAATTTGTTCGAAACTCGGATGGATATCACAACTCTTCCTCTGGATTTCTCTTATGGCCGCGCTCTACCTTACTGTGTTGCAGTTTTTCTCCCTTTTTTTTTTTCAACGTGAGAAATCAGGATTATTGGGAGAAAAATAACTGTATGGTGTATTATGTGTATTTTCTTTGGTTGTTGAACGTGAATTGTGCTGGTTGGGCGAATTGTATTAATAGATATAGTTTTAAAGTGTTATAGTTGATTTAGGACTCTAGATTAAGATATATATCAAGAAGTTTTGTTAAGATGAGAACTGTGATGGTCATCGACTGACAAGGATTCCTTAATTATGATTAATTAAGTTTAATCATAGTTGGTTAATTTATAATTCATGATTAAATATAAATGATATAATAATAATACTAATAATAGTAAATGTAAAAAATAATAATTTGGTGATATTGATAATAATAATCTGAAAAATGATAATGATAATAATAATATTAGTACTAATAAAATAGTATTAATAATATTATTATTAATAATAATGATATTATTAATAATAGTAGTGTTAGTATTATGTTTGGATGAATAATCACTATTATAAAAAAATAATGACTACTTGAATATATATCTGACAAAATGACTCGGGGTAGGACTTGTGATACGTCGAAATAAATAGTCATGAACCTCCAAATGAGATAAAATAAAATGAGATGCATTTATAATATTATTATAAATAATAATATTACATTATGAAATGGCGGGTATTACAATAGTAATTCACGAACATCCTTGAACTCGACCGCAACATATTATTCTAATCAATGATCAATTATCACAACCTATTGGAGTAATCAATTAACAATAATCCGATAACAATCAATAATCGACATTGCCAACCAATCAAACTCAACGGTTTGACGATACCTCGATTATATACAAAACCAAATAATCCAACTCAACAAATACGAACTCATATCCACAATACAAACCGCAACTCGATAATCATAATTAACAATCAACATAACCGATCAACAAACCCCAACGGTTCCACAATATCCCGACTAAACACAAATCCGAACAACTCAAATCAATCAATCACAAATACATAACCTTTCCAAATTCAATCTCATTATCATGATCCATATCTTATCAAGAACATACGAAATCGACCACTACAATCAACATAATATTAGTTCTAATCATCAAATCCAAGTTTATATCCAAACCATTCATATCTTATCACATATTCCTCTATGATGTGATATGTACCAAGAACACTCTTCCATCAAAATTACCTGTTTTAAAAAAAAAAAAATAAACTTTAGCCGACGACATTGACCGGAAGTCGTCGGCTAAAACATTTTAAAAAAAATAATAAACTTTAGCCGGCGACTTTTACCAAGGTCGTCGGCTAAAACCTAATATAAAAAAAATTATTCATATTTTGGGATCTCAAAACCTGTATTTTTTGCACCTGCAATTTTTATACACCAGCTCCCATTATCAACAACCATCAATGCACAACACATTTAACTAATACCATCAATAATATGCCCAACATTATATGCAACACAACGCACAACACATTCAAGAACATAAATTTCATCAACATACTAGTAGCGTCAACAAAATCACTTACACAATTCTAACACAAATATAAATATACAAGAATACTACAACACAACAACTACAATCCACTACCAAAATCATCTAAATGTCGAAATGTAGAAGTAGAAGGATTACCACCATCCCCTAGATCCTCGTCACGAGGCTGTGAAGATGGGGTCTGACCGAAGATAGAAGGCGGTGGAGCAGGTGCCTGCAGTCCAGCATGAGTAATGGTCTGAGTCAGCGTCATCATATAGTCCACCATGGCATGCTGCTGTCTCTGGAAACTCTCTAACCGCGACTCAATCCTCTGCTCGCTCTCCTGTAACCGCGTCTGAGTCCTCCTTTCATTCTCAGCTCGGAGCTCCCTCTCCGCCCTCAACTGCTCCTCGAGATAGGCAGTTCGTGCATCCCGTCCGCGAGGGCGCTGGAAGCCGGGGGTATCTTTCAATAAACTGTGACCCTCGGCTCCCATCATCTTAGTGCGGTACCGACTACCTCTAGGAGGGTAGACGGTACCCCACACCCTAGCGCGAATATAAGGATCGACCTGATCGATCTATCCAATAGCAAAATCGAGGTCGGTATCCGCTAAGTCCGGATACTGCTCCAGAGCAATCTCAGCAAGCATCCTTTGAGACTCCTCCCGCACACGCTCCTAAGTTAATATGAAAATAAATATTTCAATATCAATAAAAGTATGATACAAAGGCATTTAGTTTATTACCAAAATAAAATAAAAAAAGACTTACATGCTCCTCGGAACGTTCAGATATGCTTTCTGAGCCACGTAGGCAAATGCGTCCAACGAATCAGAAGAAGTGGCCTCGTGCGCAACTCTGGCTAACGAGCGGGAACCCAGACTGTGATGGTCAGTCAGACCAGCACGATTGGTCGTGTTGGTCAAGCTAGTCGCTTTCAAAAAAATATTGTAAGAATTACAAGATTTTACAGACCATTAAAAAATGACATATATTAAAAATAGAGTTAACTACATTTTTGGTCCTTGTGGTTTGCCGTTAGTTATATTCCATAATTTAAAAAAATCAGAACTTCAAGTATTTTTTAAATTCTGAAACACTAATTTAAAAAAATCGAGTTTAAATTTAGAATCCAAAAAAAAATAAAAACTGAAATATTATTAATTCTTATTATATACTAGCAGTTTTTTAATAAATAAAATAAAATATTCAGATTTTTATTTTTTTATGGAAAATAATATTTTAGTTTTTATTTTTGTTAAAACAATTTATAAATAATATCCAGAGTTCATAAATTTTTTTATTTCCAATTTTCAATAAAAAATTCCGATTTTTTAATATTATTATATTCCAGAATTTAAAAAAAATACCTGAAGTTCCAATTTTTTCTAATTTAAAAAATCGGAAATTCAAGTATTTTTTAAATCCTGAAACATTAATTTAAAAAAATCGAGCTTATATATAAAAACTGAAATATTATTAATTTTTATTAAATACTAGCAGTTTTTTTAATAAATAAAATAAAATAATTCAGATTTTTATTTATTTTATGAAAAATAATATTCTAGTTTTTATTTTTCATTAATACAATTTAAAATAAGATCCATAGTTTTTTAATTTTTTATTTCTGATTTTTAAAAAATAAATACTTAACTTTAATAATAATAATAATATGAATAATAATAATAATAATAATAGAAAAAGAAAGAATGAAATGAGGGTATTTTAGTCATACCATGAACTCCGGGTCGCGAAAATGGGCGCGTAGCCACTTCCACTCGTACTCCCGGAACTTGAATTCTTCCGGGATAGCCTCTCGGGTATTACTCCAGGCTGTCCAGAACATGTGCATCTCATTTTTCCAAGATTTGTACCTACAACACAATTTGCACAACATATATTATTCGTAAGAAAAAAAATTACGCAAATAATGTAGATGCAAAATAAATTAAAACGACTTACTTGGTAGACTGCACCTTGTCACATCAAGTACGTAGTAGAGAATCGGGAATGGCAAACCACACCTATGAACAATATAAATACGCAATAACTTAAAAATATCACATATTGCATTTTGAAGAACTACGTGTTGATTGAAAAACACTTATTAAATATTTATTAACTTACCGACATAGCATTGTTCAAAGCATCCTTCACGCACTGCGGCACGTCCCCCCAATCGGGCCACAAAATGGGGACTCTGTTCCGAATGACAAAGCCCACATTACGGCTATATGACGCCGTAGCGTCAGAAGACATCACCGGCCGTCCGTGTTTGTCTAGAGGAATCTCGTAACGGCCATGCTTACTTACGTATGAGTCGAGCGCCAGACCCTTTGCCGGGCCACAAGTCTTCTTCTTTTTCTTCTCCTCCTCGACTACATTTTTCCCCTTCTCCTTCTCCGTCTCTATCTCCTCGTACAATTTCATCTTCGAAACCCGACAACTCCACCAACACATGTTGTCTGGCCGAGACTCGTAGACGTACGCCTCCTCAGGGCTAATCAATCGAACGGGAACTCGGACTCCCGTCTCATCGACCTCCGGAATAGTCGGAACCATCGGAGGCATGAATAGACTCGGCGGCGGGCTGTGGGGCACCGCCGACGAGGAACTCCGTACATCTCCTGATATATGAGGGCTAGACGTGGGTCGGTGGATGGGAGACATGCGAGTCTCCGTCTGCGAGGGAGTCGATCGTGGCGTCTGAAAGGATAAACGCCGTGCTAGTGTAGCGGGCTCATCTGTCGCCCTCAGAAAATCATCAGCGTTAATGCCGGTTTCTTCTAGTATCTGGCGGGCACGAGCGCTACTCTGAGATATGTACTGAGTAACGTGATCCGCCCTACTAGAGGCTGCCGAACTCCCTGTAACACCCCCAGATTTAACCGGAAATATTACAGCGCCGTGGGCCCCGAGATGGAACCCACAAGGCTAAAAGAAATTTTCGCAAACATTTACAAATGCCTAAGAGGCCAACGACGGTACTACCTTTAAAAATTCACAAAGACTTAAAAATCCATTTATCAAAAACCGTCGTGAAACTCATTTGAAATCGCAAGGCCAAACAGCCGATACTCAAAAGTTTAGAAAACGATTTCCAAAGTAACCTCAGTTACTAGATACCAAAAGAGCATTTCAAAATACTGACGCAGCGGAAAAAGACCAACCATAAAGATACTCTAGCAGCGGAACACGAGAACCAATCAAGAAACTCAATACACAAAACATGTCATAGCCAGTATCCTCCGGGAAGCTCATCTCTTCACGACCGCTACAAGCTCGATACTCCGAGAACCTAAAAAGAAATCCCACGACGGGGTCAGCCATAATATCCAACAATGATAACCGTCACATCGCATTAATAATTACATACCAATGAGAATACAACATAAGAATACGACCAACGTAATCTTGCCGCCATAACTTTACTTACTCAAGTAATTCTCATCAGAATAACCATTATCACATTTCACATCCTGTACTCGATTAACCAATAAACTCGAACATAGTAACTGTATTGTACCTCAAACAATACTCAAGATCCTCAAAATATCATAACCAACTCACGATACGGAAATCTACCATTTCTGACCAATACGATCCATCGAATAATATCATCAAATCCCAAGACGATAACCGATTGTCCACCAAAGACAAGACCAAAGAAATATGGAACATACCTCGAGATATGATGTGCCACGATAATCATATCAGTCTAATCCGAGATCAGAACAATGCAATACGGACAAGGTCCTAACACAAGACCTACAAATGCATACTCATATGACAACGTCAATATGCTCAAAAACAATAACAACTATGCATACTCAATGGAAATCCCATGATCCAGCGCCCTCAGCATAGATCCCAAGATGATCCTACAAGATCAACACGAGGTGGATAACCAACAATATACATATGCACAACAGTAACACAATATTGGGTAATCCAACGATCCAGCGCCCTCAGCATAGATCCCCATGATGATCCCGTCGGACCAACGCATGGTGGAAAACCTGTCCAGCGATCCAGCGCCCTCAGCATAGATCCCATGATGATCCCGTCGAACCAACGCATGGTGGACATTCGATCCAGCGCCCTCAGCATAGATCCTCATAATCCCATCGGATTATTTACACAACATGAACAACACAATATGCATACACATATGCAAATCAACACGTTCATCAACATGAACAACATAACATGAACGACAACATGACAATTTACTAGGACGACTCCATGTTCAACAACATGAAAGAAAATGTAAGAGACCAAAATAAATAACATTAAACCATAATCAATATGGAATACTTGCCCCGAGTCCTTCGGGAGCAACCTCGATGTCCAATCATCACCGACGATTATCCTCAATGCTCGGCGATCCAAACGTACAATGAACTAAAGATACTCATATCCTCGTTTTTATCATAATGTAACCTTGATACTCGAACATACCAATAACTGAGATAAAGCATATACATTATGATTTATCTCCCAGAATCGAAAGAACGATATGCGATCCGAATACCCGGAGTTCACAATAAAAATCATCGCTATATGCATTATAAATGAAATGAAACTGAAACCATTCATTAAATATTATAACTGAGCAAGTAATAACTTGCCTCGATACCGATACCACGAAGCTGCTGCCGAACACATTGCCTTTGTCTACGAGCTCCTCAACCCCGATCAAAAGCAATACAATGGACATACTCGAACACGACCGCAATATCCAGTTATAATCACCGATCAATAATCTCAACCTATTGAAGAAATCAAATAACACATATCCGATAACAATCAACAACCGACAAAACTAACCAACCGAACTCAACGGTTCAACACAACCTCGAATAAACACAGTCAGAACCAACCAAGTCAAACCATCACGAATTCATAATCAAAATACAAAAATACTGCACTGTCTACCTACTTAGCGCACGTTAAACGCATAACGTAACGTGCGCTAAGTTGTCCCGTTAGCGTGCGCTAGCCAGTAAGCTTAGCGTGCGCTAATACTGTACAGTGTCATGCATTCCAAACATCGACTCACATCTTGCGACTACGAATCCGAATGAAGGGAGATATAAATCTCCATATCTCTTGAAGATAAACGACCCCATAATTATCACAATGATCATGTCAATGTCCATATATCAATAACAACATCAACAATCAAACTGACTCGATAACAAGGATCGTATCATGCTAAATCTGGAATTCAACCTAGTATCATGATTCATCTCATCTAAATCGACCAATATAATTACCAAGATTCAGAAATCCTTCTTAGATCGGGTTAAATGAATCAACATCCTTATGGTATGAAGAATCATAACTAACATCCGAAACTCTTATCAAAATTCCATTGAATCTCATATAACATCATCATATGATTATCCAACATGCTCCTTGCATGAAATCATCCAAGAAAAACGAACCATTAATAAAGGAATACGAAGATTACCTGGTTTAGATGAACCAAAAAGAAGAACACTAGAACTCCATCCAAAGAATCATGAACAACTTGAAGGACAAGGCTTGAATCCAAGCTCTCAATCTAATGTTGTTAAAGATATCATCTCTCAATGTTTGGGACCTCAAACCTCTCTCTAAAAACTCTCTCTCTCGGTTGCAAGGAAGGAATGGACGAAATGCTTCATAACACCCTTCTGTCCCTTTTTATAAAGTATATTACTAGCGTGCGCTAAACCTTATGTTTAGCGTGCGCTACAGCCTTAGCGTGCGCTAACTGACTTTGTTAGCGTGCGCTATCGCGATCCGAGAGGCTCTATGCGGCCGTACATGTGCTTACGTATGTAATGCCCATGCATTAGCGTACGTAACTTACACAGTCTAGCGTACGCAAGTCCTTACATTTAGCGTGCGCTAATACCAGTTGACTTGCTACAGTCTACACCTACCACGAAGATGCTCGAGACCCCACATGCCGAAAGCAACCAATAAAGCCAAGATTCCCTGTTGACCGACTGATATTAGCGTGCGCTAACAACAAGCATTAGCGTGCGCTAATCCTTTACGACAAATATCATTTGACTAATAAGAACATGCGCCAAAGTGGCACGGTCCACGTGTAGATTCCTCTGAAATTTGTTCTTCACTAGCGTACGCTAAGTTATGTCCGTAGCGTGCGCTAAACCTGCACGATAGCGTGCGCTACTCATTATTATTAGCGTGCGCTAATAATGTTACACTTAGCCATTTCCAACGTTTCTCGTCCGTCTCGACATACTGGATACGTATACATGACACACTATATCCTCTAATACAATTGTCGACCAAGCACGACAATTATACCGATACTGACATCTCAGTCCTTCATTTATTTTATCTATCTTTGTCTGATTCCACATTGTACAATATAACTCGGATAAAATAATATTAAACAGCTGTAGTAGAAATTCCGGATATTACATTCTACACCACTTAAAATAAGTTTCGTCCTCGAAACTTGCAATCCGTCATAAAAACAAACAAACATACCGTTCAACCAAAATATCCCAAAATCATCACGACAGCGATCAATCATCATCATTACCGAATATCCAAAAGAGCATACTTACAAATACGCAGGTCGACGATCTCCTGAGATACTAGCAAGCGATCTCACTGTATAGTCTCAATATGCTTACGATCACAATTCCCTGAGTCTCAAAAATATATCATCTTCGGATGAAACAATCTGCCCGAATCAAATCCTGTATGCCTGATTACATAATCAAGTCCCAATTCCGATAAAACGAATAATATCCGATATATCTGTGAAACAACTACCCAAAACGACACGAATCCTGAGACACCGACACAAAATCCGAACGCTCAGATGATCACCAACAATGATCAACAATCAACCGAATTTATCATCGACATGATAAATTCCAATATGACCAACCAGAGGTCAAAACACACTCGAGAATATCATCAACGTGATAAACTCCAATATTACCGACGAACAATCAATGAAAATCGAGAATACCTTCACACGGTAAACTCCAACACGAGCAACACAGAACCACAGAAACAGATATACGAAAGAATAACATTCTCAAAACGACAAATCAATCACGTACAGTAGATCTCAATAAACATACCCAACTGGCGAACATTTCCCTCGGCATACGAACAACGAATCGCAAATCGACGAACATATCAATTCATACAAGGAGTGGGAACGATTACTCAATATCCAAAACAACCAGCATGGGGTCACCATCCCCAAATTTACGCTTACAAAGAAATCATTCAAAGATTACTATGGTAAGATTGCGCTACTACCGCACCAATGGACTCACATAGCACATACGCCCCGGTTTTACAAAGTCCAAAGTTCCAAAATTACATCCTGCACATGAATCTACAACACGCAGTATATTTCTCTTATCTGATCAATCAACCGATCATCCTTGCATAACCAATCTACCATACTAAACTTCGAATCTCTTTTCCTTGTACCCTCGATATGATACGCCCGATGCACTAAATGCGTATGTATATCAATCACAAAAACCAGTTTGAAATCATATATTCTTGTCACGAAGACAATTTTCGAAAGTTCTTTCAAGAGTTTGAAAACTCAAAACATATATTTTCGTAAGACCACGAAATCAATTTTAAAAAATTAAATCGGCTCGCTGGTGCCAAGTTCTCGATAAAAATCCTTTTCGAATAGACACGATAAAATAAAATGGAATTTATGCAAATGCTTGTGCATATCCATACTCCTGTATACCACTTCGGCTCGTCACCAATATCCACTGATATTCCATCGGAAAACCACACGATAGAATTCCAAAATCTCAAATATATAAACTCTGATAAAAACTCCTCTCCACATACTACTCGCAACGTCATTCCTCAATCCATCCTGGATCACCTCAAATATGATATGACAAAACATTGAAACAAATCAACAAATTAAACACAACGAAAGGCTTCCCGAGAAGTTCCATTTGAACAAGTAAACCAAAAACCTCAAAAGGTAGGAACAAAATAGATAAACGATTGATAAAGAGTTTTACAAATCTCGGGAGTTTTAGAAAACAGGAAAGCTTTCTTTTGAAACATTAGGGTCTCAGCCCGTATCTTGTTCCGCATTACAAGAAGTTTAAAAAGTAGAAAACTCTTTTCGGACTCCAAGTCCTGAGTTACAAAACTATTTCAAAATCGATTGGGTCTCGGCCCAAAAATCATTTTCCGTAAAACATACGTAAAACATTCATTTTGAAATGTATCATTTTCAAATGATCAAAAGCAGTTCATATATCTCAAAATGAATTAACATGCTACATGTTCTTCTCAACCATGCACAATATTTCTCCCCAAATGCACAATTCCGTTCCAAAATCTAACCAACATACTGATTTCCAAAATCATAGTTTCTCAAGATCATCAATCATGTCCCACTCTGACATCTCATACTGTAATGCATGATATCTGCTGAATCTCAAAACATATCAACTTAGAACGGCAATAAATCTCAATGAAATTCAAAAATCCAAATACTTACAGATCGTGAAGCCGACGATTCCCCGTGATACTGGCACATGTCTCGACTCTAGGAAATACTCGACACAGATATTTTCAAAACACACGTTTTGCAAACTCAGTGCAACTCAAGAACACAATATATCACATTAACACCATTTGGAAAAGTTGTAACAAGCCCAGTACGATACTGGCAAATCCGATAACGCACAAGCCTGAGTGAACAACACAGACTCACGGCTCTAATATTTGTCAATCGACAACTCGAATGACGCAACAAAAACACGACCCAACTCGACCCAAATGCCTAGGTTTTCTCAACCTAATATCCGATACCATATTCTGTAACACCCCCAGATTTAACTGGAAATATTACAGCGCCGTGGGCCCCGAGATGGAACCCACAAGGCTAAAAGAAATTTTCGCAAACATTTACAAATGCCTAAGAGGCCAACGACGGTACTACCTTTAAAAATTCACAAAGACTTAAAAATCCATTTATCAAAAACCGTCGTGAAACTCATTTGAAATCGCAAGGCCAAACAGCCGATACTCAAAAGTTTAGAAAACGATTTCCAAAGTAACCTCAGTTACTAGATACCAAAAGAGCATTTCAAAATACTCACGCAGCGGAAAAAGACCAACCATAAAGATACTCTAGCAGCGGAACACGAGAACCAATCAAGAAACTCAATACACAAAACATGTCATAGCCAGTATCCTCCGGGAAGCTCATCTCTTCACGACCGCTACAAGCTCGATACTCTGAGAACCTAAAAAGAAATCCCACGACGGGGTCAACCATAATATCCAACAATGATAACCGTCACATCACATTAATAATTACATACCAATGAGAATACAACATAAGAATACGACCAACGTAATCTTGCCGCCATAACTTTACTTACTCAAGTAATTCTCATCAGAATAACCATTATCACATTTCACATCCTGTACTCGATTAACCAATAAACTCGAACATAATAACTGTATTGTACCTCAAACAATACTCAAGATCCTCAAACTATCATAACCAACTCACGATACGGAAATCTACCATTTCTGACCAATACGATCCATCGAATAATATCATCAAATCCCAAGACGATAACCGATTGTCCACCAAAGACAAGACCAAAGAAATATGGAACAACCTCGAGATATGATGTGCCGCGATAATCATATCAGTCTAATCCGAGATCAGAACAATGCAATACGGACAAGGTCCTAACACAAGACCTACAAATGCATACTCATATGACAACGTCAATATGCTCAAAAACAATAACAACTATGCATACTCAATGGAAATCCCATGATCCAGCGCCCTCAGCATAGATCCCAAGATGATCCTACAAGATCAACACGAGGTGGATAACCAACAATATACATATGCACAACAGTAACACAATACTGGGTAATCCAACGATCTAGCGCCCTCAGCATAGATCCCCATGATGATCCCGTCGGACCAACGCATGGTGGAAAACCTGTCCAGCGATCCAGCGCCCTCAGCATAGATCCCATGATGATCCCGTCGAACCAACGCATGGTGGACATTCGATCCAGCGCCCTCAGCATAGATCCTCATAATCCCATCGGATTATTTACACAACATGAACAACACAATATGCATACACATATGCAAATCAACACGTTCATCAACATGAACAACATAACATGAACGACAACATGACAATTTACTAGGACGACTCCATGTTCAACAACATGAAAGAAAATGTAAGAGACCAAAATAAATAACATTAAACCATAATCAATATGGAATACTTGCCCCGAGTCCTTCGGGAGCAACCTCGATGTCCAATCATCACCGACGATTATCCTCAATGCTCGGCGATCCAAACGTACAATGAACTAAAGATACTCATATCCTCGTTTTTATCATAATGTAACCTTGATACTCGAACATACCAATAACTGAGATAAAGCATATACATTATGATTTATCTCCCAGAATTGAAAGAACGATATGCGATCTGAATACCCGGAGTTCACAATAAAAATCATCGCTATATGCATTATAAATGAAATGAAACTGAAACCATTCATTAAATATTATAACTGAGCAAGTAATAACTTGCCTCGATACCGATACCACGAAGCTGCTGCCGAACACATTGCCTTTGTCTACGAGCTCCTCAACCCCGATCAAAAGCAATACAATGGACATACTCGAACACGACCGCAATTCCGGTTATAATCACCGATCAATAATCTCAACCTATTGAAGAAATCAAATAACACATATCCGATAACAATCAACAACCGACAAAACTAACCAACCGAACTCAACTGTTCAACACAACCTCGAATAAACACAGTCAGAACCAACCAAGTCAAACCATCACGAATTCATAATCAAAACACAAAAATACTGCACTGTCTGCCTACTTAGCGCACGTTAAACGCATAACGTAGCGTGCGCTAAGTTGTCCCGTTAGCGTGCGCTAGCCAGTAAGATTAGCGTGTACTAATGCTGTACAGTGTCATGCATTCCAAACATCGACTCACATCTTGCGACTACGAATCCGAATGAAGAGAGACATAAATCTCCATATCTCTTGAAGATAAACGACCCCATAATTATCACAATGATCATGTCAATGTCCATATATCAATAACAACATCAACAATCAAACCGACTCGATAACAAGGATCGTATCATGCTAAATCTGGAATTCAACCTAGTATCATGATTCATCTCATCTAAATCGACCAATATAATTACCAAGATTCAGAAATCCTTCTTAGATCGGGTTAAATGAATCAACATCCTTATGGTATGAAGAATCTTAACTAACATCCGAAACTCTTATCAAAATTCCATTGAATCTCATATAACATCATCATATGATTATCCAACATGCTCCTTGCATGAAATCATCCAAAAAAAACGAACCATTAACAAAGGAATACGAAGATTACCTGGTTTAGATGAACCAAAAAGAAGAACACCAGAACTCCATCCAAAGAATCATGAACAACTTGAAGGACAAGGCTTGAATCCAAGCTCTCTATCTAATGTTGTTAAAGATTATCATCTCTCAATGTTTGGGACCTCAAACCTCTCTCTAAAAACTCTCTCTCTCGGTTGCAAGGAAGGAATGGACGAAATGCTTCATAACACCCTTCTGTCCCTTTTTATAAAGTATATTACTAGCGTGCGCTAAACCTTATGTTTAGCGTGCGCAACTGTCGCTTAAGCGGCTTTGTTAGCGTGCGCTATCGCGATCCGAGAGGCTCTTTATGCGGCCGTACATGTGCTTACGTATGTAATGCCCATGCATTAGCGTACGTAACTTACACAGTCTAGCGTACGCAAGTCCTTACATTTAGCGTGCGCTAATACCAGTTGACTTGCTACAGTCTACATCTACCACGAAGATGCTCGAGACCCCACATGCCGAAAGCAACCAATAAAGCCAAGATTCCCTGTTGACCGACTGATATTAGCGTGCGCTAACAACAAGCATTAGCGTGCGCTAATCCTTTACGACAAATATCATTTGACTAATAAAAACATGCGCCGAAAGTGGCCTGGTCCACGCGTAGATTCCCTCTGAGCTGTTCTTTACTAGCGTACGCTAAGTTATGTCCGTAGCGTGCGCTAAACCTGCACGATAGCGTGCGCTACTCGTTATTATTAGCGTGCGCTAATAATGTTACACTTAGCCATTTCCAACGTTTCTCGTCCGTCTCGACATACTGGATACGTATACATGACACACTATATCCTCTAATACAATTGTCGACCAAGCACGACAATTATACCGATACTGACATCTCAGTCCTTCATTTATTTTATCTATACTGTACAGATTCCACGCTGTACAATATAACTCGGATAAAATAATATTAAACAGCTGTAGTAGAAATTCCGGATATTACACTCCCCCCCAAACCGGGAGTGGTCGACTTTGTCGACTTCTTCCCCAACGCTTTCTTTATTCTATCCATCTTCAAAAATAAAGAAATATATAGATATTAACACAAGAATTCGACATAGTTTCCACAGTAAATTAACAATCACACAACAGTAATTATCAATGCCATACCACGTTAATCATTCGATTAACGCTGGCTATACAATCCCTTCCTCCTCAAACAAAATTGAACAAAAAGAAAGCTAAAAAGAAAAATTCTGCTCAGACGATAGCCAGAAAAAAATAAGGATTAATAATTCTCGATCTAAAAGCGTTCCATCTATGTTTAATGTTTGGGTTTGAGATATAAAAGCTAAAACAATGTACACTACTGAATAATAAGACATGTCCAAGTACTTCAATGAAGCATCTTCCTTTCTTTCTTTCTGATTAAAAACAAACAAACGAAGGGAGATTAATCCCTTCACCGTTGAAAAGCCACCAAGCAATCCTATACTTTAACCACTCTCAGACCAACTGCAAAGCTGTTTCTTTATGTAAGACTAACACCACAAGCTAAGCCAAACAAGAAAATTGTATATCAATAATGATAAGGAATTATGAACTCAGAGAAGTCAGCATCTTCATAGTAACTCAAGAAAATATGTGTGTTACGTTGTCTAGTGTTGTCTCCCAACATTTTAGTCATGCCGTCCAAATGTTATACGATACTACCTTACCTACACTAGTAACCACACCTCACAAGTCACCAAAAGATTATATTAATTCGGCAAATATCGACAACCAACATTGTTATTTTTATTGTATAATGCTTAAATGCCAAGCCAAAACATGCATTCTCTAAAAGAAAAAAATTGCCCACCCAGAATTCAATTCAATCGATCAAACTTCCACCGTCCGAGGTCATCTGCTAAAAAATCACAAGACAAATTTCCTTCGATTGAGCTAGGTTTGGTAAAAAATCAGCTGTTACTAAAGTAAATCAAAAGGCAAATTCACATCAGACTAAAATACAGCAGCATAATATGAGTTGACATAACCTTAGGACGGATGTGGGAAGGGCAGAAACGAAAAACATCGCCTTCGTATGCTCGTCCTTCTTGGATGTCTAGGTGCTCGAGATGCTGTACTAGATGCGTGCGGACGGCGGGACGGGAACTGTCGGACGGCGGGCAGGCGGGCGGAAGTGTGTTGGCGGGCGGCGGTGTGTTGGCGCGGGTTGGGGGGCTGGGGTCTGGGGACGGGGGTCGGGGGGCTGGGCTTGGGAGAAGAAAAGTAAGAAAAGAAGGAGAAAAAATGTATAAATATTTAGGGGTTTAGCCGATGACAAGATTTAGGTCGTCGGCTAAAGTTTTTTTTAAAAAATAATAATATAGTTTAGCCGACGACAAGGTTTAGGTCGTAGACTAAAGTTTTAAAAAAAAATAATGTAGTTTAGCTGAGACGTTTAACAATAATCATCGGCTAAACCTCAAGTACAACACGAGCCGTGTCATCCTACATGGTCGGGTCAGGCTTACAATCGTTTTTCACTTTCTGGGCAGGTGCGATACGGTCCGTGTCATTTGACACGGTCGGGTCAGGTGGGCAGGCGTTTTCTTAGTTTAACCAATTTTTTTTTGAAAGGGTTTTAACCGACGACTTCCCATAAAGTCGTCGGCTAAACCCTAATTTTTTTTACAGGTTTAGCCGACGACTTTTAGGAAAGTCGTTGGCTAAACTCCAATTTTTTTTCGGAAGGTTTTTAGTCGGCGACTTCCAGGAAAGTCGTCGGCTAAACCCCTCAATTTTTTTAATCATATTATTAATATTATGTTGATGTTTCGATTATTATTATTACTATTTTTTTTCATTATATATAATGTATGAAAATAAACATCTAATTTAAATTTATGACTCATAGTCTGAGTCATAACTACAGACTGTCTCATTATCTGAGTTGATATCCAGCAACATATGCCTCAAGTCATCCACATTATCGTCATCAGAATTTTCAAGTAATTCATCTGTATCAACGTCAACGTACCCGCGAGCATCACCACGGAGTCGGACGACTCGTCCTTCAGGAGCATTATTCATCGTAATTGTTATTGATGGTGGAATATTTGCTGCATTTGGCTCTTGATAAGCATCATCGTCATCAGTACCTGTTGTTTCTCCAGTGTAGCAGCACTATAAATATTTCTCATTGTCACAAGGTTCACTATCTTCCATGTGCCTTTCTTCACCAAGTCATCCAAATAATACACCGACTTTGCTGATGTTGCAAATACAAAAGGATCACTTTCATACCATGAAGTGGAAGTGTCAACGGATAACAACCCGTAGTCGTCTTGCATATCGGTTCCAAGACTGGTGTCGTACCATCGACACTTAAACAAGTAAATTATCATGCCGTCCTCGTAAATTAGTTCTACCACTTCCATAAGAACACCGTAATATCCACCATCTATCATAACCCCAGAATTTTGACATCTTTTTTTTTTGTCTCTCTCAAGGCATACGAATGTGACACCGTTGACTTTGGCCATCAAATAAATTCTTGACATAACCGGCTTCATAGAAAGAAGCATAAGTTCACGCGACCAGTTAGGGTGTTCGTCATCTTGTATATGGGTCATCTGTCGTAAATAAAAAAATATCTCAAGTCCAAAATCAATAGCAACTGAATATATACGTACCCATTCTCCAAAATACTCAGCAAAAGTGTCATTGTGGAATCTAGTGTTACCTCACACCATATCACATGACAAGTGGATGTCTTTTCAGTACTGAACTTCTAGATAATTGAGCAATATCCACCAATGTACAATTCGTGACTCGTACGGGTCTAATTGTCTTCATGGAAACCTCTCATAGACGTCAACATCAGTGGAGATGATAGAAAGATTGAATTGTCTTTCATCTGTTGGAATAGAGCGGGAAGCGGGCTCGAAGGTGCCCAAATACAACTTGATATACGTAATACACTCCGACGCAAGGTAAGATTCTGCAATGCATCCTTTCGGTGCAGACTTATTGGCCACAGAGTCTTTGTAATCACCGAGTTGCCTGTAATATTGTCATTGTGATATATATATATATATATATATATATATCATACAAAATTATGTTACCTTTCAACCGGGTACATCCACGTGTAGTGCATTGGACCAGTGAGCAATAACTGCCGAGGAAGGTGGATCATGAGCTGAGGCATGAGGTCAAAAAAGTTTGGAGGAAATATTCGCTCAAACTTGCACAAGATATAGATGATCTCATCTTGCATTTGACGCAAATCAGATCTCTTCACTTCTCTCGTACATAATTTTTGTAAAAATCTTGACAATGCAACACACGGCTCGACCACCTATTTTGGTAAGTACGGTCGAATAAATATCGGAAATAGGCGTTGGAGTAGGATATGACAATCATGACTCTTCAAACCAGTTAACTTGTTCTCCCTGAAATTAACACATCTTCCTATATTTCCAGCATACCTGGTAGGATACCTAGCAGTCTTTATCCACCAAAATATCTCAGTTTTCTGCTCGGCAGTGACGGTGTAAGCTGCCTTACACATTTTTTTATTTTCCCTTGACAGTCTTCAACCACAAATGTTTTCTTATGCTCATTTCTTCCAAACCTTTGCGTGCTTTTGGCCCGTCTTTGGTATTTCCCTCCCAACCTAAGATTGTCCCAACCACACTTTCGCAGACATTCTTTTCAATGTGCACGACATCCAAGAAGTTCCTTATCAGTAACTTGGACCAGTAAGGCAATTCCCAAAATATACTTTTGTGCGACCAATACTTATACCTGTCGGGTCTTTCAGGGGTTGTTGCAATCACATCTGGATGGTTGCTAAGCTGACCAAAATCATACTCATTAAGAATCAATAGTATTTCATCACCTGTACATTGTCGTGGTGGCTCGCCCATTTCTACAGTGCTATCAAAGGCTGCAACATCCATATGCCACTCATGTTCCCTCTCAAGCCATACCCGATGACGCATTCAGATTGCTTTCCTACAGTGGTACCTAGCACAATCTGCATTCAAACATACTGGACAACCTCTATATCTGCTAATAACAGATCAGGCAACATTCCATATATAGGAAAATCACTAATAGTGCCGATACACATGGCATGCAAGTAGAACGTCTCGGACGAATAACTGTCGTACGTGGGATGACCTTGCTCCCACAACAATTTCAGCTCCTCTATCAAAGGTCTCATATGCACATCGATACACTTTCCCGGATATCCTGGACCCGGGACTAACAAGGTTAACATATTATACTCATTCCGCATACACATCCACGGAGGAAGATTGTAAGGAATCACTACAATAGGCCATATGGTATATGAAAGACTCATATTACCAAAAGGGTTGAAACCATCAGATGCAATCCCGAGCCTCACATTTCGGATATCTAAAGAAAAATTGGATACTCTCTATCTATATGCTTCCACGCCTCTCCATCTGAAGGGTGTATCATAGTATCCCTGTCATTAGTGCGCGGCTCAGCGTGCCATCCAATTGCTTTTTCCATGTGAGGAGACATAAAAAGCCGTTCCAACCTATCCTTCAGTGGAAAATACGAAAATACCTTCACCGATTTCTCTTTTCCAGAAGAAGTGATCCTATATCTCTCTGTATCACATACAGGACATCTCGTGAGGTCTTCATTAGGATGCCCCCAGAATAGAACACAACCATACATGCAGACGTGGATCTTAATGTAAAAAAGACCAAGATCTTTCAAAATTCATCTCATTTTGGTATATGTGTTAGGAAGATGATGACCCTGTGGAAGCATATTACTCGTAAACTCCAAGTAATCATCCACAGACTTGATGGATGATCTATTTTCCACCTTTAATCTCATCATTTCCATGACACAATCAAGAACAGTCATGTTACACCCTCGGTATAGAGGGGTCTGTTGGAGTTGAATTAGCTTGTTGTACCTGTAAAGCCCAGTGATAAGTGTCAGTTTTATACACATATCCATGGTTTGTATCGATATATTTCACCCATAATTGAGCTAGTCTACTCGTTTTTTCTTAGAATTAATTAGCTTTTAATGATTTTATTATTTATCAGATGAAGATGTAAATTTAGTCTTAATCGGATTGAATTACTGATTTACTCAAGAAATAACATGTGTACAAAATATTCTCTTTGTTGAATTTTATGTATTCATGTTTTAGAGCTTTCCGAGACGAGTTCGGCAGTCTTTCCGGATTCAAAATTAGAGTTAAATATCAAAAGTTACATCCGAAGAAGATTTGGGGCAAAAACGCAAAGTCTAAGAAATTCTGGGCTGGAAATGAAATCTGAAACTCCATACGGGCGTGTACGGGTGTAACTCACAAAATGCAAATTTACGAAGCCATATTACGGCCGTAACTCCTCAATGTTACGGCCGTAAGTCATCATAGTTACGGCCGTAACTCAATGTTACGACCGTAACTCTTGACAGATTGTGATCATTGTCTAATTTTTTATACTTTTGGTCTATTATTGAGGGATGGCTGGCATTGATCCGATCTAATGTAATAATGCTGGAGTTTTGGAACTATTAGATGACTTTAGGTGTATAAATAGACCCCTTAGATCCATCATTATTGATAATTCATCTTATTATTTTCTCACCTTGTAATACTTTTTCTTTTTGTGTGAAGAACACACTTGTGTTCTTGAGTGATGTGTGTAAGTGTGGTTTAGTTTATGTTGTTGAGGGAGTTTATTGTTTCTTTCTCTTTATCTACTAAGGGAGTTAGGACCAATTCTTTCCTTTTTTCAACTATTAATAACCACTCAAGGTTGTAATATGTTTAATAAACCCTTAATGGGCTAAGTTACTTAAGTTGAGATTATAAACAAGGTTAATCATGTTATTTAAGTTTGTATAAAGATCTATTATGAATTACTTATTATTGTGTGTGATTTTCATTGTTTTACCTATTTTTATTTATTTGGCCAATAAATGACGATATTTATGGTCTTCATATATTTCGAAAGAAAATATGTTTGATTAGATCAAATGATCTTCACTCTAAGTTGTTCTAGGGGATAAAAATATACCTCTAGACCTTAGATGATTCTTTGAGTTATTTTCATAAAACCTAATGCTATGTATTGAAGCCAATCAACATAGAAATATTGTGGATTGATTCAATATATAAGGGGGGTTTTATAGTTCGAAAGAGAAACCGTCTTTTTAAGGAAAATCGAATCTACACAACATAATAAGTAAATTCATCTTATGATCTCCTATACATCTTCTATAACTAATGATGAACTAAGTTTGTAATCCCAACTATTTCATTTTATATTTTATTAATCTATTATTAGTGCAATCTTTTATTTCCTTGAATATTAGAACTATTATTGCATTTTATTTGCAATTGTCAAATCAAACTCTTAAATTGTGTTTCAGTCATATAAATCTCTATAACAAATAGTTAAATAGTGTATAATTCAATATATAACCTAACTTCCTCGTGGGATCGATAAACCGGACGCAAAAAGTCCACTTACTACTTGATACGATATCGTGCACTTGCGAAAGTTACACTAAAGACGTGTCAAGTTTTTGGCGCCGTTGCCGGGGAAGTATAAGTGTTATAATTGAAATCTTACATTGTAAACTATTTTTATAGATACAATTTCTCAACGTTGTAACTTAGTACTCAATTGTGTTTGTCCGGTCAAGTGGCGGATAACGGTACTCCGTGACTATTAAAGTCGGAATTTTCAGTTTCCCACACCAACTGATATTTGTAGATATTTTCTCCTATTATTTTCATTTTATTTTTTTTTATTTTTTTATCATGGAAGAAATTTTGAATAAAATTGAAAAAAGATTTCCCTTTCTGAGCAAAAATGTCATTTTAAAAATTTACAAGACAAGACTTGAAAGGACGAGGTTGCTTATGAATAAAAGCATACCTTTTGACATTAGATTCATAATTGAAGCCAAAGTGAGAATAGCAGGTGAATTCACATAAATACCTACTAGATTTTTACCAAGGCTAGGAAAAAGTTCATATGCCAAGAAACGACGAGCAAAGATAATAGCCGTTTGCTATAAATGTGCTAGATGGAACTGTAATTTAAAATGTCGATCGTTAGGAATTCCATCTACAAACAGAGAAGATAAAATTCAGTTCATTAAGGATGGTCTGAATAAAGAGAATTTAGATAGTATCAAAATTTCTCTTGACACGCATCCTAGTGGACTCGTACATTACGGAATTCGATGTTTGTGGAATAAATTCAAACCAGAATATGAACAACATCTTGGGAATCTGACGTTAAAGACCCTGTTTGCCAATTTGTAAGAAAATTGGATGTAAAGCTTCTCCCTGACTCATAGAAGGCATTTAGGCCGTTTCTGAACGTAAAATCAGAGGAAGATGTGAGCCACAATCACAACTACTGTACATACACGTGAGTATCTTTAATTTTTGTTGTATGGTGAGATTTTATGAATAAAAAAGGATGATACGCAATAAATGCATTCATTATTCTATTGAGTAGTTGAAGCGCAATCAACACAATCACAAGCTTGTTAAATAATTTTACCTCATTTTTCTTCTATAAATAAACTTTGTGCTTGTTTCTTTTATTCATCCCTCAAACTTGTACTTTTCTCTTTTTCTCTCAAATAAATTTCTTTTCAAAAATGGAATCATCATCTTCCACAAAAAAATTTAGCACAGTCTGCATTTTTGGTGGAGCTAGTTATGGAAAAGAGGCATGCTTTACTGAAGCAGCCCACAACTTGGGTCGTACCTTAGGAGAAAAATGCATTCATGTAGTTTATGGAGGAGGAAGTCTAGGATTAATGGGACGAGCTGCTGCTTCTGCCTATATGGAAGGAGTAAGAGTGTTGGGAATAATTCCAAAACCTCTGGCTGAAAGTAAAATCACCGGGGCAACTATTGGTGATGAGTTTAGAGCTGTAAATATGCAAGATCGCATAACTCACATGATAAATAATTCTGGCGCCTTTATCACCCTTCCCGGTGGTTTTGGCACTCTTGAGGAACTTTTTCATGTGGTTACCAGAGCCCAGCTAAATATTCATCAAAAACCAATAGGTCTACTTAATGTCAATGGTTTCTTTGATGGTTTACTATCTTTCATCAACTCCTCTGCTGAAAAGAGTTTTATTTCCGAGCGTGCTAAACGAATCATAGTCGTTGCAACAACACCAGAAGAACTAATCAAAAATCTCATTGAATTTGTTCCTCAACCAGATCCAGCTCTAGCTAAAATTGTCTGTATGGAAGATTTTACCGTGAGAAAACGAAAAGTGGATTCATTCCTCTCCCTTTGATAACCCATGTCGGACCTCTTGTATTTTTACTTTCTGTTGTGTGTCAAAATCAAGCATTGATGGCAGCTTAAGGAGTTTCTTCGTGAACTCTTGACGCGCATCTATTCGCGATTTATGTATTATTATTTTATTGCTGTAATTTTTATTGTTTGTTTTTTTATAAAAGCATTGATGGCAGCGTAAGGCGACTCTTCGGACTTTCTTGATGCGCATCTTAAAAATTGTGTTATACTTATGAGTATATTTTATTTTCTTTTGTTGTTTGCCTCGTACATTTATTCTCTTGCAGATTCTAAAAGGCGTTAGCTCAAGCATCAACTTTCATAACAGGGAGTATTCTGTTTTTCTCCTTGCTTTTTATTTTATTTTATTTTTTTTTTTTTATTTTTAAACTGAGGACAGTTTCTTTTTCAAGTTTGGGGGTGATGTATTTTGATTATTTTGGTGTGTTTAGCTTTAATTATTGTGGTATGTTTTGATTATTTTTGTTATTTGGATTTGATATATATATATATATATATATATATATATATTATTTTGATTTGTGAGTTTTCTAGATCTGGCCATAACACCAATAAATTAGCTATATACAAGCTTCTAAAATCGTTTTAAACCGGTTAAACAATTATATATTCCAAAAATTTTGAGCCTTAATCTCTCTTTCCAAGCCTTGTAATTATCATTTAAAATCGAGCCATTCGTTACCTTGAGAAAAGAAGAATCAGTCGGTTGCTGAAAAATAGAACTGAAATTTACTTAATTTGTGGAGTTTTTGATTTTTCATGCTTAGATAATAAACGATTTTCTGCAAAAATTCTATTCCCTAAAAAAAGGAGTCATTGGTGAAAAGAGCTACACGTTAGCAAATAACGGTGTGAAAGCTATCACCTAAAAAAAAGATAGAAAATTGTGTTGGTGAAAAGAGCTACACGTTAGCAAATAATGGTGTGAAAGCTATCACCTAAAAAAAATGGAAATTGTGTTGGTGAAAAGAGCTACACGTTAGCAAATAACGGTGTGAAAGCTATCACTAAAGGGAATGTAGTTTATGAGCAGATTTGAATTAATTAGCGGCTGAATTTCAATACACTCAATTTCGTGAACAATCACAATATTTGATGAAGCCGATGGAATTCTTCTTCATATTGAGTCAAAAAATAAACGAGTGATCGAGAGCAACCATTAAAAGGAGTCGTGTGTATCATGAGTGGGAAAGAAATAATCAACCTTTTGGGGAAAACCTTGCATTTTGGAATTACAAAATAAAACCGTGTTTTAACTTTAAAATTATTAGTAGATTTACTTTGAATCTTGATTCATTTCTATCTACTGTATAAAGTTGGTTGTTGTGTATTAATGATATTTTGATCTCCTTTTTCTCTTTTTATATGATTATTTTTCTTAATTTATGTGTGTATTATTATTTTTGTGTCTTATTTTTATTTTTATTTTTGGAGTGTGATTAATAAAGAGTCTTGCTTGGGACTAGCAAGAATTCAAGTTTGGGAGTGTGATAAGTGTCACTTTTATACACTTATCCATGATTTGTATCGATGTATTTCACCCATAATTGAGCTAGTCTACTCGTTTTTGCTTAGAATTAATTAGCTTTTAATGATTTTATTATTTATGAGATGAAGATGTAAATTTAGTCTTAATCGGATTGAATTACTGATTTACTCACGAAATAACATGTGTATAAAATATTCTCGTTTTTGAATTTTTATGTATTCATGTTATAGGGCTTTCCAAGAGGAGTTCTCCAGTCTTTCCGGATTCAAAATTAGAGTTAAATATCAAAAGTTATCATCCGAAGAAGATTTGGGGCAAAAACACAAAGTCTAAGAAATTCTTGGCTGAAAATAAAGTCTGAAACTCCATACGGGCGTGTACGGGCGTAACTCACAAAATGCAAATTTACAAAGCCATGTTACGGCCGTAACTCCTCAATGTTACGGCCGTAACTCTTGACAGATTGTGATCATTGTCTAATTTTTTATACTTTTGGTCTATTATTGAGGGATGACTGGCATTGATCCGATCTAATGTAATAATGCTGGAGTCTTGAAACTATTAGATGAATTTAGGTCTATAAATAGATCCCTTAGTGTAACACCCCCCAAATCTAACCGGGAATATTACACGCCGTAGACCTCTTTTCACTAGGATCTACCAGGCTAAACCTTACAACATGACCAAATATTTGCCCGGCCACGGTCACACAATATAATAAGACAGACCATTAAGGTCACTTACACGTGAACACGCAGACCGATGAGGTCACACAACTCAATCAACAGAACTGACTAAAACAACATTCCCCACACAGGGGTCGAAATACAACACAGTGGAAGACTGAAATCAACTCTGACAACACAACAAAAATCTAAACAACTCTCGACTCTTGATTAGTATCGCAGCTCGTCATCCTCCTGTGTCAATCCTGTGACTGCTCTCCTGAACCTGCATGTACCTGGACGCAAAACAGACATTCTGTAATACCCGTAATTTTTCTTTCCGGTAATTTATTTTTTTCGGCGGAAGTCCGTTTTGACGACTCGCTCATGACCGTTTCGTCATTTTGGGAATGATTAATTCTACACTTTTTGACATCCGAGTTCGTTTCGGTGTCGTTTTGTTGAGTTCCGTGCTTTTTAGCGACTTTTCCGCACCTGAGTTCGATTCTTGCGAATCTCGGTCGAAACTGCTGTTTCGAGTTTCCCGTAAGTTCGTTTAACTTTGTTATACGTGTTGTGAACTTCGGTTTGATTATTCGATCACGTATCGAGATTTTCGGGTGTTTTGGGCCATTTTTGTAATTTCTTAAGAGTTACTGGTATCCGTATCTGTAATTGTTGTCTCGACCCGTTTCTTAGTCGCGTATGATTAATTATTGCATTATGTTTTCATTTCGGGTCGTTGATGTTGTCTGCGAACTTTTCGTCTTGTTCGTTCCGTACGTTTTCGGAAATCGAGTCGTCGAGCCCTGGTGTTCGAGCACTGGCCGGACGTTGCGGGACTGGCCGGACGATTGCGGGCACCGGCCGGACGGGTGCGGCAGGAACCGGCGTAGCATACGCTACGGCCGGAAGGCTGCGCGCGCTAACCGGCTGGTGTAGAGCACGCTATCGGCTGGCCTAACGCACGCTATCGGGTCTGGACAGTGGAGTCCAGGGGTTCTGGAATCGGTCATGCTCGGCAGGTAGCGCACGCTACTGTCGGGCATTGCGCACGCTACGATTGGAAGGTAGCGTGCGCTACGGCCGGAAGGTTGCGCACGCTTCCTGGCCGAGTCAGTAGGGCAGTGTGGGCACTGGATTGCGGCCTGGGCCGATAGCGCACGCTAGCTCGGCAGCCTAGCGCGCGCTAGTCCGGCCCAGTATAAATGTGACAGAGCAGTCACATTTCATCTCGTTTTTCATTTCCTACCTTTCTCTTCCGCGAATGGAGACTTTGAGATCGTGGAGCCATGTTGTTTAACGACAAATCCATGAAGTTCTTGAGGTTATATCATCTATCAATCATCCGTTATCATCCTTTGATCCAGCGAATCAAGGTAATCTTCCTTTAACCCTAATTTCGTGAATTTGGGGGTTTTTGCATTTTTGTCCGATTCGTTCCGTGTTGTTGATTAATTCATGATGGGTATGATTAATCTTGGTATTATTCTTGTGTTTAACATCATTTAATCCATTGTTCTTCGTCGAATTGAAGTATATTTCTTGATTTCCTTCGAATCGACTTTTTAGGGGATTTGTTCTCGATCTCGTTTTTCATCCATTTTTGATGGGTCGATTATGGTTAAATGATGTTGTTAAACATATTCTATGGATTGAATATCCATATTTCAACTTGGAATTCCATTTTCGTGCTTTGTCGGGACGAATCGTGTTCTTGGCCGTTTTGGGGAAAACACTTGAACATTCGTCGTTCATTCTTTGAATTCAATGGCTTTGAGTCATTCTATGAAATTCATTTTCATTGTTGTTATTGTCCTCCGTAGTTTATTATCGCGAGTTGGCGATCGGTGGAGTCGGCGGGTTCGTAGTCGGTTCGTGTCAACCTATTTCGGTCGATTCTCCATGTTGTTCTTATTCGAGGAAAGTACCTTGCCCATACTATTCTTGTTTTATGGATATGATAATTAGTGATCGTCTAAATGTGGTTGTTTGGTCGTTTGAATTGAACTTTCAAAAGATTCGGTTTAGCCTTGTTAAAGGCTTGCTTTCAAAACGTGTGTGTTTTGTGAATGGTGTGTCTTGTAAATGACTATGTGAATCCTATGGATATATTTGGTGTTGATGATGCACTTGGTATTTGCGTGTGGACGTATATTATTTCATTTCGGTGCGTTGTGGTTTGACGTGGTGTTTTGCTAAGTGTTTGATGCCTCTGAATGAATTGTTTGGATATCTTTGTTGCATTGTGTTATTTGTGTGAATGTGTGGATATGGTTAAAGGTCTACGGTGACACATGGCATGTGATCATGTGGTCAGGATGCAACAAGTGATTGATCTAACCGTGAGAGCCTGAGATAATCTACAGTGGCACATGGCATGCGATCATGTGGCCAGGATGCAACAAGCGATTGATCCAACCGTGAGATGTGTGTGATTTGTTTCGCTAGCCAGCTCGGGAGGGTCCTTCGAGGCCTCGGGCGGGATCAATGGTATTACCCTGTTCCCAAGGCGATGCGCGTGCGCGATTATGTTTTGTTGATTTTTATGTCCGTCGAGGACACGTGATGTTGGGCTCTGGCCCTGTGAATTATTGTCGGTTTTCTATTTGTGAAAACAAAACCTTTGGGCTGTGACCCTGTTGATTTTTGGAAAGATAAGGATTTGATAATCCTAAGTTGTTTTCTATCAAAACTCTCGATGGCATTTAAACGGTTTTATAAATTGCTTTCCCTTGATTTGTGACCTTTCGGTTTTAGAATATTTTACCAAACTCTTGCCTCGGGAAGTGCTTTTCGTTACGTTTGGATTTTTGAGGATTCCTGGTTATTGTTATTCGTGGAATATGAATTGTATGGCTCATATTTTTGCACTTGTACTTGCACTAGCAAAATAGTGGAGTTTTGCTAACCCCCGAGTATTCGGGGGGTGGATGTCTATTTTTGCATTCAGGTTTTGGAGCATAGCACAGGGTCGGCACGAAGGATGATGAAAGATGAACGATACTAATCACACGAGGATCCGTTGATGTCGTATTGGTCTAGTTGTATTTTCTTTTCCGCTGCAGTATCTTTTCCCCGTTGTACGGGAGTTTATTGTATTTTGACCCCTGCGTGGGTATATGTTGGAATTGAGTTGAATGTTATTATTGAAAGACCAAATCGGTCTACTGAGTCGTTTTAGCCTTAAAGGCGATGTTTAGATGTTTGATTGTAGTTATCAGCCTGGTAGATCCTCGAGGAGAGGGTCTACGGCGTGTAATATCCCTGAGTGGATTGGGGGTGTTACATAAATGGTATCAGAGCTTAGGTTGTGGAAACCTAGGCTGTCGGGTCAGTAGTGTCTGTTGAGTTTTGTTTCGTCAGATTTTATCTGACGAAGTCGTGTCGCGACGCGTCGTCTGAGTTTGTTGGTCGTGATTAGTATCGTGGGCGATCATCATCTTCGTGCGACCTGTAGATGTAAGTCTCCCTTCTTTGTATTGTGCCTCGTGTGACACGAGCTATTTGTTTGATTTTGTATTAAGTGACGGAATCCTCTTATGGATTTTGATTTCTTGATACGTGATTATTTGACTCTCATATTTCGTTCATGTGAGGAGTAGTGTTACTGGATTGTGCATGTTGGACTGTATTTCTTTTATCCGCTGCGTGAGTTCTTTTGCAATGGCTTTCGGTATTTTACCGACTAAGTTTTATTTCGAAAACCGATTCCTTTAACCGAGTTGTTGGCCTTGACCGTTTTGACGGTAGTTGGGTGTTTTCAAATGATTTTGTGAGTTTTGATAAGTACTACCGTCATCGACCTTTTTGGGCGTTTTTTTGTAATATGTTTTTAGCCTGGTGGGTTCCGGCGCGGGACCCACGGCGCTATAAAGTTTTGTGTAATTACCTGAAATTTTTGGGCATTCTAGCCATTGAATTATCTTGGAAAACCTTGAGTATCTTAGAAAATAAATTTCGAGACGTACTTTTAAAATGAATTATTTTCTCGTGGTACATCCAAGGTGCCACAATATGTTTCAAAATTCTTCTACCTCGAGGACCCGAAAATGTTTTGAGATATTTTCAATGTTTTATAAACACTTTTACTTAGACCCGAGGGTCGAATATTCTGAAATTTTTTCACTAAGAGAAGGTGTCCTCATTTTTGTTCAAACGCAAGATGATTTTCAAAGTCTCGAAAATGATGTTGTTCAACTTTTTGTAAAATGATACTCAAGATGAACTGGTGTTTCCAAACTGTTTTCAAAAGGTCGTTTTCATTTTTAAAACCTATTATTCCTGTTTGCGGACCGGAAATGCATGTATGGTTTTCGAACTTTCGTTACGGTGTTAACCCCGATTTATGATTGAATTGGTGGTGTGAACGTTGAGTCGTTCGCCACGCATATGTTTTTGTTGTCCCTTTGTGGGAGGTGTGATGACGATCCTTAATGTTGTCATTTCGTGGTGACTTGCATGTTATCGCACCTGTGTGAGCTGTTAAAGCTTGGGTTTGTACGTTTGTGTACATGTGTGGTTGTTTCATGATGTTTGTAATTATGTGCTGGTTATTGTTCGGGCTGTTGAGGTCGCCGAACGATACCGTCGTTGCTGTAGTGTTTGTGTGTGTATTACTTTACGATGGTAATCGTTGTATATGATATGTGTTATGATTCTTTGTTGTGCTGAGTTGGCATCTTCGCTATGTTGGTTTGCAACGTTATGCCCCGTTGTATCTAGCATTTGTATTTTTGGTATGCCGAGCCGAGGCATTTCAACCGTGATGTTCCGGGGCACGCACGTGTAAATTGTCCTTCTCATCGGTAACACATTTCAAGTGTGGACTCGAGGGACACCGAATTCAGTTTTGCGAATTGGCTACCGAGACTTTCGGAGTTCGCACTTCAGCACAATTATCAGAATCGGCTTTGAGAGGCCTTCGAAGGATGTTTCTGTCGGTTGCTTGTTGTGTCGTCTCCTTGATTTCGTTGTTGTGAGTTTTGGGGACGACACTTCTTTTAGAAGAGGTCGAATATAATACCCGTATTATTTTTGACTTCTGTATTTTCTGTTTCTCCAGTCTATCGATTCACTCATGTTCGTTGAAACTTTATGAACTTGTTCTGTATTTCGATTTCATCGTCCGAACGAGCTGTGATCTTGTCGTGAGTCGATCTAGTTATCGCTGTGACTTTTTCGAGTTCGGTTCGATTCTTGTGAACCTTGTTCGAAAGTGACATCATTTGGTTCTATTAACTCTTCTATTCGACGTGGATCGGATTTTGAATTTCTGTATTTTCGACTCTGTCGACTCGTTTATGTTCGTTGACATTTTCTGAACTTTCCCTATCCCTTGCTTTTAATGATCGAATGAGGGTGGTATTGTTTCGAAATAACTCATTTGTCGTTGTGACTTTTCAATCGCCATTCCCTTTCCCGTGGATCTTATGGGAATGCATGTCTTGTTGTTCTCACCAGATCATCTTGGGAGTTGTTGTTTGAACTTTATTGTTCTTCGTGATTCGAACATGATTGTTCGATTTTTGTTGTCTCGATCGTTGTGGTTCGATCGTTTGTTTGTTCAGTTTTGTTCTCGTTTCGTGATTGTTGAGCGTTCAAGCTCCTTCCTAATTCCCTTAAGTTCGGGAAGTTAGTCTCGTTATCAATCTTCCAACCCTTGGGCGGTGGAATTCCGTATTTGTTCAGCGGTTGGCTCGCGTTTTGATTGATGTACCGTTGGGTTGGTTAATCCTATTGATTTTCGTTCGTTGTGTTTTGTGATTGTCTGGATAATCGACTCGATTGTATTGTCTGTTTGATGACGCTTGTCACTTGTTGATTCTATTATGTCTCTATCGGTGGCGTTGTGTTAGTCGCCGCAGAGCGTATTTTCACGCCATATGTAGGGCTGGGATAGTTCGGTTTCTTGAAAAAAAAGCAAGGAACCGAAGTTCCAAATGTGTTATGTAATTCGGGTTCGGTTCCTGACTTTTTTCTCCAGGAACCGAATTTCTAGGAATCGAAGTAATTTTACCAAAAAACCGAAAAAACCGAACCGAAATTTACAACCCGAAATTTTCGTAAATAACCTAAAACCCAAATTTTTCATTACTTCAATTAATTTTCGAAATAACCGAACCGAAAATTTTTCATACTTGAAATAACCGAAATTTTTAGAAATAACCGGAAAACCTGAAATTTTCAAAATAACCTAAAACCCGAAATTTTGTTCGGTTATTGTCACTAATTTGGGTAGTACGGTTATTGAAATTTTAAAATTACAATAACCGAACCCGAACCCGAAATTTATTGCAGGACCCGAACCCGAAATTTATAAATAATTTTTTTCTTAAAACCCGAACCGAACCGAACCGAAATGTCAATTTCGGTTCGGATCTTCGGTTATTCGGGTCCAAAGTCCCAGCCCTTTGCGTTTCTTGCAGCCCAGCCCTTTAGCCTTAAAGGCGATGTTTAGATGTTTGATTGTAGTTATCAGCCTGGTAGATCCTCGAGGAGAGGGTCTACGGCGTGTAATATCCCTGAGTGGATTGGGGGTGTTACACATTCACCCCCCGATTACTCAGGGGTTAGTAAAACTCCACTGTTTTACTAGTGCAAGTATCAAATTATACAAAAAGTAACGAGCAAACATTGATCATAATCAAATTTAATAACCAAGTACCAAAGAGGTTTTAACAAGGGAAATAAGCTATGAAGAATTTAAAAGTAAGATCCTCCTCTCGGGGATTTTTAGAAATTCAAAACTTTTAAGACCTCAAGTCCTGATTTGATAATCCTTTTATAAAAACCTTAGTGTTCAAACCCAATTCCGATTCGCATTTCGGTAATTTACAGTACGAAAATATTTCCAAAAAACTCGCGGGGCTCGGCCCAATATTCCTTTCTAGAAAACTTCATTTTCAAAACTTAGACGATCAAAACATATTCATGACCCCATGATCTCCTACCACGAGTCTCCGTAGGTTCGACAACCCGCACGGAAAGAAACAACCACATCAATCACAACAACTAGTCCTGACCCCGTGAACCTGTGCCACGTGTCACGGTAGGTTCTGCCGAACCCGCACGGTTGGAAGTCACACATCAACCATAACAACCAGTCTTGATCCCGTGAACCTGTGTCACGTGTCACCGTAGGTTCCGTCGAACCCGCAAGGTTGGACGTACTGTGTCATGATTCGATGGACCTGTGCCATGAATCATCGTAGGCCTCGTCAGACCCGCACAATTGGACCTCAGCACCACACACTAAGTTCTGATCCCATGGACCTGTGCCATGAATCCTCGTAGGCCCCGTCGAACCCACACGAGTGAACTTAGCGTTCCAGCACACAAGATTCACATTCACATTACACCAACACGCACACAATCAAACACTCATCTTGTCCATTACAATTTCACACAACTAGTATACTTAGCCCGAAGCCGACATTACAACCAATACAAGCTTTACACAATCAAACACATATAATCCAATATTATCATCCAAATCCTCGATGAATCAATGTCACATAACTCACAATCATACCTATAACACAGTACACATCCAAGTGTACAATCGACCAATATAGACACATTTCCAAGTTTATCACAAATAACAACAATTCATTCATTTCAACGCGTAGTCATATTCACAAGGTACAAAACGTATAAGTAAGATACTTGTTTCGATAGTCGGCACCCGAATATTCCTACGAATACGGAACAACTTGGAAAACCCCGAACACCTACAATCCTCCGTGAAATTCAACAGAAACACGGTTACTACGAGAATGACAATTGAAAACAAAGGAAAACATGGTCAAGAATTGAAGGGAACCCTTTGAGACATTTAATCGGATACTAAATGTTCAATGTTCCTTAGAAAACCAAAAATCCCGATTGGATTCCAACGAACTCAAAATACGGATATACAATCCGTAGAACACGTCCAAAAAAACGTTTATACAACAATTAATTGATCAAAAATGGATTGGAATCGAAATCAAAAGAAAAATCCCTAAAATCTTCAAAAACAAGGGTTCAAGCCAAAATACCTCGATTTGGACGAAGAACACGGACTAGATGATGATATAATCAACACAAGCCTTCGAAAAATGATGTTCTATGATGTTCCCGATCAAAAACCCTCAAATTCCGTCAAAGGGTCACGAAAAACGAAGGAAAAATGAAAAATGGTCGAGTGATCCACGTCCAGGACCTTAAATAGCCGACCATGGCCGATCGCTTACGGCCGTAACCGGAGGGGCCTTACGGCCGTAACTCGGCACTTACGGCCGTACCCGGCAAGTCCTTACGGCCGTAACCGGAATTCGTCCGAAAGCTGCCTGGCACCGTACGGCCATAACTCTCGGCCCTTACGGACGAATCGCATTCGTCCCTGAAGTCGCCCGCACCGCACGATCAGAACTATCGGCCCTTACGGCCAGAATCGCATTCGCCGTGCCATGCCTACCGATCACTTATGGTCAGAATCGCACCTTACGGCCAGTAACTCGGCCAAAGCCGATTACCTGCGGCCGTGTCTCGGTCGTGGCCACTCCGACGGTCCGAACGACCCCGAAAACCTAACCTGAATATGAATCGAAAATACGGTTACGAATTACTCGCAAAGACAAATCCAAGCGCTAAGAGAACACACGATTACGACCACCTGAAGGCTCGAAATTCGATAACGGAAGTAATTACCCCAAACTTTTGGAAATTACGAAAACGGCCCAAAACGTCCGAAATACACGATACACGATCGAAACACCAAACCAAAGCTTGCAACATGAATAATAACATTAAATGAACTTACGAGAAACTCTAAACAACAGTTTTGGACGAGATTCGAAAGAATCGAACTCAAGTGCAGAAAAGTCGTTTAAGAACACGGAACTCAATAAAACGATACCGAAACGAATTCGGATGACAAAAAGTGCAGAATTAAATATTCTCAGAATGACGAAACGGTCATAAACGAGCCGTCGAAACGGACCTCCGCCGAAAAAAGAAAATTACCGGAAATTGAAATTGCGGATATTACATACTACCCTCCTTAAAAGAAGTTTCATCCCGAAACTTAAAACAAGTAGGGAGAAGCAATATCCCGACAGGAAAACTCAACGAGATACACAAGAAATGCGTAACTTTCGCCCATTGGCGAAACATTACAAGCAACGCAAAAGAATATACATCGTGAAAACACGCCCCACGACGACCAACACAATGTTACCGGCAATGATTCAAAATAATAACGAGCAATTAACGACACATCACATACCACATCACATGCACACATTTAATCAAAGAAACGCACGCGACAACAAGTCGCACCCGACTAAAACAGCTATGCGATAGAGACAAATAGAGTATCACGATAGAAATCACTCCGATTCTCATCAACAAGAAAATGTCCGACGTTTAAACACAAGCAATTCAAGATAACGGAAAATGAGGATACCAAATATTACATTCTATCTCACTAAAAATAAGTTTCGTCCCGAAACTTAAAATAAAATATCAGGGTAGAATATAAACAAAACCAAAAAGTTCACGCAACAAATATCAATCTCTACACGAATTACAACTCAAATACAACACACAACTATGCTACTGGGCACCACTGAGCTCTACACATGTAGGGACAGGATCTCGGCTCCCGAAGATCTCAACGACGGTCTCGCAGTATACCGCATGATGTCCCACATGTCCACATTTGAAACAGTTAACTTGCGGCGAGCAATAATTCTTCCGAGTATGGCCCACACGGCTACAATTGAAACATAACTTCATGCCGCTTGTCTTACTCGGCTCGTGAGTAGGATTCTTAGACTATTCAAACGAACGATGAGTGTTCCCAGAAGGGCAATACAAAGTAATAGGCTCACGAACCTCACTTCTCTGGCCTCTTGAAAAGTTACTCGAGGTCTTCTGCCTCTTACCTCCTGAGCTATCCTCTGACATGGAAACAGCCATCTCGATGGCTAGAGCTTGGTCCTGATAATCTTTCAAGGTACTACACATAAGCGGAGCCATACTCTCACGGATATGGGGCTTCATGCGCATATTTAAGTATCGGACCTTGTCCGCTTCACTTCTCACTTGATCACGAACATAAGCCAGCTGTCGATTGTAATCGACTATCGCCTCGGATATCGACACATCCTGGGGTTACTTCTCACTCAACGATCCTGCGCTCACGAACAGGCAACGGGCAATACTCTGCCTCCATGGAAAACAAAGGAAACACGGTTACTACGAGAATGACAATTGAAAACAAAGGAAAACATGGTCAAGAATTGAAGGGAACCCTTTGAGACATTTAATTGGATACTAAATGTTCAATGTTCCTTAGAAAACCAAAAATCCCGATTGGATTCCAACGAACTCAAAATACGGATATACAATCCGTAGAACACGTCCAAAAAAATGTTTATACAACAATTAATTGATCAAAAACGGATTGGAATCGAAATCAAAAGAAAAATCCCTAAAATCTTCAAAAACAAGGGTTCAAGCCAAAATACCTCGATTTGGACGAAGAACACGGACTAGATGATGATATAATCAACACAAGCCTTCGAAAAATGATGTTCTATGATGTTCCCGATCAAAAACCCTCAAATTCCGTCGAAGGGTCGCAAAAAACGAAGGAAAAATGAAAAATGGCCGAGTGATCCACGTCCAGGACCTTAAATAGCCGACCATGGCCGATCGCTTACGGCCGTAACCGGAGGGGCCTTACGGCCGTAACTCGGCACTTACGGCCGTACCCGGCAAGTCCTTACGGCCGTAACCGGAATTCGTCCGAAAGCTGCCTGGCACCGTACGGCCATAACTCTCGGCCCTTACGGCCGTAACCGGTATTCGTCCGGAAGCTGCCTGGCACCGTACAACCGTAACTCTTGGCGCTTACGGCCATAACCGGCATTCGTCAGGCCATTCCTGCCGATCACTTATGGCCGTAACCGGCACCGTACGGCCGTAACGCGGCCAGGCCAGTACCTGCTGCGGCCGTGTCTCGGTCATGGCCACTCCGACGGTCCGAACGACCCCGAAACCCTAACCTGAATATGAATCGAAAATACGGTTACGAAGTACTCGCAAAGACGAATCCAAGCGCTAAGAGAACACACGATTCCGACCACCCGAAGGCACGAAATTCGATAACAGAAGTAATTACCCCAAACTTTGGGAAATTACGAAAACGGCCCAAAACGTCCGAAATACACGATATACGATCGAAACACCAAACCAAAGCTTGCAACATGAATAATAACATTAAATGAACTTACGAGAAACTTGAAACAATAGTTTCAGACTAGATTCGCAAGAATCAAGCTCAAGTGCGGAAAAGTCGTTTAAGAACACGGAACTCAATAAAATGATACCGAAACAAATTCGGATGACAAAAAGTGCAGAATTAAATATTCTCAGAATGACAAAATGGTCATAAGCGAGTCATCGAATGGACCTCCGCCGAAAAAAGAAAATTACCGGAAATCAAAATTGCGGATATTACACTTATATTACACATAGTCACAACAAAAGAGTTCGCCATGGTTGAGGCTGCGGTCGCGGAGGCAGTGGTAGCATCGGTGTTCGAGTCGGTGGAAGAGGTAGTCGACATCTCCAGTTGTTGAATTTAGTAGAGACAGCAAGTAAAATATTTCATCTTGCGCTTGTTGGAAACTTGTGTTTGGGAGAACTTGCCGGTCGGAAATCAAATTACAACTCGAAATGAAAATACGGAATACAACTTGAAACTGGATTACAACTTGAGACAAAATAGAAATACACGAAACAGAAATTACAGGTTTAAAAACTGAATTGAAATGACAAACAAAAAAGAAATAAAAAAGACACAAAACCGTAAGCTATAGCTGAGTCGAGGAATCCTCTATCCACAAGACGAAATACGCCCCGGTAGTGCTCTCGGTTCTGACGTATCACCTCCAAAGATAAAATGGCAACGTCTCGAGGTAGTAGCACACACACCCACGAGCTCCGCCGAACTAGAACGAGATGAGGACGAAGCTTTTACAATGAACTAAGAACTATATGCAAAGAAAATTTTGTGTTGTATGCTGGAATATTTTTCGAAAATTACATGTACTGATGCAGAGATATGCATGCCTATTTATAGGCCATATCACTCTGCAGGGAATTAACATAGCCACTAATGGCTGTCATAATGCAAGCATTTATGCTGCATTATGCTCAGGAGTTTTGAAATTCAAATGGGCAGAGGTTACATATTTCAAATCGCCCATTTACTCCTCATTACACTTGTGAGGTTACAGCCGTGTTCTGACTGAATTTGAACAGTCAGGATGTACCTAGACTGTATTCAGCTCCTTAACCGCTCGAGGAATGTACCTGGACATCCTTATGTGCACCTCTTACCGGTCACTCCCGTCCGCAGCCGCACAAAAACGAGGAAAAAGTGAGAAAAACGAAGTCTGGCCGAGCCAGGCCTATATATGGCCGGCAGGGTTACGACCATAACCGGCAGGGCCTTACGGCCGTAACCGGCATTCGTCAAAATCCGCCTAGTGCCTGCCGATCGCTTACGGCCGTAACCGACAGGGCCTTACGGCCGTAACTCGGCACTTACGGCCGTACCCGGTAGGTCCTTACGGTCGTAACTGGCATTCGTTCGAACACTGCCTGGCACCCGTACGGCCGTAAATGATAGCCCTTATGGCCGTAACCGGCATTCGTCCGAACACTACTGAGCAAGTACGGCCATAACCGGCACCTTACGGCCCTAACTCGGCCAGGCCAGGACCTGCTCCAAGAAGTACGGCCGTGACTCGGTCGTGGCCACTCCGATGGCCCGGACGACGCCGAAACCCGAACCTGAATATGAATAGAAGATACGGTTACGAAGTACTCGCAAGGACGAATCCAAGCGCTAAGAGAACACACGATTCCAACCACCCGAAGGCTCGAAATTCGACAACGGAAAGTAATTACCCCAAACTTTGGGAAATTACGAAAATGGCCCAAAACATCCGAAATACACGATACACGATCGAAACACCAAGACAAAGCTCGCAACAAGAATAATAACATTAAATGAACTTACGAGAAACTCTAAACAACAGTTTCGGACGAGATTCGCAAGAATCGAACTCAAGTGCGTAAAAGCCGCTTAAGAACACGGAACTCAACAAAACGATACCGAAACGAACTCGGATGACAAAAAGTGCAGAATTAAATATTCTCGGAATGACGAAACAATCATGAGCGAGTCGTCAAAATGGACTTCTGCTGAAAAAAAATAAAATTACCGAAAAATCGAAATTGCGGATATTACATACTACCCTTCTTAAAAGATGTTTCGTCCCGAAACTTAAAACAAGTAGGGAGAAGCAATATCCCACCAGGAAAAATCAACGAGATACACAAGAACAAGAATGATCACAATGAATAATAATTAATCGAAATCCAACGAGGATCAAGAATGACTCACCGGGGTGAAATGATAACGTAATGAGTGATAGCTCAAATGAAATGATTGGAACCATTGTTCCCCGTGAAGTGAATGATTAGTTTGATAATTATAAGTCTCAACGTGATTGATATATGATGAATGACTTATATGAATGAATGAACGACAAATGTTCAAAACCGATGATGAATGTCCTATTGTATCACAGTTAAAGCAAACAACAGTCGAACTCGTCGTCTGAGATGAAGATGCTCTACCAGCACGAAGATGACTAGAAAACGATCTCTTGGACGTCGGAGTCCGATGTCCCTCTGACAACTCTTTCCATACCGAGGCAGGAAAGTCACGTAATAATTACAGATCTCACATGAAGATCGCATTATGATTACGAGACGGAATGATAACAATAAGCACACGCGCTCTAACACAATAAATGCATTAATAATGCAATAAAATGATCGTCGACATGACGCTGGAATATGATAAGATCGCATGAAAGATCAAGTGAGGTGACATGATTATCTGATGAAATTCCTGAAATTATTATCTTGAACAAGTTAACAGGATTGAAAATTCGATCCACAAGATCAACAACTGAACCGCAAGATGGACTGGATGATTAATGAATTAACTGAGCAATGAGATTGACTGAGTGATGAATGAATTAACTGAACAATGAGATTGACTGAGTGACGAATGAATTAACTGAACGATGAGATTAACCGAGTGATGAATGAATTAACTGAACGATGAGATTAACCGAGTGATGAATGAATTAATTGAATGATGAGATTAACTGAGTGATGAATGAATTAACTGAACAATGAGATTGACTGAGTGATGAATGAATTACATGATCGACAAGATCAAAATGATGATTGAGGATTATTAACGGATGAATGAGTTGATCCTTAACGCTTACACAGGTCACACGTGCTCCAAAACAATTAGTCATGAATCAATCACAACACTAATATCACATATAGGTTTCAACAAAGCATGAACAATTAATGACATGATGAATGTATGAACATAAAGAGAATCGAGTCCTTACATAGGTCATACGAAGCTTCGAGGTCTCGCGATACTAGTCTTTACTAACGACGACTCGATGAATGAATGACTCGTGCAGTCGTACTAATATTACGACTCACAAAACCCGACTGACTACATTGTCATAACCTGACAATCCCACTACTACCACGTCGGTAGAGCCACATAACTCACATATCAGGGTATCTCACAACCCAATTCTCTGATACCATCTTCTTTAACACCCCTAAATCCCATTGGGTTATTACAGTGCCGTGGACCCCACACCCGGAGATCCACCAGGCGAACATGACTAAAATACATTAAAATTAACCAACAAGGGAGATCACAGTCCCTACTATGATATCCGACACAATATTCCGATAAGGAATTTCAACGACAACGATGGGCCTACATGGTCAAAAATAAAAATACAACAATATCCACGAGCATCTGCTCGGGTAATACATAATAACAATGACTGACAAACTGGAGAACACTCCAACTGACTGACAAACACGAACAACTCGGACTAGTATCGCTCAAATGCCTCATCGCCATCATCATGCCCCTGTGTCTCAACTCTCTCCTCGCAAGCACCTAAAACATGAAAACATGTTCCGCCCCCACGGGGTCAGTCATCCAGAGAATGAACATCAAATACACGTATAACATGATATGCATCCAAAGGTAGAATGAAACGGTAAAATGATAATAATAATAATATGATATGCTCACAATCCAAGGTAAGAACTGAGCATTCGTGAAATACTATGCCCACGCCATACTATTAATACCTTGTTCAACAGGTTAAAACAAAAATGCCCAACGGCGAATCATAATTATAGAACACCGCAATGAATTACACGAATATGAACTAAACCAGAACTGAATTAATTATGAATCACAATGCCCGAAGGCTCCAATGAAATTACCAAGACAATCACAAAGGCCTGAAAGCCACTCAGTCGAAGCTGTCAAATATCACAATCACATGAAGCCAAAACAACTCGAAGCTGTATCGATTAGGGCCGAAGCCACGGCACGAAGCCGTATCACCATTAGGGCCGAAGCCACGGCACGAAGCCGTATCACAATTAGGGCCAAAGCCACAGCACGAAGCCGTATCACATTTAGGGCCGAAGCCACGGCACGAAGCCGTATCACTATGAGACCATCCAATGGCCGTGACCTACTGAATTGTAGGTGTTGGGAAACCAACCGCGAAGGTTCAAGCCCCAAACTTACCCATAATGAGATCACCCAGTGACCGTGACCTACTGAGTTGTAGGTGTTGGGAAACCAACCGCGAAGGTTCAAGCCCCAAGCTTACCCATAATGAGATCATAAACATGACCGTGACCTACTGAGTTGTAGGTGTTGGGAAACCAACCACGAAGGTTCAAGCCCCAAGCTTACCCATAATGAGATCACCCAGTGATCGTGACCTACTGAGTTGTAGGTGTTGGGAAACCAACTACGAAGGTTCAAGCCCCAAACTTACCCAATGAGCACTAGCCGAGACTAGCCTCCAAAACACAATTAACCACAAACGGCAATGATTCAAAGATTACCGAATTCACAGAAATGATAGTGTGCTGCCTTGAGTCGGCCAACACGACGACAGTAACTCACGTATGGGAACTATCCTCGACAGTCCCAATTAAATACTTCGATTGCCTTAGAATGGCCAACCGATAACAATGATGCAGCGGATGATTAATAACTCGATTGCCTTAGAATGACCAATCGATAAAAATGATACAATGAATGACTCAATACCTCGATTGCCCTATAATGGCCAATCGATAACAATGATACACTGAATGATTGAACTCCTCGATTGCTTTAGAATGGCCAATCGATAACAATGATATAATGAATGATTGAACTCCTCGATTGCCTTAGAATGGCCAATCGATAACAATGATACAATGAATGATTGAACTCCTCGATTGCCTTAGAACGGCCAATCGATAACAATGTTACAATGAATGAATGAACTCCTCGATTGCCTTAGAACGGCCAATCGATAACAATGATACAATGAATGATTGAACTCCTCGATTGCCTTAGAACGGTCGATCGATAACAATGATACAATGAATTATTGAGCACCTCGATTGCCTTAGAACGGCCAATCGATAACAATGATACAATGAATGCCTCGGCACCTTTAATAGGCTACCGACGACAAAGATGAGAACGAATACGACAATGCCTTCAATCGGCCAATACAACATGAATGACAGGACGCCAACATTAATAACAATGATTACAACAACGTCTTAGATCGACATCAACATTAACAACAACAACCGATACATCGATACCGCGAATCGGTGATCGATAATAACATTAACAACGAATGTCTCAATGCCTTACCGACCATTAATGAATGATAATAAACATTTGGCATAATTGCCGAAGAGTATCGTATGGAACGATCCCCTAATATCAATGAACTTATGAAGAGACTAAGTCTCGGAATGATACAATATATTCATACACATATATGATAACATTAATCTCATTGACTAGTACAAGTATAAATCTTGCCTCAACCGAAGGCGATGAAATCCTTCCACGAGCAACGAACGGCGTCCTCCAATAAACACAAGTACTCGAACAACCTTGAATGAAATACAATTCATTCAATAACAAAATATCAATCGAAATCAACATAACGACCGAAAGAAACTCTTTGAGACATTTAATCGAACACTAAATGTTCAAAGTTCCTCAAGAACCTAAGAATCATCAATCGGGTTGAACGAATCAAAGATATGGATATACAATCCACAGAACACGATTAATAATGTATACTAACATCAACCGATTCATCAAAATCGGACTAGAATCGAAATCAAGAACAAATTCCCCAAAAAGTCAACTTGGAGGAAAATCAAGAAATATACCTTGATTCGACGAAGAACAATGATTGGATGATGATATAATCAACAAGAATCTTCCAAAATGCTTTGGAAATGAGTAGAATCGGCCAAGAACACCTCCTACCAGTCACTCCCGTCCGCAGCCGCAAAAAAACGAGGAAAAAGTGAGAAAAACGAAGTCTGGCCGAGCCAGGCCTATATATGGCCGGCATGGTTACGGCCATAACCGGCAGGGCCTTACGGCCATAACCGGCATTCGTCAAAATCCACCCAGCGCCTGCCGATCGCTTACGGCCGTAACCGACAGGGCCTTACGGCCGTAACTTGGCACTTATGGCCAGACGCAGTCCTTACGATCAGAATCGCATTCGTCCGAACACCGCTCGCACCCGTGACGGACGAATCGACAAATTCTACGGCCAGAATCGCATTCGCATTTAACACCGCCGAGCACGTACGTCAGAACTGCACCTTACGGTCGTAACTCGGCCAGGCCAGGCCCTGCTCCAAGAAGTGCGGTCGTGACTCGGTTGTGGCCACTCCGACGGCCCGGACGACGCCGAAACCCGAACCTGAATATGAATCGAAGATACGGTTACGAAGTACTCGCAAGGACGAATCCAAGCACTAAGAGAACACATGATTCCGACCACCCGAAGGCTCGACAACGGAAAGTAATTACCCCAAACTTTGAGAAATTACGAAAATGGTCCAAAATGTCCGAAATACACGATACACGATCGAAACACCAAGACAAAGCTCGCAACATGAATAATAACATTAAATGAACTTATGAGAAACTCGAAACAACAGTTTCGGATGAGATTCGCAAGAATCGAACTCAAGTGCGTAAAAGCCGCTTAAGAACACGGAACTCAACAAAACGATACCGAAAAGAACTCGAATGACAAAAAGTGCAGAATTAAATATTCCCGGAATGATGAAACGGTCATGAGAGAGTCATCAAAATGTACTTCTGCCGAAAAAAAATAAAATTACCGAAAAATCGAAATTGCGGATATTATAGCGTTAAACCAAGGAACAAAAGTGGTGATACCAAGAAAGTAATGTTCTCCTATTTATGTCAGATAAAGCCTATAACAACATAAGAATCTATTAAAAATTAAAACCGGTTAATCCCACGCAATAAGAACTAAGTTAAGTGGAGAAAAATAGTGTATGGGGATTCAAAGATGGACCATGTCAGAAGAGCAATTGGCATCAAGTGGGCTTCAAGAACAAATATAACACATAAGGGAATGTTGTTAGGAATAAACCCATACTTGTAGCTAAAGGATATGCACAATGTGAGACAATATGATGAAACCCTTGTACGAGTAGCCAGATTAGAAGCAATAAGGTTATTTCTTGTACATCCAGCCTACAAAAACTTTTACGTACAACAATTGATGGAAAGAGTGCCTTTATCAATGATATTCTTGAAAAAGAAGTGGATGTAACGCTGCCACCAGGATTTATCATAGAAGAAAGTATATGAGGTGCATAAAGCACTTTATGGACTCAAGCAGGCTCCAGATCATGGTATGAGACATTATCTAGGTAACTTAAGAAAAATATATCTAGGAAGAGGAAGGTGGACCAGGCACTCTTCATGATTGAAGATGAAGACCATATATTATTAGTCTATTTTTATGTAGATGATATCATCTTTGGATAAATAAATTTAGGTGATAAGTTATCCAGGTTAATGACAGGTAAAATGACATTTTTTTCCTTGGTTTGCCGATTAAATAATTAGAAACATGTATCTTCATTAATCAAGCAAATCACACACGGGAGATGATGAAGGGATTCGGCAAAAACATCCAAGTCTCTTAGAATTCCTATGAGCACATTACTGAATATTAACATAGATGAAGGAGGAACTTCAGTAGATCCAACTCAGTCATGATAGGATCATTGTTGTACTTAACTGCAAGCAAGCCAGACATCTCATATGTAGTAGAAGTATGCGCAAGTTTCCAACTAAAGACAAAGTAATCTCATATGGAAGCAACAAAAAGAATCACTATATACTTAAAATCACAATTCAATATTGGGTTATGGTATCCTAAGAATGAACATTTTGATCTAATAGGCTGTTCAGATGATGACTTTATAGGTTGGAAGATTAACATGAAAACTTCAGTGTAACCTGTCAATTCCTAGGAACCATACTGATATCATGGTTCAGCAGGAAGAAATCGCAGATGCCACTTCCACAATAAAATCTGAATATGTGGTTGCAGGTAGTTGTTATGCACATGTCTTAAAGATAAGGCAGCAACTGAGAGACTACAACATTGTTGCAAACAACAAATCTATTTGGTTTGACATCAATAGCGCAATAACAATAAGCAATATTCTAGTGCTCCACTCCAGAACAAAACATATTGATGTCAATCATCATTTATAAGAGATAATGTTGAAAAGAAGCATGTCAAAGTTGAAACTGAATATCAAATAGATGACATCTTCATCAAAGCCTTACCTGAACAAAGATTCCTTGAACTAAGCATAGATCTTATCCTAGATTGTTAAACAGGCACTTAGCTGCCAACAACAATAGCTAAGTTTATCGAGCACAAAACTCAATTGTTGGCAAATAAAACCCCACAGCAAACAAAAGAACTTAGCTATCGACAAAGACCAACTAAGATCATACTCACCACCAACAACACATAATATTTACTAGCTAAAACAATGAGTAAATGTCGAAAGATTAAAAAACCTAGTTGCAGTTAAGATAACTCCAAGAAACTAGTTAAGTCTTCAAATAAAAACATGGACATGATCTCATGTGCAATATCCAAGAACCCCACAACAATTAAATTTCACTACTCCATCGTCCCTATTTTTAATATATTACTCATCTGAAACATCAGAACTTATCATTTTCGAAATACCATCAAACCCTAGTTTCAGAAAAACACATCAAAAATTTCAGAATCCTATCTGCACTATAATCACTTTTATCTTTAGAAATGGCGCATGAAACTTACTTCATCAACATGGATGTTGAAACTGTAAAAAGAAATTGGATATATCAAAGTGGTCGATTTCAAAAGGCTGCTCCAACAGTAAAATGGTGTAATAATGGTGGGGCTTGTCGCGGACTTCAAGAAGAATGATGTATAAGTTAACTAAGTACAAGATTAAAGAAACTTTACAGGGAAGTAGTTTTATACTTCTTCGCATAAGCAACAACTATTGAAGAAGAAATAACAAGCTCATTTTTTTGGGAGGGGATCATTGTCAACAGAAAGGTGATTGCGGAAGTAGACAACAAAAATACCTTTTATCTAATCAAATTTGAATAAGAACATGATAGAGTAAAGCGAAATTCCAAGAACAAGGAGACAAAAAGACTACATGTACATCCTGGACATGTGCAATAAGATGGTCAGAGAGCTACGACCAATTATCAAACACCAAGTATCCGATGTTCGGGACAATGATCTAAATAAAGAGAGTAAATTGGATAGAGTATATATATAGGCAGCTCGTATGAGAAGTGAACATGGTCCATTGGGACAACTAAGCCAATATGTTAAATTGCAAACTAACATATGGACCTCGGTTGAGCCATACACTTGAACATCTTAGAGTTGCTACAGGGAACTCTGAGAAGTTTCATAAGAGCCGCCTACTGGGCCACTGTGATTTTTCCATGAAACAAGAGAGGTCACATCAAGGAGGAATGCTCGAATCGAAATTTCCAGTCATGTTGAGCAATAATTGCGAGAGATAATATCAGATACATCAACATATCATGCAACAATTCTTATTATTACTGAAGAAGAAGCTGATGAAGCTCAGACACCGGCATCAGTTAAGAATCTCTCATATGGTAGTGCGTTAACCTCTATCTTCCATAAGATAAAGTCACTTGCGATCAGCCATGAGCTTAGCCAAACCTCGAGGCATACAACTAAAACTGTGCAGCTGAGCAAGAATGGAAAGAGTGTAGAAATACAATATGATCAAAGTGGGAAACTAGAGAACAGAATGAAGCAAAAAAAATGATATTCAAGTCACCTCTGAGTCAAGACAACAACTAAGTACTCCCCGTTCTGATCAAGTATCTCTTAGCTACTCTTTAAGCATAATTAGAACTATGTATAATGAATTGAGAGCATTAAGAATTATAAGGATGGAAGAATTGAGGACATACACTAAAGTATATGGATGGTATGATTAAACTATAATGGAGGATCAACATGTAGAATTCATGAATTTAGATGATATTCAAAAAGTAACATATGAAATACTTTTTATCGAATTTATGATAAAAAAAAATGAAGTAAGCCAATGAGGATCTCAAGAAGTTGCTAGAGGACAACAGTGATGAGTAAAAGAATGGTGATGATAATGGTGACGATGATGCTAATCATAATGATGATGGTGATGATCATGATGATATGATGATGACAATGATAATAATAATGATGATGGTATATATGACAATAACGAAGGAGATAATTGTGCATATGAATGTGGTGGATGTGATAATAAGGGTGGTGCAAGTGGTGTAGGTGATGATTCAACAACAACAACAATATTAGCCCAATGCCTCAACGGCACCCGCAAAGAGCGGGGTACGGGGGATCAGATGTACGCATCCTTACCCCTGTCTTAACACAGAGAGGCTGTTTCCGGATGATCCAAAATGAAATTTGCATCGAGAATTGCATGGAATGACTAGTACTTTATGAGAAAGAGAAGTGCAGCCAGTTTAGTGAGTCATTTTGTTTTATTCCATTATAATCCAGAACCAAAGAATAAAGAGTTTTGGCTCCATTGGAAACAATGGAAATGGTGTAGGTGATGATGTTGAGGCTAATGAATGAGAGGACAATATTTGAATAAGGAAGCTCATTCTATAGGCCATAAGATTTCAAAGAATTGTGCAGTTGAGGCACAACATTCCCAAGCTAATGCAGCTGATGACTAGGGGGAACTAATTACGGTCTTGATGAAAGAAATATCACTATTGTTACCAATGAAGAAGAAGTTGCACGAAGCTAAAACTCCAACAACAATTAAGATAATTTCAATAGTTGAAATAATAGCAAATGAAACAACTACAGCTGAAACACCAACAGTTGAGACACTAGCCGCCGAGAAAATCTGAGTCACTGAAACTGAAAGAGAAGCTGGGACAGAGCAAGAAGTTGAGGTAGAGCCAACCCTGCTGAAGATATCAACCTAAGATACCAACCAATATACTGCAACAAGAACTCTCTCACCTAGAAGCTGGGCCATCTCAGGACAAGACTCAATAATCAATCACCATAGAGATAATTGAAGAAATTGTTGAAGGCATGCTGGCCCTAATTGAAGAAATTGTTGCGGCCTTATGATGTATTGTTACATGTGACAGCAAAGGTCTTTATCGGGATTATATGATTTGGGTCATGGACCCGTGAAACATATTTGGTGTGAAATTATGATTTCTCGGGGTATAAGACCCTGAACGTTTTAAAAATAATTAAATAATGACATAAGTTCTCGGTGTTGGGATTTGGTGCCTAAATCGAAGGCCCAGCGGAAGTGGTAAAACGAAAATTAATTCGATTAGAATCCTTACGAGGATCGATCGACCTACGTATATACGAATCTAAAACGAAACACAAGAGATACGATAAACATACCCTTGTAGTTCGTTGATTTAAATGGTGTCCTTCTCTTGAGCTATTCCCAAAGCTTTAGTTGATTTCCCTACGATCCAATCCGCTCCAAGCTCTTGGATGATCCAACGCCGAAATACTGCGTCTCTATTTGCCACGCGCCGGAGAAACGAACGGAATGACGATCACCTTGCTATCCACCAAGGATACGGCTAGACCTAGGATGATGAAGCTTTTGATTATAATACTCTAAGTGTATAACTCACTATCTCTCTTTAAGTCTTGAATTTTCTCCAAGAAAAACTCAAGATGAATTTGAAGAAGATGAAGATGATTTGGAGAAATGTTTTTTTCTCTCTCTCTTTCTCTCAACCGTGATTTTCCAAAAAGTGTGTGGTGAGAGTGAGTTTGTCTTCATTTTATTCTTCCAACATTATCTCCCCAAATCTCCTTTTCCATATAATAAGAGATATTATATCTCTAAAGGTCATGAGTCATCCATTATTAAAATGGAGACAAAGACCAAATGGAGTAGGGGGGGGGATCTAGAAGGAGTCGGACGAATTAGGTTCGTTTCGGACTACCATGATTCCAAACAGAAAAACTCCAATTCCGTTCCTATCTATTTATATCAATTAATTAATCTAATTAATTAATTATATAAAATACAAAATAATATAATTAATTTCTCCAAGAAATATTTATATTCATGAATTAAATTAATCACCCAGTAATTTATTTAATTCATTAGGCCGTAAATTAATTCATCCAATAAATCAATTTAGACATCCAATGTCCCACTATTAGATATCCAATATCTAATATTCAGACTGAGAGAATAAGCTCCATTTATTCCGTCGTCAATCCTATTGCGCGACTCGGTAGGTCCGTCTTAGTCAGTAATGGGAGGAACCAAAGAGTAGTAGCACCACCTAGCTAGTCTGGTGGCCTACAATGTACCCCAACTGAGAACGAATGATTGGGATCATTCAAGAACCACTCTGTCGTGAATACCAGTATACATATAAACCCTTCTTTCAAATGTCCCGATCAAGTTATAGGGTCACGGTCAGTCAAACCCTATCTGTACTTGACGCTATGCAAGGGTTAATGCAAATTGAGATCATCGAGCTCTCGTGTATCCAATACAACTAGCTCCAATGCTTTGGCCAGATACGTATAATCTCATCTGACAATAACCGCATAGAACATATAAACCATTCACTAACAGGAGAAGGAATTCTATCTTGGTATTCAGTAGTACCTGCTACTTGCCCGTCAAGATGCACGTCGAGGTTGACCCCCGTCTTCCGGTTTACAGGGTAGAACTACTCTAATGAAAATCTTGACGTCACTAGCACATCCCTACTAAATCTTCAAGTCGAAGGTTCACAAATACCTATCACAACCTTTCGATTCCGTCATTGACTGTCCCGGAGTGAAATCCGTGTGACGAATCGAGGGTGAGTCGGTTCGAGTATACTAATCCAATTAGCATACTTATAACGTGTGCTCCCACTAACCATTAGTGTTCGACAGGCACTCTCTGTATCAAAGAACATGTCATATAAGTCTTCACATAAACTTAACGCCTAGTCAAGTTTCATCGACTTGCGAATGATTAAGTATTTGAGCTATAAACCTTTAGTGCCGACCCCCTTATCCAATAAGGAGTGGAACGTTTTGCTCTCAAATACACGGACTAGTTTTTATATGTATATTTACGAGTTAGGAATGCCAGTAACTACTAGTAAATAAAGAAACATCCATTTGCCTTATGATAATGAATTACATAATAACAAGTACAATGCCCTCACTCAACATCCTCTGAGTGGCATTCGAGGGCATAATCCTAACAATCTCCCACTTGCACTGAATGCCACACGCTATGGTATCTAATACCCATGTTCTCCAGATGACGCTCCAAGCTAGTCTGAGAAAGTGGCTTGGTCAGTGGATCAGCGACGTTGTCGGCTGAGTCTACTCTATGCAGCACAATGTATCCCTTGCGAACAAATTCTCTTACGAGATGATATTTCCTCTCAATGTGTTTGGTACTGTTGTGAAACCTCGGATCCTTGGTCTGCACTACAGCTCCGTCGTTGTCGTAGTACAGCGGAACAGGCAGCTCACCACATGGTATCACTTGAAGTTCCCCCAGAAACTTCTTAATCGATAACCCTTCCTTGGAAGCCTCTTAGGCAGCTTGATACTCAGCCTGACAGGTGGAATCAGCAGTCGCGCTTTGCTTGGCGCTACGCCAATATACTGCTCCTCTATTAAGAGTAAATATGTAGCCAGAAGTAGACATCGAATCGTCCTTCTGTCCTTGGAAGTCCAAATCAGTGAACCTACCACATCTAATTCTCCACCACCATACATAAGAACCATATCTCTAGTCCTTCTCAAGTACTTGAGAACGTTCTTTACGGTAGTCCAATGTTCCCTACCTGGGTTTGCCTGAAATCTACTTACCACGCTCACAGCATGCGCAATGTCAGGTCTCATACATAATATAGAATACATCAGGCTACCCACGGCCGAAGCATATGGTATATTACTCATTTCCTTTCGTTGGTCCTCACTTTGAGGACACATCTTCGAGGAGAGTTTTATTCCATGTCGCATCGGAAGGAACCCTCTGTTAAAATCATCCATCTTAAATCGCTTTAAGATCTTATCTATATAGAGGGCTTGGGAAAGACCTATCGTTCTCTTCACTCTATCGCGATAGAGCCGAATACCAAGAATATAGGTTGCTTCTCCCAAGTATTTCATGGAGAAATTACTCGAAAGCCAAGCTTTCACAGAACTGAGCATTCTCACATCATTTCCTATTAGTAGAATGTCATCTACATATAGTACTAAGAATGCGATCTTGTTCCCACTAACCCTCTTGTATACATAAGGTTCCTCTTCATTTTGCACGAAGTCAAACTCTTTGACCGCCTCGTCAAAACGAAGGTTCCAACTACGTGACGCTTGCTTCAGTCCATAAATGGAACGCTGAAGTTTGCACACTTTCTGAATATCGACCTCGGACACAAAGCATTTAGGCTGCTCCATATAGATTTCCTCCTCGAGGAATCCATTAAGGAAAGCCGTCTTTACGTGTAGTTGTCATATCTCATAATCGTGGTAGGCAGCTATAGCAAGCATCATGCGAATAAACTTGATCATAGCTACGTGTGAGAAGGTATCGTGATAATCGATCCCTTCCTTTTGGGTATAACCATTTGCCACAAGCCTAGCCTTATAGGCGTCAACCTTGCCATCTTCATCAGTCTTTCTCTTGTAAATCCACTTATTTCCAATAGGCACTATGCCCTTGGGGCGGTCTACTAGAGTCCAGACCTGATTGACATGCATCAAGTCTATCTCAGCTTCCATAGTTTCACGCCATTTCGCGAAGTCTACATCCACCATCACTTCGTCATAGGTCATTGTGTCGGTCTTTTGGCTATCACTTGGAACCTAATGGATACCCTGCTCCTCCACGTGTACAAGGACACACCTCTCAGGTAAATGAGATACCCTACTAGACCTACGATGTGGTTGTTCTTATGTTTCAGAAGGTTCGGTTCCAATTTCTGGCAC